>CM060964.1:364562618-365162618 GCA_030765045.1 Tenodera sinensis | reverse complement strand
GCCTTCGGTCGCCGAGCCTTCGGTCGCCGAGACTTCGGTCGCCAAGCCTTCGGTCGCCCAGTCTTCGGTCGCCGAGCCTTCGGTTGCCGAGTCTTCGGTTGCCGAGTCTTCGGTTGTCGAGTCTTCGGGCTCGAGTCTTCGGTCGCCGAGTCTTCGGTTGTCGAGCCTTCGGTCGCCGAGCCTTCGGTCGCCGAGCCTTCGGTCGCCGAGCCTTGAGTCGCCGAGCCTTCGGTCGCCGAGCCTTCGGTCGCCGAGCCTTCGGTCGCCGAGCCTTCGGTCGCCGAGCCTTCGGTCGCCGAGCCTTCGGTCGCCGAGGCTTCGGTCGCCGAGCCTTCGGTCGCCGAGCCTTCGGTCGCCGAGTCTTCGGTCGCCGAGCCTTCGGTCACCGAGTCTTCGGTCGCCGAGCCCTCGGTCGCCGAGTCTTCGGTCGAGGAGTCTTCGGTTGCCGAGTCTTCGGTTGCCGAGTCTTCGGTTGCCGAGTCTTCGGTCGCCGAGTCTTCGGTTGTCGAGTCTTCGGGCTCGAGTCTTCGGTCGCCGAGTCTTCGGTTGTCGAGCCTTCGGTCGCCGAGCCTTCGGTCGCCGAGCCTTGAGTCGCCGAGCCTTCGGTCGCCAAGCCTTCGGTCGCCGAGCCTTCGGTCGCCGAGACTTCGGTCGCCGAGCCTTCGGTCGCCGAGCCTTCGGTCGCCGAGCCTTCGATCGCCGAGCCTTCGGTCGCCGAGCCTTCGGTCGCCGAGCCTTCGGTCGTCGAGCCTTCGGTCGTCGAGCCTTGGGTTGTCGAGCCTTCGGTCTCAGAGCTTTCGGTCGCCGAGCGTTCGGTCGCCGAGCCTTCGATCGCCGAGCCTTCGGTCGCCGAGCCTTCGGTCGCGGAGGCTTCGGTCGCCGAGCCTTCGGTCGCTGAGCCTTCGGTCGCCGAGTCTTCGGTCGCCGAGCCTTCGATAGCCGAGTCTTCGGTTGTCGAATCCTCGGTGACGAGGTTCCGGGGTTCGAATTTTCCATGTCGAATTTTCCATGTCGAGCTTTCGATCAGGAATTTTCGATGAGGAATTTTCGATGTTGAATTCACTAGGCCGAAATTTCGATGTCGAATTTTCGACGTCGAATTTTCGATTTGGTGTATTCGGGTGTCGAGGCTCCGTTTCGGGTCTTCGTATTCGGGTCTTCGTGTGCCGAGTCTTCGGTTGTCGAGTCTTCGGGCTCGAGTCTTCGGTCGCCGAGCCTTCGGTTGTCGAGCCTTCGGTTGCCGAGCCTTCGGTTGCAGCGCCTTCGGATGCCGCGCCTTCGGTTGCCGAGTCTTCGGTTGCCGAGTCTTCGGTTGCCGAGTCTTCGGTTGCCGAGTCTTCGGTTGCCGAGTCTTCGGTTGTCGAGTCTTCGGTTGCCGAGTCTTCGGATGCCGAGTCTTCGGTAGCCGAGTCTTCGGTCGCCGAGTCTTCGGTCGCCGAGCCTACGGTCGCCGAGCCTTCGGTCTCCGAGCCTTCGGTCGCCGAGCCTTCGGTCGCCGAGCCTTGGGTCACCGAGCCTCGGGTTGCCGAGCCTTCGGTCGCCGAGCCTTCGGTCGCCGAGCCTTCGGTCGCCGAGACTTGGGTCGCCGAGCCTTCGGTCGCCAAGCCTTCGGTCGCCGAGCCTTCGGTCACCGAGTCTTCGGTCGCCGAGCCTTGGGTCGCCGAGCCTTCGGTCGCCGAGCCTTCGGTCGCCGAGCCTTCGGTCGCCGAGTCTTCGGTCTCTGAGCATTCGGTCGCCGAGCCTTCGGTAGCCGAGTCTTCGGTCGCCGAGCCTTCGGTAGCCGAGTCTTCGGTTGCGGAGTCTTCCGTTGCCGAGTCTTCGGTTGCCGAGTCTTGGGTTGTCGAATCCTCGGTGACGAGGTTCCGGAGTTCGAATTTTCCATGTCGAATTTTCCATGTCGAGCTTTCGATCAGGAATTTTCGATGTTGAATTCTCGAGGTCGAATTTTTGGTGTCGAAATTTTGATGCCGAATTTTCGATGTCGGATTTTCGACGTCGGATTTTCGACGTCGAATTTTCGATTTGGTGTATTCGGGTGTCGAGGCTCCGTTTCGGGTCTTCGTATGTGGGTCTTCGTGTGCCGAGTCTTCGGTTGCCGAGTATTCGGTTGCCGAGTCTTCGGTTGCCGAGTCTTCGGTTGCTGAGTCTTCGGTTGCCGAGTCTTCGGTAGCCGAGTCTTCGGTCGCCGAGTCTTCGGTCGCCGAGCCTTCGGTCGCCGAGCCTTCGGTCGCCGAGCCTTCGTTCGCCGAGCCTTCGGTCGTCGAGCCTTGGGTCGCCGAGCCTTGGGTCGCCGAGCCTTCGGTCGCCGAGCCTTCGGTCGGCGAGCCTTCGGTCGCCGAGCCTTCGGTCGCCGAGCCTTCGGTCGCCGAGACTTCGGTCGCCGAGCCTTCGGTCTCCGAGTTTTCGGTTGCCGAGTCTTCGGTTGCCGAGTCTTCGGTTGCCGAGTCTTCGGTCGCCGAGGCTTCGTTCGCCGAGCCTTCGGTGGCCGAGACTTCGGTCGCCGAGCCTTCGGTCACCGAGTCTTCGGTCGCCGAGCCCTCGGTCGCCGAGTCTTCGGTCGAGGAGTCTTCGGTTGCCGAGTCTTCGGTTGCCGAGTCTTCGGTTGCCGAGTCTTCGGTCGCCGAGTCTTCGGTCGCCGAGTCTTCGGTCGAGGAGTCTTCGGTTGCCAGGTCTTCGGTTGCCGAGTCTTCGGTCGCCGAGCCTTCGGTCGCCGAGACTTCGGTCGCCGAGCCTTCGGTCGCCGAGCCTTCGGTCGCCGAGCCTTCGATCGCCGAGCCTTCGGTCGCCGAGCCTTCGGTCGCCGAGCCTTCGGTCGTTTAGCCTTCGGTCGTCGAGCCTTGGGTTGTCGAGCCTTCGGTCTCAGAGCCTTCGGTCGCCGAGCGTTCGGTCGCCGAGCCTTCGATCACCGAGCCTTCGGTCGCCGAGCCTTCTTCCGCCGAGTCTTCGGTTGCCGAGTCTTCGGTTGCCGAGTTTTCGGTTGCCGAGTCTTCGGTTGCCGAGTCTTCGGTTGCCGAGTCTTCGGTTGCCGAGTCTTCGGTTGCCGAGTATTCGGTTTCCGAGTCTTCGGTTGCCGAGTCTTCGGTTGCCGAGTCTTCGGTCGCCGAGCCTTCGGTCGCCGAGCCTTCGGTCGCCGAGCCTTGGGTCCCCGAGCCTTCGGTCGCCGAGCCTTCGGTCGCCAAGCCTTCGGTCGCCCAGCCTTCGGTCGCCGAGCCTTCGGTCGCCGAGCCTTCGGTCGCCGAGGCTTCGGTTGCCGAGTCTTCGGTCACCGAGTCTTCGGTCGCCGAGCCTTCGGTTGCCGAGTCTTCGGTTGCCGAGCCTTCGGTCGCCGAGCATTCGGTCGCCGAGCCTTCGGTCGCCGAGTCTTCGGTCGCCGAGCCTTCGGTCCCCGAGCCTTCGGTAGCCGAGTCTTCGGTTGCGGAGTCTTCGGTTTCCGAGTCTTCGGTTGCCGAGTCTTGGGTTGTCGAATCCTCGGTGACGAGGTTCCGGGGTTCGAATTTTCCATGTGGAATTTTCCATGTGGAGCTTTCGATCAGGTATTTTCGATGAGGAATTTTCGATGTTGAATTCTCGAGGTCGAATTTTTGAGGTCGAATTTTTGGTGTCGAATTTTTGATGTCGAATTTTCGATGTCGAAATTTCGATGTCGAATTTTCGACGTCGAATATTCGACGTCGGATTTTCGACGCCGAATTTTCGATTTGGTGTATTCGGGTGTCGAGGCTCCGTTTCGGGTCTTCGTATGTGGGTCTTCGTGTGCCGAGTCTTCGGTTGTCGAGTCTTTCGTCGCCGAGCCTTCGGTTGTCGAGCCTTCGGTTGCCGAGCCTTCGGTTGCCGCGCCTTCGGATGCCGCGCCTTCGGTTGCCCAGTCTTCGGTTGCCAGGTCTTCGGTTGCCGAGTCTTCGGTTGCCGAGTCTTCGGTTGCCGAGTCTTCGGTTGCCGAGTCTTCGGTTGCCGAGTCTTCGGTCGCCGAGTCTTCGGTCGCCGAGCCTTCGGTCGCCGAGCCTTCGGTCGCCGAGCCTTGGGTTGCCGAGCCTTGGGTCGCCGAGTTTTCGGTAGCCAAGCCTTCGCTTGCCGAGCCTTCGGTCGCCGAGGCTTCGGTCGCCGAGCCTTCGGTCGCCGAGCCTTCGGTCGCCGAGCCTTCGGTCGCCGAGTCTTCGGTCGCCGAGCCTTCGGTCGCCGAGCCTTCGGTAGCCGAGTCTTCGGTCGCCGAGCCTTCGGTCACCGAGCCTTCGGTCGCCGAGACTTCGGTCGCCAAGCCTTCGGTCGCCCAGTCTTCGGTCGCCGAGCCTTCGGTTGCCGAGTCTTCGGTTGCCGAGTCTTCGGTTGTCGAGTCTTCGGGCTCGAGTCTTCGGTCGCCGAGTCTTCGGTTGTCGAGCCTTCGGTCGCCGAGCCTTCGGTCGCCGAGCCTTCGGTCGCCGAGCCTTGAGTCGCCGAGCCTTCGGTCGCCGAGCCTTCGGTCGCCGAGCCTTCGGTCGCCGAGCCTTCGGTCGCCGAGCCTTCGGTCGCCGAGCCTTCGGTCGCCGAGGCTTCGGTCGCCGAGCCTTCGGTCGCCGAGCCTTCGGTCGCCGAGTCTTCGGTCGCCGAGCCTTCGGTCACCGAGTCTTCGGTCGCCGAGCCCTCGGTCGCCGAGTCTTCGGTCGAGGAGTCTTCGGTTGCCGAGTCTTCGGTTGCCGAGTCTTCGGTTGCCGAGTCTTCGGTCGCCGAGTCTTCGGTTGTCGAGTCTTCGGGCTCGAGTCTTCGGTCGCCGAGTCTTCGGTTGTCGAGCCTTCGGTCGCCGAGCCTTCGGTCGCCGAGCCTTGAGTCGCCGAGCCTTCGGTCGCCAAGCCTTCGGTCGCCGAGCCTTCGGTCGCCGAGACTTCGGTCGCCGAGCCTTCGGTCGCCGAGCCTTCGGTCGCCGAGCCTTCGATCGCCGAGCCTTCGGTCGCCGAGCCTTCGGTCGCCGAGCCTTCGGTCGTCGAGCCTTCGGTCGTCGAGCCTTGGGTTGTCGAGCCTTCGGTCTCAGAGCTTTCGGTCGCCGAGCGTTCGGTCGCCGAGCCTTCGATCGCCGAGCCTTCGGTCGCCGAGCCTTCGGTCGCGGAGGCTTCGGTCGCCGAGCCTTCGGTCGCTGAGCCTTCGGTCGCCGAGTCTTCGGTCGCCGAGCCTTCGATAGCCGAGTCTTCGGTTGTCGAGTCTTCGGTCGTCGTGCCTTCGGTTGTCGAGCCTTGGGTTGTCGAGCCTTGGGTTGTCGAGCCTTCGGTCGCCGAGCGTTCGGTCGCCGAGGCTTCGATCGCCGAGCCTTAGGTCGCCGAGCCTTCTTTCGCCGAGTCTTCTGTCGCCGAGTCTTCGGTTTCCGAGTCTTCGGTTGCCGAGTCTTCGGTCGTCGATTCTTCGGTCGTCGAGCCTTGGGTTGTCGAGCCTTCGGTCTCAGAGCCTTCGGTCGCCGAGCGTTCGGTCGCCGAGCCTTCGATCACCGAGCCTTCGGTCGCCGAGCCATCTTCCGCCGAGTCTCCGGTTGCCGAGTCTTCGGTTGCCGAGTTTTCGGTTGCCGAGTCTTCGGTTGCCGAGTCTTCGGTTGCCGAGTCTTCGGTTGCCGAGTATTCGGTTTCCGAGTCTTCGGTTGCCGAGTCTTCGGTTGCCGAGTCTTCGGTCGCCGAGCCTTCGGTCGCCGAGCCTTCGGTCGCCGAGCCTTGGGTCCCCGAGCCTTCGGTCGCCGAGCCTTCGGTCGCCGAGCCTTCGGTCGCCGAGCCTTCGGTCGCCGAGCCTTCGGTCGCCGAGCCTTCGGTCGCCGAGGCTTCGGTTGCCGAGTCTTCGGTCACCGAGTCTTCGGTCGCCGAGCCTTCGGTTGCCGAGTCTTCGGTTGCCGAGCCTTCGGTCGCCGAGCATTCGGTCGCCGAGCCTTCGGTCGCCGAGTCTTCGGTCGCCGAGCCTTCGGTCCCCGAGCCTTCGGTAGCCGAGTCTTCGGTTGCGGAGTCTTCGGTTTCCGAGTCTTCGGTTGCCGAGTCTTGGGTTGTCGAATCCTCGGTGACGAGGTTCCGGGGTTCGAATTTTCCATGTGGTATTTTCCATGTGGAGCTTTCGATCAGGTATTTTCGATGAGGAATTTTCGATGTTGAATTCTCGAGGTCGAATTTTTGAGGTCGAATTTTTGGTGTCGAATTTTTGATGTCGAATTTTCGACGTCGAATTTTCGATTTGGTGTATTCGGGTGTCGAGGCTCCGTTTCGGGTCTTCGTATGTGGGTCTTCGTGTGCCGAGTCTTCGGTTGTCGAGTCTTTCGTCGCCGAGCCTTCGGTTGTCGAGCCTTCGGTTGCCGAGCCTTCGGTTGCCGCGCCTTCGGATGCCGCGCCTTCGGTTGCCCAGTCTTCGGTTGCCAGGTCTTCGGTTGCCGAGTCTTCGGTTGCCGAGTCTTCGGTTGCCGAGTCTTCGGTTGCCGAGTCTTCGGTTGCCGAGTCTTCGGTCGCCGAGTCTTCGGTCGCCGAGCCTTCGGTCGCCGAGCCTTCGGTCGCCGAGCCTTGGGTTGCCGAGCCTTGGGTCGCCGAGTTTTCGGTCGCCAAGCCTTCGCTTGCCGAGCCTTCGGTCGCCGAGGCTTCGGTCGCCGAGCCTTCGGTCGCCGAGCCTTCGGTCGCCGAGTCTTCGGTCGCCGAGCCTTCGGTCGCCGAGCCTTCGGTAGCCGAGTCTTCGGTCGCCGAGCCTTCGGTCGCCGAGCCTTCGGTCGCCGAGACTTCGGTCGCCAAGCCTTCGGTCGCCCAGTCTTCGGTCGCCGAGCCTTCGGTTGCCGAGTCTTCGGTTGCCGAGTCTTCGGTTGTCGAGTCTTCGGGCTCGAGTCTTCGGTCGCCGAGTCTTCGGTTGTCGAGCCTTCGGTCGCCGAGCCTTCGGTCGCCGAGCCTTCGGTCGCCGAGCCTTGAGTCGCCGAGCCTTCGGTCGCCGAGCCTTCGGTCGCCGAGCCTTCGGTCGCCGAGCCTTCGGTCGCCAAGCCTTCGGTCGCCGAGGCTTCGGTCGCCGAGCCTTCGGTCGCCGAGCCTTCGGTCGCCGAGTCTTCGGTCGCCGAGCCTTCGGTCGCCGAGCCTTCGGTAGCCGAGTCTTCGGTCGCCGAGCCTTCGGTCGCCGAGACTTCGGTCGCCAAGTCTTCGGTCGCCGAGCCTTCGGTTGCCGAGTCTTCGGTTGCCGGTTCTTCGGTTGTCGAGTCTTCGGGCTCGAGTCTTCGGTCGCCGAGTCTTCGGTTGTCGAGCCTTCGGTCGCCGAGCCTTCGGTCGCCGAGCCTTGAGTCGCCGAGCCTTCGGTCGCCAAGCCTTCGGTCGCCGAGCCTTCGGTCGCCGAGACTTCGGTCGCCGAGCCTTCGGTCGCCGAGCCTTCGGTCGCCGAGCCTTCGATCGCCGAGCCTTCGGTCGCCGAGCCTTCGGTCGCCGAGCCTTCGGTCGTCGAGCCTTCGGTCGTCGAGCCTTGGGTTGTCGAGCCTTCGGTCTCAGAGCTTTCGGTCGCCGAGCGTTCGGTCGCCGAGCCTTCGATCGCCGAGCCTTCGGTCGCCGAGCCTTCTTCCGCCGAGTCTTCGGTCGCCGAGTCTTCGGTTGCCGAGTCTTCGGTTGCCGAGTCTTCGGTTGCCGAGTTTTCGGTCGCCGAGACTTCGGTCACCGAGCCTTCGGTCGCCGAGCCTTCGGTCGCCGAGCCTTCGATCGCCGAGCCTTCGGTCGCCGAGCCTTCGGTCGTCGAGCCTTCGGTCGTCGAGCCTTGGGTTGTCGAGCCTTCGGTCTCAGAGCTTTCGGTCGCCGAGCGTTCGGTCGCCGAGCCTTCGATCGCCGAGCCTTCGGTCGCCGAGCCTTCTTCCGCCGAGTCTTCGGTCGCCGAGTCTTCGGTTGCCGAGTCTTCGGTTGCCGAGTCTTCGGTTGCCGAGTTTTCGGTCGCCGAGACTTCGGTCACCGAGCCTTCGGTCGCCGAGCCTTCGGTCGCCGAGCCTTCGATCGCCGAGCCTTCGGTCGCCGAGCCTTCGGTCGTCGAGCCTTCGGTCGTCGAGCCTTGGGTTGTCGAGCCTTCGGTCTCAGAGCCTTCGGTCGCCGAGCGTTCGGTCGCCGAGTCTTCGGTTGCCGAGTCTTCGGTTGCCGAGTCTTCGGTCGCCGAGCCTACGGTCGCCGAGCCTTCGGTCTCCGAGCCTTCGGTCGCCGAGCCTTCGGTCGCGGAGGCTTCGGTCGCCGAGCCTTCGGTCGCTGAGCCTTCGGTCGCCGAGTCTTCGGTCGCCGAGCCTTCGGTAGCCGAGTCTTCGGTTGCCGAGTCTTGGGTTGTCGAATCCTCGGTGACGAGGTTCCGGGGTTCGAATTTTCCATGTCGAATTTTCCATGACGAGCTTTCGATCAGGAACTTTCGATGAGGAATTATCGATGTTGAATTCTCGAGGTCGAATTTTTGAGGTCGAATTTTTGGTGTCGAATTTTTGATGTCGAATTTTCGATGTCGAAATTTCGATGTCGAATTTTCGACGTCGAATTTTCAATTTGGTGTATTCGGGTGTCGAGGCTCCGTTTCGGGTCTTCGTATGTGGGTCTTCGTGTGCCGAGTCTTCGGTTGTCGAGTCTTCGGTCGTCGAGCCTTCGGTTGTCGAGCCTTGGGTTGTCGAGCCTTGGGTTGTCGAGCCTTCGGTCGCCGAGCGTTCGGTCGCCGAGACTTCGATCGCCGAGCCTTAGGTCGCCGAGCCTTCTTTCGCCGAGTCTTCTGTCGCCGAGTCTTCGGTTTCCGAGTCTTCGGTTGCCGAGTCTTCGGTCGCCGAGTCTTCGGTCGCCGAGGCTTCGGTTGCCGAGTCTTCGGTTGCCGAGTCTTCGGTCGCCGAGTCTTCGGTCGCCGAGCCTTCGGTCGCCGAGCCTTGGGTCGCCGAGCCTTGGGTCGCCGAGCCTTCGGTCGCCGAGCCTTCGGTTGCCGAGGCTTCGGTCGCCGAGCCTTCGGTCGCCGAGCCTTCGGTCGCCGAGCCTTCGGTCGCCGAGCCTTCGGTCGCCGAGCCTTCTGTTGCCGCGCCTTCGGTTGCCGAGACTTCGGTTGCCGAGTCTTCGGTTGCCGAGTCTTCGGTTGCCGAGTCTTCGGTCGCCGAGTCTACGGTCGCCGAGCCTTCGGTCGCCGAGCCTTGTGTCGCCGAGCCTTCGGTCGCCGTACCTTCGGTCGCCGAGCCTTCGGTCGCCGAGCCTTCGGTCGCCGAGTTTTCGGTTTCCGAGTCTTCGGTTGCCGAGTCTTCGGTTGCCGAGTCTTCGGTTGCCGAGTCTTCGGTCGCCGAGCCTTCGGTCGCCGAGCCTTCGGTCGCCGAGCCTTCGGTCGCCGAGCCTTCGGTCGCCGAGCCTTCGGTCGCCGAGCCTTCGGTTGCCGCGCCTTCGGTTGCCGAGTCTTCGGTCGCCGAGTCTTCGGTTGCCGAGTCTTCGGTTGCCGAGTCTTCGGTCGCCGAGCCTACGGTCGCCGAGCCTTCGGTCTCCGAGCCTTCGGTCGCCGAGCCTTCGGTCGCGGAGGCTTCGGTCGCCGAGCCTTCGGTCGCTGAGCCTTCGGTCGCCGAGTCTTCGGTCGCCGAGCCTTCGGTAGCCGAGTCTTCGGTTGCCGAGTCTTGGGTTGTCGAATCCTCGGTGACGAGGTTCCGGGGTTCGAATTTTCCATGTCGAATTTTCCATGACGAGCTTTCGATCAGGAACTTTCGATGAGGAATTATCGATGTTGAATTCTCGAGGTCGAATTTTTGAGGTCGAATTTTTGGTGTCGAATTTTTGATGTCGAATTTTCGATGTCGAAATTTCGATTTCGAATTTTCGACGTCGAATTTTCAATTTGGTGTATTCGGGTGTCGAGGCTCCGTTTCGGGTCTTCGTATGTGGGTCTTCGTGTGCCGAGTCTTCGGTTGTCGAGTCTTCGGTCGTCGAGCCTTCGGTTGTCGAGCCTTGGGTTGTCGAGCCTTGGGTTGTCGAGCCTTCGGTCGCCGAGCGTTCGGTCGCCGAGACTTCGATCGCCGAGCCTTAGGTCGCCGAGCCTTCTTTCGCCGAGTCTTCTGTCGCCGAGTCTTCGGTTTCCGAGTCTTCGGTTGCCGAGTCTTCGGTCGCCGAGTCTTCGGTCGCCGAGGCTTCGCTTGCCGAGTCTTCGGTTGCCGAGTCTTCGGTCGCCGAGTCTTCGGTCGCCGAGCCTTCGGTCGCCGAGCCTTGGGTCGCCGAGCCTTGGGTCGCCGAGCCTTCGGTCGCCGAGCCTTCGGTCGCCGAGGCTTCGGTCGCCGAGCCTTCGGTCGCCGAGCCTTCGGTCGCCGAGCCTTCGGTCGCCGAGCCTTCGGTCGCCGAGCCTTCTGTTGCCGCGCCTTCGGTTGCCGAGACTTCGGTTGCCGAGTCTTCGGTTGCCGAGTCTTCGGTTGCCGAGTCTTCGGTCGCCGAGTCTACGGTCGCCGAGCCTTCGGTCGCCGAGCCTTGTGTCGCCGAGCCTTCGGTCGCCGTACCTTCGGTCGCCGAGCCTTCGGTCGCCGAGCCTTCGGTCGCCGAGTTTTCGGTTTCCGAGTCTTCGGTTGCCGAGTCTTCGGTTGCCGAGTCTTCGGTTGCCGAGTCTTCGGTCGCCGAGCCTTCGGTCGCCGAGCCTTCGGTCGCCGAGCCTTCGGTCGCCGAGCCTTCGGTCGCCGAGCCTTCGGTTGCCGCGCCTTCGGTTGCCGAGTCTTCGGTTGCCGAGACTTCGGTTGCCGAGTCTTCGGTTGCCGAGTCTTCGGTTGCCGAGTCTTCGGTCGCCGAGTCTTCGGTCGCCGAGCCTTCGGTCGCCGAGCCTTGGGTCGCCGAGCCTTCGGTCGCCGTACCTTCGGTCGCCGAGTCTTCGGTCGCCGAGCCTTCGGTCGCCGAGCCTTGGGTCGCCGAGCCTTGGGTCGCCGAGTCTTCGGTCGCCGAGCCTTCGGTCGCCGAGGCTTCGGTCGCCGAGCCTTCGGTCGCCGAGCCTTCGGTCGCCGAGCCTTCGGTCGCCGAGCCTTCGGTCGCCGAGCCTTCTGTTGCCGCGCCTTCGGTTGCCGAGACTTCGGTTGCCGAGTCTTCGGTTGCCGAGTCTTCGGTTGCCGAGTCTTCGGTCGCCGAGTCTACGGTCGCCGAGCCTTCGGTCGCCGAGCCTTGTGTCGCCGAGCCTTCGGTCGCCGTACCTTCGGTCGCCGAGCCTTCGGTCGCCGAGCCTTCGGTCGCCGAGTTTTCGGTTTCCGAGTCTTCGGTTGCCGAGTCTTCGGTTGCCGAGTCTTCGGTTGCCGAGTCTTCGGTCGCCGAGCCTTCGGTCGCCGAGCCTTCGGTCGCCGAGCCTTCGGTCGCCGAGCCTTCGGTCGCCGAGCCTTCGGTTGCCGCGCCTTCGGTTGCCGAGTCTTCGGTTGCCGAGACTTCGGTTGCCGAGTCTTCGGTTGCCGAGTCTTCGGTTGCCGAGTCTTCGGTCGCCGAGTCTTCGGTCGCCGAGCCTTCGGTCGCCGAGCCTTGGGTCGCCGAGCCTTCGGTCGCCGTACCTTCGGTCGCCGAGCCTTCGGTCGCCGAGCCTTCCTTCGCCGAGTTTTCGGTCGCCGAGTCTTCGGTTGCCGAGTCTTCGGTTGCCGAGTCTTCGGTTGCCGAGTCTTCGGTCGCCGAGTCTTCGGTCGCCGAGCCTTCGGTCGCCGAGTCTTCGGTTGCCGAGTCTTCGGTTGCCGAGTCTTCGGTCGCCGAGCCTTCGGTCACCGAGTCTTCGGTCGCCGAGCCTTGGGTCGCCGAGCCTTCGGTCGCCGAGCCTTCGGTCGCCGAGCCTTCGGTCGCCGAGTCTTCGGTCTCCGAGCATTCGGTCGCCGAGCCTTCGGTAGCCGAGTCTTCGGTCGCCGAGCCTTCGGTAGCCGAGTCTTCGGTTGCGGAGTCTTCCGTTGCCGAGTCTTCGGTTGCCGAGTCTTGGGTTGTCGAATCCTCGGTGACGAGGTTCCGGAGTTCGAATTTTCCATGTCGAATTTTCCATGTCGAGCTTTCGATCAGGAATTTTCGATGTTGAATTCTCGAGGTCGAATTTTTGAGGTCGAATTTTTGGTGTCGAAATTTTGATGCCGAATTTTCGATGTCGGATTTTCGACGTCGGATTTTCGACGTCGAATTTTCGATTTGGTGTATTCGGGTGTCGAGGCTCCGTTTCGGGTCTTCGTATGTGGGTCTTCGTGTGCCGAGTCTTCGGTTGCCGAGTCTTCGGTTGCCGAGTATTCGGTTGCCGAGTCTTCGGTTGCCGAGTCTTCGGTTGCTGAGTCTTCGGTTGCCGAGTCTTCGGTAGCCGAGTCTTCGGTCGCCGAGTCTTCGGTCGCCGAGCCTTCGGTCGCCGAGCCTTCGGTCGCCGAGCCTTCGGTCGCCGAGCCTTCGGTCGCCGAGCGTTCGGTCGCCGAGCGTTCGATCGCCGAGCCTTCGGTCGCCGAGCCTTCGGTCGCCGAGCCTTGGGTCGCCGAGCCTTGGGTCGCCGAGCCTTGGGTCGCCGAGCCTTCGGTCGCCGAGCCTTCGGTCGGCGAGCCTTCGGTCGCCGAGCCTTCGGTCGCCGAGCCTTCGGTCGCCGAGCCTTCGGTCGGCGAGACTTCGGTCGCCGAGCCTTCGGTCTCCGAGTCTTCGGTTGCCGAGTCTTCGGTTGCCGAGTCTTCGGTTGCCGAGTCTTCGGTCGCCGAGGCTTCGTTCGCCGAGCCCTCGGTCGCCGAGTCTTCGGTCGAGGAGTCTTCGGTTGCCGAGTCTTCGGTTGCCGAGTCTTCGGTTGCCGAGTCTTCGGTCGCCGAGTCTTCGGTCGCCGAGTCTTCGGTCGCCGAGTCTTCGGTTGCCGAGTCTTCGGTTGCCGAGTCTTCGGTTGCCGAGTCTTCGCTTGCCGAGCCTTCGGATGCCGCGCCTTCGGTCGCCGAGCCTTCGGTTGCCGAGCCTTCGGTCGCCGAGTCTTCAGTTGCCGAGTCTTCGGTTGCCGAGTCTTCGGTTGCCGAGTCTTCGGTTGCCCAGTCTTCTGTTGTCGAGTCTTCGGTTGCCGAGTCTTCGGTTGCCGTATCTTCGGTTGCCGAGTCTTCGGTTGCCGAGTCTTCGCTTGCCGAGTCTTCGGTTGCCGAGCCTTCGGTAGCCGAGCCTTCCGTTTCCGAGCCTTCGGTTGTCGCGCCATCGGATGCCGCGCCTTCGGTTGCCGAGCCTTCGGTCGCCGAGCCTTCGGTCGCCGAGTCTTCGGTCGCCGAGTCTTCGGTCGCCGAGTCTTCGGTTGGCGAGTCTTCGGTTGCCCAGACTTCTGTTGTGGAGTCTTCGGTTGTCGAGCCTTCAGTCGCCGAGCCTTCGGTCGCCGAGGCTTCGGTCGCCGAGCCTTCGGTCGCCGAGCCTTCGGTCGCCGAGCCTTCGGTCGCCGAGCCTTCGGACACCGAGCCTACGGTCGCGGAGTCTTCGGTCGCCGAGCCTTCGGACACCGAGCCTTCGGTCGCGGAGTCTTCGGTCGCCGAGTCTTCGGTCGCCGAGCCTTCGGTCGCCGAGTCTTCGGTTGCCGAGTCTTCGGTCGCCGAGTCTTCGGTTGCGGAGTCTTCGGTTGCCGAGTCTTCGGTCGCCGAGCCTTCGGTCGCCGAGTCTTCGGTTGCCGAGTCTTCGGTTGCCGAGTCTTGGGTTGTCGAATCCTCGGTGACGAGGTTCCGGGGTTCGAATTTTCCATGTCGAATTTTCCATGTCGAGCTTTCGATCAGGAATTTTCGATGAGGAAATTTCGATGTTGAATTCTCGAGGTCGAATTTTTGAGGTCGAATTTTTGGTGTCGAATTTTTGATGTCGAATTTTCGATGTCGAATTTTCGACGTCGAATATTCGACGTCGGATTTTCGACGTCGAATTTTCGATTTGGTGTATTCTGGTTACGAGGCTCCGTTTCGGGTCTTCGTATGTGGGTGTTCGTGTGCCGAGTCTTCGGTTGTCGAGCCTTCGGTTGCCGAGCCTTCGGTTGGCGCGCCTTCGGATGTCGCGCCTTCGGTTGCCGAGTCTTCGGTTGCCCGGTCTTCGGTTGCCGAGTCTTCGGTTGCCGAGTCTTCGGTTGCCGAGTCTGCGGTTGCCGAGTCTTCGGTTGCCGAGTCTTCGGTTGACGAGTCTTCGGTCGCCGAGTCTTCGGTCGCCAAGTCTTCGGTCGCCAAGCCTTCGGTCGCCGAGCCTTCGGTCGCCGAGCCTTCGGTTGCCGAGCCTTCGGTCGCCGAGCTTTGGGTCGCCGAACCTTGGGTCGCCGAGCCTTCGGTCGCCGAGCCTTCGGTTGCCGAGCCTTCGGTCGCCGAGCCTTCGGTCGCCGAGGCTTCGGTCGCCGAGCCTTCGGTGGCCGAGACTTCGGTCGCCGAGCCTTCGGTCGCCGAGTCTGCGGTCGCAAGCCTTCGGTTGCCGAGTCTTCGGTTGCCAAGTCTTCGGTTGCCGAGTCTTCGGTTGCCGAGTCTTCGGTTGTCAAGTCTTCGGGCTCGAGTCTTCGGTCGCCGAGTCTTCGGTTGTCGAGCCTTCGGTCGCCGAGCCTTCGGTCGCCGAGCCTTCGATCACCGAGCCTTCGGTCGCCGAGCCTTCGGTCGCCGAGCTTTCGGTCGTCGAGCCTTCGGTTGTCGAGCCTTGGGTTGTCGAGCCTTCGGTCTCAGAGCCTTCGGTCGCCGAGCGTTCGGTCGCCGAGCGTTCGATCGCCGAGCCTTCGGTCGCCGAGCCTTGGGTTGCCGAGCCTTGGGTCGCCGAGCCTTGGGTCGCCGAGCCTTCGGTCGCCGAGCCTTCGGTCGCCGAGCCTTCGGTCGGCGAGACTTCGGTCGCCGAGCCTTCGGTCTCCGAGTCTTCGGTTGCCGAGTCTTCGGTTGCCGAGTCTTCGGTTGCCGAGTCTTCGGTCGCCGAGGCTTCGTTCGCCGAGCCTTCGGTGGCCGAGACTTCGGTCGCCGAGCCTTCGGTCGCCGAGTCTTCGGTCGCCGAGCCCTCGGTCGCCGAGTCTTCGGTCGAGGAGTCTTCGGTTGCCGAGTCTTCGGTTGCCGAGTCTTCGGTTGCCGAGTCTTCGGTCGCCGAGTCTTCGGTCGCCGAGTCTTCGGTCGCCGAGTCTTCGGTTGCCGAGTCTTCGGTTGCCGAGTCTTCGGTTGCCGAGTCTTCGCTTGCCGAGCCTTAGGTTGCCGAGCCTTCGGATGCCGCGCCTTCGGTCGCCGAGCCTTCGGTTGCCGAGCCTTCGGTCGCCGAGTCTTCAGTTGCCGAGTCTTCGGTTGCCGAGTCTTCGGTTGCCGAGTCTTCGGTTGCCCAGTCTTCTGTTGTCGAGTCTTCGGTTGCCGAGTCTTCGGTTGCCGTATCTTCGGTTGCCGAGTCTTCGGTTGCCGAGTCTTCGGTTGCCGAGTCTTCGCTTGCCGAGTCTTCGGTTGCCGAGCCTTCGGTAGTCGAGCCTTCCGTTTCCGAGCCTTCGGTTGTCGCGCCATCGGATGCCGCGCCTTCGGTTGCCGAGCCTTCGGTCGCCGAGCCTTCGGTCGCCGAGTCTTCGGTTGGCGAGTCTTCGGTTGCCCAGACTTCTGTTGTGGAGTCTTCGGTTGTCGAGTCTTCGGTTGTCGAGCCTTCAGTCGCCGAGCCTTCGGTCGCCGAGGCTTCGGTCGCCGAGCCTTCGGTCGCCGAGCCTTCGGTCGCCGAGCCTTCGGTCGCCGAGCCTTCGGACACCGAGCCTTCGGTCGCGGAGTCTTCGGTCGCCGAGTCTTCGGTCGCCGAGCTTTCGGTCGCCGAGCCTTTGGTCGCCGAGCCTTCGGTCGCCGAGTCTTCGGTTGCCGAGTCTTCGGTTTCCGAGTTTTCGGTTGCCGAGTCTTCGGTCGCCGAGTCTTCGGTCGCCGAGTCTTCGGTCGCCGAGCCTTCGGTCGCCGAGTCTTCGGTTGCCGAGTCTTCGGTCGCCGAGCCTTTGGTTGCCGCGCCTTCGGTTGCCGAGTCTTCGGTTGCCGAGACTTCGGTTGCCGAGTCAACGGTTGCCGAGTCTTCGGTCGCCGAGTCTTCGGTTGCGGAGTCTTCGGTTGCCGAGTCTTCGGTTGCCGAGTCTTGGGTTGTCGAATCCTCGGTGACGAGGTTCCGGGGTTCGAATTTTCCATGTCGAATTTTCCATGTCGAGCTTTCGATCAGGAATTTTCGATGAGGAAATTTCGATGTTGAATTCTCGAGGTCGAATTTTTGAGGTCGAATTTTTGGTGTCGAATTTTTGATGTCGAACTTTCGATGTCGAATTTTCGACGTCGAATATTCGACGTCGGATTTTGGACGTCGAATTTTCGATTTGGTGTATTCGGGTTACGAGGCTCCGTTTCGGGTCTTCGTATGTGGGTGTTCGTGTGCCGAGTCTTCGGTTGCCGAGCCTTCGGTTGCCGAGCCTTCGGTTGCCGCGCCTTCGGATGTCGCGCCTTCGGTTGCCGAGTCTTCGGTTGCCCGGTCTTCGGTTGCCGAGTCTTCGGTTGCCGAGTCTTCGGTTGCCGAGTCTGCGGTTGCCGAGTCTTCGGTTGCCGAGTCTTCGGTTGACGAGTCTTCGGTCGCCGAGTCTTCGGTCGCCGAGTCTTCGGTCGCCAAGCCTTCGGTCGCCGAGCCTTCGGTCGCCGAGCCTTCGGTTGCCGAGCCTTCGGTCGCCGAGCCTTGGGTCGCCGAGCCTTCGGTCGCCGAGCCTTCGGTTGCCGAGCCTTCGGTCGCCGAGCCTTCGGTCCCCGAGGCTTCGGTCGCCGAGCCTTCGGTGGCCGAGACTTCGGTCGCCGAGCCTTCGGTCGCCGAGTCTGCGGTCGCAAGCCTTCGGTTGCCGAGTCTTCGGTTGCCGAGTCTTCGGTTGCCGAGTCTTCGGTTGTCGAGCCTTCGGTCGCCGAGCCTTCGGTCGCCGAGCCTTCGATCACCGAGCCTTCGGTCGCCGAGCCTTCGGTCGCCGAGCCTTCGGTCGTCGAGCCTTCGGTTGTCGAGCCTTGGGTTGTCGAGCCTTCGGTCTCAGAGCCTTCGGTCGCCGAGCGTTCGGTCGCCGAGCGTTCGATCGCCGAGCCTTCGGTCGCCGAGTCTTCTTTCGCCGAGTCTTCGGTTGCCGAGTCTTCGGTTGCCGAGTCTTCGGTTGCCGAGTCTTCGGTTGCCGAGTCTTCGGTTGCCGAGTCTTCGGTCGCCGAGTCTTCGGTCGCCGAGTCTTCGGTCGCCGAGTCTTCGGTCGCCGAGGCTTCGGTTGCCGAATCTTCGGTGGCCGAGTCTTCGGTTGCCGAGTCTTCGGTCGCCGAGCCTTCGGTCGCCGAGCCTTCGGTCGCCGAGCCTTGGGTCGCCGAGCCTTCGGTCGCCGAGCCTTCGGTCGCCGAGCCTTCGGTCGCCGAGCCTTCGGTCGCCGAGAGTTCGGTCGCCGAGCCTTCGGTCGCCGAGGCTTCGGTCGCCGAGCCTTCGGTCGCCGAGCCTTCGGTCGCCGAGTCTTCGGTCGCCGAGCCTTCGGTCGCCGAGCCTTCGGTAGCCGAGTCTTCGGTTGCGGAGTCTTCGGTTGCCGAGTCTTTGGTTGCCGAGTGTTGGGTTGTCGAATCCTCGGTGACGAGGTTCCGGGGTTCGAATTTTCCATGTCGAATTTTCCATGTCGAGCTTTCGATCAGGAATTTTCGATGAGGAATTTTCGATGTTGAATTCTCGAGGTCGAATTTTTGAGGTCGAATTTTTGGTGTCGAATTTTTGATGTCGAATTTTCGATGTCGAAATTTCGAGGTCGAATTTTCGATTTGGTGTATTCGAGTGTCGAGGCTCCGTTTCGGGTCTTCGTGTGCCGAGTCTTCGGTTGTCGAGTCTTCGGGCTCGAGTCTTCGGTCGCCGAGCCTTCGGTTGTCGAACCTTCGGTTGCCGAGCCTTCGGTTGCCGCGCCTTCGGATGCCGCGCCTTCGGTTGCCGAGTCTTCGGTTGCCGAGTCTTCGGTTGCCGAGTCTTCGGTTGCCGAGTCTTCGGTTGCCGAGTCTTCGGTTGCCGAGTCTTGGGTTGTCGAATCCTCGGTGACGAGGTTCCGGGGTTCGAATTTTCCATGTCGAATTTTCCATGTCGAGCTTTCGATCAGGAATTTTCGATGAGGAAATTTCGATGTTGAATTCTCGAGGTCGAATTTTTGAGGTCGAATTTTTGGTGTCGAATTTTTGATGTCGAATTTTCGATGTCGAATTTTCGATGTCCAAATTTCGATGTCGAATTTTCGACGTCGAATTTTCGATTTGGTGTATTCGGGTGTCGAGGCTCCGTTTCGGGTCTTCGTATGTGGGTCTTCGTGTGCCGAGTCTTCGGTTGCCGAGTCTTGGGTTGTCGAATCCTCGGTGACGAGGTTCCGGGGTTCGAATTTTCCATGTCGAATTTTCCATGTCGAGCTTTTGATCAGGAATTTTCGATGAGGAATTTACGATGTTGAATTCTCGAGGTCGAATTTTTGAGGTCGTATTTTTGGTGTCGAATTTTTGATGTCGAATTTTCGACGTCGAATTTTCGATTTGGTGTATTCGGGTGTCGAGGCTCCGTTTCGGGTCTTCGTATGTGGGTCTTCGTGTGCCGAGTCTTCGGTTGTCGAGTCTTCGGTTGCCGAGTTTTGGGTTGTCGAATCCTCAGTGACGAGGTTTCGGGGTTCGAATTTTCCATGTCGAATTTTCCATGTCGAGCTTTCGATCAGGAATTTTCGATGAGGAAATTTCGATGTTGAATTCTCGAGGTCGAATTTTTGAGGTCGAATTTTTGGTGTCGAATTTTTGATGTCGAATTTTCGATGTCGAATTTTCGACGTCGAATTTTCGATTTGGTGTATTCGGGTTACGAGGCTCCGTTTCGGGTCTTCGTATGTGGGTGTTCGTGTGCCGAGTCTTCGGTTGTCGAGCCTTCGGTTGCCGAGCCTTCGGTTGCCGCGCCTTCGGATGTCGCGCCTTCGGTTGCCGAGTCTTCGGTTGCCCGGTCTTCGGTTGCCGAGTCTTCGGTTGCCGAGTCTTCGGTTGCCGAGTCTGCGGTTGCCGAGTTTTCGGTTGCCGAGTCTTCGGTTGACGAGTCTTCGGTCGCCGAGTCTTCGGTCGCCGAGTCTTCGGTCGCCGAGTCTTCGGTTGGCGAGCCTTCGGTTGCCCAGACTTCTGTTGTGGAGTCTTCGGTTGTCGAGTCTTCGGTTGTCGAGCCTTCAGTCGCCGAGCCTTCGGTCGCCGAGGCTTCGGTCGCCGAGCCTTCGGTCGCCGAGCCTTCGGTCGCCGAGCCTTCGGACACCGAGCCTTCGGTCGCGGAGTCTTCGGTCGCCGAGTCTTCGGTCGCCGAGCTTTCGGTCGCCGAGCCTTTGGTCGCCGAGCCTTCGGTCGCCGAGTCTTCGGTTGCCGAGTCTTCGGTTTCCGAGTTTTCGGTTGCCGAGTCTTCGGTCGCCGAGTCTTCGGTCGCCGAGTCTTCGGTCGCCGAGCCTTCGGTCGCCGAGTCTTCGGTTGCCGAGTCTTCGGTCGCCGAGCCTTTGGTTGCCGCGCCTTCGGTTGCCGAGTCTTCGGTTGCCGAGACTTCGGTTGCCGAGTCTTCGGTTGCCGAGTCTTCGGTCGCCGAGTCTTCGGTTGCGGAGTCTTCGGTTGCCGAGTCTTCGGTTGCCGAGTCTTGGGTTGTGGAATCCTTGGTGACGAGGTTCCGGGGTTCGAATTTTCCATGTCGAATTTTCCATGTCGAGCTTTCGATCAGGAATTTTCGATGAGGAAATTTCGATGTTGAATTCTCGAGGTCGAATTTTTGAGGTCGAATTTTTGGTGTCGAATTTTTGATGTCGAACTTTCGATGTCGAATTTTCGACGTCGAATATTCGACGTCGGATTTTGGACGTCGAATTTTCGATTTGGTGTATTCAGGTTACGAGGCTCCGTTTCGGGTCTTCGTATGTGGGTGTTCGTGTGCCGAGTCTTCGGTTGCCGAGCCTTCGGTTGCCGAGCCTTCGGTTGCCGCGCCTTCGGATGTCGCGCCTTCGGTTTCCGAGTCTTCGGTTGCCCGGTCTTCGGTTGCCGAGTCTTCGGTTGCCGAGTCTTCGGTTGCCGAGTCTTCGGTCGCCGAGTCTTCGGTCGCCGAGTCTTCGGTCGCCGAGTCTTCGGTCGCCGAGGCTTCGGTTGCCGAATCTTCGGTGGCCGAGTCTTCGGTTGCCGAGTCTTCGGTCGCCGAGCCTTCGGTCGCCGAGCCTTCGGTCGCCGAGCCTTGGGTCGCCGAGCCTTCGGTCGCCGAGCCTTCGGTCGCCGAGCCTTCGGTCGCCGAGCCTTCGGTCGCCGAGCCTTCGGTCGCCGAGAGTTCGGTCGCCGAGCCTTCGGTCGCCGAGGCTTCGGTCGCCGAGCCTTCGGTCGCCGAGCCTTCGGTCGCCGAGCCTTCGGTCGCCGAGTCTTCGGTCGCCGAGCCTTCGGTCGCCGAGCCTTCGGTAGCCGAGTCTTCGGTTGCGGAGTCTTCGGTTGCCGAGTCTTTGGTTGCCGAGTGTTGGGTTGTCGAATCCTCGGTGACGAGGTTCCGGGGTTCGAATTTTCCATGTCGAATTTTCCATGTCGAGCTTTCGATCAGGAATTTTCGATGAGGAATTTTCGATGTTGAATTCTCGAGGTCGAATTTTTGAGGTCGAATTTTTGGTGTCGAATTTTTGATGTCGAATTTTCGATGTCGAAATTTCGAGGTCGAATTTTCGATTTGGTGTATTCGAGTGTCGAGGCTCCGTTTCGGGTCTTCGTGTGCCGAGTCTTCGGTTGTCGAGTCTTCGGGCTCGAGTCTTCGGTCGCCGAGCCTTCGGTTTCGAACCTTCGGTTGCCGAGCCTTCGGTTGCCGCGCCTTCGGATGCCGCGCCTTCGGTTGCCGAGTCTTCGGTTGCCGAGTCTTCGGTTGCCGAGGCTTCGGTTGCCGAGTCTTCGGTTGCCGAGTCTTGGGTTGTCGAATCCTCGGTGACGAGGTTCCGGGGTTCGAATTTTCCATGTCGAATTTTCCATGTCGAGCTTTCGATCAGGAATTTTCGATGAGGAAATTTCGATGTTGAATTCTCGAGGTCGAATTTTTGAGGTCGAATTTTTGGTGTCGAATTTTTGATGTCGAATTTTCGATGTCGAATTTTCGATGTCCAAATTTCGATGTCGAATTTTCGACGTCGAATTTTCGATTTGGTGTATTCGGGTGTCGAGGCTCCGTTTCGGGTCTTCGTATGTGGGTCTTCGTGTGCCGAGTCTTCGGTTGCCGAGTCTTGGGTTGTCGAATCCTCGGTGACGAGGTTCCGGGGTTCGAATTTTCCATGTCGAATTTTCCATGTCGAGCTTTCG
The DNA here is from genome assembly GCA_030765045.1 of Tenodera sinensis. Lineage (NCBI taxonomy): Eukaryota > Metazoa > Arthropoda > Insecta > Mantodea > Mantidae > Tenodera > Tenodera sinensis. The sequence goes on along the minus strand of CM060964.1, from coordinate 365,141,485 downwards.
ATCAGGAATTTTCGATGAGGAATTTACGATGTTGAATTCTCGAGGTCGAATTTTTGAGGTCGTATTTTTGGTGTCGAATTTTTGATGTCGAATTTTCGACGTCGAATTTTCGATTTGGTGTATTCGGGTGTCGAGGCTCCGTTTCGGGTCTTCGTATGTGGGTCTTCGTGTGCCGAGTCTTCGGTTGTCGAGTCTTCGGTTGCCGAGTCTTGGGTTGTCGAATCCTCAGTGACGAGGTTTCGGGGTTCGAATTTTCCATGTCGAATTTTCCATGTCGAGCTTTCGATCAGGAATTTTCGATGAGGAAATTTCGATGTTGAATTCTCGAGGTCGAATTTTTGAGGTCGAATTTTTGGTGTCGAATTTTTGATGTCGAATTTTCGATGTCGAATTTTCGACGTCGAATTTTCGATTTGGTGTATTCGGGTTACGAGGCTCCGTTTCGGGTCTTCGTATGTGGGTGTTCGTGTGCCGAGTCTTCGGTTGTCGAGCCTTCGGTTGCCGAGCCTTCGGTTGCCGCGCCTTCGGATGTCGCGCCTTCGGTTGCCGAGTCTTCGGTTGCCCGGTCTTCGGTTGCCGAGTCTTCGGTTGCCGAGTCTTCGGTTGCCGAGTCTGCGGTTGCCGAGTCTTCGGTTGCCGAGTCTTCGGTTGACGAGTCTTCGGTCGCCGAGTCTTCGGTCGCCGAGTCTTCGGTCGCCGAGTCTTCGGTTGGCGAGTCTTCGGTTGCCCAGACTTCTGTTGTGGAGTCTTCGGTTGTCGAGTCTTCGGTTGTCGAGCCTTCAGTCGCCGAGCCTTCGGTCGCCGAGGCTTCGGTCGCCGAGCCTTCGGTCGCCGAGGCTTCGGTCGCCGAGCCTTCGGTGGCCGAGACTTCGGTCGCCGAGCCTTCGGTCGCCGAGTCTGCGGTCGCAAGCCTTCGGTTGCCGAGTCTTCGGTTGCCGAGTCTTCGGTTGCCGAGTCTTCGGTTGTCAAGTCTTCGGGCTCGAGTCTTCGGTCGCCGAGTCTTCGGTTGTCGAGCCTTCGGTCGCCGAGCCTTCGGTCGCCGAGCCTTCGATCACCGAGCCTTCGGTCGCCGAGCCTTCGGTCGCCGAGCCTTCGGTCGTCGAGCCTTCGGTTGTCGAGCCTTGGGTTGTCGAGCCTTCGGTCTCAGAGCCTTCGGTCGCCGAGCGTTCGATCACCGAGCCTTCGGTCGCCGAGCCTTCTTTCGCCGAGTCTTCGGTGGCCGAGTCTTCGGTTGCCGAGTCTTCGGTTGCCGAGTCTTCGGTTGCCGAGTCTTAGGTTGCCGAGTCTTCGGTTGCCGAGTCTTCGGTTGCCGAGTCTTCGGTCGCCGAGTCTTCGGTCGCCGAGGCTTCGGTTGCCGAATCTTCGGTGGCCGAGTCTTCGGTTGCCGAGTCTTCGGTCGCCGAGCCTTCGGTCGCCGAGCCTTCGGTCGCCGAGCCTTCGGTCGCCGAGCCTTCGGTCGCCGAGCCTTCGGTCGCCGAGCCTTCGGTCGCCGAGAGTTCGGTCGCCGAGCCTTCGGTCGCCGAGGCTTCGGTCGCCGAGCCTTCGGTCGCCGAGCCTTCGGTCGCCGAGTCTTCGGTCGCCGAGCCTTCGGTCGCCGAGCCTTCGGTAGCCGAGTCTTCGGTTGCGGAGTCTTCGGTTGCCGAGTCTTTGGTTGCCGAGTGTTGGGTTGTCGAATCCTCGGTGACGAGGTTCCGGGGTTCGAATTTTCCATGTCGAATTTTCCATGTCGAGCTTTCGATCAGGAATTTTCGATGAGGAATTTTCGATGTTGAATTCTCGAGGTCGAATTTTTGAGGTCGAATTTTTGGTGTCGAATTTTTGATGTCGAATTTTCGATGTCGAAATTTCGAGGTCGAATTTTCGATTTGTTGTATTCGAGTGTCGAGGCTCCGTTTCGGGTCTTCGTGTGCCGAGTCTTCGGTTGTCGAGTCTTCGGGCTCGAGTCTTCGGTCGCCGAGCCTTCGGTTGTCGAACCTTCGGTTGCCGAGCCTTCGGTTGCCGCGCCTTCGGATGCCGCGCCTTCGGTTGCCGAGTCTTCGGTTGCCGAGTCTTCGGTTGCCGAGTCTTCGGTTGCCGAGTCTTCGGTTGCCGAGTCTTGGGTTGTCGAATCCTCGGTGACGAGGTTCCGGGGTTCGAATTTTCCATGTCGAATTTTCCATGTCGAGCTTTCGATCAGGAATTTTCGATGAGGAAATTTCGATGTTGAATTCTCGAGGTCGAATTTTTGAGGTCGACTTTTGGTGTCGAATTTTTGATGTCTAATTTTCGATGTCGAAATTTCGATGTCGAATTTTCGACGTCGAATTTTCGATTTGGTGTATTCGGGTGTCGAGGCTCCGTTTCGGGTCTTCGTATGTGGGTCTTCGTGTGCCGAGTCTTCGGATGCCGAGTCTTCGGTAGCCGAGTCTTCGGTCGCCGAGTCTTCGGTCGCCGAGCCTTCGGTCTCCGAGCCTTCGGTCGCCGAGCCTTGGGTCGCCGAGCCTTGGGTCGCCGAGCCTCGGGTCGCCGAGCCTTCGGTCGCCGAGCCTTCGGTCGCCGAGCCTTCGGTCGCCGAGCCTTCGGTCGCCGAGGCTTCGGTCGCCGAACTTTCGGTCGCCGAGGCTTCGGTCGCCGAGCCTTCGGTCGCCGAGCCTTCGGTCGCCGAGCCTTCGGACGCCGAGCCTTCGGTCGCGGAGTCTTCGGTCGCCGAGTCTTCGGTCGCCGAGCTTTCGGTCGCCGAGCTTTCGGTCGCCGAGCCTTCGGTCGCCGAGCCTTCGGTCGCCGAGCCTTCGGTCGCCGAGTCTTCGGTTTCCGAGTCTTCGGTTGCCGAGTCTTCGGTTGCCGAGTCTTCGGTTGCCGAGTCTTCGGTCGCCGAGTCTACGGTCGCCGAGCCTTCGGTTGCCGAGTCTTCGGTTGCCGAGTCTTCGGTTGCCGAGTCTTCGGTTGCCGAGTCTTCGGTTGCCGAGTCTTCGGTCGCCGAGCCTTCGGTCACCGAGTCTTCTTTCGCCGAGCCTTGGGTCGCCGAGCCTTCGGTCGCCGAGCCTTCGGTCGCCGAGCCTTCGGTCGCCGAGTCTTCGGTCGCCGAGTCTTCGGTCTCCGAGCCTTCGGTCGCCGAGCCTTCGGTAGCCGAGTCTTCGGTCGCCGAGCCTTCGGTAGCCGAGTCTTCGGTTGCAGAGTCTTCCGTTGCCGAGTCTTCGGTTGCCGAGTCTTGGGTTGTCGAATCCTCTGTGACGAGGTTCCGGGGTTCGAATTTTCCATGTCGAGCTTTCGATCAGGAATTTTCGATGAGGAATTTTCGATGTTGAATTCTCGAGGTCGAAATTTGAGGTCGAATTTTTGGTGTCGAAATTTTGATGTCGAATTTTCAATGTCGAATTTTCGACGTCGGATTTTCGACGTCGAATTTTCGATTTGGTGTATTCCGGTGTCGAGGCTCCGTTTCGGGTCTTCGTATGTGGGTCTTCGTGTGCCGAGTCTTCGGTTGCCGAGTCTTTGGTTGCCGAGTCTTCGGTTGCCGAGTCTTCGGTTGCCGAGTCTTCGGTTGCCGAGTCTTCGGTTGCCGAGTCTTCGGTAGCCGAGTCTTCGGTCGCCGAGTCTTCGGTCGCCGAACCTTCGGTCGCCGAGCCTTCGGTCGCCGAGCCTTCGGTCGCCGAGCCTTCGGTCGCCGAGCCTTCGGTCGCCGAGCCTTCGGTCGCCGAGCCTTCGGTCGCCGAGCCTTCGGTCGCCGAGCCTTCGGTCGCCGAGCCTTCGGTCGCCGAGCCTTGGGTCGCCGAGCCTTGGGTCGCCGAGCCTTGGGTCGCCGAGCCTTGGGTCGCCGAGCCTTCGGTCGCCGCGCCTTCGGTCGCCGAGTCTTCGGTTTCCGAGTCTTCGGTTGCCGAGCCTTCGGTTGCCGAGTCTTCGGTTGCCGAGTCTTCGGCCACCGAGTCTTCGGTCGCCGAGCCTTGGGTCGCCGAGCCTTCGGTCGCCGAGCCTTCGGTCGCCGAGCCTTCGGTCGCCGAGCCTTCGGTCGCCGAGTCTTCGGTCTCCGAGCCTTCGGTCGCCGAGCCTTCGGTAGCCGAGTCTTCGGTCGCCGAGCCTTCGGTAGCCGAGTCTTCGGTTGCGGAGTCTTCCGTTGCCGAGTCTTCAGTTGCCGAGTCTTGGGTTGTCGAATCCTCGGTGACGAGGTTCCGGGGTTCGAATTTTCCATGTCGAATTTTCCATGTCGAGCTTTCGATCAGGAATTTTCGATGAGGAATTTTCGATGTTGAATTCTCGAGGTCGAATTTTTGAGGTCGAATTTTCGATGTCGAATTTTCGACGTCGGATTTTCGACGTCGAATTTTCGATTTGGTGTATTCGGGTGTCGAGGCTCCGTTTCGGGTCTTCGTATGTGGGTCTTCGTGTGCCGAGTCTTCGGTTGCCGAGTCTTTGGTTGCCGAGTCTTCGGTTGCCGAGTCTTCGGTTGCCGAGTCTTCGGTTGCTGAGTCTTCGGTTGCCGAGTCTTCGGTAGCTGAGTCTTCGGTCGCCGAGTCTTCGGTCGCCGAGCCTTCGGTCGCCGAGCCTTCGGTCGCCGAGCCTTCGGTCGCCGAGTCTTCGGTCGCCGAGCCTTCGGTCGCCGAGTCTTCGGTCGCCGAGTCTTCGGTTGCCGAGTCTTCGGTTGCCGAGTCTTCGGTCGCCGAGTCTTCGGTCGCCGAGTCTTCGGTTGCCGAGTCTTCGGTTGCCGAGTCTTCGGTTGCCGAGTCTTCGTTTGCCGAGCCTTAGGTTGCCGAGCCTTCGGATGCTGCGCCTTCGGTCGCCGAGCCTTCGGTTGCCGAGCCTTCGGTCGCCGAGTCTTCGGTTGCCGAGTCTTCGGTTGCCGAGTCTTCGGTTGCCCAGTCTTCTGTTGTCGAGTCTTCGGTTGCCGAGTCTTCGGTTGCCGTATCTTCGGTTGCCGAGTCTTCGGTTGCCGAGTCTTCGCTTGCCGAGTCTTCGGTTGCCGAGCCTTCGGTAGTCGAGCCTTCCGTTTCCGAGCCTTCGGTTTTCGCGCCATCGGATGCCGCGCCTTCGGTCGCCGAGGCCTCGGTCGCCGAGCCTTCGGTCGCCGAGCCTTCGGTCGCCGAGCCTTCGGTCGCCGAGTCTTCGGTCGCCGAGTCTTCGGTTGGCGAGTCTTCGGTTGCCCAGACTTCTGTTGTGGAGTCTTCGGTTGTCGAGTCTTCGGTTGTCGAGCCTTCAGTCGGCGAGCCTTCGGTCGCCGAGCCTTCGGTCGCCGAGGCTTCGGTCGCCGAGCCTTCGGTCACCGAGCCTTCGGTCGCCGAGCCTTCGGTCGCCGAGCCTTCGGACGCCGAACCTTCGGTCGCGGAGTCTTCGGTCGCCGAGTCTTCGGTCGCCGAGTCTTCGGTCGCCAAGCCTTCGGTCGCCGAGCCTTCGGTCGCCGAGCCTTCGGTTGCCGAGCCTTCGATCGCCGAGCCTTGGGTCGCCGAGCCTTCGGTCGCCGAGCCTTCGGTTGCCGAGCCTTCGGTCGCCGAACTTTCGGTCGCCGAGCCTTCGGTCGCCGAGGCTTCGGTCGCCGAGCCTTCGGTGGCCGAGACTTCGGTCGCCGAGCCTTCGGTCGCCGAGTCTGCGGTCGCAAGCCTTCGGTCGCCGAGCCTTCGGTCGTCGAGCCTTCGGTTGTCGAGCCTTGGGTTGTCGAGCCTTCGGTCTCAGAGCCTTCGGTCGCCGAGCGTTCGGTCGCCGAGCGTTCGATCGCCGTGCCTTCGGTCGCCGACCCTTCTTTCGCCGAGTCTTCGGTTGCCGAGTCTTCGGTTGCCGAGTCTCTGGTTGCCGAGTCTTCGGTTGCCGAGTCTTCGGTTGCCGATTCTTCGGTCGCCGAGTCTTCGGTCGCCGAGGCTTCGGTTGCCGAGTCTTCGGTGGCCGAGTCTTCGGTTGCCGAGTCTTCGGTCGTCGAGCCTTCGGTCGCCGAGCCTTCGGTCGCCGAGCCTTGGGTCGCCGAGCCTTCGGTCGCCGAGCCTTCGGTCGCCGAGCCTTCGGTCGCCGAGCCTTCGGTTGCCGAGCCTTCGGTCGCCGAGAGTTCCGTCGCCGAGCCTTCGGTCGCCGAGCCTTGGGTCGCCGAGCCTTGGGTCGCCGAGCCTTGGGTCGCCGAGCCTTGGGTCGCCGAGCCTTCGGTCGCCGAGCCTTCGGTCGCCGAGTCTTCGGTTTCCGAGTCTTCGGTTGCCGAGTCTTCGGTTGCCGAGTCTTCGGTTGCCGAGTCTTCGGTCGCCGAGTCTTCGGTCGCCGAGCCTTCGGTTGCCGAGTCTTCGGTTGCCGAGTCTTCGGTTGCCGAGTCTTCGGTCGCCGAGCCTTCGGCCACCGAGTCTTCGGTCGCCGAGCCTTGGGTCGCCGAGCCTTCGGTCGCCGAGCCTTCGGTCGCCGAGCCTTCGGTCGCCGAGCCTTCGGTCGCCGAGTCTTCGGTCTCCGAGCCTTCGGTCGCCGAGCCTTCGGTAGCCGAGTCTTCGGTCGCCGAGCCTTCGGTAGCCGAGTCTTCGGTTGCGGAGTCTTCCGTTGCCGAGTCTTCAGTTGCCGAGTCTTGGGTTGTCGAATCCTCGGTGACGAGGTTCCGGGGTTCGAATTTTCCATGTCGAATTTTCCATGTCGAGCTTTCGATCAGGAATTTTCGATGAGGAATTTTCGATGTTGAATTCTCGAGGTCGAATTTTTGAGGTCGAATTTTCGATGTCGAATTTTCGACGTCGGATTTTGGACGTCGAATTTTCGATTTGGTGTATTCGGGTGTCGAGGCTCCGTTTCGGGTCTTCGTATGTGGGTCTTCGTGTGCCGAGTCTTCGGTTGCCGAGTCTTTGGTTGCCGAGTCTTCGGTTGCCGAGTCTTCGGTTGTCGAGTCTTCGGTTGCTGAGTCTTCGGTTGCCGAGTCTTCGGTAGCTGAGTCTTCGGTCGCCGAGTCTTCGGTCGCCGAGCCTTCGGTCGCCGAGCCTTCGGTCGCCGAGCCTTCGGTCGCCGAGTCTTCGGTCGCCGAGCCTTCGGTCGCCGAGCCTTCGGTCGCCGAGTCTTCGGTCGCCGAGTCTTCGGTTGCCGAGTCTTCGGTTGCCGAGTCTTCGGTCGCCGAGTCTTCGGTCGCCGAGTCTTCGGTTGCCGAGTCTTCGGTTGCCGAGTCTTCGGTTGCCGAGCCTTAGGTTGCCGAGCCTTCGGATGCTGCGCCTTCGGTCGCCGAGCCTTCGGTTGCCGAGCCTTCGGTCGCCGAGTCTTCGGTTGCCGAGTCTTCGGTTGCCGAGTCTTCGGTTGCCCAGTCTTCTGTTGTCGAGTCTTCGGTTGCCGAGTCTTCGGTTGCCGTATCTTCGGTTGCCGAGTCTTCGGTTGCCGAGTCTTCGCTTGCCGAGTCTTCGGTTGCCGAGCCTTCGGTAGTCGAGCCTTCCGTTTCCGAGCCTTCGGTTTTCGCGCCATCGGATGCCGCGCCTTCGGTCGCCGAGGCCTCGGTCGCCGAGCCTTCGGTCGCCGAGCCTTCGGTCACCGAGCCTTCGGTCGCCGAGTCTTCGGTCGCCGAGTCTTCGGTTGCCGAGTCTTCGGCCACCGAGTCTTCGGTCGCCGAGCCTTGGGTCGCCGAGCCTTCGGTCGCCGAGCCTTCGGTCGCCGAGCCTTCGGTCGCCGAGCCTTCGGTCGCCGAGTCTTCGGTCTCCGAGCCTTCGGTCGCCGAGCCTTCGGTAGCCGAGTCTTCGGTCGCCGAGCCTTCGGTAGCCGAGTCTTCGGTTGCGGAGTCTTCCGTTGCCGAGTCTTCAGTTGCCGAGTCTTGGGTTGTCGAATCCTCGGTGACGAGGTTCCGGGGTTCGAATTTTCCATGTCGAATTTTCCATGTCGAGCTTTCGATCAGGAATTTTCGATGAGGAATTTTCGATGTTGAATTCTCGAGGTCGAATTTTTGAGGTCGAATTTTCGATGTCGAATTTTCGACGTCGGATTTTCGACGTCGAATTTTCGATTTGGTGTATTCGGGTGTCGAGGCTCCGTTTCGGGTCTTCGTATGTGGGTCTTCGTGTGCCGAGTCTTCGGTTGCCGAGTCTTTGGTTGCCGAGTCTTCGGTTGCCGAGTCTTCGGTTGCCGAGTCTTCGGTTGCGGAGTCTTCGGTTGCCGAGTCTTCGGTAGCTGAGTCTTCGGTCGCCGAGTCTTCGGTCGCCGAGCCTTCGGTCGCCGAGCCTTCGGTCGCCGAGCCTTCGGTCGCCGAGTCTTCGGTCGCCGAGCCTTCGGTCGCCGAGTCTTCGGTCGCCGAGTCTTCGGTTGCCGAGTCTTCGGTTGCCGAGTCTTCGGTCGCCGAGTCTTCGGTCGCCGAGTCTTCGGTTGCCGAGTCTTCGGTTGCCGAGTCTTCGGTTGCCGAGTCTTCGTTTGCCGAGCCTTAGGTTGCCGAGCCTTCGGATGCTGCGCCTTCGGTCGCCGAGCCTTCGGTTGCCGAGCCTTCGGTCGCCGAGTCTTCGGTTGCCGAGTCTTCGGTTGCCGAGTCTTCGGTTGCCCAGTCTTCTGTTGTCGAGTCTTCGGTTGCCGAGTCTTCGGTTGCCGTATCTTCGGTTGCCGAGTCTTCGGTTGCCGAGTCTTCGCTTGCCGAGTCTTCGGTTGCCGAGCCTTCGGTAGTCGAGCCTTCCGTTTCCGAGCCTTCGGTTTTCGCGCCATCGGATGCCGCGCCTTCGGTCGCCGAGGCCTCGGTCGCCGAGCCTTCGGTCGCCGAGCCTTCGGTCGCCGAGCCTTCGGTCGCCGAGTCTTCGGTCGCCGAGTCTTCGGTTGGCGAGTCTTCGGTTGCCCAGACTTCTGTTGTGGAGTCTTCGGTTGTCGAGTCTTCGGTTGTCGAGCCTTCAGTCGGCGAGCCTTCGGTCGCCGAGCCTTCGGTCGCCGAGGCTTCGGTCGCCGAGCCTTCGGTCACCGAGCCTTCGGTCGCCGAGCCTTCGGTCGCCGAGCCTTCGGACGCCGAACCTTCGGTCGCGGAGTCTTCGGTCGCCGAGTCTTCGGTCGCCGAGTCTTCGGTCGCCAAGCCTTCGGTCGCCGAGCCTTCGGTCGCCGAGCCTTCGGTTGCCGAGCCTTCGATCGCCGAGCCTTGGGTCGCCGAGCCTTCGGTCGCCGAGCCTTCGGTTGCCGAGCCTTCGGTCGCCGAACTTTCGGTCGCCGAGCCTTCGGTCGCCGAGGCTTCGGTCGCCGAGCCTTCGGTGGCCGAGACTTCGGTCGCCGAGCCTTCGGTCGCCGAGTCTGCGGTCGCAAGCCTTCGGTCGCCGAGCCTTCGGTCGTCGAGCCTTCGGTTGTCGAGCCTTGGGTTGTCGAGCCTTCGGTCTCAGAGCCTTCGGTCGCCGAGCGTTCGGTCGCCGAGCGTTCGATCGCCGTGCCTTCGGTCGCCGACCCTTCTTTCGCCGAGTCTTCGGTTGCCGAGTCTTCGGTTGCCGAGTCTCTGGTTGCCGAGTCTTCGGTTGCCGAGTCTTCGGTTGCCGATTCTTCGGTCGCCGAGTCTTCGGTCGCCGAGGCTTCGGTTGCCGAGTCTTCGGTGGCCGAGTCTTCGGTTGCCGAGTCTTCGGTCGTCGAGCCTTCGGTCGCCGAGCCTTCGGTCGCCGAGCCTTGGGTCGCCGAGCCTTCGGTCGCCGAGCCTTCGGTCGCCGAGCCTTCGGTCGCCGAGCCTTCGGTTGCCGAGCCTTCGGTCGCCGAGAGTTCCGTCGCCGAGCCTTCGGTCGCCGAGCCTTGGGTCGCCGAGCCTTGGGTCGCCGAGCCTTGGGTCGCCGAGCCTTGGGTCGCCGAGCCTTCGGTCGCCGAGCCTTCGGTCGCCGAGTCTTCGGTTTCCGAGTCTTCGGTTGCCGAGTCTTCGGTTGCCGAGTCTTCGGTTGCCGAGTCTTCGGTCGCCGAGTCTTCGGTCGCCGAGCCTTCGGTTGCCGAGTCTTCGGTTGCCGAGTCTTCGGTTGCCGAGTCTTCGGTCGCCGAGCCTTCGGCCACCGAGTCTTCGGTCGCCGAGCCTTGGGTCGCCGAGCCTTCGGTCGCCGAGCCTTCGGTCGCCGAGCCTTCGGTCGCCGAGCCTTCGGTCGCCGAGTCTTCGGTCTCCGAGCCTTCGGTCGCCGAGCCTTCGGTAGCCGAGTCTTCGGTCGCCGAGCCTTCGGTAGCCGAGTCTTCGGTTGCGGAGTCTTCCGTTGCCGAGTCTTCAGTTGCCGAGTCTTGGGTTGTCGAATCCTCGGTGACGAGGTTCCGGGGTTCGAATTTTCCATGTCGAATTTTCCATGTCGAGCTTTCGATCAGGAATTTTCGATGAGGAATTTTCGATGTTGAATTCTCGAGGTCGAATTTTTGAGGTCGAATTTTCGATGTCGAATTTTCGACGTCGGATTTTGGACGTCGAATTTTCGATTTGGTGTATTCGGGTGTCGAGGCTCCGTTTCGGGTCTTCGTATGTGGGTCTTCGTGTGCCGAGTCTTCGGTTGCCGAGTCTTTGGTTGCCGAGTCTTCGGTTGCCGAGTCTTCGGTTGTCGAGTCTTCGGTTGCTGAGTCTTCGGTTGCCGAGTCTTCGGTAGCTGAGTCTTCGGTCGCCGAGTCTTCGGTCGCCGAGCCTTCGGTCGCCGAGCCTTCGGTCGCCGAGCCTTCGGTCGCCGAGTCTTCGGTCGCCGAGCCTTCGGTCGCCGAGCCTTCGGTCGCCGAGTCTTCGGTCGCCGAGTCTTCGGTTGCCGAGTCTTCGGTTGCCGAGTCTTCGGTCGCCGAGTCTTCGGTCGCCGAGTCTTCGGTTGCCGAGTCTTCGGTTGCCGAGTCTTCGGTTGCCGAGCCTTAGGTTGCCGAGCCTTCGGATGCTGCGCCTTCGGTCGCCGAGCCTTCGGTTGCCGAGCCTTCGGTCGCCGAGTCTTCGGTTGCCGAGTCTTCGGTTGCCGAGTCTTCGGTTGCCCAGTCTTCTGTTGTCGAGTCTTCGGTTGCCGAGTCTTCGGTTGCCGTATCTTCGGTTGCCGAGTCTTCGGTTGCCGAGTCTTCGCTTGCCGAGTCTTCGGTTGCCGAGCCTTCGGTAGTCGAGCCTTCCGTTTCCGAGCCTTCGGTTTTCGCGCCATCGGATGCCGCGCCTTCGGTCGCCGAGGCCTCGGTCGCCGAGCCTTCGGTCGCCGAGCCTTCGGTCACCGAGCCTTCGGTCGCCGAGTCTTCGGTCGCCGAGTCTTCGCTTGGCGAGTCTTCGGTTGCCCAGACTTCTGTTGTGGAGTCTTCGGTTGTCGAGTCTTCGGTTGTCGAGCCTTCAGTCGGCGAGCCTTCGGTCGCCGAGCCTTCGGTCGCCGAGGCTTCGGTCGCCGAGCCTTCGGTCGCCGAGCCTTCGGTCGCCGAGCTTTCGGTCGCCGAGCCTTCGGACGCCGAACCTTCGGTCGCGGAGTCTTCGGTCGCCGAGTCTTCGGTCGCCGAGTCTTCGGTCGCCAAGCCTTCGGTCGCCGAGCCTTCGGTCGCCGAGCCTTCGGTTGCCGAGCCTTCGATCGCCGAGCCTTGGGTCGCCGAGCCTTCGGTCGCCGAGCCTTCGGTTGCCGAGCCTTCGGTCGCCGAACTTTCGGTCGCCGAGCCTTCGGTCGCCGAGGCTTCGGTCGCCGAGCCTTCGGTGGCCGAGACTTCGGTCGCCGAGCCTTCGGTCGCCGAGTCTGCGGTCGCAAGCCTTCGGTCGCCGAGCCTTCGGTCGTCGAGCCTTCGGTTGTCGAGCCTTGGGTTGTCGAGCCTTCGGTCTCAGAGCCTTCGGTCGCCGAGCGTTCGGTCGCCGAGCGTTCGATCGCCGTGCCTTCGGTCGCCGACCCTTCTTTCGCCGAGTCTTCGGTTGCCGAGTCTTCGGTTGCCGAGTCTCTGGTTGCCGAGTCTTCGGTTGCCGAGTCTTCGGTTGCCGAGTCTTCGGTCGCCGAGTCTTCGGTCGCCGAGGCTTCGGTTGCCGAGTCTTCGGTGGCCGAGTCTTCGGTTGCCGAGTCTTCGGTCGTCGAGCCTTCGGTCGCCGAGCCTTCGGTCGCCGAGCCTTGGGTCGCCGAGCCTTCGGTCGCCGAGCCTTCGGTCGCCGAGCCTTCGGTCGCCGAGCCTTCGGTTGCCGAGCCTTCGGTCGCCGAGAGTTCCGTCGCCGAGCCTTCGGTCGCCGAGTCTTCGGTTGCCGAGTCTTCGGTTGTCGAGTCTTCGGGCTCGAGTCTTCGGTCGCCGAGCCTTCGGTTGTCGAACCTTCGGTTGCCGAGCCTTCGGTTGCCGCGCCTTCGGATGCCGCGCCTTCGGTTGCCGAGTCTTCGGTTGCCGAGTCTTCGGTTGCCGAGTCTTCGGTTGCCGAGTCTTCGGTTGCCGAGTCTTGGGTTGTCGAATCCTCGGTGACCTGGTTCGGGGGTTCGAACTTTCCATGTCGAATTTTCCATGTCGAGCTTTCGATCAGGAATTTTCAATGAGGAAATTTCGATGTTGAATTCTCGAGGTCGAATTTTTGAGGTCGAATTTTTGGTGTCGAATTTTTGATGTCGAATTTTCGATGTCGAATTTTCGACGTCGAATATTCGACGTCAGATTTTCGACGTCGAATTTTCGATTTGGTGTATTCGGGTTACGAGGCTCCGTTGCGGGTCTTCGTATGTGGGTGTTCGTGTGCCGAGTCTTCGGTTGTCGAGTCTTCCGTTGCCGAGCCTTCGGTTGTCGAGCCTTCGGTTGCCGAGCCTTCGGTTGCCGCGCCTTCGGATGTCGCGCCTTCGGTTGCCGAGTCTTCGGTTGCCCGGTCTTCGGTTGCCGAGTCTTCGTTTGCCGAGTCTTCGGTTGCCCAGTCTGCGGTTGCCGAGTCTTCGGTTGCCGAGTCTTCGGTTGCCGAGTCTTCGGTCGCCGAGTCTTCGGTCGCCGAGTCTTCGGTCGCCGAGCCTTCGTTCGCCGAGCCTTCGGTCGCCGAGCCTTCGGTCGCCGAGCCTTCGGTCGCCGAGCCTTCGGTCGCCGAGCCTTGGGTCGCCGAGCCTTGGGTCGCCGAGCCTTCGGTCGCCGAGCCTTCGGTTGCCGAGCCTTCGGTCGCCGAGCCTTCGGTCGCCGAGCCTTCGGTCGCCGAGGCTTTGGTCGCCGAGCCTTCGGTGGCCGAGACTTCGGTCGCCGAGCCTTCGGTCGCCGAGTCTGCGGTCGCAAGCCTTGGGTTGCCGAGTCTTCGGTTGTCGAGTCCTCAGGCTCGAGTCTTCGGTCGCCGAGTCTTCGGTTGTCGAGCCTTCGGTCGCCGAGCCTTCGGTCGCCGAGCCTTCGATCACCGAGCCTTCGGTCGCCGAGCCTTCGATCGCCGAGCCTTCGTTCGTCGAGCCTTCGGTCGCCGAGCCTTCGGTCGTCGAGCCTTCGGTTGTCGAGCCTTGGGTTGTCGAGCCTTCGGTCTCAGAGCCTTCGGTCGCCGAACGTTCGGTCGCCGAGCCTTCGATCGCCGAGCCTTCGGTCGCCGAGCCTTCTTTCGCCGAGTCTTCGGTGGCCGAGTCTTCGGTTGCCGAGTATTCGGTTACCGAGTCTTCGGTTGCCGAGTCTTCGGTTGCCGAGTCTCTGGTTGCCGAGTCTTCGGTTGCCGAGTCTTCGGTCGCCGAGTCTTCGGTCGCCGAGTCTTCGGTCGCCGAGCCTTGGGTCGCCGAGCCTTCGGTCGCCGAGCCTTCGGTTGCCGAGCCTTCGGTCGCCGAGCCTTCGGTCGCCGAGTCTGCGGTCGCAAGCCTTCGGTTGCCGAGTCTTCGGTTGCCGAGTCTTCGGTTGTCGAGTCCTCAGGCTCGAGTCTTCGGTCGCCGAGTCTTCGGTTGTCGAGCCTTCGGTCGCCGAGCCTTCGGTCGCCGAGCCTTCGATCACCGAGCCTTCGGTCGCCGAGCCTACGATCGCCGAGCCTTCGATCGTCGAGCCTTCGGTCGCCGAGCCTTCGGTCGTCCAGCCTTCGGTTGTCGAGCCTTGGGTTGTCGAGCCTTCGGTCTCAGAGCCTTCGGTCGCCGAGCGTTCGGTCGCCGAGCCTTCGATCGCCCAGCCTTCGGTCGCCGAGCCTTCTTTCGCCGAGTCTTCGGTGGCCGAGTCTTCGGTTGCCGAGTCTTCGGTTGCCGAGTCTTCGGTTGCCGAGTCTTCGGTTGCCGAGTCTCTGGTTGCCGAGTCTTCGGTTGCCGAGTCTTCGGTCGCCGAGTCTTCGGTCGCCGAGTCTTCGGTCGCCGAGGCTTCGGTTGCCGAGTCTTCGGTGGCCGAGTCTTCGGTTGCCGAGTCTTCGGTCGCCGAGTCTTCGGTCGCCGAGCCTTGGGTCGCCGAGCCTTCGGTCGCCGAGCCTTCGGTTGCCGAGCCTTCGGTCGCCGAGCCTTCGGTCGCCGAGCCTTCGGTCGCCGAGGCTTCGGTCGCCGAGCCTTCGGTTGCCGAGCCTTCGGTCGCCGAGCCTTCGGTCGCCGAGCCTTCGGTCGCCGAGGCTTCGGTCGCCGAGCCTTCGGTGGCCGAGACTTCGGTCGCCGAGCCTTCGGTCGCCGAGTCTGCGGTCGCAAGCCTTCGGTTGCCGAGTCTTCGGTTGCCGAGTCTTCGGTTGTCGAGTCCTCAGGCTCGAGTCTTCGGTCGCCGAGTCTTCGGTTGTCGAGCCTTCGGTCGCCGAGCCTTCGGTCGCCGAGCCTTCGATCACCGAGCGTTCGGTCGCCGAGCCTTCGATCGCCGAGCCTTCGGTCTCCGAGCCTTCGGTCGCCGAGCCTTCGGTCGTCGAGCCTTCGGTTGTCGAGCCTTGGGTTGTCGAGCCTTCGGTCTCAGAGCCTTCGGTCGCCGAGCGTTCGGTCGCCGAGCCTTCGATCGCCGAGCCTTCGGTCGCCGAGCCTTCTTTCGCCGAGTCTTCGGTGGCCGAGTCTTGGGTTGTCGAATCCTCGGTGACGAGGTTCCGGGGTTCGAATTTTCCATGTCGAATTTTCCATGTCGAGCTTTTGATCAGGAATTTTCGATGAGGAATTTACGATGTTGAATTCTCGAGGTCGAATTTTTGAGGTCGTATTTTTGGTGTCGAATTTTTGATGTCGAATTTTCGACGTCGAATTTTCGATTTGGTGTATTCGGGTGTCGAGGCTCCGTTTCGGGTCTTCGTATGTGGGTCTTCGTGTGCCGAGTCTTCGGTTGTCGAGTCTTCGGTTGCCGAGTTTTGGGTTGTCGAATCCTCAGTGACGAGGTTTCGGGGTTCGAATTTTCCATGTCGAATTTTCCATGTCGAGCTTTCGATCAGGAATTTTCGATGAGGAAATTTCGATGTTGAATTCTCGAGGTCGAATTTTTGAGGTCGAATTTTTGGTGTCGAATTTTTGATGTCGAATTTTCGATGTCGAATTTTCGACGTCGAATTTTCGATTTGGTGTATTCGGGTTACGAGGCTCCGTTTCGGGTCTTCGTATGTGGGTGTTCGTGTGCCGAGTCTTCGGTTGTCGAGCCTTCGGTTGCCGAGCCTTCGGTTGCCGCGCCTTCGGATGTCGCGCCTTCGGTTGCCGAGTCTTCGGTTGCCCGGTCTTCGGTTGCCGAGTCTTCGGTTGCCGAGTCTTCGGTTGCCGAGTCTGCGGTTGCCGAGTTTTCGGTTGCCGAGTCTTCGGTTGACGAGTCTTCGGTCGCCGAGTCTTCGGTCGCCGAGTCTTCGGTCGCCGAGTCTTCGGTTGGCGAGCCTTCGGTTGCCCAGACTTCTGTTGTGGAGTCTTCGGTTGTCGAGTCTTCGGTTGTCGAGCCTTCAGTCGCCGAGCCTTCGGTCGCCGAGGCTTCGGTCGCCGAGCCTTCGGTCGCCGAGCCTTCGGTCGCCGAGCCTTCGGACACCGAGCCTTCGGTCGCGGAGTCTTCGGTCGCCGAGTCTTCGGTCGCCGAGCTTTCGGTCGCCGAGCCTTTGGTCGCCGAGCCTTCGGTCGCCGAGTCTTCGGTTGCCGAGTCTTCGGTTTCCGAGTTTTCGGTTGCCGAGTCTTCGGTCGCCGAGTCTTCGGTCGCCGAGTCTTCGGACACCGAGCCTTCGGTCGCCGAGTCTTCGGTTGCCGAGTCTTCGGTCGCCGAGCCTTTGGTTGCCGCGCCTTCGGTTGCCGAGTCTTCGGTTGCCGAGACTTCGGTTGCCGAGTCTTCGGTTGCCGAGTCTTCGGTCGCCGAGTCTTCGGTTGCGGAGTCTTCGGTTGCCGAGTCTTCGGTTGCCGAGTCTTGGGTTGTGGAATCCTTGGTGACGAGGTTCCGGGGTTCGAATTTTCCATGTCGAATTTTCCATGTCGAGCTTTCGATCAGGAATTTTCGATGAGGAAATTTCGATGTTGAATTCTCGAGGTCGAATTTTTGAGGTCGAATTTTTGGTGTCGAATTTTTGATGTCGAACTTTCGATGTCGAATTTTCGACGTCGAATATTCGACGTCGGATTTTGGACGTCGAATTTTCGATTTGGTGTATTCGGGTTACGAGGCTCCGTTTCGGGTCTTCGTATGTGGGTGTTCGTGTGCCGAGTCTTCGGTTGCCGAGCCTTCGGTTGCCGAGCCTTCGGTTGCCGCGCCTTCGGATGTCGCGCCTTCGGTTTCCGAGTCTTCGGTTGCCCGGTCTTCGGTTGCCGAGTCTTCGGTTGCCGAGTCTTCGGTTGCCGAGTCTTCGGTCGCCGAGTCTTCGGTCGCCGAGTCTTCGGTCGCCGAGTCTTCGGTCGCCGAGGCTTCGGTTGCCGAATCTTCGGTGGCCGAGTCTTCGGTTGCCGAGTCTTCGGTCGCCGAGCCTTCGGTCGCCGAGCCTTCGGTCGCCGAGCCTTGGGTCGCCGAGCCTTCGGTCGCCGAGCCTTCGGTCGCCGAGCCTTCGGTCGCCGAGCCTTCGGTCGCCGAGCCTTCGGTCACCGAGAGTTCGGTCGCCGAGCCTTCGGTCGCCGAGGCTTCGGTCGCCGAGCCTTCGGTCGCCGAGCCTTCGGTCGCCGAGCCTTCGGTCGCCGAGTCTTCGGTCGCCGAGCCTTCGGTCGCCGAGCCTTCGGTAGCCGAGTCTTCGGTTGCGGAGTCTTCGGTTGCCGAGTCTTTGGTTGCCGAGTGTTGGGTTGTCGAATCCTCGGTGACGAGGTTCCGGGGTTCGAATTTTCCATGTCGAATTTTCCATGTCGAGCTTTCGATCAGGAATTTTCGATGAGGAATTTTCGATGTTGAATTCTCGAGGTCGAATTTTTGAGGTCGAATTTTTGGTGTCGAATTTTTGATGTCGAATTATCGATGTCGAAATTTCGAGGTCGAATTTTCGATTTGGTGTATTCGAGTGTCGAGGCTCCGTTTCGGGTCTTCGTGTGCCGAGTCTTCGGTTGTCGAGTCTTCGGGCTCGAGTCTTCGGTCGCCGAGCCTTCGGTTGTCGAACCTTCGGTTGCCGAGCCTTCGGTTGCCGCGCCTTCGGATGCCGCGCCTTCGGTTGCCGAGTCTTCGGTTGCCGAGTCTTCGGTTGCCGAGTCTTCGGTTGCCGAGTCTTCGGTTGCCGAGTCTTGGGTTGTCGAATCCTCGGTGACGAGGTTCCGGGGTTCTAATTTTCCATGTCGAATTTTCCATGTCGAGCTTTCGATCAGGAATTTTCGATGAGGAATTTTCGATGTTGAATTCTCGAGGTCGAATTTTTGAGGTCGAATTTTTGGTGTCGAAATTTTGATGTCGAATTTTCGATGTCGAAATTTCGATGTCGAATTTTCGACGTCGGATTTTCGACGTGGAATTTTAGATTTGGTGTATTCGGGTGTCGAGGCTCCGTTTCGGGTCTTCGTATGTGGGTCTTTGTGTGCCGAGTCTTCGGTTGCCGAGTCTTTGGTTGCCGAGTCTTCGGTTGCCGAGTCTTCGGTTGCCGAGTATTCGGTTGCCGAGTCTTCGGTTGCCGAGTCTTCGGTTGCTGAGTCTTCGGTTGCCGAGTCTTCGGTAGCCGAGTCTTCGGTCGCCGAGTCTTCGGTCGCCGAGCCTTCGGTCGCCGAGCCTTCGGTCGCCGAGCCTACGGTCGCCGAGCCTTCGGTCACCGAGCCTTGGGTCGCCGAGCCTTGGGTCGCCGAGTCTTCGGTTGCCGAGTCTTCGGTCGCCGAGCCTTCGGTTGCCGAGTCTTCGGTTGCCGAGTCTTCGGTTGCCGAGTCTTCGGTTGCCGAGTCTTCGGTTGCCGAGTCTTCGGTCGCCGAGCCTTCGGTCACCGAGTCTTCGTTCGCAGAGCCTTGGGTCGCCGAGCCTTCGGTCGCCGAGCCTTCGGTCGCCGAGCCTTCGGTCGCCGAGCCTTCGGTCGCCGAGCCTTCGGTCGCCGAGCCTTCGGTCGCCGAGTCTTCGGTCTCCGAGCCTTTGGTCGCCGAGCCTTCGGTAGCCGAGTCTTCGGTCGCCGAGCCTTCGGTTGCGGAGTCTTCCGTTGCCGAGTCTTCGGTTGCCGAGTCTTGGGTTGTCGAATCCTCGGTGACGAGGTTCCGGGGTTCGAATTTTCCATGTCGAATTTTCCATGTCGAGCTTTCGATCAGGAATTTTCGATGAGGAATTTTCGATGTTGAATTCTCGAGGTCGAATTTTTGAGGTCGAATTTTTGGTGTCGAAATTTTGATGTCGAATTTTCGATGTCGAAATTTCGATGTCGAATTTTCGACGTCGGATTTTCGACGTGGAATTTTAGATTTGGTGTATTCGGGTGTCGAGGCTCCGTTTCGGGTCTTCGTATGTGGGTCTTTGTGTGCCGAGTCTTCGGTTGCCGAGTCTTGGGTTGCCGAGTCTTCGGTTGCCGAGTCTTCGGTTGCCGAGTATTCGGTTGCCGAGTCTTCGGTTGCCGAGTCTTCGGTTGCTGAGTCTTCGGTTGCCGAGTCTTCGGTAGCCGAGTCTTCGGTCGCCGAGTCTTCGGTCGCCGAGCCTTCGGTCGCCGAGCCTTCGGTCGCCGAGCCTACGGTCGCCGAGCCTTCGGTCGCCGAGCCTTGGGTCGCCGAGCCTTGGGTCGCCGAGCCTTGGGTCGCCGAGCCTTCGGTCGCCGAGCCTTCGGTCGGCGAGCCTTCGGTCGCCGAGCCTTCGGTCGCCGAGCCTTCGGTCGCCGAGACTTCGGTCGCCGAGCCTTCGGTCTCCGAGTCTTCGGTCGCCGAGCCTTCGGTCGCCGAGTATTCGGTTGCCGAGTCTTCGGTTGCCGAGTCTTCGGTCGCCGAGTCTTCGGTCGCCGAGACTTCGGTCGCCGAATCTTCGGTCGCCGAGTCTTCGGTCGCCGGTCTTCGTGTGCCGAGTTTTCGGTTGTCGAGTCTTCGGGCTCGAGTCTTCGGTTGCCGAGTCTTCGGTTGCCGAGTCTTCGGTCGCCGAGGCTTCGTTCGCCGAGCCTTCGGTGGCCGAGACTTCGGTCGCCGAGCCTTCGGTCGCCGAGTCTTCGGTCGCCGAGCCTTCGGTCGCCGAGTCTTCGGTAGCCGAGTCTTCGGTCGCCGAGCCTTCGGTCGCCGAGCCTTCGGTCGCCGAGCCTTCGGACGCCGAGCCTTCGGTCGCGGAGTCTTCGGTCGCCGAGTCTTCGGTCGCCGAGCTTTCGGTCGCCGAGCCTTCGGTCGCCGAGCCTTCGGTCGCCGAGTCTTCGGTTTCCGAGTCTTCGGTTGCCGAGTCTTCGGTTGCCGAGTCTTCGGTTGCCGAGTCTTCGGTTGCCGAGTCTTTGGATGCCGCGCCTTCGGTTGCCGAGCCTTCGGTCGCCGAGCCTTCGGTCGCCGAGTCTTCGGTCGCCGAGTCTTCGGTTGGCGAGTCTTCGGTTGCCCAGACTTCTGTTGTGGAGTCTTCGGATGTGGAGTCTTCGGTTGTCGAGCCTTCAGTCGCCGAGCCTTCGGTCGCCAAGCCTTCGGTCGCCGAGGCTTCGGTCGCCGAGCCTTCGTCGCCGAGCCTTCGGTCGCCGAGCCTTCGGTCGCCGAGCCTTCGGACGCCGAACCTTCGGTCGCGGAGTCTTCGGTCGCCGAGTCTTCGGTCGCCGAGCTTTCGGTCGCCGAGCCTTCGGTCGCCGAGCCTTTGGTCGCCGAGCCTTCGGTCGCCGAGTCTTCGGTTGCCGAGTCTTCGGTTTCCGAGTTTTCGGTTGCCGAGTCTTCGGTCGCCGAGCCTTCGGTCGCCGAGTCTTCGGTTGCCGAGTCTTCGGTCGCCAAGTCTTCGGTCGCCGAGCCTTCGGTCGCCGAGCCTTCGGTCGCCGAGACTTCGGTCGCCGAGCCTTCGGTCGCCGAGTCTTCGGTTGCCGAGTCTTCGGTTGCCCAGTCTTCTGTTGTCGAGTCTTCGGTTGCCGAGTCTTCGGTTGCCGTATCTTCGGTTGCCGAGTCTTCGGTTGCCGAGTCTTCGGTTGCCGAGTCTTCGCTTGCCGAGTCTTCGGTTGCCGAGCCTTCGGTAGTCGAGCCTTCCGTTTCCGAGCCTTCGGTTGTCGCGCCATCGGATGCCGCGCCTTCGGTTGCCGAGCCTTCGGTCGCCGAGCCTTCGGTCGCCGAGTCTTCGGTCGCCGAGTCTTCGGTTGCCCAGACTTCTGTTGTGGAGTCTTCGGTTGTCGAGTCTTCGGTTGTCGAGCCTTCAGTCGCCGAGCCTTCGGTCGCCGAGCCTTCGGTCGCCGAGGCTTCGGTCGCCGAGCCTTCGGTCGCCGAGCCTTCGGTCGCCGAGCCTTCGGTCGCCGAGCCTTCGGACGCCGAGCCTTCGGTCGCGGAGTCTTCGGTCGCCGAGTCTTCGGTCGCCGAGCTTTCGGTCGCCGAGCCTTCGGTCGCCGAGCCTTTGGTCGCCGAGCCTTCGGTCGCCGAGTCTTCGGTCGCCGAGTCTTCGGTTTCCGAGTTTTCGGTTGCCGAGTCTTCGGTCGCCGAGCCTTCGGTCGCCGAGTCTTCGGTTGCCGTGTCTTCGGTCGCCGAGTCTTCGGTCGCCGAGCCTTCGGTTGCCGCGCCTTCGGATGTCGCGCCTTCGGTTGTCGAGTCTTCGGTTGCCCGGTCTTCGGTTGCCGAGTCTTCGGTTGCCGAGTCTTCGGTTGCCGAGTCTGCGGTTGCCGAGTCTTCGGTCGCCGAGTCTTCGGTTGGCGAGTCTTCGGTTGCCCAGACTTCTGTTGTGGAGTCTTCGGTTGTCGAGTCTTCGGTTGCCGAGTCTTCGGTTGCCGAGCCCTCGGTTGCCGAGCCTCGGATGCCGCGCCTTCGGTCGCCGAGGCTTCGGTCGCCGAGCCTTCGGTCGCCGAGACTTGGGTCGCCGAGCCTTCGGTCGCCGAGCCTTCGGTCGCCGAGCCTTCGGTCGCCGAGGCTTCGGTCGCCGAGCCTTCGGTCGCCGAGCCTTCGGTCGCCGAGTCTTCGGTCGCCGAGCCTTCGGTCGCCGAGCCTTCGGTCGCCTAGCCTTCGGTCGCCGAGTCTTCGGTCGCCGAGCCCTCGGTCGCCGAGCCTTCGGTCGCCGAGCCTTCGGTAGCCGAGTCTTCGGTTGCGGAGTCTTCGGTTGCCGAGTCTTGGGTTGTCGAATCCTCGGTGACGAGGTTCCGGGGTTCGAATTTTCCATGTCGAATTTTCCATGTCGAGCTTTCGATCAGGAATTTTCGATGAGGAATTTTCGATGTTGAATTCTCGAGTTCGAATTTTTGAGGTCGAATTTTTGGTGTCGAATTTTTGATGTCGAATTTTCGATGTCGAAATTTCGATTTTGAAATTTCGATGTCGAATTTTCGACGTCGAATTTTCGATTTGGTGTATTCGGGTGTCGAGGCTCCGTTTCGGGTCTTCGTATGTGGGTCTTCGTGTGCCGAGTCTTCGGTTGTCGACTCTTCGGTTGCCGAGTCTTGGGTTGTCGAATCCTCAGTGACGAGGTTCCGGGGTTCGAATTTTCCATGTCGAATTTTCCATGTCGAGCTTTCGATCAGGAATTTTCGATGAGTAATTTTCGATGTTGAATTCTCGAGGTCGAATTTTTGAGGTCGAATTTTTGGTGTCGAATTTTTGATATCGAATTTTCGATGTCGAAATTTCGATGTCGAATTTTCGATTTGGTGTATTCAGGTGTCGAGGCTCCGTTTCGGGTCTTCGTATGTGGGTCTTCGGGTGCCGAGTCTTCGGTTGTCAAGTCTTCGGGCGCGAGTCTTCGGTCGCCGAGCCTTCGGTTGTCGAGCCTTCGGTTGCCGAGCCTTCGGTTGCCGCGCCTTCGGATGCCGCGCCTTCGGTTGCCGAGTCTTCGGTTGCCGAGTCTTCGGTTGCCGAGTCTTCGGTTGCGGAGTCTTCGGTTGCCGAGTCTTCGGTTGCCGAGTCTTCGGTTGCCGAGTCTTCGGTTGCCGAGTCTTCGGTTGTCGAGTCTTCGATTGCCGAGTCTTCGGATGCCGAGTCTTCGGTAGCCGAGTCTTCGGTTGCCGAGTCTTCGGTTGCCGAGTCTTCGGTTGCCGAGTCTTCGGTTGCCGAGTCTTCGGTTGCCGAGTGTTCGGTTGCCGAGTCTTCGGTTGTCGAGTCTTCGATTGCCGAGTCTTCGGATGCCGAGTCTTCGGTAGCCGAGTCTTCGGTCGCCGAGTCTTCGGCCGCCGAGCCTTCGGTCTCCGAGCCTTCGGTCGCCGAGCCTTGGGTCGCCGAGCCTTGGGTCGCCGAGCCTCGGGTCGCCGAGCCTTCGGTCGCCGAGCCTTCGGTCGGCGAGCCTTCGGTCGCCGAGCCTTCGGTCGCCGAGCCTTCGGTCGCCGAGGCTTCGGTCGCCGAGCCTTCGGTCGCCGAGGCTTCGGTCGCCGAGCCTTCGGTTGCCGAGCCTTCGGTCGCCGAGCCTTCGGACGCCGAGCCTTCGGTCGCGGAGTCTTCGGTCGCCGAGTCTTCGGTCGCCGAGCTTTCGGTCGCCGAGCTTTCGGTCGCCGAGCCTTCGGTCTCCGAGCCTTCGGTCGCCGAAACTTCGGTCGCCGAGTCTTCGGTTTCCGAGTCTTCGGTTGCCGAGCCTTCGGTTGCCGAGTCTTCGGTTGCCGAGTCTTCGGTCGCCGAGTCTTCGGTCGCCGAGCCTTCGGTTGCCGAGTCTTCGGTTGCCGAGCCTTCGGTCACCGAGTCTTCGTTCGCCGAGCCTTGGGTCGCCGAGCCTTCTGTCGCCGAGCCTTCGGTCGCGAGCCTTCGGTCGCCGAGTCTTCCGTCGCCGAGCCTTCGGTAGCCGAGTCTTCGGTCGCCGAGCCTTCGGTAGCCGAGTCTTCGGTTGCGGAGTCTTCCGTTGCCGAGTCTTCGGTTGCCGAGTCTTGGGTTGTCGAATCCTCGGTGACGAGGTTCCGGGGTTCGAATTTTCCATGTCGAATTTTCCATGTCGAGCTTTCGATCAGGAATTTTCGATGAGGAATTTTCGATGTTGAATTCTCGAGGTCGAATTTTTGAGGTCGAATTTTTGGTGTCGAAATTTTGATGTCGAATTTTCGATGTCGAATTTTCGATGTCGAAATTTCGATGTCGAATTTTCGACGTCGGATTTTCGACGTCGAATTTTCGATTTGGTGTATTCGGGTGTCGAGGCTCCGTTTCGGGTCTTCGTATGTGGGTCTTCTTGTGCCGAGTCTTCGGTTGCCGAGTCTTTGGTTGCCGAGTCTTCGGTTGCCGAGTCTTCGGTTGCCGAGTATTCGGTTGCCGAGTCTTCGGTTGCCGAGTATTCGGTTGCCGAGTCTTCGGTTGCCGAGTCTTCGGTTGCTGAGTCTTCGGTTGCCGAGTCTTCGGTAGCCGAGTCTTCGGTCGCCGAGTCTTCGGTCGCCGAGCCTTCGGTCGCCGAGCCTTCGGTCGCCGAGCCTTCGGTCGCCGAGCCTTCGGTCGCCGAGCCTTCGGTCGCCGAGCCTACGGTCGCCGAGCCTACGGTCGCCGAGCCTTCGGTCGCCGAGCCTTGGGTCGCCGAGCCTTGGGTCGCCGAGCCTTGGGTCGCCGAGCCTTCGGTCGCCGAGCCTTCGGTCGGCGAGCCTTCGGTCGCCGAGCCTTCGGTCGCCGAGACATCGGTCGCCGAGCCTTCGGTCTCCGAGTCTTCGGTCGCCGAGCCTTCGGTCGCCGAGTATTCGGTTGCCGAGTCTTCGGTTGCCGAGTCTTCGGTCGCCGAGTCTTCGGTCGCCGAGACTTCGGTCGCCGAATCTTCGGTCGCCGAGTCTTCGGTCGCCGAGTCTTCGTGTGCCGAGTTTTCGGTTGTCGAGTCTTCGGGCTCGAGTCTTCGGTTGCCGAGTATTCGGTTGCCGAGTCTTCGGTTGCCGAGTCTTCGGTCGCCGAGGCTTCGTTCGCCGAGCCTTCGGTGGCCGAGACTTCGGTCGCCGAGCCTTCGGTCGCCGAGTCTTCGGTCGCCGAGCCTTCGGTCGCCGAGTCTTCGGTCGCCGAGTCTTCGGTTGCCGAGTCTTCGGTTGCCGAGTCTTCGGTTGCCGACTCTTGGGTCGCCGAGTCTTCGGTCGCCGAGTGTTCGGTTGCCGAGTCTTCGGTTGCCGAGTCTTCGGTTGCCGAGCCTTAGGTTGCCGAGCCTTCGGATGCCGCGCCTTCGGTCGCCGAGCCTTCGGTTGCCGAGCCTTCGGTCGCCGAGTCTTCGGTTGCCGAGTCTTCGGTTGCCGAGTTTTCGGTTGCCGAGTCTTCTGTTGTCTAGTCTTCGGTTGCCGAGTCTTCGGTTGCCGTATCTTCGGTTGCCGAGTCTTCGGTTGCCGAGTCTTCGGTTGCCGAGTCTTCGCTTGCCGAGTCTTCGGTTGCCGAGCCTTCGGTAGTCGAGCCTTCCGTTTCCGAGCCTTCGGTTGTCGCGCCATCAGATGCCGCGCCTTCAGTTGCCGAGCCTTCGGTCGCCGAGCCTTCGGTCGCCGAGCCTTCGGTCGCCGAGCCTTCGGTCGCCGAGTCTTCGGACGCCGAGCCTTCGGTCGCGGAGTCTTCGGTCGCCGAGTCTTCGGTCGCCGAGCGTTCGGTCGCCGAGCTTTCGGACGCCGAGCCTTCGGTCGCCGAGCCTTCGGTCGCCGAGGCTTCGGTCGCCGAGTCTTCGGTTTCTGAGTCTTCGGTTGCCGAGTCTTCGGTTGCCGAGTCTTCGGTCGCCGAGTCTTCGGTCGCCGAGTCTTCGGTCGCCGAGCCTTCGGTTGCCGAGTCTTCGGTTGCCGAGTCTTCGGTTGCCGACTCTTCGGTTGCCGAGTCTTCGGTCGCCGAGCCTTCGGTCACCGAGTTTCGGTCGCCGAGTCTTCGGTCGCCGAGCCTTCGGTCGCCGAGCCTTCGGTCGGCGAGCCTTCGGTCGCCGAGCCTTCGCTCGCCGAGCCTTCGATCGCCGAGCCTTCGGTGTCCGAGTCTTCGGTCGCCGAGCCTTCGGTCGCCGAGTATTCGGTTGCCGAGTCTTCGGTTGCCGAGTCTTGGGTTGCCGAGTCTTCGGTCGCCGAGCCTTTGGTCGCCGAGTCTTCGGTCGCCGAGTCTTCGGTTGCCGAGTCTTCGGTTGCCGAGTCTTCGGTTGCGGAGTCTTCGGTTGCCGAGTCTTGGGTTGCCGAGTCTTCGGTTGCCGAGTCTTCGGTTGCCGAGTCTTCGGTTGCCGAGTCTTCGGTTGCAGAGTCTTCGGTTGCCGAGTCTTCGGTTGCCGAGTCTTCGGTTGCCAAGTCTTCGGTTGCCGAGCCTTGGGTAGTCGATTCTTCCGTTTCCGAGCCTTCGGATGCCGCGCCTTCGTTCGCCGAGCCTTCGGTCGCCGAGCCTTTGGTCATAGAGTCTTCGGTTGCCGAGTCTTCGGTTGCCGAGCCTTCGGATGCCGCGCCTTCGGTCGCCGAGCCTTCGGTTGCCGAGCCTTCGGTCGCCGAGTCTTCGGTTGCCGAGTCTTCGGTTGCCGAGTTTTCGGTTGCCGAGTCTTCTGTTGTCTAGTCTTCGGTTGCCGAGTCTTCGGTTGCCGTATCTTCGGTTGCCGAGTCTTCGGTTGCCGAGTCTTCGGTTGCCGAGTCTTCGCTTGCCGAGTCTTCGGTTGCCGAGCCTTCGGTAGTCGAGCCTTCCGTTTCCGAGCCTTCGGTTGTCGCGCCATCAGATGCCGCGCCTTCGGTTGCCGAGCCTTCGGTCGCCGAGCCTTCGGTCGCCGAGCCTTCGGTCGCCGAGTCTTCGGTCGCCGAGTCTTCGGACGCCGAGCCTTCGGTCGCGGAGTCTTCGGTCGCCGAGTCTTCGGTCGCCGAGCTTTCGGTCGCCGAGCTTTCGGACGCCGAGCCTTCGGTCGCCGAGCCTTCGGTCGCCGAGGCTTCGGTCGCCGAGTCTTCGGTTTCTGAGTCTTCGGTTGCCGAGTCTTCGGTTGCCGAGTCTTCGGTCGCCGAGTCTTCGGTCGCCGAGTCTTCGGTCGCCGAGCCTTCGGTTGCCGAGTCTTCGGTTGCCGAGTCTTCGGTTGCCGACTCTTCGGTTGCCGAGTCTTCGGTCGCCGAGCCTTCGGTCACCGAGTTTCGGTCGCCGAGTCTTCGGTCGCCGAGCCTTCGGTCGCCGAGCCTTCGGTCGCCGAGCCTTCGGTCGCCGAGCCTTCGGTCGCCGAGCCTTGGGTCGCCGAGCCTTGGGTCGCCGAGCCTTGGGTCGCCGAGCCTTCGGTCGCCGAGCCTTCGGTCGGCGAGCCTTCGGTCGCCGAGCCTTCGGTCGCCGAGCCTTCGATCGCCGAGCCTTCGGTGTCCGAGTCTTCGGTCGCCGAGCCTTCGGTCGCCGAGTATTCGGTTGCCGAGTCTTCGGTTGCCGAGTCTTCGGTCGCCGAGTCTTCGGTCGCCGAGAGTTCGGTCGCCGAATCTTCGGTCGCCGAGTCTTCGGTCGCCGAGTCTTCGTGTGCCGAGTTTTCGGTTGTCGAGTCTTCGGGCTCGAGTCTTCGGTTGCCGAGTCTTCGGTTGCCGAGTCTTCGGTTGCCGAGTCTTCGTTCGCCGAGGCTTCGTTCGCCGAGCCTTCGGTGGCCGAGACTTCGGTCGCCGAGCCTTCGGTCGCCGATTCTTCGGTCGCCGAGCCTTCGGTCGCCGAGTCTTCGGTCGCCGAGTCTTCGGTCGCCGAGTCTTCGGTTGCCGAGCCTTCGGTCGCCGAGTCTTCGGTCGCCGAGTCTTCAGTCGCCGAGCCTACGGTCGCCGAGCCTTCGGTCGCCGAGGCTTCGGTCGCCGAGCCTTCGGTCGCCGAGCCTTCGGTCGCCGAGCCTTTGGACGCCGAGCCTTCGGTCGCGGAGTCTTCGGTCGCCGAGTCTTCGGTCGCCGAGCTTTCGGTCGCCGAGCCTTCGATCGCCGAGCCTTCGGTCGCCGAGTCTTCGGTTGCCGAGTCTTCGGTTGCCGAGTTTTCGGTCGCCGAATCTTCGGTCGCCGAGTCTTCGGTCGCCGAGTCTTCGTGTGCCGAGTTTTCGGTTGTCGAGTCTTCGGGCTCGAGTCTTCGGTTGCCGAGTCTTCGGTTGCCGAGTCTTCGTTCGCCGAGGCTTCGTTCGCCGAGCCTTCGGTGGCCGAGACTTCGGTCGCCGAGCCTTCGGTCGCCGATTCTTCGGTCGCCGAGCCTTCGGTCGCCGAGTCTTCGGTCGCCGAGTCTTCGGTCGCCGAGTCTTCGGTTGCCGAGCCTTCGGTCGCCGAGTCTTCGGTCGCCGAGTCTTCAGTCGCCGAGCCTACGGTCGCCGAGCCTTCGGTCGCCGAGGCTTCGGTCGCCGAGCCTTCGGTCGCCGAGCCTTCGGTCGCCGAGCCTTCGGTCGCCGAGCCTTTGGACGCCGAGCCTTCGGTCGCGGAGTCTTCGGTCGCCGAGTCTTCGGTCGCCGAGCTTTCGGTCGCCGAGCCTTCGGTCGCCGAGCCTTCGGTCGCCGAGTCTTCGGTTGCCGAGTCTTCGGTTGCCGAGTTTTCGGTTGCCGAGTCTTCGGTCGCCGAGTCTTCGGTCGCCGAGTCTTCGGTCGCCGAGTCTTCGGTCGCCGAGCCTTCGGTCGCCGAGCCTTCGGTCGCCGAGTCTTCGGTTGCCGAGTCTTCGGTCGCCGAGTCTTCGGTCGCCGAGCCTTCGGTCGCCGAGACTTCGGTCGCCGAGCCTTGGGTCGCCGAGCCTTCGGTCGCCGAGGCTTCGGTCGCCGAGTCTGCAGTCGCAAGCCTTCGGTTGCCGAGTCTTCGGTTGCCGAGTCTTCGGTTGTCGAGTCTTCGGGCTCGAGTCTTCGGTCGCCGAGTCTTCGGTTGTCGAGCCTTCGGTCGCCGAGCCTTCGGTCGCCGAGCCTTCGATCACCGAGCCTTCGGTCGCCGAGCCTTCGGTCGCCGAGCCTTCGGTCGTCGAGCCTTCGGTTGTCGAGCCTTGGGTTGTCGAGCCTTCGGTCTCAGAGCCTTCGGTCGCCGAGCGTTCGGTCGCCGAGCGTTCGATCGCCGAGCCTTCGGTCGCCGAGCCTTCTTTCGCCGAGTCTTCGGTGGCCGAGTCTTCGGTTGCCGAGTCTTCGGTTGCCGAGTCTTCGGTTGCCGAGTCTTCGGTTGCCGAGTCTCTGGTTGCCGAGTCTTCGGTTGCCGAGTATTCGGTGGCCGAGTCTTCGGTTGCCGAGTCTTCGGTCGCCGAGCCTTCGGTCGCCGAGCCTTCGGTCGCCGAGCCTTGGGTCGCCGAGCCTTCGGTCGCCGAGCCTTCGGTCGCCGAGCCTTCGGTCGCCGAGGCTTCGGTCGCCGAGCCTTCGGTCGCCGAGGCTTCGGTCGCCGAGCCTTCGGTTGCCGAGCCTTCGGTCGCCGAGCCTTCGGACGCCGAGCCTTCGGTCGCGGAGTCTTCGGTCGCCGAGTCTTCGGTCGCCGAGCTTTCGGTTGCGGAGTCTTCGGTTGCCGAGTCTTCGGTTGCCGAGTCTTGGGTTGTCGAATCCTCGGTGACGAGGTTCCGGGGTTCGAATTTTCCATGTCGAATTTTCCACGTCGAGCTTTCGATCAGGAATTTTCGATGAGGAATTTTCGATGTTGAATTCTCGAGGTCGAATTTTTGAGGTCGAATTTTTGGTGTCGAATCTTTGATGTCGAATTTTCGATGTCGAATTTTCGATTTGGTGTATTCGGGTTACGAGGCTCCGTTGCGGGTCTTCGTATGTGGGTGTTCGTGTGCCGAGATTTCGGTTGTCGAGTCTTCGGTCGCCGAGCCTTCGGTTGTCGAATCCTCGGTGACGAGGTTCCGGGGTTCGAATTTTCCATGTCGAATTTTCCATGTCGAGCTTTCGATCAGGAATTTTCGATGAGGAATTTTCGATGTTGAATTCTCGAGGTCGAATTTTTGAGGTCGAATTTTTGGTGTCGAATTTTTGATGTCGAATTTTCGATGTCGAAATTTCGAGGTCGAATTTTCGATTTGGTGTATTCGGGTGTCGAGGCTCCGTTTCGGGTCTTCGTGTGCCGAGTCTTCGGTTGTCGAGTCTTCGGGCTCGTGTCTTCGGTCGCCGAGCCTTCGGTTGTCGAACCTTCGGTTGCCGAGCCTTCGGTTGCCGCGCCTTCGGATGCCGCGCCTTCGGTTGCCGAGTCTTCGGTTGCCGAGTCTTCGGTTGCCGAGTCTTCGGTTGCCGAGTCTTCGGTTGCCGAGTCTTGGGTTGTCGAATCCTCGGTGACGAGGTTCCGGGGTTCGAATTTTCCATGTCGAATTTTCCATGTCGAGCTTTCGATCAGGAATTTTCGATGAGGAAATTTCAATGTTGAATTCTCGAGGTCGAATTTTTCAGGTCGAATTTTTGGTGTCGAATTTTTGATGTCGAATTTTCGATGTCGAATTTTCGATTTGGTGTATTCGGGTTACGAGGCTCCGTTGCGGGTCTTCGTATGTGGGTGTTCGTGTGCCGAGATTTCGGTTGTCGAGTCTTCGGTCGCCGAGCCTTCGGTTGTCGAGCCTTCGGTTGCCGATACTTCGGTTGCCGCGCCTTCGGATGTCGCGCCTTCGGTTGCCGAGTCTTCGGTTGCCCGGTCTTCGGTTGCCGAGTCTTCGGTTGCCGAGTCTGCGGTTGCCGAGTCTTCGGTTGCCGAGTCTTCGGTTGCCGAGTCTTCGGTCGCCGAGTCTTCGGTCGCCGAGTCTTCGGTCGCTGAGCCTTCGGTCGCCGAGCCTTCGGTCGACGAGCCTTCGGTTGCCGAGCCTTCGGTCGCCGAGCCTTGGGTCGCCGAGCCTTGGGTCGCCGAGCCTTCGGTCGCCGAGCCTTCGGTTGCCGAGCCTTCGGTCGCCGAGCCTTCGGTCGCCGAGTCTGCGGTCGCAAGCCTTCGGTCGCCGAGCCTTCGGTCGCCGAGCCTTGGGTCGCCGAGCCTTGGGTCGCCGAGCCTTCGGTGGCCGAGACTTCGGTCGCCGAGCCTTCGGTCGCCGAGCCTTCGGTCGCCGAGTCTGCGGTCGCAAGCCTTCGGTTGCCGAGTCTTCGGTTGTCGAGTCTTCGGTCGCCGAGCCTTCGGTCGCCGAGTCTGCGGTCGCAAGCCTTCGGTCGCCGAGCCTTCGGTCGCCGAGCCTTGGGTCGCCGAGCCTTGGGTCGCCGAGCCTTCGGTGGCCGAGACTTCGGTCGCCGAGCCTTCGGCCGCCGAGTCTGCGGTCGCAAGCCTTCGGTTGCCGAGTCTTCGGTTGTCGAGTCTTCGGGCTCGAGTCTTCGGTCGCCGAGTCTTCGGTTGTCGAGCCTTCGGTCGCCGAGCCTTCGGTCGCCGAGCCTTCGATCACCGAGCCTTCGGTCGCCGAGCCTTCGGTCGTCGAGCCTTCGGTCTCCGAGCCGTCGGTCGTCGAGCCTTCGGTTGTCGAGCCTTGGGTTGTCGAGCCTTCGGTCTCAGAGCCTTCGGTCGCCGAGCGTTCGGTCGCCGAGCCTTCGATCGCCGAGCCTTCGGTCGCCGAGCCTTCTTTCGCCGAGTCTTCGGTGGCCGAGTCTTCTGTTGCCGAGTCTTCGGTTGCCGAGTCTTCGGTTGCCGAGTCTTCGGTTGCCGAGTCTTCGGTTGCCGAGTCTTCGGTTGCCGAGTCTCTGGTTGCCGAGTCTTCGGTTGCCGAGTCCTCGGTCGCCGAGTCTAAGGTCGCCGAGGCTTCGGTTGCCGAGTCTTCGGTTGCCGAGTCTTCGGTCGCCGAGCCTTCGGTCGCCGAGCCTTGGGTCGCCAAGCCTTCGGTCGCCGAGCCTTTGGTCGCCGAGCCTTCGGTCGCCGAGTCTTCGGTTGCCGAGTCTTCGGTTTCCGAGTTTTCGGTTGCCGAGTCTTCGGTCGCCGAGTCTTCGGTTGCCGAGTATTCGGTGGCCGAGTCTTCGGTTGCCGAGTCTTCGGTCGCCGAGCCTTCGGTCGCCGAGCCTTCGGTCGCCGAGCCTTGGGTCGCCGAGCCTTCGGTCGCCGAGCCTTCGGTCGCCGAGCCTTCGGTCGCCGAGGCTTCGGTCGCCGAGCCTTCGGTCGCCGAGGCTTCGGTCGCCGAGCCTTCGGTTGCCGAGCCTTCGGTCGCCGAGCCTTCGGACGCCGAGCCTTCGGTCGCGGAGTCTTCGGTCGCCGAGCCTTCGGTCGCCGAGCCTTCGGTCGCCGAGCCTTCGGTCGCCGAGAGTTCGGTCGCCGAGCCTTCGGTCGCCGAGGCTTCGGTCGCCGAGCCTTCGGTCGCCGAGCCTTCGGTCGCCGAGTCTTCGGTCGCCGAGCCTTCGGTCGCCGAGCCTTCGGTAGCCGAGTCTTCGGTCGCCGAGAGTTCGGTCGCCGAGCCTTCGGTCGCCGAGGCTTCGGTCGCCGAGCCTTCGGTCGCCGAGCCTTCGGTCGCCGAGTCTTCGGTCGCCGAGCCTTCGGTCGCCGAGCCTTCGGTAGCCGAGTCTTCTGTTGCGGAGTCTTCGGTTGCCGAGTCTTCGGTTGCCGAGTCTTGGGTTGTCGAATCCTCGGTGACGAGGTTCCGCGGTTCGAATTTTAGATGTCGAATTTTCCACGTCGAGCTTTCAAAAGGAATTTTCGATGAGGAATTTTCGATGTTGAATTCTCGAGGTCGAATTTTTGAGGTCGAATTTTTGGTGTCGAATTTTCGATTTGGTGTATTCGGGTGTCGAGGCTCCGTTTCGGGTCTTCGTATGTGGGTCTTCTTTCCGAGTCTTCGGTTGTCGAGTCTTCGGTTGCCGAGTCTTGGGTTGTCGAATCCTCGGCGACGAGGTTCCGGGGTTCGAATTTTCCATGTCGAATTTTCCATGTCGAGCTTTCGATCAGGAATTTTCGATGAGGAATTTTCGATGTTGAATTCTCGAGGTCGAATTTTTGGTGTCGAATTTTTGATGTCGAATTTTCGATGTCGAAATTTCGATGTCGAATTTTCGATTTGGTGTATTCGGGTGTCGAGGCTCCGTTTCGGGTCTTCGTGTGCCGAGTCTTCGGTTGTCGAGTCTTCGGGCTCGAGTCTTCGGTCGCCGAGCCTTCGGATGCCGCGCCTTCGGTTGCCGAGTCTTCGGTTGCCGAGTCTTCGGTTGCCGAGTCTTCGGTTGCCGAGTCTTCGGTTGCAGAGTCTTCGGTTGCCGAGTCTTCGGTTGTCGAGTCTTCGGTTGCCGAGTCTTCGGATGCCGAGTCTTCGGTAGCCGAGTCTTCGGTCGCCGAGTCTTCGTCCGCGAGCATACGGTCGCCGAGCCTTCGGTCTCCGAGCCTTCGGTCGCCGAGCCTTCGCTCGCCGAGCCTTCGGTCGCCGAGCCTTGGGTCACCGAGCCTCGGGTCGCCGAGCCTTCGGTCGCCGAGCCTTTAGTCGCCGAGCATTCGGTCGCCGAGCCTTCGGTCGCCGAGCCTTCGGTCGCCGAGGCTTCGGTCGCCGAGTCTTCGGTCGCCGAGCCTTCGGTTGCCGAGTCTTCGGTTGCCGAGTCTTCGGGCTCGAGTCTTCGGTCGCCGAGTCTTCGGTTGTCGAGCCTTCGGTCGCCGAGCCTTCGGTCGCCGAGCCTTCGATCGCCGAGCCTTCGGTCGCCGAGCCTTCGGTCGCCGAGCCTTCGGTCGTCGAGCCTTCGGTTGTCGAGCCTTCGGATGCCGCTACTTCGGTCGCCGAACCTTCGGTTGCCGAGTCTTCGGTTGCCGAGTCTTCGGTTGCCGAGTCTTCGGTTGCCGAGTCTTCGGTTGCCGAGTCTTCGGTTGTCGAGTCTTCGGTTGCCGAGTCTTCGGATGCCGAGTCTTCGGTAGCCGAGCCTTCGGTCGCCGAGCCTTCGGTCGCCGAGCCTTCGGTCGCCGAGCCTCGGGTCGCCGAGCCTCGGGTCGCCGAGCCTTCGGTCGCCGAGCCTTCGGTCGCCGAGACTTCGGTCGCCGAGCCTTCGGTCGCCGAGTCTTCGGTTGCCGAGTCTTCGGTTGCCGAGTCTTTGTGTGCCGAGTTTTCGGTTGTCGAGTCTTCGGGCTCGAGTCTTCGGCTGCCGAGTCTTCGGTTGCCGAGTCTTCGGTCGCCGAGCCTTCGGTCGCCGAGACTTCGGTCGCCGAGCCTTCGGTCGCCGAGTCTTCGGTCGCCGTGCCTTCGGTCGCCGAGTCTTCGGTCGCCGAGTCTTCGGTTGCCGAGTCTTCGGTTGCCGAGTCTTCGGTTGCCGAGTCTTCGGTTGCCGAGTCTAAGGTTGCCGAGCCTTCGGTTGCCGAGTCTTCGGTTGTCGAGTCTTCGGTTGTCGAGTTTTCGGTTGTCGATTCTTCGGTTTCCGAGTCTTCGGTTGCCGAGTCTTCGGTTGCCGAGTCTTCGGTTGCCGAGTCTTCGGTTGCCGAGTCTTCGGTTGCCGAGTCTTTGGTTGCCGAGTCTTCGGTTGCCGATTCTTCGGTTGCCGAGACTTCGGTTGCCGAGTCTTCGGTTGCCGAGCCTTCGGTTGCCGAGCCTTCGGATGCCGCTACTTCGGTCGCCGAACCTTCGGTCGCCGAGCCTTCGGTCGCCGAGTCTTCGGTCGCCGAGTCTGCGGCTGCCGAGTCTTCGGTTGCCGAGTCTTCGGTTGCCCAGTCTTCTGTTGTCGAGTCTTCGGTTGTCGAGTCTTCGGTTGCCGAGCCTTCGGTCGCCGAGCCTTCGGTCGCCGAGCCTTCGGTCGCCGAGGCTTCGGTCGCCGAGCTTTCGGTCGCCGAGCCTTCGGTCGCCGAGCCTTCG
This sequence comes from Tenodera sinensis, assembly GCA_030765045.1. Lineage (NCBI taxonomy): Eukaryota > Metazoa > Arthropoda > Insecta > Mantodea > Mantidae > Tenodera > Tenodera sinensis. Next base: position 365,107,871 of record CM060964.1, on the reverse strand, counting down.
GACGCCGAGCCTTCGGTCGCGGAGCCTTCGGTCCTCGAGCCTTCGGTTGTCGAGCCTTGGGATTTCGAGCCTTGGGTCGCCGTGCCTTCGGTCGCAGAGCCTTTGGTCCCCGAACCTTCGGTCGCGGAGCCTTCGGTCCTCGAGCCTTCGGTTGTCGAGCCTTGGGTTGTCGAGCCTTGGGTCGCCGTGCCTTCGGTCGCAGAGCCTTCGGTCGCCGAGCCTTCGATCGCCGAGCCTTCGGTCGCCGAGCCTTCTTTCGCCGAGTCTTCGGTCGCCGAGTCTTCGGTTGCCGAGTCTTCGGTTGCCGAGTCCTCGGTTGCCGAGTCTTGGGTTGCCGAGTCTTCGGTTGCCGAGTCTTCGGTTGTAGAGTCTTTGGTTGCCGAGACTTCGGTCGCCGAGCCTTCGGTTGCCGAGTCTTCGGTTGCCGAGTCTTCGGTTGTAGAGTCTTCGGTTGCCGAGCCTTCGGTCGCCGAGCCTTGGGACGCTGAGCCTTGGGTCGCCGAGCCTTCGGTCGCCGAGCCCTCGGTCGCCGAGCCTTGGGTCGCCGAGCCTTCGGTCGCCGAGCCTTCGGTCCTCGAGCCCTCGGTCGCCGAGCCTTCAGTCGCCGAGCCTTCGGTCGCCGAGGCTTCGGTCGCCGAGCCTTCGGTCGCCGAGCCTTCGGTCGCCGAGCCTTCGGTCGCCGAGCCTTCGGTAGCCGAGTCTTCGGTTGCCGAGTCTTCGGTTGCCGAGACTTCGGTTGCCGAGACTTCGCTTGCCGAGTCTTCGGTTGCCGAGTCTTCGGTTGCCGAGTCTTCGGTTGCCGAGTCTTCGGTTGACGAGTCTTCGGTTGCAGAGTCTTCGGTTGCCGAGCCTTCGGTCGCCGAGTCTTCGGTCGCCGAGCCTTGGGTCGCCGAGCCTTCGGTCGCCGAGCCTTCGGTTGCCGAGCCTTCGGTCGCCGAGCCTTCGGTCGCCGAGTCTGCGGTCGCAAGCCTTCGGTCGCCGAGCCTTCGGTCGCCGAGCCTTGGGTCGCCGAGCCTTGGGTCGCCGAGCCTTCGGTGGCCGAGACTTCGGTCGCCGAGCCTTCGGTCGCCGAGCCTTCGGTCGCCGAGTCTGCGGTCGCAAGCCTTCGGTTGCCGAGTCTTCGGTTGTCGAGTCTTCGGTCGCCGAGCCTTCGGTCGCCGAGTCTGCGGTCGCAAGCCTTCGGTCGCCGAGCCTTCGGTCGCCGAGCCTTGGGTCGCCGAGCCTTGGGTCGCCGAGCCTTCGGTGGCCGAGACTTCGGTCGCCGAGCCTTCGGTCGCCGAGTCTGCGGTCGCAAGCCTTCGGTTGCCGAGTCTTCGGTTGTCGAGTCTTCGGGCTCGGGTCTTCGGTCGCCGAGTCTTCGGTTGTCGAGCCTTCGGTCGCCGAGCCTTCGGTCGCCGAGCCTTCGATCACCGAGCCTTCGGTCGCCGAGCCTTCGGTCGTCGAGCCTTCGGTCTCCGAGCCGTCGGTCGTCGAGCCTTCGGTTGTCGAGCCTTGGGTTGTCGAGCCTTCGGTCTCAGAGCCTTCGGTCGCCGAGCGTTCGGTCGCCGAGCCTTCGATCGCCGAGCCTTCGGTCGCCGAGCCTTCTTTCGCCGAGTCTTCGGTGGCCGAGTCTTCTGTTGCCGAGTCTTCGGTTGCCGAGTCTTCGGTTGCCGAGTCTTCGGTTGCCGAGTCTTCGGTTGCCGAGTCTTCGGTTGCCGAGTCTCTGGTTGCCGAGTCTTCGGTTGCCGAGTCCTCGGTCGCCGAGTCTAAGGTCGCCGAGGCTTCGGTTGCCGAGTCTTCGGTTGCCGAGTCTTCGGTCGCCGAGCCTTCGGTCGCCGAGCCTTGGGTCGCCAAGCCTTCGGTCGCCGAGCCTTTGGTCGCCGAGCCTTCGGTCGCCGAGTCTTCGGTTGCCGAGTCTTCGGTTTCCGAGTTTTCGGTTGCCGAGTCTTCGGTCGCCGAGTCTTCGGTCGCCGAGTCTTCGGTCGCCGAGTCTTCGGTTGCCGAGCCTTCGGTCGCCGAGTCTTCGATTGCCGAGTCTTCGGTCGCCGAGTCTTCGGTCGCCGAGCCTTCGGTCGCCGAGCCTTTGGTCGCCGAGCCTTCGGTCGCCGAGTCTTCGGTTGCCGAGTCTTCGGTTGCCGAGTCTTCGGTCGCCGAGTCTTCGGTCGCCGAGTCTTCGGTCGCCGAGCCTTCGGTCGCCGAGTCTTCGGTTGCCGAGTCTTCGGTCGCCGAGCCTTCGGTCGCCGAGCCTTCGGTCGCCGAGCCTTCGGTCGCCGAGAGTTCGGTCGCCGAGCCTTCGGTCGCCGAGGCTTCGGTCGCCGAGCCTTCGGTCGCCGAGCCTTCGGTCGCCGAGTCTTCGGTCGCCGAGCCTTCGGTCGCCGAGCCTTCGGTAGCCGAGTCTTCGGTCGCCGAGAGTTCGGTCGCCGAGCCTTCGGTCGCCGAGGCTTCGGTCGCCGAGCCTTCGGTCGCCGAGCCTTCGGTCGCCGAGTCTTCGGTCGCCGAGCCTTCGGTCGCCGAGCCTTCGGTAGCCGAGTCTTCTGTTGCGGAGTCTTCGGTTGCCGAGTCTTCGGTTGCCGAGTCTTGGGTTGTCGAATCCTCGGTGACGAGGTTCCGCGGTTCGAATTTTCCATGTCGAATTTTCCACGTCGAGCTTTCAAAAGGAATTTTCGATGAGGAATTTTCGATGTTGAATTCTCGAGGTCGAATTTTTGAGGTCGAATTTTTGGTGTCGAATTTTCGATTTGGTGTATTCGGGTGTCGAGGCTCCGTTTCGGGTCTTCGTATGTGGGTCTTCTTTCCGAGTCTTCGGTTGTCGAGTCTTCGGTTGCCGAGTCTTGGGTTGTCGAATCCTCGGCGACGAGGTTCCGGGGTTCGAATTTTCCATGTCGAATTTTCCATGTCGAGCTTTCGATCAGGAATTTTCGATGAGGAATTTTCGATGTTGAATTCTCGAGGTCGAATTTTTGGTGTCGAATTTTTGATGTCGAATTTTCGATGTCGAAATTTCGATGTCGAATTTTCGATTTGGTGTATTCGGGTGTCGAGGCTCCGTTTCGGGTCTTCGTGTGCCGAGTCTTCGGTTGTCGAGTCTTCGGGCTCGAGTCTTCGGTCGCCGAGCCTTCGGATGCCGCGCCTTCGGTTGCCGAGTCTTCGGTTGCCGAGTCTTCGGTTGCCGAGTCTTCGGTTGCCGAGTCTTCGGTTGCAGAGTCTTCGGTTGCCGAGTCTTCGGTTGTCGAGTCTTCGGTTGCCGAGTCTTCGGATGCCGAGTCTTCGGTAGCCGAGTCTTCGGTCGCCGAGTCTTCGTCCGCGAGCATACGGTCGCCGAGCCTTCGGTCTCCGAGCCTTCGGTCGCCGAGCCTTCGCTCGCCGAGCCTTCGGTCGCCGAGCCTTGGGTCACCGAGCCTCGGGTCGCCGAGCCTTCGGTCGCCGAGCCTTTAGTCGCCGAGCATTCGGTCGCCGAGCCTTCGGTCGCCGAGCCTTCGGTCGCCGAGGCTTCGGTCGCCGAGTCTTCGGTCGCCGAGCCTTCGGTTGCCGAGTCTTCGGTTGCCGAGTCTTCGGGCTCGAGTCTTCGGTCGCCGAGTCTTCGGTTGTCGAGCCTTCGGTCGCCGAGCCTTCGGTCGCCGAGCCTTCGATCGCCGAGCCTTCGGTCGCCGAGCCTTCGGTCGCCGAGCCTTCGGTCGTCGAGCCTTCGGTTGTCGAGCCTTCGGATGCCGCTACTTCGGTCGCCGAACCTTCGGTTGCCGAGTCTTCGGTTGCCGAGTCTTCGGTTGCCGAGTCTTCGGTTGCCGAGTCTTCGGTTGCCGAGTCTTCGGTTGTCGAGTCTTCGGTTGCCGAGTCTTCGGATGCCGAGTCTTCGGTAGCCGAGCCTTCGGTCGCCGAGCCTTCGGTCGCCGAGCCTTCGGTCGCCGAGCCTCGGGTCGCCGAGCCTCGGGTCGCCGAGCCTTCGGTCGCCGAGCCTTCGGTCGCCGAGACTTCGGTCGCCGAGCCTTCGGTCGCCGAGTCTTCGGTTGCCGAGTCTTCGGTTGCCGAGTCTTTGTGTGCCGAGTTTTCGGTTGTCGAGTCTTCGGGCTCGAGTCTTCGGCTGCCGAGTCTTCGGTTGCCGAGTCTTCGGTCGCCGAGCCTTCGGTCGCCGAGACTTCGGTCGCCGAGGCTTCGGTCGCCGAGTCTTCGGTCGCCGTGCCTTCGGTCGCCGAGTCTTCGGTCGCCGAGTCTTCGGTTGCCGAGTCTTCGGTTGCCGAGTCTTCGGTTGCCGAGTCTTCGGTTGCCGAGTCTAAGGTTGCCGAGTCTTCGGTTGCCGAGTCTTCGGTTGTCGAGTCTTCGGTTGTCGAGTTTTCGGTTGTCGATTCTTCGGTTTCCGAGTCTTCGGTTGCCGAGTCTTCGGTTGCCGAGTCTTCGGTTGCCGAGTCTTCGGTTGCCGAGTCTTCGGTTGCCGAGTCTTTGGTTGCCGAGTCTTCGGTTGCCGATTCTTCGGTTGCCGAGACTTCGGTTGCCGAGTCTTCGGTTGCCGAGCCTTCGGTTGCCGAGCCTTCGGATGCCGCTACTTCGGTCGCCGAACCTTCGGTCGCCGAGCCTTCGGTCGCCGAGTCTTCGGTCGCCGAGTCTGCGGCTGCCGAGTCTTCGGTTGCCGAGTCTTCGGTTGCCGAGCCTTCGGTCGCCGAGCCTTCGGTCGCCGAGCCTTCGGTCGCCGAGGCTTCGGTCGCCGAGCTTTCGGTCGCCGAGCCTTCGGTCGCCGAGCCTTCGGACGCCGAGCCTTCGGTCGCGGAGCCTTCGGTCCTCGAGCCTTCGGTCGCGGAGCCTTCGGTCCTCGAGCCTTCGGTTGTCGAGCCTTGGGATTTCGAGCCTTGGGTCGCCGTGCCTTCGGTCGCAGAGCCTTTGGTCCCCGAACCTTCGGTCGCGGAGCCTTCGGTCCTCGAGCCTTCGGTTGTCGAGCCTTGGGTTGTCGAGCCTTGGGTCGCCGTGCCTTCGGTCGCAGAGCCTTCGGTCGCCGAGCCTTCGATCGCCGAGCCTTCGGTCGCCGAGCCTTCTTTCGCCGAGTCTTCGGTCGCCGAGTCTTCGGTTGCCGAGTCTTCGGTTGCCGAGTCCTCGGTTGCCGAGTCTTGGGTTGCCGAGTCTTCGGTTGCCGAGTCTTCGGTTGTAGAGTCTTTGGTTGCCGAGACTTCGGTCGCCGAGCCTTCGGTTGCCGAGTCTTCGGTTGCCGAGTCTTCGGTTGTAGAGTCTTCGGTTGCCGAGCCTTCGGTCGCCGAGCCTTGGGACGCTGAGCCTTGGGTCGCCGAGCCTTCGGTCGCCGAGCCCTCGGTCGCCGAGCCTTGGGTCGCCGAGCCTTCGGTCGCCGAGCCTTCGGTCCTCGAGCCCTCGGTCGCCGAGCCTTCAGTCGCCGAGCCTTCGGTCGCCGAGGCTTCGGTCGCCGAGCCTTCGGTCGCCGAGCCTTCGGTCGCCGAGCCTTCGGTCGCCGAGCCTTCGGTAGCCGAGTCTTCGGTTGCCGAGTCTTCGGTTGCCGAGACTTCGGTTGCCGAGACTTCGCTTGCCGAGTCTTCGGTTGCCGAGTCTTCGGTTGCCGAGTCTTCGGTTGCCGAGTCTTCGGTTGACGAGTCTTCGGTTGCAGAGTCTTCGGTTGCCGAGCCTTCGGTCGCCGAGTCTTCGGTCGCCGAGCCTTCGGTTGCCGAGTCTTCGGTTGCCGAGTCTTCGGTCGCCGAGACTTCGGTCGCCGAGCCTTCGGTCGCCGAGCCTTCGGTCGCCGAGCCTTCGGTCGCCGAGCCTTCGGTCGCCGAGCCTTCGGTCGCCGAGCCTTCGGTCGCCGAGGCTTCGGTCGCCGAGCCTTCGGTCGCCGAGTCTTCGGTCGCCGAGCCTTCGGTCGCCGAGCCTTCGGTAGCCGAGTCTTCGGTTGCCGAGTTTTCGGTCGCCGAGCCTTCGGTCGCCGAGCCTTCGGTCGCCGAGTCTTCCGTCGCCGAGTCTTCGTGTGCCGAGTTTTCGGTTGTCGAGTCTTCGGGCTCGAGTCTTCGGTTGCCGAGTCTTGGGTTGTCGAATCCTCGGTGACGAGGTTCCGGGGTTCGAATTTTCGACGTAAAATTCTTGGTCTGGGATTTCCGGTGTGGGGTCCTCGGTATGGAGTTTTCGGGTGTTGAGCTTTCGGTGTTGAATCCTCCGTTTCCTTTTTTCGGGTGTCGAGCCCTCGGGTGTCGAGGTTTTGGGTATCGAGGTTTTGGGTGTCGAGGTTTCCGGTGTCGAGATTACGGGTGTCGAGATTACGGGTGTCGAGATTTCGGGTGTCGAGGTTTCGAGTGTCGAGGTTTCGGGTGTCGAATTTTCCATGTCGAATTTTCCATGTCAAACTTTCCATGTCGAGTTTTCGATCAGGAATTTTCGATGCGGAATTTTCGATTTTGAATTCTCGAGGTCGAAATTTTGAGGTCGAATTTTTGGTGTCGAATTTTTGATGTCGAATTTTCGATGTCGAATTTTCGATGTCGAATTTTCGACGTCGGATTTTCGACGTCGAATTTTCGATTTGGTGTATTCGGGTGTCGAGGTTTCGTTTCGGGTCTTCGTATGTGGGTCTTCGTGTGCCGAGTTTTCGGTTGTCGAGTCTTCGCGCTCGAGTCTTCGGTTGTCGAGTCTTCGGTTGTCGAGTCTTCGGTTATCGAGTCTTCGGACGCCGAGCCTTCGGTCGCCGAGCCTTCGGTCGCCGAGCCTTCGGTCGCCGAGCCTTCGGTCGCCGAGCCTTCGGTCGCCGAGCCTTCGGTCGCCGAGTCTTCGGTCGCCGTGTCTTCGGTTGCCGAGTCTTCGGTTGTCGAGTTTTCGGTTGTCGAGTCTTCGGTTGTCGAGTCTTCGGTTGTCGAGTCTTCGGTCGCCGAGCCTTCGGTGGCCGAGCCTTCGGTCGCCGAGCCTTCGGTCGCCGAGCCTTCGGTCGCCGAGGCTTCGGTCGCCGAGTCGTCGGTTGCCGAGTCTTCGGTTGCCCAGTCTTCGGTTGCCGAGTCTTTGGTTGCCGAGTCTTCGGTTGTCGAGTCTTCGGTTGTCGAGACTTCGGTTGTCGAGTCTTCGGTTGTCGAGTCTTCGGTTGTCGAGTCCTCGATTGTCGAGTCCTCGGTTGTCGAGCCTTCGGTAGTCGAGCCTTCGGTGGTCGAGCCTTCGGTTGTCGAGCCTTCGGTAGTCGAGCCTTCGGTTGTCGAGCCTTGGGTTGTCGAGTCTTCGGTTGCCGAGTCTTCGGTTGCCGAGTCTTCGGTTTCCGAGTCTTCGGTTGCCGAGGCTTCGGTTGCCCAGTCTTCGGTTGCCGAGTCTTCGGTTGCCGAGTCTTCGGTTGCCGAGTCTTCGGTTGCCGAATCTTCGGTCGCCGAGCATTCGGTCGCCGAGCCTTCGGTCGCCGAGCCTTCGGTCGCCGAGCCTTCGGTCGCCGAGTCTTCGGTTGCCGAGTCTTCGGTTGCCGAGTCTTCGGTCGCCGAGTCTTCGGTCGCCGAGTCTTCGGTCTCCGAGCCTTCGGTCGCCGAGCCTTCGGTCGCCGAGCCTTCGGTCGCCGAGTCTGCGGCTGCCGAGTCTTCGGTTGCCGAGTCTTCGGTTGCCGAGCCTTCGGTCGCCGAGCCTTCGGTCGCCGAGCCTTCGGTCGCCGAGGCTTCGGTCGCCGAGCTTTCGGTCGCCGAGCCTTCGGTCGCCGAGCCTTCGGACGCCGAGCCTTCGGTCGCGGAGCCTTCGGTCCTCGAGCCTTCGGTCGCGGAGCCTTCGGTCCTCGAGCCTTCGGTTGTCGAGCCTTGGGATTTCGAGCCTTGGGTCGCCGTGCCTTCGGTCGCAGAGCCTTTGGTCCCCGAACCTTCGGTCGCGGAGCCTTCGGTCCTCGAGCCTTCGGTTGTCGAGCCTTGGGTTGTCGAGCCTTGGGTCGCCGTGCCTTCGGTCGCAGAGCCTTCGGTCGCCGAGCCTTCGATCGCCGAGCCTTCGGTCGCCGAGCCTTCTTTCGCCGAGTCTTCGGTCGCCGAGTCTTCGGTTGCCGAGTCTTCGGTTGCCGAGTCCTCGGTTGCCGAGTCTTGGGTTGCCGAGTCTTCGGTTGCCGAGTCTTCGGTTGTAGAGTCTTTGGTTGCCGAGACTTCGGTCGCCGAGCCTTCGGTTGCCGAGTCTTCGGTTGCCGAGTCTTCGGTTGTAGAGTCTTCGGTTGCCGAGCCTTCGGTCGCCGAGCCTTGGGACGCTGAGCCTTGGGTCGCCGAGCCTTCGGTCGCCGAGCCCTCGGTCGCCGAGCCTTGGGTCGCCGAGCCTTCGGTCGCCGAGCCTTCGGTCCTCGAGCCCTCGGTCGCCGAGCCTTCAGTCGCCGAGCCTTCGGTCGCCGAGGCTTCGGTCGCCGAGCCTTCGGTCGCCGAGCCTTCGGTCGCCGAGCCTTCGGTCGCCGAGCCTTCGGTAGCCGAGTCTTCGGTTGCCGAGTCTTCGGTTGCCGAGACTTCGGTTGCCGAGACTTCGCTTGCCGAGTCTTCGGTTGCCGAGTCTTCGGTTGCCGAGTCTTCGGTTGCCGAGTCTTCGGTTGACGAGTCTTCGGTTGCAGAGTCTTCGGTTGCCGAGCCTTCGGTCGCCGAGTCTTCGGTCGCCGAGCCTTCGGTTGCCGAGTCTTCGGTTGCCGAGTCTTCGGTCGCCGAGACTTCGGTCGCCGAGCCTTCGGTCGCCGAGCCTTCGGTCGCCGAGCCTTCGGTCGCCGAGCCTTCGGTCGCCGAGCCTTCGGTCGCCGAGCCTTCGGTCGCCGAGGCTTCGGTCGCCGAGCCTTCGGTCGCCGAGTCTTCGGTCGCCGAGCCTTCGGTCGCCGAGCCTTCGGTAGCCGAGTCTTCGGTTGCCGAGTTTTCGGTCGCCGAGCCTTCGGTCGCCGAGCCTTCGGTCGCCGAGTCTTCCGTCGCCGAGTCTTCGTGTGCCGAGTTTTCGGTTGTCGAGTCTTCGGGCTCGAGTCTTCGGTTGCCGAGTCTTGGGTTGTCGAATCCTCGGTGACGAGGTTCCGGGGTTCGAATTTTCGACGTAAAATTCTTGGTCTGGGATTTCCGGTGTGGGGTCCTCGGTATGGAGTTTTCGGGTGTTGAGCTTTCGGTGTTGAATCCTCCGTTTCCTTTTTTCGGGTGTCGAGCCCTCGGGTGTCGAGGTTTTGGGTATCGAGGTTTTGGGTGTCGAGGTTTCCGGTGTCGAGATTACGGGTGTCGAGATTACGGGTGTCGAGATTTCGGGTGTCGAGGTTTCGAGTGTCGAGGTTTCGGGTGTCGAATTTTCCATGTCGAATTTTCCATGTCAAACTTTCCATGTCGAGTTTTCGATCAGGAATTTTCGATGCGGAATTTTCGATTTTGAATTCTCGAGGTCGAAATTTTGAGGTCGAATTTTTGGTGTCGAATTTTTGATGTCGAATTTTCGATGTCGAATTTTCGATGTCGAATTTTCGACGTCGGATTTTCGACGTCGAATTTTCGATTTGGTGTATTCGGGTGTCGAGGTTTCGTTTCGGGTCTTCGTATGTGGGTCTTCGTGTGCCGAGTTTTCGGTTGTCGAGTCTTCGCGCTCGAGTCTTCGGTTGTCGAGTCTTCGGTTGTCGAGTCTTCGGTTATCGAGTCTTCGGACGCCGAGCCTTCGGTCGCCGAGCCTTCGGTCGCCGAGCCTTCGGTCGCCGAGCCTTCGGTCGCCGAGCCTTCGGTCGCCGAGCCTTCGGTCGCCGAGTCTTCGGTCGCCGTGTCTTCGGTTGCCGAGTCTTCGGTTGTCGAGTTTTCGGTTGTCGAGTCTTCGGTTGTCGAGTCTTCGGTTGTCGAGTCTTCGGTCGCCGAGCCTTCGGTGGCCGAGCCTTCGGTCGCCGAGCCTTCGGTCGCCGAGCCTTCGGTCGCCGAGGCTTCGGTCGCCGAGTCGTCGGTTGCCGAGTCTTCGGTTGCCCAGTCTTCGGTTGCCGAGTCTTTGGTTGCCGAGTCTTCGGTTGTCGAGTCTTCGGTTGTCGAGACTTCGGTTGTCGAGTCTTCGGTTGTCGAGTCTTCGGTTGTCGAGTCCTCGATTGTCGAGTCCTCGGTTGTCGAGCCTTCGGTAGTCGAGCCTTCGGTGGTCGAGCCTTCGGTTGTCGAGCCTTCGGTAGTCGAGCCTTCGGTTGTCGAGCCTTGGGTTGTCGAGTCTTCGGTTGCCGAGTCTTCGGTTGCCGAGTCTTCGGTTTCCGAGTCTTCGGTTGCCGAGGCTTCGGTTGCCCAGTCTTCGGTTGCCGAGTCTTCGGTTGCCGAGTCTTCGGTTGCCGAGTCTTCGGTTGCCGAGTCTTCGGTTGCAGAGTCTTCGGTTGCCGAGTCTTCGGTTGCCGAATCTTCGGTCGCCGAGCATTCGGTCGCCGAGCCTTCGGTCGCCGAGCCTTCGGTCGCCGAGCCTTCGGTCGCCGAGTCTTCGGTTGCCGAGTCTTCGGTTGCCGAGTCTTCGGTCGCCGAGTCTTCGGTCGCCGAGTCTTCGGTCTCCGAGCCTTCGGTCGCCGAGCCTTCGGTCGCCGAGCCTTCGGTCGCCGAGCCTTGGGGCGCCGAGCCTTGGGTCGCCGAGCTTTCGGTCGCCGAGCCTTCGGTCGCCGAGCCTTCGGTCCTCGAGCCTTCGGTTGTCGAGCCTTGGGTTGTCGAGCCTTCGGTCGCCGTGCCTTCGGTCAAAGAGCCTTCGGTCGCCGAGCCTTCGATCGCAGAGCCTTCGGTCGCCGAGCCTTCTTTCGCCGAGTCTTCGGTCGCCGAGTCTTCGGTCGCCAAGTCTTCGGTTGCCGAGTCTTCGGTTGCCGAGTCTTCGGTTGCCGAGTCTTCGGTTACCGAGTCTTCGGTTGCAGAGTCTTCGGTTGCCGAGCCTTCGGTCGCCGAGCCTTGGGACGCCGAGCCTTGGGTCGCCGAGCCTTCGGTCGCCGAGCCTTCGGTCGCCGAGCCTTCGGTCGCCGAGCCTTCGGTCCTCGAGCCTTCGGTCGCCGAGCCTTCGGTCGCCGAGCCTTCGGTCGCCGAGGCTTCGGTCGCCGAGCCTTCGGTCGCCGAGCCTTCGGTCGCCGAGTCTTCGGTTGCCGAGTCTTCGGTTGTCGAGCCTTCGGTGCCGCGCCTTCGGATGCCGCGCCTTCGGTTGCCGAGTCTTCGGTTGCCCGGTCTTCGGTTGCCGAGTCTTCGGTTGCCGAGTCTTCGGTTGCCGAGTCTTCGGTTGCCGAGTCTTCGGTTGCCGAGTCTTCGGTTGCCGAGTCTTCGGTTGCCGAGTCTTCGGTTGCCGAGTCTTCGGTTGCCGAGTCTTCGGTTGCCGAGGCTTCGGTCGCCGAGTCTTCGGTCGCCGAGTCTTCGGTCGCCGAGCCTTCTGTCGCCGAGCCTTCGGTCGCCGAGCCTTCGGTTGCCGAGCCTTCGGTCGCCGAGCCTTGGGTCGCCGAGCCTTCGGTCGCGGAGCCTTCGGTTGCCTAGCCTTCATTCGCCGAGCCTTCGGTCGCCGAGGCTTCGGTCGCCGAATTTTCGGTCGCCGAGGCTTCGGTCGCCGAGCCTTCGGTCGCCGAGTCTTCGGTTGCAGAGTCTTCGGTTGTCGAGTCTTCGGTCGCCGAGTCTTCGGTTGTCGAGCCTTCGATCGCCGAGCCTTCGGTCGCCGAGCGTTCGGTCGCCGAGCCTTCGATCGCCGAGCCTTCGGTCGCCGAGCCTTCGGTCGCCGAGCCTTCGGTCGCCGAGCCTTCGGTCGTCGAGCCTTCGGTCGTCGAGCCTTGGGTTGTCGAGCCTTCGGTCTCAGAGCCTTCGGTCGCCGAGCGTTCGGTCGCCGAGCCTTCGATCGCCGAGCCTTCGGTCGCCGAGCCCTCGGTCGCCGAGCCTTCTTTCGCCGAGTCTTCGGTCGCCGAGTCTTCGGTCGCCGAGTCTTCGGTTGCCGAGTTTTCGGTTGCCGAGTCTTCGGTTGCCGAGTCTTCGGTTGCCGAGTCTTCGGTTGCCGAGTCTTCGGTTGCCGAGGCTTCGATTGCCGAGTCTTCGGTTGCCGAGTCTTCGGTCACCGAGCCTTCGGTCGCCGAGCCTTCGGTCGCCGAGCCTTGGGTCGCCGAGCCTTCGGTCGCCAAGCCTTCGGTCGCCGAGCCTACGGTCGCCGAGCCTTCGGTCGCCGAGGCTTCGGTCGCCGAGCCTTCGGTCGCCGAGCCTTCGGTAGCCGAGTCTGCGGTTGCGGAGTCTTCGGTTGCGGAGTCTTCGGTAGCCGAGTCTTGGGTTGTCGAATCCTCGGTGACGAGGTTCCGGGGTTCGAATTTTCCATGTCGAATTTTCCACGTCGAGCTTTCGATCAGGAATTTTCGATGAGGAATTTCGATGTTGAATTCTCGAGGTCAAATTTTTGAGGTCGAATTTTTGGTGTCGAATCTTTGATGTCGAATTTTCGATGTCGAAATTTCGATGTCGAATTTTGGACGTCGAATTTTCGATTTGGTGTATTCGGGTGTCGAGGCTCCGTTTCGGGTCTTCGTATGTGGGTCTTCGTGTGCCCAGTCTTCGGTTGTCGAGTCTTCGGGCTCGAGTCTTCGGTCGCCGAGCCTTCGGTTGTCGAGCCTTCGGTTGCCGAGCCTTCGGTTGCCGCGCCTTCGGATGCCGCGCCTTCGGTTGCCGAGTCTTCGGTTGCGGAGTCTTCGGTTGCCGAGTCTTCGGTTGCCGAGTCTTCGGTTGCCGAGTCTTCGGTTGCCGAGTCTTCGGTTGCCGAGTCTTCGGTTGTCGAGTCTTCGGTTGCCGAGTCTTCGGATGCCGAGTCTTCGGTAGCCGAGTCTTCGGTCGCCGAGTCTTCGGTCGCCGAGCCTACGGTCGCCGAGCCTTCGGTCTCCGAGCCTTCGGTCGCCGAGCCTTCGGTCGCCGAGCCTTGGGTCACCGAGCCTCGGGTTGCCGAGCCTTCGGTCGCCGAGCCTTCGGTCGCCGAGCCTTCGGTCGCCGAGCCTTCGGTCGCCGAGACTTGGGTCGCCGAGCCTTCGGTCGCCAAGCCTTCGGTCGCCGAGCCTTCGGTCGCCGAGCCTTCGGTCGCCGAGCCTTCGGTCGCCGAGCCTTCGGTCGCCGAGTTTTCGGTCGCCGAGTCTTCGGTTGCCGAGGCTTCGGTTGGCGAGTCTTCGGTTGCCCAGACTTCTGTTGTCGAGTCTTCGGTTGTCGAGTCTTCGGTTGTCGAGACTTCGGTTGTCGAGTCTTCGGTTGTCGAGTCTTCGGTTGTCGAGTCCTCGGTTGTCGAGTCCTCGGTTGTCGAGCCTTCGGTAGCCGAGTCTTCGGTCGCCGAGTCTTCGGTCGCCGAGCCTACGGTCGCCGAGCCTTCGGTCTCCGAGCCTTCGGTCGCCGAGCCTTCGGTCGCCGAGCCTTGGGTCACCGAGCCTCGGGTTGCCGAGCCTTCGGTCGCCGAGCCTTCGGTCGCCGAGCCTTCGGTCGCCGTGCCTTCGGTCGCAGAGCCTTTGGTCCCCGAACCTTCGGTCGCGGAGCCTTCGGTCCTCGAGCCTTCGGTTGTCGAGCCTTGGGTTGTCGAGCCTTGGGTCGCCGTGCCTTCGGTCGCAGAGCCTTCGGTCGCCGAGCCTTCGATCGCCGAGCCTTCGGTCGCCGAGCCTTCTTTCGCCGAGTCTTCGGTCGCCGAGTCTTCGGTTGCCGAGTCTTCGGTTGCCGAGTCCTCGGTTGCCGAGTCTTGGGTTGCCGAGTCTTCGGTTGCCGAGTCTTCGGTTGTAGAGTCTTTGGTTGCCGAGACTTCGGTCGCCGAGCCTTCGGTTGCCGAGTCTTCGGTTGCCGAGTCTTCGGTTGTAGAGTCTTCGGTTGCCGAGCCTTCGGTCGCCGAGCCTTGGGACGCTGAGCCTTGGGTCGCCGAGCCTTCGGTCGCCGAGCCCTCGGTCGCCGAGCCTTGGGTCGCCGAGCCTTCGGTCGCCGAGCCTTCGGTCCTCGAGCCCTCGGTCGCCGAGCCTTCAGTCGCCGAGCCTTCGGTCGCCGAGGCTTCGGTCGCCGAGCCTTCGGTCGCCGAGCCTTCGGTAGCCGAGTCTTCGGTTGCCGAGTCTTCGGTTGCCGAGACTTCGGTTGCCGAGACTTCGCTTGCCGAGTCTTCGGTTGCCGAGTCTTCGGTTGCCGAGTCTTCGGTTGCCGAGTCTTCGGTTGACGAGTCTTCGGTTGCAGAGTCTTCGGTTGCCGAGCCTTCGGTCGCCGAGTCTTCGGTCGCCGAGCCTTCGGTTGCCGAGTCTTCGGTTGCCGAGTCTTCGGTCGCCGAGACTTCGGTCGCCGAGCCTTCGGTCGCCGAGCCTTCGGTCGCCGAGCCTTCGGTCGCCGAGCCTTCGGTCGCCGAGCCTTCGGTCGCCGAGCCTTCGGTCGCCGAGTCTTCGGTCGCCGAGCCTTCGGTCGCCGAGTCTTCGGTCGCCGAGCCTTCGGTCGCCGAGCCTTCGGTAGCCGAGTCTTCGGTTGCCGAGTTTTCGGTCGCCGAGCCTTCGGTCGCCGAGCCTTCGGTCGCCGAGTCTTCCGTCGCCGAGTCTTCGTGTGCCGAGTTTTCGGTTGTCGAGTCTTCGGGCTCGAGTCTTCGGTTGCCGAGTCTTGGGTTGTCGAATCCTCGGTGACGAGGTTCCGGGGTTCGAATTTTCGACGTAAAATTCTTGGTCTGGGATTTCCGGTGTGGGGTCCTCGGTATGGAGTTTTCGGGTGTTGAGCTTTCGGTGTTGAATCCTCCGTTTCCTTTTTTCGGGTGTCGAGCCCTCGGGTGTCGAGGTTTTGGGTATCGAGGTTTTGGGTGTCGAGGTTTCCGGTGTCGAGATTACGGGTGTCGAGATTACGGGTGTCGAGATTTCGGGTGTCGAGGTTTCGAGTGTCGAGGTTTCGGGTGTCGAATTTTCCATGTCGAATTTTCCATGTCAAACTTTCCATGTCGAGTTTTCGATCAGGAATTTTCGATGCGGAATTTTCGATTTTGAATTCTCGAGGTCGAAATTTTGAGGTCGAATTTTTGGTGTCGAATTTTTGATGTCGAATTTTCGATGTCGAATTTTCGATGTCGAATTTTCGACGTCGGATTTTCGACGTCGAATTTTCGATTTGGTGTATTCGGGTGTCGAGGTTTCGTTTCGGGTCTTCGTATGTGGGTCTTCGTGTGCCGAGTTTTCGGTTGTCGAGTCTTCGCGCTCGAGTCTTCGGTTGTCGAGTCTTCGGTTGTCGAGTCTTCGGTTATCGAGTCTTCGGACGCCGAGCCTTCGGTCGCCGAGCCTTCGGTCGCCGAGCCTTCGGTCGCCGAGCCTTCGGTCGCCGAGCCTTCGGTCGCCGAGCCTTCGGTCGCCGAGTCTTCGGTCGCCGTGTCTTCGGTTGCCGAGTCTTCGGTTGTCGAGTTTTCGGTTGTCGAGTCTTCGGTTGTCGAGTCTTCGGTTGTCGAGTCTTCGGTCGCCGAGCCTTCGGTGGCCGAGCCTTCGGTCGCCGAGCCTTCGGTCGCCGAGCCTTCGGTCGCCGAGGCTTCGGTCGCCGAGTCGTCGGTTGCCGAGTCTTCGGTTGCCCAGTCTTCGGTTGCCGAGTCTTTGGTTGCCGAGTCTTCGGTTGTCGAGTCTTCGGTTGTCGAGACTTCGGTTGTCGAGTCTTCGGTTGTCGAGTCTTCGGTTGTCGAGTCCTCGATTGTCGAGTCCTCGGTTGTCGAGCCTTCGGTAGTCGAGCCTTCGGTGGTCGAGCCTTCGGTTGTCGAGCCTTCGGTAGTCGAGCCTTCGGTTGTCGAGCCTTGGGTTGTCGAGTCTTCGGTTGCCGAGTCTTCGGTTGCCGAGTCTTCGGTTTCCGAGTCTTCGGTTGCCGAGGCTTCGGTTGCCCAGTCTTCGGTTGCCGAGTCTTCGGTTGCCGAGTCTTCGGTTGCCGAGTCTTCGGTTGCCGAGTCTTCGGTTGCAGAGTCTTCGGTTGCCGAGTCTTCGGTTGCCGAATCTTCGGTCGCCGAGCATTCGGTCGCCGAGCCTTCGGTCGCCGAGCCTTCGGTCGCCGAGCCTTCGGTCGCCGAGTCTTCGGTTGCCGAGTCTTCGGTTGCCGAGTCTTCGGTCGCCGAGTCTTCGGTCGCCGAGTCTTCGGTCTCCGAGCCTTCGGTCGCCGAGCCTTCGGTCGCCGAGCCTTCGGTCGCCGAGCCTTGGGGCGCCGAGCCTTGGGTCGCCGAGCTTTCGGTCGCCGAGCCTTCGGTCGCCGAGCCTTCGGTCCTCGAGCCTTCGGTTGTCGAGCCTTGGGTTGTCGAGCCTTCGGTCGCCGTGCCTTCGGTCAAAGAGCCTTCGGTCGCCGAGCCTTCGATCGCAGAGCCTTCGGTCGCCGAGCCTTCTTTCGCCGAGTCTTCGGTCGCCGAGTCTTCGGTCGCCAAGTCTTCGGTTGCCGAGTCTTCGGTTGCCGAGTCTTCGGTTGCCGAGTCTTCGGTTACCGAGTCTTCGGTTGCAGAGTCTTCGGTTGCCGAGCCTTCGGTCGCCGAGCCTTGGGACGCCGAGCCTTGGGTCGCCGAGCCTTCGGTCGCCGAGCCTTCGGTCGCCGAGCCTTCGGTCGCCGAGCCTTCGGTCCTCGAGCCTTCGGTCGCCGAGCCTTCGGTCGCCGAGCCTTCGGTCGCCGAGGCTTCGGTCGCCGAGCCTTCGGTCGCCGAGCCTTCGGTCGCCGAGTCTTCGGTTGCCGAGTCTTCGGTTGTCGAGCCTTCGGTGCCGCGCCTTCGGATGCCGCGCCTTCGGTTGCCGAGTCTTCGGTTGCCCGGTCTTCGGTTGCCGAGTCTTCGGTTGCCGAGTCTTCGGTTGCCGAGTCTTCGGTTGCCGAGTCTTCGGTTGCCGAGTCTTCGGTTGCCGAGTCTTCGGTTGCCGAGTCTTCGGTTGCCGAGTCTTCGGTTGCCGAGTCTTCGGTTGCCGAGGCTTCGGTCGCCGAGTCTTCGGTCGCCGAGTCTTCGGTCGCCGAGCCTTCTGTCGCCGAGCCTTCGGTCGCCGAGCCTTCGGTTGCCGAGCCTTCGGTCGCCGAGCCTTGGGTCGCCGAGCCTTCGGTCGCGGAGCCTTCGGTTGCCTAGCCTTCATTCGCCGAGCCTTCGGTCGCCGAGGCTTCGGTCGCCGAATTTTCGGTCGCCGAGGCTTCGGTCGCCGAGCCTTCGGTCGCCGAGTCTTCGGTTGCAGAGTCTTCGGTTGTCGAGTCTTCGGTCGCCGAGTCTTCGGTTGTCGAGCCTTCGATCGCCGAGCCTTCGGTCGCCGAGCCTTCGGTCGCCGAGCCTTCGATCGCCGAGCCTTCGGTCGCCGAGCCTTCGGTCGCCGAGCCTTCGGTCGCCGAGCCTTCGGTCGTCGAGCCTTCGGTCGTCGAGCCTTGGGTTGTCGAGCCTTCGGTCTCAGAGCCTTCGGTCGCCGAGCGTTCGGTCGCCGAGCCTTCGATCGCCGAGCCTTCGGTCGCCGAGCCCTCGGTCGCCGAGCCTTCTTTCGCCGAGTCTTCGGTCGCCGAGTCTTCGGTCGCCGAGTCTTCGGTTGCCGAGTTTTCGGTTGCCGAGTCTTCGGTTGCCGAGTCTTCGGTTGCCGAGTCTTCGGTTGCCGAGTCTTCGGTTGCCGAGGCTTCGATTGCCGAGTCTTCGGTTGCCGAGTCTTCGGTCACCGAGCCTTCGGTCGCCGAGCCTTCGGTCGCCGAGCCTTGGGTCGCCGAGCCTTCGGTCGCCAAGCCTTCGGTCGCCGAGCCTACGGTCGCCGAGCCTTCGGTCGCCGAGGCTTCGGTCGCCGAGCCTTCGGTCGCCGAGCCTTCGGTAGCCGAGTCTGCGGTTGCGGAGTCTTCGGTTGCGGAGTCTTCGGTAGCCGAGTCTTGGGTTGTCGAATCCTCGGTGACGAGGTTCCGGGGTTCGAATTTTCCATGTCGAATTTTCCACGTCGAGCTTTCGATCAGGAATTTTCGATGAGGAATTTCGATGTTGAATTCTCGAGGTCAAATTTTTGAGGTCGAATTTTTGGTGTCGAATCTTTGATGTCGAATTTTCGATGTCGAAATTTCGATGTCGAATTTTGGACGTCGAATTTTCGATTTGGTGTATTCGGGTGTCGAGGCTCCGTTTCGGGTCTTCGTATGTGGGTCTTCGTGTGCCCAGTCTTCGGTTGTCGAGTCTTCGGGCTCGAGTCTTCGGTCGCCGAGCCTTCGGTTGTCGAGCCTTCGGTTGCCGAGCCTTCGGTTGCCGCGCCTTCGGATGCCGCGCCTTCGGTTGCCGAGTCTTCGGTTGCGGAGTCTTCGGTTGCCGAGTCTTCGGTTGCCGAGTCTTCGGTTGCCGAGTCTTCGGTTGCCGAGTCTTCGGTTGCCGAGTCTTCGGTTGTCGAGTCTTCGGTTGCCGAGTCTTCGGATGCCGAGTCTTCGGTAGCCGAGTCTTCGGTCGCCGAGTCTTCGGTCGCCGAGCCTACGGTCGCCGAGCCTTCGGTCTCCGAGCCTTCGGTCGCCGAGCCTTCGGTCGCCGAGCCTTGGGTCACCGAGCCTCGGGTTGCCGAGCCTTCGGTCGCCGAGCCTTCGGTCGCCGAGCCTTCGGTCGCCGAGCCTTCGGTCGCCGAGACTTGGGTCGCCGAGCCTTCGGTCGCCAAGCCTTCGGTCGCCGAGCCTTCGGTCGCCGAGCCTTCGGTCGCCGAGCCTTCGGTCGCCGAGCCTTCGGTCGCCGAGTTTTCGGTCGCCGAGTCTTCGGTTGCCGAGGCTTCGGTTGGCGAGTCTTCGGTTGCCCAGACTTCTGTTGTCGAGTCTTCGGTTGTCGAGTCTTCGGTTGTCGAGACTTCGGTTGTCGAGTCTTCGGTTGTCGAGTCTTCGGTTGTCGAGTCCTCGGTTGTCGAGTCCTCGGTTGTCGAGCCTTCGGTAGCCGAGTCTTCGGTCGCCGAGTCTTCGGTCGCCGAGCCTACGGTCGCCGAGCCTTCGGTCTCCGAGCCTTCGGTCGCCGAGCCTTCGGTCGCCGAGCCTTGGGTCACCGAGCCTCGGGTTGCCGAGCCTTCGGTCGCCGAGCCTTCGGTCGCCGAGCCTTCGGTCGCCGATCCTTCGGTCGCCGAGCCTTCGGTCGCCGAGCCTTCGGTCGCCAAGCCTTCGGTCGCCGAGCCTTCGGCCGCCGAGCCTTGGGTCGCCGAGACTTCGGTCGCCGAGCCTTCGGTCGCCGAGCCTTCGGTAGTCGAGCCTTCGGTCGCCGAGGCTTCGGTCGCCGAGCCTTCGGTCGCCGAGTCTTCGGTCGCCGAGCCTTCGGTAGCCGAGTCTTCGGTTGCCGAGTCTTCGGTTGCCGAGTCTTCGGTTGCCGAGTCTTGGGTTGTCGAATCCTCGGTGACGAGGTTCCGGGGTTCGAATTTTCCATGTCGAATTTTCCATGTCGAGCTTTCGATCAGGAATTTTCGATGAGGAATTTTCGATGTTGAATTCACTAGGCCGAAATTTCGATGTCGAATTTTCGACGTCGAATTTTCGATTTGGTGTATTCGGGTGTCGAGGCTCCGTTTCGGGTCTTCGTATGTGGGTCTTCGTGTGCCGAGTCTTCGGTTGTCGAGTCTTCGGGCTCGAGTCTTCGGTCGCCGAGCCTTCGGTTGTCGAGCCTTCGGTTGCCGAGCCTTCGGTTGCAGCGCCTTCGGATGCCGAGCCTTGGGTCGCCGAGCCTTCGGTCGCCAAGCCTTCGGTCGCCGAGCCTACGGTCGCCGAGCCTTCGGTCGCCGAGGCTTCGGTCGCCGAGCCTTCGGTCGCCGAGCCTTCGGTAGCCGAGTCTTCGGTTGCCGAGTCTTCGGTTGCCGAGTCTTCGGTTGCCGAGTCTTCGGTTGCCTAGTCTTCGGTTGCCGAGTCTTCGGTTGCCGAGTCTTCGGTTTCCGAGGCTTCGGTCGCCGAGTCTTCGGTCGCCGAGTCTTCGGTCGCCGAGCCTTCTGTCGCCGAGCCTTCGGTCGCCGAGCCTTCGGTTGCCGAGCCTTCGGTCGCCGAGCTTTGGGTTGCCGAGCCTTGGGTCGCCGAGCCTTCGGTCGCGGAGCCTTCGGTTGCCTAGCCTTCGTTCGCCGAGCCTTCGGTCGCCGAGGCTTCGGTCGCCGAGTTTTCGGTCGCCGAGGCTTCGGTCGCCGAGCCTTCGGTCGCCGAGTCTTCGGTTGCCGAGTCTTCGGTTGTCGAGTCTTCGGTCGCCGAGTCTTCGGTTGTCGAGCCTTCGGTCGCCGAGCCTTCGATCGCCGAGCCTTCGGTCGCCGAGCCTTCGGTCGCCGAGCCTTCGATCGCCGAGCCTTCGGTCGCCGAGCCTTCGGTCGCCGAGCCTTCGGTCGTCGAGCCTTCGGTCGTCGAGCCTTGGGTTGTCGAGCCTTCGGTCTCAGAGCCTTCGGTCGCCGAGCGTTCGGTCGCCGAGCCTTCGATCGCCGAGCCTTCGGTCGCCGAGCCCTCGGTCGCCGAGCCTTCTTTCGCCGAGTCTTCGGTCGCCGAGTCTTCGGTCGCCGAGTCTTCGGTTGCCGAGTTTTCGGTTGCCGAGTCTTCGGTTGCCGAGTCTTCGGTTGCCGAGTCTTCGGTTGCCGAGTCTTCGGTTGCCGAGGCTTCGATTGCCGAGTCTTCGGTTGCCGAGTCTTCGGTCGCCGAGCCTTCGGTCGCCGAGCCTTCGGTCGCCGAGCCTTGGGTCGCCGAGCCTTCGGTCGCCAAGCCTTCGGTCGCCGAGCCTACGGTCGCCGAGCCTTCGGTCGCCGAGGCTTCGGTCGCCGAGCCTTCGGTCGCCGAGCCTTCGGTAGCCGAGTCTGCGGTTGCGGAGTCTTCGGTTGCGGAGTCTTCGGTAGCCGAGTCTTGGGTTGTCGAATCCTCGGTGACGAGGTTCCGGGGTTCGAATTTTCCATGTCGAATTTTCCACGTCGAGCTTTCGATCAGGAATTTTCGATGAGGAATTTCGATGTTGAATTCTCGAGGTCAAATTTTTGAGGTCGAATTTTTGGTGTCGAATCTTTGATGTCGAATTTTCGATGTCGAAATTTCGATGTCGAATTTTGGACGTCGAATTTTCGATTTGGTGTATTCGGGTGTCGAGGCTCCGTTTCGGGTCTTCGTATGTGGGTCTTCGTGTGCCCAGTCTTCGGTTGTCGAGTCTTCGGGCTCGAGTCTTCGGTCGCCGAGCCTTCGGTTGTCGAGCCTTCGGTTGCCGAGCCTTTGGTTGCCGCGCCTTCGGATGCCGCGCCTTCGGTTGCCGAGTCTTCGGTTGCGGAGTCTTCGGTTGCCGAGTCTTCGGTTGCCGAGTCTTCGGTTGCCGAGTCTTCGGTTGCCGAGTCTTCGGTTGCCGAGTCTTCGGTTGTCGAGTCTTCGGTTGCCGAGTCTTCGGATGCCGAGTCTTCGGTAGCCGAGTCTTCGGTCGCCGAGTCTTCGGTCGCCGAGCCTACGGTCGCCGAGCCTTCGGTCTCCGAGCCTTCGGTCGCCGAGCCTTATGTCGCGGAGCCTTGGGTCACCGAGCCTCGGGTTGCCGAGCCTTCGGTCGCCGAGCCTTCGGTCGCCGAGCCATCGGTCGCCGAGCCTTCGGTCGCCGAGACTTGGGTCGCCGAGCCTTCGGTCGCCAAGCCTTCGGTCGCCGAGCCTTCGGTCGCCGAGCCTTCGGTCGCCGAGCCTTCGGTCGCCGAGTTTTCGGTCGCCGAGTCTTCGGTTGCCGAGGCTTCGGTTGGCGAGTCTTCGGTTGCCCAGACTTCTGTTGTCGAGTCTTCGGTTGTCGAGTCTTCGGTTGTCGAGACTTCGGTTGTCGAGTCTTCGGTTGTCGAGTCTTCGGTTGTCGAGTCCTCGGTTGTCGAGTCCTCGGTTGTCGAGCCTTCGGTAGCCGAGTCTTCGGTCGCCGAGTCTTCGGTCGCCGAGCCTACGGTCGCCGAGCCTTCGGTCTCCGAGCCTTCGGTCGCCGAGCCTTCGGTCGCCGAGCCTTGGGTCACCGAGCCTCGGGTTGCCGAGCCTTCGGTCGCCGAGCCTTCGGTCGCCGAGCCTTCGGTCGCCGATCCTTCGGTCGCCGAGCCTTCGGTCGCCGAGCCTTCGGTCGCCGAGCCTTCGGCCGCCGAGCCTTGGGTCGCCGAGACTTCGGTCGCCGAGCCTTCGGTCGCCGAGCCTTCGGTAGTCGAGCCTTCGGTCGCCGAGGCTTCGGTCGCCGAGCCTTCGGTCGCCGAGTCTTCGGTCGCCGAGCCTTCGGTAGCCGAGTGTTCGGTTGCCGAGTCTTCGGTTGCCGAGTCTTCGGTTGCCGAGTCTTGGGTTGTCGAATCCTCGGTGACGAGGTTCCGGGGTTCGAATTTTCCATGTCGAATTTTCCATGTCGAGCTTTCGATCAGGAATTTTCGATGAGGAATTTTCGATGTTGAATTCACTAGGCCGAAATTTCGATGTCGAATTTTCGACGTCGAATTTTCGATTTGGTGTATTCGGGTGTCGAGGCTCCGTTTCGGGTCTTCGTATGTGGGTCTTCGTGTGCCGAGTCTTCGGTTGTCGAGTCTTCGGGCTCGAGTCTTCGGTCGCCGAGCCTTCGGTTGTCGAGCCTTCGGTTGCCGAGCCTTCGGTTGCAGCGCCTTCGGATGCCGAGCCTTGGGTCGCCGAGCCTTCGGTCGCCAAGCCTTCGGTCGCCGAGCCTACGGTCGCCGAGCCTTCGGTCGCCGAGCCTTCGGTCGCCGAGGCTTCGGTCGCCGAGCCTTCGGTCGCCGAGCCTTCGGTAGCCGAGTCTGCGGTTGCGGAGTCTTCGGTTGCGGAGTCTTCGGTAGCCGAGTCTTGGGTTGTCGAATCCTCGGTGACGAGGTTCCGGGGTTCGAATTTTCCATGTCGAATTATCCACGTCGAGCTTTCGATCAGGAATTTTCGATGAGGAATTTCGATGTTGAATTCTCGAGGTCAAATTTTTGAGGTCGAATTTTTGGTGTCGAATCTTTGATGTCGAATTTTCGATGTCGAAATTTCGATGTCGAATTTTCGACGTCGAATTTTCGATTTGGTGTATTCGGGTGTCGAGGCTCCGTTTCGGGTCTTCGTATGTGGGTCTTCGTGTGCCCAGTCTTCGGTTGTCGAGTCTTCGGGCTCGAGTCTTCGGTCGCCGAGCCTTCGGTTGTCGAGCCTTCGGTTGCCGAGCCTTCGGTTGCCGCGCCTTCGGATGCCGCGCCTTCGGTTGCCGAGTCTTCGGTTGCGGAGTCTTCGGTTGCCGAGTCTTCGGTTGCCGAGTCTTCGGTTGCCGAGTCTTCGGTTGCCGAGTCTTCGGTTGCCGAGTCTTCGGTTGTCGAGTCTTCGGTTGCCGAGTCTTCGGATGCCGAGTCTTCGGTAGCCGAGTCTTCGGTCGCCGAGTCTTCGGTCGCCGAGCCTACGGTCGCCGAGCCTTCGGTCTCCGAGCCTTCGGTCGCCGAGCCTTCGGTCGCCGAGCCTTGGGTCACCGAGCCTCGGGTTGCCGAACCTTCGGTCGCCGAGCCTTCGGTCGCCGAGCCTTCGGTCGCCGAGCCTTCGGTCGCCGAGCCTTCGGTCGCCGAGCCTTCGGTCGCCGAGCCTTCGGCCGCCGAGCCTTGGGTCGCCGAGACTTCGGTCGCCGAGCCCTCGGTCGCCGAGCCTTCGGTAGTCGAGCCTTCGGTCGCCGAGGCTTCGGTCGCCGAGCCTTCGGTCGCCGAGTCTTCGGTCGCCGAGCCTTCGGTAGCCGAGTCTTCGGTTGCCGAGTCTTCGGTTGCCGAGTCTTCGGTTGCCGAGTCTTTGGTTGTCGAATCCTCGGTGACGAGGTTCCGGGGTTCGAATTTTCCATGTCGAATTTTCCATGTCGAGCTTTCGATCAGGAATTTTCGATGAGGAATTTTCGATGTTGAATTCACTAGGCCGAAATTTCGATGTCGAATTTTCGACGTCGAATTTTCGATTTGGTGTATTCGGGTGTCGAGGCTCCGTTTCGGGTCTTCGTATTCGGGTCTTCGTGTGCCGAGTCTTCGGTTGTCGAGTCTTCGGGCTCGAGTCTTCGGTCGCCGAGCCTTCGGTTGTCGAGCCTTCGGTTGCCGAGCCTTCGGTTGCAGCGCCTTCGGATGCCGCGCCTTCGGTTGCCGAGTCTTCGGTTGCCGAGTCTTCGGTTGCCGAGTCTTCGGTTGCCGAGTCTTCGGTTGCCGAGTCTTCGGTTGTCGAGTCTTCGGTTGCCGAGTCTTCGGATGCCGAGTCTTCGGTAGCCGAGTCTTCGGTCGCCGAGTCTTCGGTCGCCGAGCCTACGGTCGCCGAGCCTTCGGTCTCCGAGCCTTCGGTCGCCGAGCCTTCGGTCGCCGAGCCTTGGGTCACCGAGCCTCGGGTTGCCGAGCCTTCGGTCGCCGAGCCTTCGGTCGCCGAGCCTTCGGTCGCCGAGACTTGGGTCGCCGAGCCTTCGGTCGCCAAGCCTTCGGTCGCCGAGCCTTCGGTCGCCGAGCCTTCGGTCGCCGAGCCTTCGGTCGCCGAGCCTTCGGTCGCCGAGTTTTCGGTCGCCGAGTCTTCGGTTGCCGAGGCTTCGGTTGGCGAGTCTTCGGTTGCCCAGACTTCTGTTGTCGAGTCTTCGGTTGTCGAGTCTTCGGTTGTCGAGACTTCGTATGTCGAGTCTTCGGTTGTCGAGTCTTCGGTTGTCGAGTCCTCGGTTGTCGAGTCCTCGGTTGTCGAGCCTTCGGTAGCCGAGTCTTCGGTCGCCGAGTCTTCGGTCGCCGAGCCTACGGTCGCCGAGCCTTCGGTCTCCGAGCCTTCGGTCGCCGAGCCTTGGGTCGCCGAGCCTTCGGTCGCCGAGCCTTCGGTCGCCGAGCCTTCGGTCGCCGAGGCTTCGGTCGCCGAGCCTTCGGTCGCCGAGCCTTCGGTCGCCGAGCATTCGGTCGCCGAGCCTTCGGTCGCCGAGCCTTCGGTTGCCGCGCCTTCGGTTGCCGAGTCTTCGGTTGCCGAGACTTCGGTTGCCGAGTCTTCGGTTGCCGAGTCTTCGGTTGCCGAGTCTTCGGTCGCCGAGTCTACGGTCGCCGAGCCTTCGGTCGCCGAGCCTTGGGTCGCCGAGCCTTCGGTCGCCGTACCTTCGGTCGCCGAGCCTTCGGTCGCCGAGCCTTCGGTCGCCGAGTTTTCGGTTTCCGAGTCTTCGGTTGCCGAGTCTTCGGTTGCCGAGTCTTCGGTTGCCGAGTCTTCGGTCGCCGAGCCTTCGGTCGCCGAGCCTTCGGTCGCCGAGCCTTCGGTCGCCGAGCCTTCGGTCGCCGAGCCTTCGGTCGCCGAGCCTTCGGTTGCCGCGCCTTCGGTTGCCGAGTCTTCGCTTGCCGAGACTTCGGTTGCCGAGTCTTCGGTTGCCGAGTCTTCGGTTGCCGAGTCTTCGGTCGCCGAGTCTTCGGTCGCCGAGCCTTCGGTCGCCGAGCCTTGGGTCGCCGAGCCTTCGGTCGCCGTACCTTCGGTCGCCGAGCCTTCGGTCGCCGAGCCTTCGGTCGCCGAGTGTTCGGTCGCCGAGTCTTCGGTTGCCGAGTCTTCGGTTGCCGAGTCTTCGGTTGCCGAGTCTTCTGTCGCCGAGTCTTCGGTCGCCGAGCCTTCGGTCGCCGAGTCTTCGGTTGCCGAGTCTTCGGTTGCCGAGTCTTCGGTCGCCGAGCCTTCGGTCACCGAGTCTTCGGTCGCCGAGCCTTGGGTCGCCGAGCCTTCGGTCGCCGAGCCTTCGGTCGCCGAGCCTTCGGTCGCCGAGTCTTCGGTCTCCGAGCATTCGGTCGCCGAGCCTTCGGTAGCCGAGTCTTCGGTCGCCGAGCCTTCGGTAGCCGAGTCTTCGGTTGCGGAGTCTTCCGTTGCCGAGTCTTCGGTTGCCGAGTCTTGGGTTGTCGAATCCTCGGTGACGAGGTTCCGGAGTTCGAATTTTCCATGTCGAATTTTCCATGTCGAGCTTTCGATCAGGAATTTTCGATGTTGAATTCTCGAGGTCGAATTTTTGGTGTCGAAATTTTGATGCCGAATTTTCGATGTCGGATTTTCGACGTCGGATTTTCGACGTCGAATTTTCGATTTGGTGTATTCGGGTGTCGAGGCTCCGTTTCGGGTCTTCGTATGTGGGTCTTCGTGTGCCGAGTCTTCGGTTGCCGAGTATTCGGTTGCCGAGTCTTCGGTTGCCGAGTCTTCGGTTGCTGAGTCTTCGGTTGCCGAGTCTTCGGTAGCCGAGTCTTCGGTCGCCGAGGCTTCGGTTGCCGAGTCTTCGGTCACCGAGTCTTCGGTCGCCGAGCCTTCGGTTGCCGAGTCTTCGGTTGCCGAGCCTTCGGTCGCCGAGCATTCGGTCGCCGAGCCTTCGGTCGCCGAGTCTTCGGTCGCCGAGCCTTCGGTCCCCGAGCCTTCGGTAGCCGAGTCTTCGGTTGCGGAGTCTTCGGTTTCCGAGTCTTCGGTTGCCGAGTCTTGGGTTGTCGAATCCTCGGTGACGAGGTTCCGGGGTTCGAATTTTCCATGTGGAATTTTCCATGTGGAGCTTTCGATCAGGTATTTTCGATGAGGAATTTTCGATGTTGAATTCTCGAGGTCGAATTTTTGAGGTCGAATTTTTGGTGTCGAATTTTTGATGTCGAATTTTCGATGTCGAAATTTCGATGTCGAATTTTCGACGTCGAATATTCGACGTCGGATTTTCGACGTCGAATTTTCGATTTGGTGTATTCGGGTGTCGAGGCTCCGTTTCGGGTCTTCGTATGTGGGTCTTCGTGTGCCGAGTCTTCGGTTGTCGAGTCTTTCGTCGCCGAGCCTTCGGTTGTCGAGCCTTCGGTTGCCGAGCCTTCGGTTGCCGCGCCTTCGGATGCCGCGCCTTCGGTTGCCCAGTCTTCGGTTGCCAGGTCTTCGGTTGCCGAGTCTTCGGTTGCCGAGTCTTCGGTTGCCGAGTCTTCGGTTGCCGAGTCTTCGGTTGCCGAGTCTTCGGTCGCCGAGTCTTCGGTCGCCGAGCCTTCGGTCGCCGAGCCTTCGGTCGCCGAGCCTTGGGTTGCCGAGCCTTGGGTCGCCGAGTTTTCGGTCGCCAAGCCTTCGCTTGCCGAGCCTTCGGTCGCCGAGGCTTCGGTCGCCGAGCCTTCGGTCGCCGAGCCTTCGGTCGCCGAGTCTTCGGTCGCCGAGCCTTCGGTCGCCGAGCCTTCGGTAGCCGAGTCTTCGGTCGCCGAGCCTTCGGTCGCCGAGCCTTCGGTCGCCGAGACTTCGGTCGCCAAGCCTTCGGTCGCCCAGTCTTCGGTCGCCGAGCCTTCGGTTGCCGAGTCTTCGGTTGCCGAGTCTTCGGTTGTCGAGTCTTCGGGCTCGAGTCTTCGGTCGCCGAGTCTTCGGTTGTCGAGCCTTCGGTCGCCGAGCCTTCGGTCGCCGAGCCTTCGGTCGCCGAGCCTTGAGTCGCCGAGCCTTCGGTCGCCGAGCCTTCGGTCGCCGAGCCTTCGGTCGCCGAGCCTTCGGTCGCCGAGCCTTCGGTCGCCGAGCCTTCGGTCGCCGAGGCTTCGGTCGCCGAGCCTTCGGTCGCCGAGCCTTCGGTCGCCGAGTCTTCGGTCGCCGAGCCTTCGGTCACCGAGTCTTCGGTCGCCGAGCCCTCGGTCGCCGAGTCTTCGGTCGAGGAGTCTTCGGTTGCCGAGTCTTCGGTTGCCGAGTCTTCGGTTGCCGAGTCTTCGGTCGCCGAGTCTTCGGTTGTCGAGTCTTCGGGCTCGAGTCTTCGGTCGCCGAGTCTTCGGTTGTCGAGCCTTCGGTCGCCGAGCCTTCGGTCGCCGAGCCTTGAGTCGCCGAGCCTTCGGTCGCCAAGCCTTCGGTCGCCGAGCCTTCGGTCGCCGAGACTTCGGTCGCCGAGCCTTCGGTCGCCGAGCCTTCGGTCGCCGAGCCTTCGATCGCCGAGCCTTCGGTCGCCGAGCCTTCGGTCGTCGAGCCTTCGGTCGTCGAGCCTTGGGTTGTCGAGCCTTCGGTCTCAGAGCTTTCGGTCGCCGAGCGTTCGGTCGCCGAGCCTTCGATCGCCGAGCCTTCGGTCGCCGAGCCTTCGGTCGCGGAGGCTTCGGTCGCCGAGCCTTCGGTCGCTGAGCCTTCGGTCGCCGAGTCTTCGGTCGCCGAGCCTTCGATAGCCGAGTCTTCGGTTGTCGAATCCTCGGTGACGAGGTTCCGGGGTTCGAATTTTCCATGTCGAATTTTCCATGTCGAGCTTTCGATCAGGAATTTTCGATGAGGAATTTTCGATGTTGAATTCACTAGGCCGAAATTTCGATGTCGAATTTTCGACGTCGAATTTTCGATTTGGTGTATTCGGGTGTCGAGGCTCCGTTTCGGGTCTTCGTATTCGGGTCTTCGTGTGCCGAGTCTTCGGTTGTCGAGTCTTCGGGCTCGAGTCTTCGGTCGCCGAGCCTTCGGTTGTCGAGCCTTCGGTTGCCGAGCCTTCGGTTGCAGCGCCTTCGGATGCCGCGCCTTCGGTTGCCGAGTCTTCGGTTGCCGAGTCTTCGGTTGCCGAGTCTTCGGTTGCCGAGTCTTCGGTTGCCGAGTCTTCGGTTGTCGAGTCTTCGGTTGCCGAGTCTTCGGATGCCGAGTCTTCGGTAGCCGAGTCTTCGGTCGCCGAGTCTTCGGTCGCCGAGCCTACGGTCGCCGAGCCTTCGGTCTCCGAGCCTTCGGTCGCCGAGCCTTCGGTCGCCGAGCCTTGGGTCACCGAGCCTCGGGTTGCCGAGCCTTCGGTCGCCGAGCCTTCGGTCGCCGAGCCTTCGGTCGCCGAGACTTGGGTCGCCAAGCCTTCGGTCGCCGAGCCTTCGGTCACCGAGTCTTCGGTCGCCGAGCCTTGGGTCGCCGAGCCTTCGGTCGCCGAGCCTTCGGTCGCCGAGCCTTCGGTCGCCGAGTCTTCGGTCTCTGAGCATTCGGTCGCCGAGCCTTCGGTAGCCGAGTCTTCGGTCGCCGAGCCTTCGGTAGCCGAGTCTTCGGTTGCGGAGTCTTCCGTTGCCGAGTCTTCGGTTGCCGAGTCTTGGGTTGTCGAATCCTCGGTGACGAGGTTCCGGAGTTCGAATTTTCCATGTCGAATTTTCCATGTCGAGCTTTCGATCAGGAATTTTCGATGTTGAATTCTCGAGGTCGAATTTTTGGTGTCGAAATTTTGATGCCGAATTTTCGATGTCGGATTTTCGACGTCGGATTTTCGACGTCGAATTTTCGATTTGGTGTATTCGGGTGTCGAGGCTCCGTTTCGGGTCTTCGTATGTGGGTCTTCGTGTGCCGAGTCTTCGGTTGCCGAGTATTCGGTTGCCGAGTCTTCGGTTGCCGAGTCTTCGGTTGCTGAGTCTTCGGTTGCCGAGTCTTCGGTAGCCGAGTCTTCGGTCGCCGAGTCTTCGGTCGCCGAGCCTTCGGTCGCCGAGCCTTCGGTCGCCGAGCCTTCGTTCGCCGAGCCTTCGGTCGTCGAGCCTTGGGTCGCCGAGCCTTGGGTCGCCGAGCCTTGGGTCGCCGAGCCTTCGGTCGCCGAGCCTTCGGTCGGCGAGCCTTCGGTCGCCGAGCCTTCGGTCGCCGAGCCTTCGGTCGCCGAGACTTCGGTCGCCGAGCCTTCGGTCTCCGAGTTTTCGGTTGCCGAGTCTTCGGTTGCCGAGTCTTCGGTTGCCGAGTCTTCGGTCGCCGAGGCTTCGTTCGCCGAGCCTTCGGTGGCCGAGACTTCGGTCGCCGAGCCTTCGGTCACCGAGTCTTCGGTCGCCGAGCCCTCGGTCGCCGAGTCTTCGGTCGAGGAGTCTTCGGTTGCCGAGTCTTCGGTTGCCGAGTCTTCGGTTGCCGAGTCTTCGGTCGCCGAGTCTTCGGTCGCCGAGTCTTCGGTCGAGGAGTCTTCGGTTGCCAGGTCTTCGGTTGCCGAGTCTTCGGTCGCCGAGCCTTCGGTCGCCGAGACTTCGGTCGCCGAGCCTTCGGTCGCCGAGCCTTCGGTCGCCGAGCCTTCGATCGCCGAGCCTTCGGTCGCCGAGCCTTCGGTCGCCGAGCCTTCGGTCGTCGAGCCTTCGGTCGTCGAGCCTTGGGTTGTCGAGCCTTCGGTCTCAGAGCCTTCGGTCGCCGAGCGTTCGGTCGCCGAGCCTTCGATCACCGAGCCTTCGGTCGCCGAGCCTTCTTCCGCCGAGTCTTCGGTTGCCGAGTCTTCGGTTGCCGAGTTTTCGGTTGCCGAGTCTTCGGTTGCCGAGTCTTCGGTTGCCGAGTCTTCGGTTGCCGAGTCTTCGGTTGCCGAGTATTCGGTTTCCGAGTCTTCGGTTGCCGAGTCTTCGGTTGCCGAGTCTTCGGTCGCCGAGCCTTCGGTCGCCGAGCCTTCGGTCGCCGAGCCTTGGGTCCCCGAGCCTTCGGTCGCCGAGCCTTCGGTCGCCAAGCCTTCGGTCGCCGAGCCTTCGGTCGCCGAGCCTTCGGTCGCCGAGCCTTCGGTCGCCGAGGCTTCGGTTGCCGAGTCTTCGGTCACCGAGTCTTCGGTCGCCGAGCCTTCGGTTGCCGAGTTTTCGGTTGCCGAGCCTTCGGTCGCCGAGCATTCGGTCGCCGAGCCTTCGGTCGCCGAGTCTTCGGTCGCCGAGCCTTCGGTCCCCGAGCCTTCGGTAGCCGAGTCTTCGGTTGCGGAGTCTTCGGTTTCCGAGTCTTCGGTTGCCGAGTCTTGGGTTGTCGAATCCTCGGTGACGAGGTTCCGGGGTTCGAATTTTCCATGTGGAATTTTCCATGTGGAGCTTTCGATCAGGTATTTTCGATGAGGAATTTTCGATGTTGAATTCTCGAGGTCGAATTTTTGGTGTCGAATTTTTGATGTCGAATTTTCGATGTCGAAATTTCGATGTCGAATTTTCGACGTCGAATATTCGACGTCGGATTTTCGACGTCGAATTTTCGATTTGGTGTATTCGGGTGTCGAGGCTCCGTTTCGGGTCTTCGTATGTGGGTCTTCGTGTGCCGAGTCTTCGGTTGTCGAGTCTTTCGTCGCCGAGCCTTCGGTTGTCGAGCCTTCGGTTGCCGAGCCTTCGGTTGCCGCGCCTTCGGATGCCGCGCCTTCGGTTGCCCAGTCTTCGGTTGCCAGGTCTTCGGTTGCCGAGTCTTCGGTTGCCGAGTCTTCGGTTGCCGAGTCTTCGGTTGCCGAGTCTTCGGTTGCCGAGTCTTCGGTCGCCGAGTCTTCGGTCGCCGAGCCTTCGGTCGCCGAGCCTTCGGTCGCCGAGCCTTGGGTTGCCGAGCCTTGGGTCGCCGAGTTTTCGGTAGCCAAGCCTTCGCTTGCCGAGCCTTCGGTCGCCGAGGCTTCGGTCGCCGAGCCTTCCGTCGCCGAGCCTTCGGTCGCCGAGCCTTCGGTCGCCGAGTCTTCGGTCGCCGAGCCTTCGGTCGCCGAGCCTTCGGTAGCCGAGTCTTCGGTCGCCGAGCCTTCGGTCACCGAGCCTTCGGTCGCCGAGACTTCGGTCGCCAAGCCTTCGGTCGCCCAGTCTTCGGTCGCCGAGCCTTCGGTTGCCGAGTCTTCGGTTGCCGAGTCTTCGGTTGTCGAGTCTTCGGGCTCGAGTCTTCGGTCGCCGAGTCTTCGGTTGTCGAGCCTTTGGTCGCCGAGCCTTCGGTCGCCGAGCCTTCGGTCGCCGAGCCTTGAGTCGCCGAGCCTTCGGTCGCCGAGCCTTCGGTCGCCGAGCCTTCGGTCGCCGAGCCTTCGGTCGCCGAGCCTTCGGTCGCCGAGCCTTCGGTCGCCGAGGCTTCGGTCGCCGAGCCTTCGGTCGCCGAGCCTTCGGTCGCCGAGTCTTCGGTCGCCGAGCCTTCGGTCACCGAGTCTTCGGTCGCCGAGCCCTCGGTCGCCGAGTCTTCGGTCGAGGAGTCTTCGGTTGCCGAGTCTTCGGTTGCCGAGTCTTCGGTTGCCGAGTCTTCGGTCGCCGAGTCTTCGGTTGTCGAGTCTTCGGGCTCGAGTCTTCGGTCGCCGAGTCTTCGGTTGTCGAGCCTTCGGTCGCCGAGCCTTCGGTCGCCGAGCCTTGAGTCGCCGAGCCTTCGGTCGCCAAGCCTTCGGTCGCCGAGCCTTCGGTCGCCGAGCCTTGGGTCGCCGAGCCTTCGGTCGCCGTACCTTCGGTCGCCGAGCCTTCGGTCGCCGAGCCTTCGGTCGCCGAGTGTTCGGTCGCCGAGTCTTCGGTTGCCGAGTCTTCGGTTGCCGAGTCTTCGGTTGCCGAGTCTTCGGTCGCCGAGTCTTCGGTCGCCGAGCCTTCGGTCGCCGAGTCTTCGGTTGCCGAGTCTTCGGTTGCCGAGTCTTCGGTCGCCGAGCCTTCGGTCACCGAGTCTTCGGTCGCCGAGCCTTGGGTCGCCGAGCCTTCGGTCGCCGAGCCTTCGGTCGCCGAGCCTTCGGTCGCCGAGTCTTCGGTCTCCGAGCATTCGGTCGCCGAGCCTTCGGTAGCCGAGTCTTCGGTCGCCGAGCCTTCGGTAGCCGAGTCTTCGGTTGCGGAGTCTTCCGTTGCCGAGTCTTCGGTTGCCGAGTCTTGGGTTGTCGAATCCTCGGTGACGAGGTTCCGGAGTTCGAATTTTCCATGTCGAATTTTCCATGTCGAGCTTTCGATCAGGAATTTTCGATGTTGAATTCTCGAGGTCGAATTTTTGGTGTCGAAATTTTGATGCCGAATTTTCGATGTCGGATTTTCGACGTCGGATTTTCGACGTCGAATTTTCGATTTGGTGTATTCGGGTGTCGAGGCTCCGTTTCGGGTCTTCGTATGTGGGTCTTCGTGTGCCGAGTCTTCGGTTGCCGAGTCTTCGGTTGCCGAGTATTCGGTTGCCGAGTCTTCGGTTGCCGAGTCTTCGGTTGCTGAGTCTTCGGTTGCCGAGTCTTCGGTAGCCGAGTCTTCGGTCGCCGAGTCTTCGGTCGCCGAGCCTTCGGTCGCCGAGCCTTCGGTCGCCGAGCCTTCGGTCGCCGAGCCTTCGGTCGTCGAGCCTTGGGTCGCCGAGCCTTGGGTCGCCGAGCCTTGGGTCGCCGAGCCTTCGGTCGCCGAGCCTTCGGTCGGCGAGCCTTCGGTCGCCGAGCCTTCGGTCGCCGAGCCTTCGGTCGCCGAGACTTCGGTCGCCGAGCCTTCGGTCTCCGAGTTTTCGGTTGCCGAGTCTTCGGTTGCCGAGTCTTCGGTTGCCGAGTCTTCGGTCGCCGAGGCTTCGTTCGCCGAGCCTTCGGTGGCCGAGACTTCGGTCGCCGAGCCTTCGGTCACCGAGTCTTCGGTCGCCGAGCCCTCGGTCGCCGAGTCTTCGGTCGAGGAGTCTTCGGTTGCCGAGTCTTCGGTTGCCGAGTCTTCGGTCGCCGAGTCTTCGGTCGCCGAGTCTTCGGTCGAGGAGTCTTCGGTTGCCAGGTCTTCGGTTGCCGAGTCTTCGGTCGCCGAGCCTTCGGTCGCCGAGACTTCGGTCGCCGAGCCTTCGGTCGCCGAGCCTTCGGTCGCCGAGCCTTCGATCGCCGAGCCTTCGGTCGCCGAGCCTTCGGTCGCCGAGCCTTCGGTCGTCGATTCTTCGGTCGTCGAGCCTTGGGTTGTCGAGCCTTCGGTCTCAGAGCCTTCGGTCGCCGAGCGTTCGGTCGCCGAGCCTTCGATCACCGAGCCTTCGGTCGCCGAGCCATCTTCCGCCGAGTCTTCGGTTGCCGAGTCTTCGGTTGCCGAGTTTTCGGTTGCCGAGTCTTCGGTTGCCGAGTCTTCGGTTGCCGAGTCTTCGGTTGCCGAGTCTTCGGTTGCCGAGTATTCGGTTTCCGAGTCTTCGGTTGCCGAGTCTTCGGTTGCCGAGTCTTCGGTCGCCGAGCCTTCGGTCGCCGAGCCTTCGGTCGCCGAGCCTTGGGTCCCCGAGCCTTCGGTCGCCGAGCCTTCGGTCGCCGAGCCTTCGGTCGCCGAGCCTTCGGTCGCCGAGCCTTCGGTCGCCGAGCCTTCGGTCGCCGAGGCTTCGGTTGCCGAGTCTTCGGTCACCGAGTCTTCGGTCGCCGAGCCTTCGGTTGCCGAGTCTTCGGTTGCCGAGCCTTCGGTCGCCGAGCATTCGGTCGCCGAGCCTTCGGTCGCCGAGTCTTCGGTCGCCGAGCCTTCGGTCCCCGAGCCTTCGGTAGCCGAGTCTTCGGTTGCGGAGTCTTCGGTTTCCGAGTCTTCGGTTGCCGAGTCTTGGGTTGTCGAATCCTCGGTGACGAGGTTCCGGGGTTCGAATTTTCCATGTGGAATTTTCCATGTGGAGCTTTCGATCAGGTATTTTCGATGAGGAATTTTCGATGTTGAATTCTCGAGGTCGAATTTTTGAGGTCGAATTTTTGGTGTCGAATTTTTGATGTCGAATTTTCGATGTCGAAATTTCGATGTCGAATTTTCGACGTCGAATATTCGACGTCGGATTTTCGACGTCGAATTTTCGATTTGGTGTATTCGGGTGTCGAGGCTCCGTTTCGGGTCTTCGTATGTGGGTCTTCGTGTGCCGAGTCTTCGGTTGTCGAGTCTTTCGTCGCCGAGCCTTCGGTTGTCGAGCCTTCGGTTGCCGAGCCTTCGGTTGCCGCGCCTTCGGATGCCGCGCCTTCGGTTGCCCAGTCTTCGGTTGCCAGGTCTTCGATTGCCGAGTCTTCGGTTGCCGAGTCTTCGGTTGCCGAGTCTTCGGTTGCCGAGTCTTCGGTTGCCGAGTCTTCGGTCGCCGAGGCTTCGTTCGCCGAGCCTTCGGTGGCCGAGACTTCGGTCGCCGAGCCTTCGGTCACCGAGTCTTCGGTCGCCGAGCCCTCGGTCGCCGAGTCTTCGGTCGAGGAGTCTTCGGTTGCCGAGTCTTCGGTTGCCGAGTCTTCGGTCGCCGAGTCTTCGGTCGCCGAGTCTTCGGTCGAGGAGTCTTCGGTTGCCAGGTCTTCGGTTGCCGAGTCTTCGGTCGCCGAGCCTTCGGTCGCCGAGACTTCGGTCGCCGAGCCTTCGGTCGCCGAGCCTTCGGTCGCCGAGCCTTCGATCGCCGAGCCTTCGGTCGCCGAGCCTTCGGTCGCCGAGCCTTCGGTCGTCGATTCTTCGGTCGTCGAGCCTTGGGTTGTCGAGCCTTCGGTCTCAGAGCCTTCGGTCGCCGAGCGTTCGGTCGCCGAGCCTTCGATCACCGAGCCTTCGGTCGCCGAGCCATCTTCCGCCGAGTCTTCGGTTGCCGAGTCTTCGGTTGCCGAGTTTTCGGTTGCCGAGTCTTCGGTTGCCGAGTCTTCGGTTGCCGAGTCTTCGGTTGCCGAGTCTTCGGTTGCCGAGTATTCGGTTTCCGAGTCTTCGGTTGCCGAGTCTTCGGTTGCCGAGTCTTCGGTCGCCGAGCCTTCGGTCGCCGAGCCTTCGGTCGCCGAGCCTTGGGTCCCCGAGCCTTCGGTCGCCGAGCCTTCGGTCGCCGAGCCTTCGGTCGCCGAGCCTTCGGTCGCCGAGCCTTCGGTCGCCGAGCCTTCGGTCGCCGAGGCTTCGGTTGCCGAGTCTTCGGTCACCGAGTCTTCGGTCGCCGAGCCTTCGGTTGCCGAGTCTTCGGTTGCCGAGCCTTCGGTCGCCGAGCATTCGGTCGCCGAGCCTTCGGTCGCCGAGTCTTCGGTCGCCGAGCCTTCGGTCCCCGAGCCTTCGGTAGCCGAGTCTTCGGTTGCGGAGTCTTCGGTTTCCGAGTCTTCGGTTGCCGAGTCTTGGGTTGTCGAATCCTCGGTGACGAGGTTCCGGGGTTCGAATTTTCCATGTGGAATTTTCCATGTGGAGCTTTCGATCAGGTATTTTCGATGAGGAATTTTCGATGTTGAATTCTCGAGGTCGAATTTTTGAGGTCGAATTTTTGGTGTCGAATTTTTGATGTCGAATTTTCGATGTCGAAATTTCGATGTCGAATTTTCGACGTCGAATATTCGACGTCGGATTTTCGACGTCGAATTTTCGATTTGGTGTATTCGGGTGTCGAGGCTCCGTTTCGGGTCTTCGTATGTGGGTCTTCGTGTGCCGAGTCTTCGGTTGTCGAGTCTTTCGTCGCCGAGCCTTCGGTTGTCGAGCCTTCGGTTGCCGAGCCTTCGGTTGCCGCGCCTTCGGATGCCGCGCCTTCGGTTGCCCAGTCTTCGGTTGCCAGGTCTTCGATTGCCGAGTCTTCGGTTGCCGAGTCTTCGGTTGCCGAGTCTTCGGTTGCCGAGTCTTCGGTTGCCGAGTCTTCGGTCGCCGAGTCTTCGGTCGCCGAGCCTTCGGTCGCCGAGCCTTCGGTCGCCGAGCCTTGGGTTGCCGAGCCTTGGGTCGCCGAGTTTTCGGTCGCCAAGCCTTCGCTTGCCGA
Source organism: Tenodera sinensis (assembly GCA_030765045.1). Lineage (NCBI taxonomy): Eukaryota > Metazoa > Arthropoda > Insecta > Mantodea > Mantidae > Tenodera > Tenodera sinensis. The sequence continues at coordinate 365,072,001 of CM060964.1, read as the reverse complement.
GCCTTCGGTCGCCGAGGCTTCGGTCGCCGAGCCTTCGGTCGCCGAGCCTTCGGTCGCCGAGTCTTCGGTCGCCGAGCCTTCGGTCGCCGAGCCTTCGGTAGCCGAGTCTTCGGTCGCCGAGCCTTCGGTCGCCGAGCCTTCGGTCGCCGAGACTTCGGTCGCCAAGCCTTCGGTCGCCCAGTCTTCGGTCGCCGAGCCTTCGGTTGCCGAGTCTTCGGTTGCCGAGTCTTCGGTTGTCGAGTCTTCGGGCTCGAGTCTTCGGTCGCCGAGTCTTCGGTTGTCGAGCCTTCGGTCGCCGAGCCTTCGGTCGCCGAGCCTTCGGTCGCCGAGCCTTGAGTCGCCGAGCCTTCGGTCGCCGAGCCTTCGGTCGCCGAGCCTTCGGTCGCCGAGCCTTCGGTCGCCGAGCCTTCGGTCGCCGAGCCTTCGGTCGCCGAGGCTTCGGTCGCCGAGCCTTCGGTCGCCGAGCCTTCGGTCGCCGAGTCTTCGGTCGCCGAGCCTTCGGTCGCCGAGCCTTCGGTAGCCGAGTCTTCGGTCGCCGAGCCTTCGGTCGCCGAGACTTCGGTCGCCAAGTCTTCGGTCGCCGAGCCTTCGGTTGCCGAGTCTTCGGTTGCCGGTTCTTCGGTTGTCGAGTCTTCGGGCTCGAGTCTTCGGTCGCCGAGTCTTCGGTTGTCGAGCCTTCGGTCGCCGAGCCTTCGGTCGCCGAGCCTTGAGTCGCCGAGCCTTCGGTCGCCAAGCCTTCGGTCGCCGAGCCTTCGGTCGCCGAGACTTCGGTCGCCGAGCCTTCGGTCGCCGAGCCTTCGGTCGCCGAGCCTTCGATCGCCGAGCCTTCGGTCGCCGAGCCTTCGGTCGCCGAGCCTTCGGTCGTCGAGCCTTCGGTCGTCGAGCCTTGGGTTGTCGAGCCTTCGGTCTCAGAGCTTTCGGTCGCCGAGCGTTCGGTCGCCGAGCCTTCGATCGCCGAGCCTTCGGTCGCCGAGCCTTCTTCCGCCGAGTCTTCGGTCGCCGAGTCTTCGGTTGCCGAGTCTTCGGTCGCCGAGTCTTCGGTTGTCGAGCCTTCGGTCGCCGAGCCTTCGGTCGCCGAGCCTTCGGTCGCCGAGCCTTGAGTCGCCGAGCCTTCGGTCGCCGAGCCTTCGGTCGCCGAGCCTTCGGTCGCCGAGCCTTCGGTCGCCGAGCCTTCGGTCGCCGAGCCTTCGGTCGCCGAGGCTTCGGTCGCCGAGCCTTCGGTCGCCGAGCCTTCGGTCGCCGAGTCTTCGGTCGCCGAGCCTTCGGTCGCCGAGCCTTCGGTAGCCGAGTCTTCGGTCGCCGAGCCTTCGGTCGCCGAGACTTCGGTCGCCAAGTCTTCGGTCGCCGAGCCTTCGGTTGCCGAGTCTTCGGTTGCCGGTTCTTCGGTTGTCGAGTCTTCGGGCTCGAGTCTTCGGTCGCCGAGTCTTCGGTTGTCGAGCCTTCGGTCGCCGAGCCTTCGGTCGCCGAGCCTTGAGTCGCCGAGCCTTCGGTCGCCAAGCCTTCGGTCGCCGAGCCTTCGGTCGCCGAGACTTCGGTCGCCGAGCCTTCGGTCGCCGAGCCTTCGGTCGCCGAGCCTTCGATCGCCGAGCCTTCGGTCGCCGAGCCTTCGGTCGCCGAGCCTTCGGTCGTCGAGCCTTCGGTCGTCGAGCCTTGGGTTGTCGAGCCTTCGGTCTCAGAGCTTTCGGTCGCCGAGCGTTCGGTCGCCGAGCCTTCGATCGCCGAGCCTTCGGTCGCCGAGCCTTCTTCCGCCGAGTCTTCGGTCGCCGAGTCTTCGGTTGCCGAGTCTTCGGTTGCCGAGTCTTCGGTTGCCGAGTTTTCGGTCGCCGAGACTTCGGTCACCGAGCCTTCGGTCGCCGAGCCTTCGGTCGCCGAGCCTTCGATCGCCGAGCCTTCGGTCGCCGAGCCTTCGGTCGTCGAGCCTTCGGTCGTCGAGCCTTGGGTTGTCGAGCCTTCGGTCTCAGAGCCTTCGGTCGCCGAGCGTTCGGTCGCCGAGTCTTCGGTTGCCGAGTCTTCGGTTGCCGAGTCTTCGGTCGCCGAGCCTACGGTCGCCGAGCCTTCGGTCTCCGAGCCTTCGGTCGCCGAGTTTTCGGTTTCCGAGTCTTCGGTTGCCGAGTCTTCGGTTGCCGAGTCTTCGGTTGCCGAGTCTTCGGTCGCCAAGCCTTCGGTCGCCGAGCCTTCGGTCGCCGAGCCTTCGGTCGCCGAGCCTTCGGTCGGCGAGCCTTCGGTCGCCGAGCCTTCGGTTGCCGCGCCTTCGGTTGCCGAGTCTTCGGTCGCCGAGTCTTCGGTTGCCGAGTCTTCGGTTGCCGAGTCTTCGGTCGCCGAGCCTACGGTCGCCGAGCCTTCGGTCTCCGAGCCTTCGGTCGCCGAGCCTTCGGTCGCGGAGGCTTCGGTCGCCGAGCCTTCGGTCGCTGAGCCTTCGGTCGCCGAGTCTTCGGTCGCCGAGCCTTCGGTAGCCGAGTCTTCGGTTGCCGAGTCTTGGGTTGTCGAATCCTCGGTGACGAGGTTCCGGGGTTCGAATTTTCCATGTCGAATTTTCCATGACGAGCTTTCGATCAGGAACTTTCGATGAGGAATTATCGATGTTGAATTCTCGAGGTCGAATTTTTGAGGTCGAATTTTTGGTGTCGAATTTTTGATGTCGAATTTTCGATGTCGAAATTTCGATGTCGAATTTTCGACGTCGAATTTTCAATTTGGTGTATTCGGGTGTCGAGGCTCCGTTTCGGGTCTTCGTATGTGGGTCTTCGTGTGCCGAGTCTTCGGTTGTCGAGTCTTCGGTCGTCGAGCCTTCGGTTGTCGAGCCTTGGGTTGTCGAGCCTTGGGTTGTCGAGCCTTCGGTCGCCGAGCGTTCGGTCGCCGAGACTTCGATCGCCGAGCCTTAGGTCGCCGAGCCTTCTTTCGCCGAGTCTTCTGTCGCCGAGTCTTCGGTTTCCGAGTCTTCGGTTGCCGAGTCTTCGGTCGCCGAGTATTCGGTCGCCGAGGCTTCGGTTGCCGAGTCTTCGGTTGCCGAGTCTTCGGTCGCCGAGTCTTCGGTCGCCGAGCCTTCGGTCGCCGAGCCTTGGGTCGCCGAGCCTTGGGTCGCCGAGCCTTCGGTCGCCGAGCCTTCGGTCGCCGAGGCTTCGGTCGCCGAGCCTTCGGTCGCCGAGCCTTCGGTCGCCGAGCCTTCGGTCGCCGAGCCTTCGGTCGCCGAGCCTTCTGTTGCCGCGCCTTCGGTTGCCGAGACTTCGGTTGCCGAGTCTTCGGTTGCCGAGTCTTCGGTTGCCGAGTCTTCGGTCGCCGAGTCTACGGTCGCCGAGCCTTCGGTCGCCGAGCCTTGTGTCGCCGAGCCTTCGGTCGCCGTACCTTCGGTCGCCGAGCCTTCGGTCGCCGAGCCTTCGGTCGCCGAGTTTTCGGTTTCCGAGTCTTCGGTTGCCGAGTCTTCGGTTGCCGAGTCTTCGGTTGCCGAGTCTTCGGTCGCCGAGCCTTCGGTCGCCGAGCCTTCGGTCGCCGAGCCTTCGGTCGCCGAGCCTTCGGTCGCCGAGCCTTCGGTTGCCGCGCCTTCGGTTGCCGAGTCTTCGGTTGCCGAGACTTCGGTTGCCGAGTCTTCGGTTGCCGAGTCTTCGGTTGCCGAGTCTTCGGTCGCCGAGTCTTCGGTCGCCGAGCCTTCGGTCGCCGAGCCTTGGGTCGCCGAGCCTTCGGTCGCCGTACCTTCGGTCGCCGAGCCTTCGGTCGCCGAGCCTTCCTTCGCCGAGTTTTCGGTCGCCGAGTCTTCGGTTGCCGAGTCTTCGGTTGCCGAGTCTTCGGTTGCCGAGTCTTCGGTCGCCGAGTCTTCGGTCGCCGAGCCTTCGGTCGCCGAGTCTTCGGTTGCCGAGTCTTCGGTTGCCGAGTCTTCGGTCGCCGAGCCTTCGGTCACCGAGTCTTCGGTCGCCGAGCCTTGGGTCGCCGAGCCTTCGGTCGCCGAGCCTTCGGTCGCCGAGCCTTCGGTCGCCGAGTCTTCGGTCTCCGAGCATTCGGTCGCCGAGCCTTCGGTAGCCGAGTCTTCGGTCGCCGAGCCTTCGGTAGCCGAGTCTTCGGTTGCGGAGTCTTCCGTTGCCGAGTCTTCGGTTGCCGAGTCTTGGGTTGTCGAATCCTCGGTGACGAGGTTCCGGAGTTCGAATTTTCCATGTCGAATTTTCCATGTCGAGCTTTCGATCAGGAATTTTCGATGTTGAATTCTCGAGGTCGAATTTTTGAGGTCGAATTTTTGGTGTCGAAATTTTGATGCCGAATTTTCGATGTCGGATTTTCGACGTCGGATTTTCGACGTCGAATTTTCGATTTGGTGTATTCGGGTGTCGAGGCTCCGTTTCGGGTCTTCGTATGTGGGTCTTCGTGTGCCGAGTCTTCGGTTGCCGAGTCTTCGGTTGCCGAGTATTCGGTTGCCGAGTCTTCGGTTGCCGAGTCTTCGGTTGCTGAGTCTTCGGTTGCCGAGTCTTCGGTAGCCGAGTCTTCGGTCGCCGAGTCTTCGGTCGCCGAGCCTTCGGTCGCCGAGCCTTCGGTCGCCGAGCCTTCGGTCGCCGAGCCTTCGGTCGCCGAGCGTTCGGTCGCCGAGCGTTCGATCGCCGAGCCTTCGGTCGCCGAGCCTTCGGTCGCCGAGCCTTCGGTCGCCGAGCCTTGGGTCGCCGAGCCTTGGGTCGCCGAGCCTTGGGTCGCCGAGCCTTCGGTCGCCGAGCCTTCGGTCGGCGAGCCTTCGGTCGCCGAGCCTTCGGTCGCCGAGCCTTCGGTCGCCGAGCCTTCGGTCGGCGAGACTTCGGTCGCCGAGCCTTCGGTCTCCGAGTCTTCGGTTGCCGAGTCTTCGGTTGCCGAGTCTTCGGTTGCCGAGTCTTCGGTCGCCGAGGCTTCGTTCGCCGAGCCCTCGGTCGCCGAGTCTTCGGTCGAGGAGTCTTCGGTTGCCGAGTCTTCGGTTGCCGAGTCTTCGGTTGCCGAGTCTTCGGTCGCCGAGTCTTCGGTCGCCGAGTCTTCGGTCGCCGAGTCTTCGGTTGCCGAGTCTTCGGTTGCCGAGTCTTCGGTTGCCGAGTCTTCGCTTGCCGAGCCTTCGGATGCCGCGCCTTCGGTCGCCGAGCCTTCGGTTGCCGAGCCTTCGGTCGCCGAGTCTTCAGTTGCCGAGTCTTCGGTTGCCGAGTCTTCGGTTGCCGAGTCTTCGGTTGCCCAGTCTTCTGTTGTCGAGTCTTCGGTTGCCGAGTCTTCGGTTGCCGTATCTTCGGTTGCCGAGTCTTCGGTTGCCGAGTCTTCGCTTGCCGAGTCTTCGGTTGCCGAGCCTTCGGTAGCCGAGCCTTCCGTTTCCGAGCCTTCGGTTGTCGCGCCATCGGATGCCGCGCCTTCGGTTGCCGAGCCTTCGGTCGCCGAGCCTTCGGTCGCCGAGTCTTCGGTCGCCGAGTCTTCGGTCGCCGAGTCTTCGGTTGGCGAGTCTTCGGTTGCCCAGACTTCTGTTGTGGAGTCTTCGGTTGTCGAGCCTTCAGTCGCCGAGCCTTCGGTCGCCGAGGCTTCGGTCGCCGAGCCTTCGGTCGCCGAGCCTTCGGTCGCCGAGCCTTCGGTCGCCGAGCCTTCGGACACCGAGCCTACGGTCGCGGAGTCTTCGGTCGCCGAGCCTTCGGACACCGAGCCTTCGGTCGCGGAGTCTTCGGTCGCCGAGTCTTCGGTCGCCGAGCCTTCGGTCGCCGAGTCTTCGGTTGCCGAGTCTTCGGTCGCCGAGTCTTCGGTTGCGGAGTCTTCGGTTGCCGAGTCTTCGGTCGCCGAGCCTTCGGTCGCCGAGTCTTCGGTTGCCGAGTCTTCGGTTGCCGAGTCTTGGGTTGTCGAATCCTCGGTGACGAGGTTCCGGGGTTCGAATTTTCCATGTCGAATTTTCCATGTCGAGCTTTCGATCAGGAATTTTCGATGAGGAAATTTCGATGTTGAATTCTCGAGGTCGAATTTTTGAGGTCGAATTTTTGGTGTCGAATTTTTGATGTCGAATTTTCGATGTCGAATTTTCGACGTCGAATATTCGACGTCGGATTTTCGACGTCGAATTTTCGATTTGGTGTATTCTGGTTACGAGGCTCCGTTTCGGGTCTTCGTATGTGGGTGTTCGTGTGCCGAGTCTTCGGTTGTCGAGCCTTCGGTTGCCGAGCCTTCGGTTGGCGCGCCTTCGGATGTCGCGCCTTCGGTTGCCGAGTCTTCGGTTGCCCGGTCTTCGGTTGCCGAGTCTTCGGTTGCCGAGTCTTCGGTTGCCGAGTCTACGGTTGCCGAGTCTTCGGTTGCCGAGTCTTCGGTTGAGGAGTCTTCGGTCGCCGAGTCTTCGGTCGCCAAGTCTTCGGTCGCCAAGCCTTCGGTCGCCGAGCCTTCGGTCGCCGAGCCTTCGGTTGCCGAGCCTTCGGTCGCCGAGCCTTGGGTCGCCGAACCTTGGGTCGCCGAGCCTTCGGTCGCCGAGCCTTCGGTTGCCGAGCCTTCGGTCGCCGAGCCTTCGGTCGCCGAGGCTTCGGTCGCCGAGCCTTCGGTGGCCGAGACTTCGGTCGCCGAGCCTTCGGTCGCCGAGTCTGCGGTCGCAAGCCTTCGGTTGCCGAGTCTTCGGTTGCCGAGTCTTCGGTTGCCGAGTCTTCGGTTGCCGAGTCTTCGGTTGTCAAGTCTTCGGGCTCGAGTCTTCGGTCGCCGAGTCTTCGGTTGTCGAGCCTTCGGTCGCCGAGCCTTCGGTCGCCGAGCCTTCGATCACCGAGCCTTCGGTCGCCGAGCCTTCGGTCGCCGAGCTTTCGGTCGTCGAGCCTTCGGTTGTCGAGCCTTGGGTTGTCGAGCCTTCGGTCTCAGAGCCTTCGGTCGCCGAGCGTTCGGTCGCCGAGCGTTCGATCGCCGAGCCTTCGGTCGCCGAGCCTTGGGTTGCCGAGCCTTGGGTCGCCGAGCCTTGGGTCGCCGAGCCTTCGGTCGCCGAGCCTTCGGTCGGCGAGCCTTCGGTCGCCGAGCCTTCGGTCGCCGAGCCTTCGGTCGGCGAGACTTCGGTCGCCGAGCCTTCGGTCTCCGAGTCTTCGGTTGCCGAGTCTTCGGTTGCCGAGTCTTCGGTTGCCGAGTCTTCGGTCGCCGAGGCTTCGTTCGCCGAGCCTTCGGTGGCCGAGACTTCGGTCGCCGAGCCTTCGGTCGCCGAGTCTTCGGTCGCCGAGCCCTCGGTCGCCGAGTCTTCGGTCGAGGAGTCTTCGGTTGCCGAGTCTTCGGTTGCCGAGTCTTCGGTTGCCGAGTCTTCGGTCGCCGAGTCTTCGGTCGCCGAGTCTTCGGTCGCCGAGTCTTCGGTTGCCGAGTCTTCGGTTGCCGAGTCTTCGGTTGCCGAGTCTTCGCTTGCCGAGCCTTAGGTTGCCGAGCCTTCGGATGCCGCGCCTTCGGTCGCCGAGCCTTCGGTTGCCGAGCCTTCGGTCGCCGAGTCTTCAGTTGCCGAGTCTTCGGTTGCCGAGTCTTCGGTTGCCGAGTCTTCGGTTGCCCAGTCTTCTGTTGTCGAGTCTTCGGTTGCCGAGTCTTCGGTTGCCGTATCTTCGGTTGCCGAGTCTTCGGTTGCCGAGTCTTCGGTTGCCGAGTCTTCGCTTGCCGAGTCTTCGGTTGCCGAGCCTTCGGTAGTCGAGCCTTCCGTTTCCGAGCCTTCGGTTGTCGCGCCATCGGATGCCGCGCCTTCGGTTGCCGAGCCTTCGGTCGCCGAGCCTTCGGTCGCCGAGTCTTCGGTTGGCGAGTCTTCGGTTGCCCAGACTTCTGTTGTGGAGTCTTCGGGTGTCGAGTCTTCGGTTGTCGAGCCTTCAGTCGCCGAGCCTTCGGTCGCCGAGGCTTCGGTCGCCGAGCCTTCGGTCGCCGAGCCTTCGGTCGCCGAGCCTTCGGTCGCCGAGCCTTCGGACACCGAGCCTTCGGTCGCGGAGTCTTCGGTCGCCGAGTCTTCGGTCGCCGAGCTTTCGGTCGCCGAGCCTTTGGTCGCCGAGCCTTCGGTCGCCGAGTCTTCGGTTGCCGAGTCTTCGGTTTCCGAGTTTTCGGTTGCCGAGTCTTCGGTCGCCGAGTCTTCGGTCGCCGAGTCTTCGGTCGCCGAGCCTTCGGTCGCCGAGTCTTCGGTTGCCGAGTCTTCGGTCGCCGAGCCTTTGGTTGCCGCGCCTTCGGTTGCCGAGTCTTCGGTTGCCGAGACTTCGGTTGCCGAGTCTTCGGTTGCCGAGTCTTCGGTCGCCGAGTCTTCGGTTGCGGAGTCTTCGGTTGCCGAGTCTTCGGTTGCCGAGTCTTGGGTTGTCGAATCCTCGGTGACGAGGTTCCGGGGTTCGAATTTTCCATGTCGAATTTTCCATGTCGAGCTTTCGATCAGGAATTTTCGATGAGGAAATTTCGATGTTGAAATCTCGAGGTCGAATTTTTGAGGTCGAATTTTTGGTGTCGAATTTTTGATGTCGAACTTTCGATGTCGAATTTTCGACGTCGAATATTCGACGTCGGATTTTGGACGTCGAATTTTCGATTTGGTGTATTCGGGTTACGAGGCTCCGTTTCGGGTCTTCGTATGTGGGTGTTCGTGTGCCGAGTCTTCGGTTGCCGAGCCTTCGGTTGCCGAGCCTTCGGTTGCCGCGCCTTCGGATGTCGCGCCTTCGGTTGCCGAGTCTTCGGTTGCCCGGTCTTCGGTTGCCGAGTCTTCGGTTGCCGAGTCTTCGGTTGCCGAGTCTGCGGTTGCCGAGTCTTCGGTTGCCGAGTCTTCGGTTGACGAGTCTTCGGTCGCCGAGTCTTCGGTCGCCGAGTCTTCGGTCGCCAAGCCTTCGGTCGCCGAGCCTTCGGTCGCCGAGCCTTCGGTTGCCGAGCCTTCGGTCGCCGAGCCTTGGGTCGCCGAGCCTTCGGTCGCCGAGCCTTCGGTTGCCGAGCCTTCGGTCGCCGAGCCTTCGGTCCCCGAGGCTTCGGTCGCCGAGCCTTCGGTGGCCGAGACTTCGGTCGCCGAGCCTTCGGTCGCCGAGTCTGCGGTCGCAAGCCTTCGGTTGCCGAGTCTTCGGTTGCCGAGTCTTCGGTTGCCGAGTCTTCGGTTGTCGAGCCTTCGGTCGCCGAGCCTTCGGTCGCCGAGCCTTCGATCACCGAGCCTTCGGTCGCCGAGCCTTCGGTCGCCGAGCCTTCGGTCGTCGAGCCTTCGGTTGTCGAGCCTTGGGTTGTCGAGCCTTCGGTCTCAGAGCCTTCGGTCGCCGAGCGTTCGGTCGCCGAGCGTTCGATCGCCGAGCCTTCGGTCGCCGAGCCTTCTTTCGCCGAGTCTTCGGTTGCCGAGTCTTCGGTTGCCGAGTCTTCGGTTGCCGAGTCTTCGGTTGCCGAGTCTTCGGTTGCCGAGTCTTCGGTCGCCGAGTCTTCGGTCGCCGAGTCTTCGGTCGCCGAGTCTTCGGTCGCCGAGGCTTCGGTTGCCGAATCTTCGGTGGCCGAGTCTTCGGTTGCCGAGTCTTCGGTCGCCGAGCCTTCGGTCGCCGAGCCTTCGGTCGCCGAGCCTTGGGTCGCCGAGCCTTCGGTCGCCGAGCCTTCGGTCGCCGAGCCTTCGGTCGCCGAGAGTTCGGTCGCCGAGCCTTCGGTCGCCGAGGCTTCGGTCGCCGAGCCTTCGGTCGCCGAGCCTTCGGTCGCCGAGTCTTCGGTCGCCGAGCCTTCGGTCGCCGAGCCTTCGGTAGCCGAGTCTTCGGTTGCGGAGTCTTCGGTTGCCGAGTCTTTGGTTGCCGAGTGTTGGGTTGTCGAATCCTCGGTGACGAGGTTCCGGGGTTCGAATTTTCCATGTCGAATTTTCCATGTCGAGCTTTCGATCAGGAATTTTCGATGAGGAATTTTCGATGTTGAATTCTCGAGGTCGAATTTTTGAGGTCGAATTTTTGGTGTCGAATTTTTGATGTCGAATTTTCGATGTCGAAATTTCGAGGTCGAATTTTCGATTTGGTGTATTCGAGTGTCGAGGCTCCGTTTCGGGTCTTCGTGTGCCGAGTCTTCGGTTGTCGAGTCTTCGGGCTCGAGTCTTCGGTCGCCGAGCCTTCGGTTGTCGAACCTTCGGTTGCCGAGCCTTCGGTTGCCGCGCCTTCGGATGCCGCGCCTTCGGTTGCCGAGTCTTCGGTTGCCGAGTCTTCGGTTGCCGAGTCTTCGGTTGCCGAGTCTTCGGTTGCCGAGTCTTGGGTTGTCGAATCCTCGGTGACGAGGTTCCGGGGTTCGAATTTTCCATGTCGAATTTTCCATGTCGAGCTTTCGATCAGGAATTTTCGATGAGGAAATTTCGATGTTGAATTCTCGAGGTCGAATTTTTGAGGTCGAATTTTTGGTGTCGAATTTTTGATGTCGAATTTTCGATGTCGAATTTTCGATGTCCAAATTTCGATGTCGAATTTTCGACGTCGAATTTTCGATTTGGTGTATTCGGGTGTCGAGGCTCCGTTTCGGGTCTTCGTATGTGGGTCTTCGTGTGCCGAGTCTTCGGTTGCCGAGTCTTGGGTTGTCGAATCCTCGGTGACGAGGTTCCGGGGTTCGAATTTTCCATGTCGAATTTTCCATGTCGAGCTTTTGATCAGGAATTTTCGATGAGGAATTTACGATGTTGAATTCTCGAGGTCGAATTTTTGAGGTCGTATTTTTGGTGTCGAATTTTTGATGTCGAATTTTCGACGTCGAATTTTCGATTTGGTGTATTCGGGTGTCGAGGCTCCGTTTCGGGTCTTCGTATGTGGGTCTTCGTGTGCCGAGTCTTCGGTTGTCGAGTCTTCGGTTGCCGAGTTTTGGGTTGTCGAATCCTCAGTGACGAGGTTTCGGGGTTCGAATTTTCCATGTCGAATTTTCCATGTCGAGCTTTCGATCAGGAATTTTCGATGAGGAAATTTCGATGTTGAATTCTCGAGGTCGAATTTTTGAGGTCGAATTTTTGGTGTCGAATTTTTGATGTCGAATTTTCGATGTCGAATTTTCGACGTCGAATTTTCGATTTGGTGTATTCGGGTTACGAGGCTCCGTTTCGGGTCTTCGTATGTGGGTGTTCGTGTGCCGAGTCTTCGGTTGTCGAGCCTTCGGTTGCCGAGCCTTCGGTTGCCGCGCCTTCGGATGTCGCGCCTTCGGTTGCCGAGTCTTCGGTTGCCCGGTCTTCGGTTGCCGAGTCTTCGGTTGCCGAGTCTTCGGTTGCCGAGTCTGCGGTTGCCGAGTTTTCGGTTGCCGAGTCTTCGGTTGACGAGTCTTCGGTCGCCGAGTCTTCGGTCGCCGAGTCTTCGGTCGCCGAGTCTTCGGTTGGCGAGCCTTCGGTTGCCCAGACTTCTGTTGTGGAGTCTTCGGTTGTCGAGTCTTCGGTTGTCGAGCCTTCAGTCGCCGAGCCTTCGGTCGCCGAGGCTTCGGTCGCCGAGCCTTCGGTCGCCGAGCCTTCGGTCGCCGAGCCTTCGGACACCGAGCCTTCGGTCGCGGAGTCTTCGGTCGCCGAGTCTTCGGTCGCCGAGCTTTCGGTCGCCGAGCCTTTGGTCGCCGAGCCTTCGGTCGCCGAGTCTTCGGTTGCCGAGTCTTCGGTTTCCGAGTTTTCGGTTGCCGAGTCTTCGGTCGCCGAGTCTTCGGTCGCCGAGTCTTCGGTCGCCGAGCCTTCGGTCGCCGAGTCTTCGGTTGCCGAGTCTTCGGTCGCCGAGCCTTTGGTTGCCGCGCCTTCGGTTGCCGAGTCTTCGGTTGCCGAGACTTCGGTTGCCGAGTCTTCGGTTGCCGAGTCTTCGGTCGCCGAGTCTTCGGTTGCGGAGTCTTCGGTTGCCGAGTCTTCGGTTGCCGAGTCTTGGGTTGTGGAATCCTTGGTGACGAGGTTCCGGGGTTCGAATTTTCCATGTCGAATTTTCCATGTCGAGCTTTCGATCAGGAATTTTCGATGAGGAAATTTCGATGTTGAATTCTCGAGGTCGAATTTTTGAGGTCGAATTTTTGGTGTCGAATTTTTGATGTCGAACTTTCGATGTCGAATTTTCGACGTCGAATATTCGACGTCGGATTTTGGACGTCGAATTTTCGATTTGGTGTATTCAGGTTACGAGGCTCCGTTTCGGGTCTTCTTATGTGGGTGTTCGTGTGCCGAGTCTTCGGTTGCCGAGCCTTCGGTTGCCGAGCCTTCGGTTGCCGAGCCTTCGGTTGCCGCGCCTTCGGATGTCGCGCCTTCGGTTTCCGAGTCTTCGGTTGCCCGGTCTTCGGTTGCCGAGTCTTCGGTTGCCGAGTCTTCGGTTGCCGAGTCTTCGGTTGCCGAGTCTTGGGTTGTCGAATCCTCGGTGACGAGGTTCCGGGGTTCGAATTTTCCATGTCGAATTTTCCATGTCGAGCTTTCGATCAGGAATTTTCGATGAGGAAATTTCGATGTTGAATTCTCGAGGTCGAATTTTTGAGGTCGAATTTTTGGTGTCGAATTTTTGATGTCGAATTTTCGATGTCGAATTTTCGATGTCCAAATTTCGATGTCGAATTTTCGACGTCGAATTTTCGATTTGGTGTATTCGGGTGTCGAGGCTCCGTTTCGGGTCTTCGTATGTGGGTCTTCGTGTGCCGAGTCTTCGGTTGCCGAGTCTTGGGTTGTCGAATCCTCGGTGACGAGGTTCCGGGGTTCGAATTTTCCATGTCGAATTTTCCATGTCGAGCTTTCGATCAGGAATTTTCGATGAGGAATTTACGATGTTGAATTCTCGAGGTCGAATTTTTGAGGTCGTATTTTTGGTGTCGAATTTTTGATGTCGAATTTTCGACGTCGAATTTTCGATTTGGTGTATTCGGGTGTCGAGGCTCCGTTTCGGGTCTTCGTATGTGGGTCTTCGTGTGCCGAGTCTTCGGTTGTCGAGTCTTCGGTTGCCGAGTCTTGGGTTGTCGAATCCTCAGTGACGAGGTTTCGGGGTTCGAATTTTCCATGTCGAATTTTCCATGTCGAGCTTTCGATCAGGAATTTTCGATGAGGAAATTTCGATGTTGAATTCTCGAGGTCGAATTTTTGAGGTCGAATTTTTGGTGTCGAATTTTTGATGTCGAATTTTCGATGTCGAATTTTCGACGTCGAATTTTCGATTTGGTGTATTCGGGTTACGAGGCTCCGTTTCGGGTCTTCGTATGTGGGTGTTCGTGTGCCGAGTCTTCGGTTGTCGAGCCTTCGGTTGCCGAGCCTTCGGTTGCCGCGCCTTCGGATGTCGCGCCTTCGGTTGCCGAGTCTAAGGTTGCCCGGTCTTCGGTTGCCGAGTCTTCGGTTGCCGAGTCTTCGGTTGCCGAGTCTGCGGTTGCCGAGTCTTCGGTTGCCGAGTCTTCGGTTGACGAGTCTTCGGTCGCCGAGTCTTCGGTCGCCGAGTCTTCGGTCGCCGAGTCTTCGGTTGGCGAGTCTTCGGTTGCCCAGACTTCTGTTGTGGAGTCTTCGGTTGTCGAGTCTTCGGTTGTCGAGCCTTCAGTCGCCGAGCCTTCGGTCGCCGAGGCTTCGGTCGCCGAGCCTTCGGTCGCCGAGGCTTCGGTCGCCGAGCCTTCGGTGGCCGAGACTTCGGTCGCCGAGCCTTCGGTCGCCGAGTCTGCGGTCGCAAGCCTTCGGTTGCCGAGTCTTCGGTTGCCGAGTCTTCGGTTGCCGAGTCTTCGGTTGTCAAGTCTTCGGGCTCGAGTCTTCGGTCGCCGAGTCTTCGGTTGTCGAGCCTTCGGTCGCCGAGCCTTCGGTCGCCGAGCCTTCGATCACCGAGCCTTCGGTCGCCGAGCCTTCTTTCGCCGAGTCTTCGGTGGCCGAGTCTTCGGTTGCCGAGTCTTCGGTTGCCGAGTCTTCGGTTGCCGAGTCTTAGGTTGCCGAGTCTTCGGTTGCCGAGTCTTCGGTTGCCGAGTCTTCGGTCGCCGAGTCTTCGGTCGCCGAGGCTTCGGTTGCCGAATCTTCGGTGGCCGAGTCTTCGGTTGCCGAGTCTTCGGTCGCCGAGCCTTCGGTCGCCGAGCCTTCGGTCGCCGAGCCTTCGGTCGCCGAGCCTTCGGTCGCCGAGCCTTCGGTCGCCGAGCCTTCGGTCGCCGAGAGTTCGGTCGCCGAGCCTTCGGTCGCCGAGGCTTCGGTCGCCGAGCCTTCGGTCGCCGAGCCTTCGGTCGCCGAGTCTTCGGTCGCCGAGCCTTCGGTCGCCGAGCCTTCGGTAGCCGAGTCTTCGGTTGCGGAGTCTTCGGTTGCCGAGTCTTTGGTTGCCGAGTGTTGGGTTGTCGAATCCTCGGTGACGAGGTTCCGGGGTTCGAATTTTCCATGTCGAATTTTCCATGTCGAGCTTTCGATCAGGAATTTTCGATGAGGAATTTTCGATGTTGAATTCTCGAGGTCGAATTTTTGAGGTCGAATTTTTGGTGTCGAATTTTTGATGTCGAATTTTCGATGTCGAAATTTCGAGGTCGAATTTTCGATTTGTTGTATTCGAGTGTCGAGGCTCCGTTTCGGGTCTTCGTGTGCCGAGTCTTCGGTTGTCGAGTCTTCGGGCTCGAGTCTTCGGTCGCCGAGCCTTCGGTTGTCGAACCTTCGGTTGCCGAGCCTTCGGTTGCCGCGCCTTCGGATGCCGCGCCTTCGGTTGCCGAGTCTTCGGTTGCCGAGTCTTCGGTTGCCGAGTCTTCGGTTGCCGAGTCTTCGGTTGCCGAGTCTTGGGTTGTCGAATCCTCGGTGACGAGGTTCCGGGGTTCGAATTTTCCATGTCGAATTTTCCATGTCGAGCTTTCGATCAGGAATTTTCGATGAGGAAATTTCGATGTTGAATTCTCGAGGTCGAATTTTTGAGGTCGACTTTTGGTGTCGAATTTTTGATGTCGAATTTTCGATGTCGAAATTTCGATGTCGAATTTTCGACGTCGAATTTTCGATTTGGTGTATTCGGGTGTCGAGGCTCCGTTTCGGGTCTTCGTATGTGGGTCTTCGTGTGCCGAGTCTTCGGATGCCGAGTCTTCGGTAGCCGAGTCTTCGGTCGCCGAGTCTTCGGTCGCCGAGCCTTCGGTCTCCGAGCCTTCGGTCGCCGAGCCTTGGGTCGCCGAGCCTTGGGTCGCCGAGCCTCGGGTCGCCGAGCCTTCGGTCGCCGAGCCTTCGGTCGCCGAGCCTTCGGTCGCCGAGCCTTCGGTCGCCGAGGCTTCGGTCGCCGAACTTTCGGTCGCCGAGGCTTCGGTCGCCGAGCCTTCGGTCGCCGAGCCTTCGGTCGCCGAGCCTTCGGACGCCGAGCCTTCGGTCGCGGAGTCTTCGGTCGCCGAGTCTTCGGTCGCCGAGCTTTCGGTCGCCGAGCTTTCGGTCGCCGAGCCTTCGGTCGCCGAGCCTTCGGTCGCCGAGCCTTCGGTCGCCGAGTCTTCGGTTTCCGAGTCTTCGGTTGCCGAGTCTTCGGTTGCCGAGTCTTCGGTTGCCGAGTCTTCGGTTGCCGAGTCTTCGGTCGCCGAGTCTTCGGTCGCCGAGCCTTCGGTTGCCGAGTCTTCGGTTGCCGAGTCTTCGGTTGCCGAGTCTTCGGTTGCCGAGTCTTCGGTCGCCGAGCCTTCGGTCACCGAGTCTTCTTTCGCCGAGCCTTGGGTCGCCGAGCCTTCGGTCGCCGAGCCTTCGGTCGCCGAGCCTTCGGTCGCCGAGTCTTCGGTCGCCGAGTCTTCGGTCTCCGAGCCTTCGGTCGCCGAGCCTTCGGTAGCCGAGTCTTCGGTCGCCGAGCCTTCGGTAGCCGAGTCTTCGGTTGCAGAGTCTTCCGTTGCCGAGTCTTCGGTTGCCGAGTCTTGGGTTGTCGAATCCTCGGTGACGAGGTTCCGGGGTTCGAATTTTCCATGTCGAGCTTTCGATCAGGAATTTTCGATGAGGAATTTTCGATGTTGAATTCTCGAGGTCGAAATTTGAGGTCGAATTTTTGGTGTCGAAATTTTGATGTCGAATTTTCAATGTCGAATTTTCGACGTCGGATTTTCGACGTCGAATTTTCGATTTGGTGTATTCCGGTGTCGAGGCTCCGTTTCGGGTCTTCGTATGTGGGTCTTCGTGTGCCGAGTCTTCGGTTGCCGAGTCTTTGGTTGCCGAGTCTTCGGTTGCCGAGTCTTCGGTTGCCGAGTCTTCGGTTGCCGAGTCTTCGGTTGCCGAGTCTTCGGTAGCCGAGTCTTCGGTCGCCGAGTCTTCGGTCGCCGAACCTTCGGTCGCCGAGCCTTCGGTCGCCGAGCCTTCGGTCGCCGAGCCTTCGGTCGCCGAGCCTTCGGTCGCCGAGCCTTCGGTCGCCGAGCCTTCGGTCGCCGAGCCTTCGGTCGCCGAGCCTTCGGTCGCCGAGCCTTCGGTCGCCGAGCCTTCGGTCGCCGAGCCTTGGGTCGCCGAGCCTTGGGTCGCCGAGCCTTGGGTCGCCGAGCCTTGGGTCGCCGAGCCTTCGGTCGCCGCGCCTTCGGTCGCCGAGTCTTCGGTTTCCGAGTCTTCGGTTGCCGAGTCTTCGGTTGCCGAGTCTTCGGTTGCCGAGTCTTCGGCCACCGAGTCTTCGGTCGCCGAGCCTTGGGTCGCCGAGCCTTCGGTCGCCGAGCCTTCGGTCGCCGAGCCTTCGGTCGCCGAGCCTTCGGTCGCCGAGTCTTCGGTCTCCGAGCCTTCGGTCGCCGAGCCTTCGGTAGCCGAGTCTTCGGTCGCCGAGCCTTCGGTAGCCGAGTCTTCGGTTGCGGAGTCTTCCGTTGCCGAGTCTTCAGTTGCCGAGTCTTGGGTTGTCGAATCCTCGGTGACGAGGTTCCGGGGTTCGAATTTTCCATGTCGAATTTTCCATGTCGAGCTTTCGATCAGGAATTTTCGATGAGGAATTTTCGATGTTGAATTCTCGAGGTCGAATTTTTGAGGTCGAATTTTCGATGTCGAATTTTCGACGTCGGATTTTCGACGTCGAATTTTCGATTTGGTGTATTCGGGTGTCGAGGCTCCGTTTCGGGTCTTCGTATGTGGGTCTTCGTGTGCCGAGTCTTCGGTTGCCGAGTCTTTGGTTGCCGAGTCTTCGGTTGCCGAGTCTTCGGTTGCCGAGTCTTCGGTTGCTGAGTCTTCGGTTGCCGAGTCTTCGGTAGCTGAGTCTTCGGTCGCCGAGTCTTCGGTCGCCGAGCCTTCGGTCGCCGAGCCTTCGGTCGCCGAGCCTTCGGTCGCCGAGTCTTCGGTCGCCGAGCCTTCGGTCGCCGAGTCTTCGGTCGCCGAGTCTTCGGTTGCCGAGTCTTCGGTTGCCGAGTCTTCGGTCGCCGAGTCTTCGGTCGCCGAGTCTTCGGTTGCCGAGTCTTCGGTTGCCGAGTCTTCGGTTGCCGAGTCTTCGTTTGCCGAGCCTTAGGTTGCCGAGCCTTCGGATGCTGCGCCTTCGGTCGCCGAGCCTTCGGTTGCCGAGCCTTCGGTCGCCGAGTCTTCGGTTGCCGAGTCTTCGGTTGCCGAGTCTTCGGTTGCCCAGTCTTCTGTTGTCGAGTCTTCGGTTGCCGAGTCTTCGGTTGCCGTATCTTCGGTTGTCGAGTCTTCGGTTGCCGAGTCTTCGCTTGCCGAGTCTTCGGTTGCCGAGCCTTCGGTAGTCGAGCCTTCCGTTTCCGAGCCTTCGGTTTTCGCGCCATCGGATGCCGCGCCTTCGGTCGCCGAGGCCTCGGTCGCCGAGCCTTCGGTCGCCGAGCCTTCGGTCGCCGAGCCTTCGGTCGCCGAGTCTTCGGTCGCCGAGTCTTCGGTTGGCGAGTCTTCGGTTGCCCAGACTTCTGTTGTGGAGTCTTCGGTTGTCGAGTCTTCGGTTGTCGAGCCTTCAGTCGGCGAGCCTTCGGTCGCCGAGCCTTCGGTCGCCGAGGCTTCGGTCGCCGAGCCTTCGGTCGCCGAGCCTTCGGTCGCCGAGCCTTCGGTCGCCGAGCCTTCGGACGCCGAACCTTCGGTCGCGGAGTCTTCGGTCGCCGAGTCTTCGGTCGCCGAGTCTTCGGTCGCCAAGCCTTCGGTCGCCGAGCCTTCGGTCGCCGAGCCTTCGGTTGCCGAGCCTTCGATCGCCGAGCCTTGGGTCGCCGAGCCTTCGGTCGCCGAGCCTTCGGTTGCCGAGCCTTCGGTCGCCGAACTTTCGGTCGCCGAGCCTTCGGTCGCCGAGGCTTCGGTCGCCGAGCCTTCGGTGGCCGAGACTTCGGTCGCCGAGCCTTCGGTCGCCGAGTCTGCGGTCGCAAGCCTTCGGTCGCCGAGCCTTCGGTCGTCGAGCCTTCGGTTGTCGAGCCTTGGGTTGTCGAGCCTTCGGTCTCAGAGCCTTCGGTCGCCGAGCGTTCGGTCGCCGAGCGTTCGATCGCCGTGCCTTCGGTCGCCGACCCTTCTTTCGCCGAGTCTTCGGTTGCCGAGTCTTCGGTTGCCGAGTCTCTGGTTGCCGAGTCTTCGGTTGCCGAGTCTTCGGTTGCCGATTCTTCGGTCGCCGAGTCTTCGGTCGCCGAGGCTTCGGTTGCCGAGTCTTCGGTGGCCGAGTCTTCGGTTGCCGAGTCTTCGGTCGTCGAGCCTTCGGTCGCCGAGCCTTCGGTCGCCGAGCCTTGGGTCGCCGAGCCTTCGGTCGCCGAGCCTTCGGTCGCCGAGCCTTCGGTCGCCGAGCCTTCGGTTGCCGAGCCTTCGGTCGCCGAGAGTTCCGTCGCCGAGCCTTCGGTCGCCGAGCCTTGGGTCGCCGAGCCTTGGGTCGCCGAGCCTTGGGTCGCCGAGCCTTGGGTCGCCGAGCCTTCGGTCGCCGAGTCTTCGGTCTCCGAGCCTTCGGTCGCCGAGCCTTCGGTAGCCGAGAGTTCCGTCGCCGAGCCTTCGGTCGCCGAGCCTTGGGTCGCCGAGCCTTGGGTCGCCGAGCCTTGGGTCGCCGAGCCTTGGGTCGCCGAGCCTTCGGTCGCCGAGCCTTCGGTCGCCGAGTCTTCGGTTTCCGAGTCTTCGGTTGCCGAGTCTTCGGTTGCCGAGTCTTCGGTTGCCGAGTCTTCGGTCGCCGAGTCTTCGGTCGCCGAGCCTTCGGTTGCCGAGTCTTCGGTTGCCGAGTCTTCGGTTGCCGAGTCTTCGGTCGCCGAGCCTTCGGCCACCGAGTCTTCGGTCGCCGAGCCTTGGGTCGCCGAGCCTTCGGTCGCCGAGCCTTCGGTCGCCGAGCCTTCGGTCGCCGAGCCTTCGGTCGCCGAGTCTTCGGTCTCCGAGCCTTCGGTCGCCGAGCCTTCGGTAGCCGAGTCTTCGGTCGCCGAGCCTTCGGTAGCCGAGTCTTCGGTTGCGGAGTCTTCCGTTGCCGAGTCTTCAGTTGCCGAGTCTTGGGTTGTCGAATCCTCGGTGACGAGGTTCCGGGGTTCGAATTTTCCATGTCGAATTTTCCATGTCGAGCTTTCGATCAGGAATTTTCGATGAGGAATTTTCGATGTTGAATTCTCGAGGTCGAATTTTTGAGGTCGAATTTTCGATGTCGAATTTTCGACGTCGGATTTTGGACGTCGAATTTTCGATTTGGTGTATTCGGGTGTCGAGGCTCCGTTTCGGGTCTTCGTATGTGGGTCTTCGTGTGCCGAGTCTTCGGTTGCCGAGTCTTTGGTTGCCGAGTCTTCGGTTGCCGAGTCTTCGGTTGTCGAGTCTTCGGTTGCTGAGTCTTCGGTTGCCGAGTCTTCGGTAGCTGAGTCTTCGGTCGCCGAGTCTTCGGTCGCCGAGCCTTCGGTCGCCGAGCCTTCGGTCGCCGAGCCTTCGGTCGCCGAGTCTTCGGTCGCCGAGCCTTCGGTCGCCGAGTCTTCGGTCGCCGAGTCTTCGGTTGCCGAGTCTTCGGTTGCCGAGTCTTCGGTCGCCGAGTCTTCGGTCGCCGAGTCTTCGGTTGCCGAGTCTTCGGTTGCCGAGTCTTCGGTTGCCGAGCCTTAGGTTGCCGAGCCTTCGGATGCTGCGCCTTCGGTCGCCGAGCCTTCGGTTGCCGAGCCTTCGGTCGCCGAGTCTTCGGTTGCCGAGTCTTCGGTTGCCGAGTCTTCGGTTGCCCAGTCTTCTGTTGTCGAGTCTTCGGTTGCCGAGTCTTCGGTTGCCGTATCTTCGGTTGCCGAGTCTTCGGTTGCCGAGTCTTCGCTTGCCGAGTCTTCGGTTGCCGAGCCTTCGGTAGTCGAGCCTTCCGTTTCCGAGCCTTCGAATTTCGCGCCATCGGATGCCGCGCCTTCGGTCGCCGAGGCCTCGGTCGCCGAGCCTTCGGTCGCCGAGCCTTCGGTCACCGAGCCTTCGGTCGCCGAGTCTTCGGTCGCCGAGTCTTCGCTTGGCGAGTCTTCGGTTGCCCAGACTTCTGTTGTGGAGTCTTCGGTTGTCGAGTCTTCGGTTGTCGAGCCTTCAGTCGGCGAGCCTTCGGTCGCCGAGCCTTCGGTCGCCGAGGCTTCGGTCGCCGAGCCTTCGGTCGCCGAGCCTTCGGTCGCCGAGCTTTCGGTCGCCGAGCCTTCGGACGCCGAACCTTCGGTCGCGGAGTCTTCGGTCGCCGAGTCTTCGGTCGCCGAGTCTTCGGTCGCCAAGCCTTCGGTCGCCGAGCCTTCGGTCGCCGAGCCTTCGGTTGCCGAGCCTTCGATCGCCGAGCCTTGGGTCGCCGAGCCTTCGGTCGCCGAGCCTTCGGTTGCCGAGCCTTCGGTCGCCGAACTTTCGGTCGCCGAGCCTTCGGTCGCCGAGGCTTCGGTCGCCGAGCCTTCGGTGGCCGAGACTTCGGTCGCCGAGCCTTCGGTCGCCGAGTCTGCGGTCGCAAGCCTTCGGTCGCCGAGCCTTCGGTCGTCGAGCCTTCGGTTGTCGAGCCTTGGGTTGTCGAGCCTTCGGTCTCAGAGCCTTCGGTCGCCGAGCGTTCGGTCGCCGAGCGTTCGATCGCCGTGCCTTCGGTCGCCGACCCTTCTTTCGCCGAGTCTTCGGTTGCCGAGTCTTCGGTTGCCGAGTCTCTGGTTGCCGAGTCTTCGGTTGCCGAGTCTTCGGTTGCCGAGTCTTCGGTCGCCGAGTCTTCGGTCGCCGAGGCTTCGGTTGCCGAGTCTTCGGTGGCCGAGTCTTCGGTTGCCGAGTCTTCGGTCGTCGAGCCTTCGGTCGCCGAGCCTTCGGTCGCCGAGCCTTGGGTCGCCGAGCCTTCGGTCGCCGAGCCTTCGGTCGCCGAGCCTTCGGTCGCCGAGCCTTCGGTTGCCGAGCCTTCGGTCGCCGAGAGTTCCGTCGCCGAGCCTTCGGTCGCCGAGTCTTCGGTTGCCGAGTCTTCGGTTGTCGAGTCTTCGGGCTCGAGTCTTCGGTCGCCGAGCCTTCGGTTGTCGAACCTTCGGTTGCCGAGCCTTCGGTTGCCGCGCCTTCGGATGCCGCGCCTTCGGTTGCCGAGTCTTCGGTTGCCGAGTCTTCGGTTGCCGAGTCTTCGGTTGCCGAGTCTTCGGTTGCCGAGTCTTGGGTTGTCGAATCCTCGGTGACGAGGTTCGGGGGTTCGAACTTTCCATGTCGAATTTTCCATGTCGAGCTTTCGATCAGGAATTTTCAATGAGGAAATTTCGATGTTGAATTCTCGAGGTCGAATTTTTGAGGTCGAATTTTTGGTGTCGAATTTTTGATGTCGAATTTTCGATGTCGAATTTTCGACGTCGAATATTCGACGTCGGATTTTCGACGTCGAATTTTCGATTTGGTGTATTCGGGTTACGAGGCTCCGTTGCGGGTCTTCGTATGTGGGTGTTCGTGTGCCGAGTCTTCGGTTGTCGAGTCTTCGGTTGCCGAGCCTTCGGTTGTCGAGCCTTCGGTTGCCGAGCCTTCGGTTGCCGCGCCTTCGGATGTCGCGCCTTCGGTTGCCGAGTCTTCGGTTGCCCGGTCTTCGGTTGCCGAGTCTTCGTTTGCCGAGTCTTCGGTTGCCCAGTCTGCGGTTGCCGAGTCTTCGGTTGCCGAGTCTTCGGTTGCCGAGTCTTCGGTCGCCGAGTCTTCGGTCGCCGAGTCTTCGGTCGCCGAGCCTTCGTTCGCCGAGCCTTCGGTCGCCGAGCCTTCGGTCGCCGAGCCTTCGGTCGCCGAGCCTTCGGTCGCCGAGCCTTGGGCCGCCGAGCCTTGGGTCGCCGAGCCTTCGGTCGCCGAGCCTTCGGTTGCCGAGCCTTCGGTCGCCGAGCCTTCGGTCGCCGAGCCTTCGGTCGCCGAGGCTTTGGTCGCCGAGCCTTCGGTGGCCGAGACTTCGGTCGCCGAGCCTTCGGTCGCCGAGTCTGCGGTCGCAAGCCTTGGGTTGCCGAGTCTTCGGTTGTCGAGTCCTCAGGCTCGAGTCTTCGGTCGCCGAGTCTTCGGTTGTCGAGCCTTCGGTCGCCGAGCCTTCGGTCGCCGAGCCTTCGATCACCGAGCCTTCGGTCGCCGAGCCTTCGATCGCCGAGCCTTCGTTCGTCGAGCCTTCGGTCGCCGAGCCTTCGGTCGTCGAGCCTTCGGTTGTCGAGCCTTGGGTTGTCGAGCCTTCGGTCTCAGAGCCTTCGGTCGCCGAACGTTCGGTCGCCGAGCCTTCGATCGCCGAGCCTTCGGTCGCCGAGCCTTCTTTCGCCGAGTCTTCGGTGGCCGAGTCTTCGGTTGCCGAGTATTCGGTTACCGAGTCTTCGGTTGCCGAGTCTTCGGTTGCCGAGTCTCTGGTTGCCGAGTCTTCGGTTGCCGAGTCTTCGGTCGCCGAGTCTTCGGTCGCCGAGTCTTCGGTCGCCGAGCCTTGGGTCGCCGAGCCTTCGGTCGCCGAGCCTTCGGT
Organism: Tenodera sinensis; assembly: GCA_030765045.1. Taxonomy (NCBI): domain Eukaryota; kingdom Metazoa; phylum Arthropoda; class Insecta; order Mantodea; family Mantidae; genus Tenodera; species Tenodera sinensis. The sequence goes on along the minus strand of CM060964.1, from coordinate 365,049,475 downwards.
TGCCGAGCCTTCGGTCGCCGAGCCTTCGGTCGCCGAGTCTGCGGTCGCAAGCCTTCGGTTGCCGAGTCTTCGGTTGCCGAGTCTTCGGTTGTCGAGTCCTCAGGCTCGAGTCTTCGGTCGCCGAGTCTTCGGTTGTCGAGCCTTCGGTCGCCGAGCCTTCGGTCGCCGAGCCTTCGATCACCGAGCCTTCGGTCGCCGAGCCTACGATCGCCGAGCCTTCGATCGTCGAGCCTTCGGTCGCCGAGCCTTCGGTCGTCGAGCCTTCGGTTGTCGAGCCTTGGGTTGTCGAGCCTTCGGTCTCAGAGCCTTCGGTCGCCGAGCGTTCGGTCGCCGAGCCTTCGATCGCCCAGCCTTCGGTCGCCGAGCCTTCTTTCGCCGAGTCTTCGGTGGCCGAGTCTTCGGTTGCCGAGTCTTCGGTTGCCGAGTCTTCGGTTGCCGAGTCTTCGGTTGCCGAGTCTCTGGTTGCAGAGTCTTCGGTTGCCGAGTCTTCGGTCGCCGAGTCTTCGGTCGCCGAGTCTTCGGTCGCCGAGGCTTCGGTTGCCGAGTCTTCGGTGGCCGAGTCTTCGGTTGCCGAGTCTTCGGTCGCCGAGTCTTCGGTCGCCGAGCCTTGGGTCGCCGAGCCTTCGGTCGCCGAGCCTTCGGTTGCCGAGCCTTCGGTCGCCGAGCCTTCGGTCGCCGAGCCTTCGGTCGCCGAGGCTTCGGTCGCCGAGCCTTCGGTTGCCGAGCCTTCGGTCGCCGAGCCTTCGGTCGCCGAGCCTTCGGTCGCCGAGGCTTCGGTCGCCGAGCCTTCGGTGGCCGAGACTTCGGTCGCCGAGCCTTCGGTCGCCGAGTCTGCGGTCGCAAGCCTTCGGTTGCCGAGTCTTCGGTTGCCGAGTCTTCGGTTGTCGAGTCCTCAGGCTCGAGTCTTCGGTCGCCGAGTCTTCGGTTGTCGAGCCTTCGGTCGCCGAGCCTTCGGTCGCCGAGCCTTCGATCACCGAGCGTTCGGTCGCCGAGCCTTCGATCGCCGAGCCTTCGGTCGTCGAGCCTTCGGTCGCCGAGCCTTCGGTTGTCGAGCCTTCGGTTGTCGAGCCTTGGGTTGTCGAGCCTTCGGTCTCAGAGCCTTCGGTCGCCGAGCGTTCGGTCGCCGAGCCTTCGATCGCCGAGCCTTCGGTCGCCGAGCCTTCTTTCGCCGAGTCTTCGGTGGCCGAGTCTTGGGTTGTCGAATCCTCGGTGACGAGGTTCCGGGGTTCGAATTTTCCATGTCGAATTTTCCATGTCGAGCTTTTGATCAGGAATTTTCGATGAGGAATTTACGATGTTGAATTCTCGAGGTCGAATTTTTGAGGTCGTATTTTTGGTGTCGAATTTTTGATGTCGAATTTTCGACGTCGAATTTTCGATTTGGTGTATTCGGGTGTCGAGGCTCCGTTTCGGGTCTTCGTATGTGGGTCTTCGTGTGCCGAGTCTTCGGTTGTCGAGTCTTCGGTTGCCGAGTTTTGGGTTGTCGAATCCTCAGTGACGAGGTTTCGGGGTTCGAATTTTCCATGTCGAATTTTCCATGTCGAGCTTTCGATCAGGAATTTTCGATGAGGAAATTTCGATGTTGAATTCTCGAGGTCGAATTTTTGAGGTCGAATTTTTGGTGTCGAATTTTTGATGTCGAATTTTCGATGTCGAATTTTCGACGTCGAATTTTCGATTTGGTGTATTCGGGTTACGAGGCTCCGTTTCGGGTCTTCGTATGTGGGTGTTCGTGTGCCGAGTCTTCGGTTGTCGAGCCTTCGGTTGCCGAGCCTTCGGTTGCCGCGCCTTCGGATGTCGCGCCTTCGGTTGCCGAGTCTTCGGTTGCCCGGTCTTCGGTTGCCGAGTCTTCGGTTGCCGAGTCTTCGGTTGCCGAGTCTGCGGTTGCCGAGTTTTCGGTTGCCGAGTCTTCGGTTGACGAGTCTTCGGTCGCCGAGTCTTCGGTCGCCGAGTCTTCGGTCGCCGAGTCTTCGGTTGGCGAGCCTTCGGTTGCCCAGACTTCTGTTGTGGAGTCTTCGGTTGTCGAGTCTTCGGTTGTCGAGCCTTCAGTCGCCGAGCCTTCGGTCGCCGAGGCTTCGGTCGCCGAGCCTTCGGTCGCCGAGCCTTCGGTCGCCGAGCCTTCGGACACCGAGCCTTCGGTCGCGGAGTCTTCGGTCGCCGAGTCTTCGGTCGCCGAGCTTTCGGTCGCCGAGCCTTTGGTCGCCGAGCCTTCGGTCGCCGAGTCTTCGGTTGCCGAGTCTTCGGTTTCCGAGTTTTCGGTTGCCGAGTCTTCGGTCGCCGAGTCTTCGGTCGCCGAGTCTTCGGTCGCCGAGCCTTCGGTCGCCGAGTCTTCGGTTGCCGAGTCTTCGGTCGCCGAGCCTTTGGTTGCCGCGCCTTCGGTTGCCGAGTCTTCGGTTGCCGAGACTTCGGTTGCCGAGTCTTCGGTTGCCGAGTCTTCGGTCGCCGAGTCTTCGGTTGCGGAGTCTTCGGTTGCCGAGTCTTCGGTTGCCGAGTCTTGGGTTGTGGAATCCTTGGTGACGAGGTTCCGGGGTTCGAATTTTCCATGTCGAATTTTCCATGTCGAGCTTTCGATCAGGAATTTTCGATGAGGAAATTTCGATGTTGAATTCTCGAGGTCGAATTTTTGAGGTCGAATTTTTGGTGTCGAATTTTTGATGTCGAACTTTCGATGTCGAATTTTCGACGTCGAATTTTCGATTTGGTGTATTCGGGTTACGAGGCTCCGTTTCGGGTCTTCGTATGTGGGTGTTCGTGTGCCGAGTCTTCGGTTGCCGAGCCTTCGGTTGCCGAGCCTTCGGTTGCCGCGCCTTCGGATGTCGCGCCTTCGGTTTCCGAGTCTTCGGTTGCCCGGTCTTCGGTTGCCGAGTCTTCGGTTGCCGAGTCTTCGGTTGCCGAGTCTTCGGTCGCCGAGTCTTCGGTCGCCGAGTCTTCGGTCGCCGAGTCTTCGGTCGCCGAGGCTTCGGTTGCCGAATCTTCGGTGGCCGAGTCTTCGGTTGCCGAGTCTTCGGTCGCCGAGCCTTCGGTCGCCGAGCCTTCGGTCGCCGAGCCTTGGGTCGCCGAGCCTTCGGTCGCCGAGCCTTCGGTCGCCGAGCCTTCGGTCGCCGAGCCTTCGGTCGCCGAGCCTTCGGTCGCCGAGCCTTCGGTCACCGAGAGTTCGGTCGCCGAGCCTTCGGTCGCCGAGGCTTCGGTCGCCGAGCCTTCGGTCGCCGAGCCTTCGGTCGCCGAGCCTTCGGTCGCCGAGTCTTCGGTCGCCGAGCCTTCGGTCGCCGAGCCTTCGGTAGCCGAGTCTTCGGTTGCGGAGTCTTCGGTTGCCGAGTCTTTGGTTGCCGAGTGTTGGGTTGTCGAATCCTCGGTGACGAGGTTCCGGGGTTCGAATTTTCCATGTCGAATTTTCCATGTCGAGCTTTCGATCAGGAATTTTCGATGAGGAATTTTCGATGTTGAATTCTCGAGGTCGAATTTTTGAGGTCGAATTTTTGGTGTCGAATTTTTGATGTCGAATTATCGATGTCGAAATTTCGAGGTCGAATTTTCGATTTGGTGTATTCGAGTGTCGAGGCTCCGTTTCGGGTCTTCGTGTGCCGAGTCTTCGGTTGTCGAGTCTTCGGGCTCGAGTCTTCGGTCGCCGAGCCTTCGGTTGTCGAACCTTCGGTTGCCGAGCCTTCGGTTGCCGCGCCTTCGGATGCCGCGCCTTCGGTTGCCGAGTCTTCGGTTGCCGAGTCTTCGGTTGCCGAGTCTTCGGTTGCCGAGTCTTCGGTTGCCGAGTCTTGGGTTGTCGAATCCTCGGTGACGAGGTTCCGGGGTTCGAATTTTCCATGTCGAATTTTCCATGTCGAGCTTTCGATCAGGAATTTTCGATGAGGAAATTTCGATGTTGAATTCTCGAGGTCGAATTTTTGAGGTCGAATTTTTGGTGTCGAATTTTTGATGTCGAATTTTCGATGTCGAATTTTCGATGTCCAAATTTCGATGTCGAATTTTCGACGTCGAATTTTCGATTTGGTGTATTCGGGTGTCGAGGCTCCGTTTCGGGTCTTCGTATGTGGGTCTTCGTGTGCCGAGTCTTCGGTTGCCGAGTCTTGGGTTGTCGAATCCTCGGTGACGAGGTTCCGGGGTTCGAATTTTCCATGTCGAATTTTCCATGTCGAGCTTTCGATCAGGAATTTTCGATGAGGAATTTACGATGTTGAATTCTCGAGGTCGAATTTTTGAGGTCGTATTTTTGGTGTCGAATTTTTGATGTCGAATTTTCGACGTCGAATTTTCGATTTGGTGTATTCGGGTGTCGAGGCTCCGTTTCGGGTCTTCGTATGTGGGTCTTCGTGTGCCGAGTCTTCGGTTGTCGAGTCTTCGGTTGCCGAGTCTTGGGTTGTCGAATCCTCAGTGACGAGGTTTCGGGGTTCGAATTTTCCATGTCGAATTTTCCATGTCGAGCTTTCGATCAGGAATTTTCGATGAGGAAATTTCGATGTTGAATTCTCGAGGTCGAATTTTTGAGGTCGAATTTTTGGTGTCGAATTTTTGATGTCGAATTTTCGATGTCGAATTTTCGACGTCGAATTTTCGATTTGGTGTATTCGGGTTACGAGGCTCCGTTTCGGGTCTTCGTATGTGGGTGTTCGTGTGCCGAGTCTTCGGTTGTCGAGCCTTCGGTTGCCGAGCCTTCGGTTGCCGCGCCTTCGGATGTCGCGCCTTCGGTAGCCGAGTCTTCGGTTGCCCGGTCTTCGGTTGCCGAGTCTTCGGTTGCCGAGTCTTCGGTTGCCGAGTCTGCGGTTGCCGAGTCTTCGGTTGCCGAGTCTTCGGTTGACGAGTCTTCGGTCGCCGAGTCTTCGGTCGCCGAGTCTTCGGTCGCCGAGTCTTCGGTTGGCGAGTCTTCGGTTGCCCAGACTTCTGTTGTGGAGTCTTCGGTTGTCGAGTCTTCGGTTGTCGAGCCTTCAGTCGCCGAGCCTTCGGTCGCCGAGGCTTCGGTCGCCGAGCCTTCGGTGGCCGAGACTTCGGTCGCCGAGCCTTCGGTCGCCGAGTCTGCGGTCGCAAGCCTTCGGTTGCCGAGTCTTCGGTTGCCGAGTCTTCGGTTGCCGAGTCTTCGGTTGTCAAGTCTTCGGGCTCGAGTCTTCGGTCGCCGAGTCTTCGGTTGTCGAGCCTTCGGTCGCCGAGCCTTCGGTCGCCGAGCCTTCGATCACCGAGCCTTCGGTCGCCGAGCCTTCGGTCGCCGAGCCTTCGGTCGTCGAGCCTTCGGTTGTCGAGCCTTGGGTTGTCGAGCCTTCGGTCTCAGAGCCTTCGGTCGCCGAGCGTTCGATCGCCGAGCCTTCGGTCGCCGAGCCTTCTTTCGCCGAGTCTTCGGTGGCCGAGTCTTCGGTTGCCGAGTCTTCGGTTGCCGAGTCTTCGGTTGCCGAGTCTTAGGTTGCCGAGTCTTCGGTTGCCGAGTCTTCGGTTGCCGAGTCTTCGGTCGCCGAGTCTTCGGTCGCCGAGGCTTCGGTTGCCGAATCTTCGGTGGCCGAGTCTTCGGTTGCCGAGTCTTCGGTCGCCGAGCCTTCGGTCGCCGAGCCTTCGGTCGCCGAGCCTTCGGTCGCCGAGCCTTCGGTCGCCGAGCCTTCGGTCGCCGAGCCTTCGGTCGCCGAGAGTTCGGTCGCCGAGCCTTCGGTCGCCGAGGCTTCGGTCGCCGAGCCTTCGGTCGCCGAGCCTTCGGTCGCCGAGTCTTCGGTCGCCGAGCCTTCGGTCGCCGAGCCTTCGGTAGCCGAGTCTTCGGTTGCGGAGTCTTCGGTTGCCGAGTCTTTGGTTGCCGAGTGTTGGGTTGTCGAATCCTCGGTGACGAGGTTCCGGGGTTCGAATTTTCCATGTCGAATTTTCCATGTCGAGCTTTCGATCAGGAATTTTCGATGAGGAATTTTCGATGTTGAATTCTCGAGGTCGAATTTTTGAGGTCGAATTTTTGGTGTCGAATTTTTGATGTCGAATTTTCGATGTCGAAATTTCGAGGTCGAATTTTCGATTTGGTGTATTCGAGTGTCGAGGCTCCGTTTCGGGTCTTCGTGTGCCGAGTCTTCGATTGTCGAGTCTTCGGGCTCGAGTCTTCGGTCGCCGAGCCTTCGGTTGTCGAACCTTCGGTTGCCGAGCCTTCGGTTGCCGCGCCTTCGGATGCCGCGCCTTCGGTTGCCGAGTCTTCGGTTGCCGAGTCTTCGGTTGCCGAGTCTTCGGTTGCCGAGTCTTCGGTTGCCGAGTCTTGGGTTGTCGAATCCTCGGTGACGAGGTTCCGGGGTTCGAATTTTCCATGTCGAATTTTCCATGTCGAGCTTTCGATCAGGAATTTTCGATGAGGAAATTTCGATGTTGAATTCTCGAGGTCGAATTTTTGAGGTCGACTTTTGGTGTCGAATTTTTGATGTCGAATTTTCGATGTCGAAATTTCGATGTCGAATTTTCGACGTCGAATTTTCGATTTGGTGTATTCGGGTGTCGAGGCTCCGTTTCGGGTCTTCGTATGTGGGTCTTCGTGTGCCGAGTCTTCGGATGCCGAGTCTTCGGTAGCCGAGTCTTCGGTCGCCGAGTCTTCGGTCGCCGAGCCTTCGGTCTCCGAGCCTTCGGTCGCCGAGCCTTGGGTCGCCGAGCCTTGGGTCGCCGAGCCTCGGGTCGCCGAGCCTTCGGTCGCCGAGCCTTCGGTCGCCGAGCCTTCGGTCGCCGAGCCTTCGGTCGCCGAGGCTTCGGTCGCCGAACCTTCGGTCGCCGAGGCTTCGGTCGCCGAGGCCTCGGTCGCCGAGCCTTCGGTCGCCGAGCCTTCGGTCACCGAGCCTTCGGTCGCCGAGTCTTCGGTCGCCGAGTCTTCGCTTGGCGAGTCTTCGGTTGCCCAGACTTCTGTTGTGGAGTCTTCGGTTGTCGAGTCTTCGGTTGTCGAGCCTTCAGTCGGCGAGCCTTCGGTCGCCGAGCCTTCGGTCGCCGAGGCTTCGGTCGCCGAGCCTTCGGTCGCCGAGCCTTCGGTCGCCGAGCTTTCGGTCGCCGAGCCTTCGGACGCCGAACCTTCGGTCGCGGAGTCTTCGGTCGCCGAGTCTTCGGTCGCCGAGTCTTCGGTCGCCAAGCCTTCGGTCGCCGAGCCTTCGGTCGCCGAGCCTTCGGTTGCCGAGCCTTCGATCGCCGAGCCTTGGGTCGCCGAGCCTTCGGTCGCCGAGCCTTCGGTTGCCGAGCCTTCGGTCGCCGAACTTTCGGTCGCCGAGCCTTCGGTCGCCGAGGCTTCGGTCGCCGAGCCTTCGGTGGCCGAGACTTCGGTCGCCGAGCCTTCGGTCGCCGAGTCTGCGGTCGCAAGCCTTCGGTCGCCGAGCCTTCGGTCGTCGAGCCTTCGGTTGTCGAGCCTTGGGTTGTCGAGCCTTCGGTCTCAGAGCCTTCGGTCGCCGAGCGTTCGGTCGCCGAGCGTTCGATCGCCGTGCCTTCGGTCGCCGACCCTTCTTTCGCCGAGTCTTCGGTTGCCGAGTCTTCGGTTGCCGAGTCTCTGGTTGCCGAGTCTTCGGTTGCCGAGTCTTCGGTTGCCGAGTCTTCGGTCGCCGAGTCTTCGGTCGCCGAGGCTTCGGTTGCCGAGTCTTCGGTGGCCGAGTCTTCGGTTGCCGAGTCTTCGGTCGTCGAGCCTTCGGTCGCCGAGCCTTCGGTCGCCGAGCCTTGGGTCGCCGAGCCTTCGGTCGCCGAGCCTTCGGTCGCCGAGCCTTCGGTCGCCGAGCCTTCGGTTGCCGAGCCTTCGGTCGCCGAGAGTTCCGTCGCCGAGCCTTCGGTCGCCGAGTCTTCGGTTGCCGAGTCTTCGGTTGTCGAGTCTTCGGGCTCGAGTCTTCGGTCGCCGAGCCTTCGGTTGTCGAACCTTCGGTTGCCGAGCCTTCGGTTGCCGCGCCTTCGGATGCCGCGCCTTCGGTTGCCGAGTCTTCGGTTGCCGAGTCTTCGGTTGCCGAGTCTTCGGTTGCCGAGTCTTCGGTTGCCGAGTCTTGGGTTGTCGAATCCTCGGTGACGAGGTTCGGGGGTTCGAACTTTCCATGTCGAATTTTCCATGTCGAGCTTTCGATCAGGAATTTTCAATGAGGAAATTTCGATGTTGAATTCTCGAGGTCGAATTTTTGAGGTCGAATTTTTGGTGTCGAATTTTTGATGTCGAATTTTCGATGTCGAATTTTCGACGTCGAATATTCGACGTCGGATTTTCGACGTCGAATTTTCGATTTGGTGTATTCGGGTTACGAGGCTCCGTTGCGGGTCTTCGTATGTGGGTGTTCGTGTGCCGAGTCTTCGGTTGTCGAGTCTTCGGTTGCCGAGCCTTCGGTTGTCGAGCCTTCGGTTGCCGAGCCTTCGGTTGCCGCGCCTTCGGATGTCGCGCCTTCGGTTGCCGAGTCTTCGGTTGCCCGGTCTTCGGTTGCCGAGTCTTCGTTTGCCGAGTCTTCGGTTGCCCAGTCTGCGGTTGCCGAGTCTTCGGTTGCCGAGTCTTCGGTTGCCGAGTCTTCGGTCGCCGAGTCTTCGGTCGCCGAGTCTTCGGTCGCCGAGCCTTCGTTCGCCGAGCCTTCGGTCGCCGAGCCTTCGGTCGCCGAGCCTTCGGTCGCCGAGCCTTCGGTCGCCGAGCCTTGGGCCGCCGAGCCTTGGGTCGCCGAGCCTTCGGTCGCCGAGCCTTCGGTTGCCGAGCCTTCGGTCGCCGAGCCTTCGGTCGCCGAGCCTTCGGTCGCCGAGGCTTTGGTCGCCGAGCCTTCGGTGGCCGAGACTTCGGTCGCCGAGCCTTCGGTCGCCGAGTCTGCGGTCGCAAGCCTTGGGTTGCCGAGTCTTCGGTTGTCGAGTCCTCAGGCTCGAGTCTTCGGTCGCCGAGTCTTCGGTTGTCGAGCCTTCGGTCGCCGAGCCTTCGGTCGCCGAGCCTTCGATCACCGAGCCTTCGGTCGCCGAGCCTTCGATCGCCGAGCCTTCGTTCGTCGAGCCTTCGGTCGCCGAGCCTTCGGTCGTCGAGCCTTCGGTTGTCGAGCCTTGGGTTGTCGAGCCTTCGGTCTCAGAGCCTTCGGTCGCCGAACGTTCGGTCGCCGAGCCTTCGATCGCCGAGCCTTCGGTCGCCGAGCCTTCTTTCGCCGAGTCTTCGGTGGCCGAGTCTTCGGTTGCCGAGTATTCGGTTACCGAGTCTTCGGTTGCCGAGTCTTCGGTTGCCGAGTCTCTGGTTGCCGAGTCTTCGGTTGCCGAGTCTTCGGTCGCCGAGTCTTCGGTCGCCGAGTCTTCGGTCGCCGAGCCTTGGGTCGCCGAGCCTTCGGTCGCCGAGCCTTCGGTTGCCGAGCCTTCGGTCGCCGAGCCTTCGGTCGCCGAGTCTGCGGTCGCAAGCCTTCGGTTGCCGAGTCTTCGGTTGCCGAGTCTTCGGTTGTCGAGTCCTCAGGCTCGAGTCTTCGGTCGCCGAGTCTTCGGTTGTCGAGCCTTCGGTCGCCGAGCCTTCGGTCGCCGAGCCTTCGATCACCGAGCCTTCGGTCGCCGAGCCTACGATCGCCGAGCCTTCGATCGTCGAGCCTTCGGTCGCCGAGCCTTCGGTCGTCGAGCCTTCGGTTGTCGAGCCTTGGGTTGTCGAGCCTTCGGTCTCAGAGCCTTCGGTCGCCGAGCGTTCGGTCGCCGAGCCTTCGATCGCCCAGCCTTCGGTCGCCGAGCCTTCTTTCGCCGAGTCTTCGGTGGCCGAGTCTTCGGTTGCCGAGTCTTCGGTTGCCGAGTCTTCGGTTGCCGAGTCTTCGGTTGCCGAGTCTCTGGTTGCAGAGTCTTCGGTTGCCGAGTCTTCGGTCGCCGAGTCTTCGGTCGCCGAGTCTTCGGTCGCCGAGGCTTCGGTTGCCGAGTCTTCGGTGGCCGAGTCTTCGGTTGCCGAGTCTTCGGTCGCCGAGTCTTCGGTCGCCGAGCCTTGGGTCGCCGAGCCTTCGGTCGCCGAGCCTTCGGTTGCCGAGCCTTCGGTCGCCGAGCCTTCGGTCGCCGAGCCTTCGGTCGCCGAGGCTTCGGTCGCCGAGCCTTCGGTTGCCGAGCCTTCGGTCGCCGAGCCTTCGGTCGCCGAGCCTTCGGTCGCCGAGGCTTCGGTCGCCGAGCCTTCGGTGGCCGAGACTTCGGTCGCCGAGCCTTCGGTCGCCGAGTCTGCGGTCGCAAGCCTTCGGTTGCCGAGTCTTCGGTTGCCGAGTCTTCGGTTGTCGAGTCCTCAGGCTCGAGTCTTCGGTCGCCGAGTCTTCGGTTGTCGAGCCTTCGGTCGCCGAGCCTTCGGTCGCCGAGCCTTCGATCACCGAGCGTTCGGTCGCCGAGCCTTCGATCGCCGAGCCTTCGGTCGTCGAGCCTTCGGTCGCCGAGCCTTCGGTCGTCGAGCCTTCGGTTGTCGAGCCTTGGGTTGTCGAGCCTTCGGTCTCAGAGCCTTCGGTCGCCGAGCGTTCGGTCGCCGAGCCTTCGATCGCCGAGCCTTCGGTCGCCGAGCCTTCTTTCGCCGAGTCTTCGGTGGCCGAGTCTTGGGTTGTCGAATCCTCGGTGACGAGGTTCCGGGGTTCGAATTTTCCATGTCGAATTTTCCATGTCGAGCTTTTGATCAGGAATTTTCGATGAGGAATTTACGATGTTGAATTCTCGAGGTCGAATTTTTGAGGTCGTATTTTTGGTGTCGAATTTTTGATGTCGAATTTTCGACGTCGAATTTTCGATTTGGTGTATTCGGGTGTCGAGGCTCCGTTTCGGGTCTTCGTATGTGGGTCTTCGTGTGCCGAGTCTTCGGTTGTCGAGTCTTCGGTTGCCGAGTTTTGGGTTGTCGAATCCTCAGTGACGAGGTTTCGGGGTTCGAATTTTCCATGTCGAATTTTCCATGTCGAGCTTTCGATCAGGAATTTTCGATGAGGAAATTTCGATGTTGAATTCTCGAGGTCGAATTTTTGAGGTCGAATTTTTGGTGTCGAATTTTTGATGTCGAATTTTCGATGTCGAATTTTCGACGTCGAATTTTCGATTTGGTGTATTCGGGTTACGAGGCTCCGTTTCGGGTCTTCGTATGTGGGTGTTCGTGTGCCGAGTCTTCGGTTGTCGAGCCTTCGGTTGCCGAGCCTTCGGTTGCCGCGCCTTCGGATGTCGCGCCTTCGGTTGCCGAGTCTTCGGTTGCCCGGTCTTCGGTTGCCGAGTCTTCGGTTGCCGAGTCTTCGGTTGCCGAGTCTGCGGTTGCCGAGTTTTCGGTTGCCGAGTCTTCGGTTGACGAGTCTTCGGTCGCCGAGTCTTCGGTCGCCGAGTCTTCGGTCGCCGAGTCTTCGGTTGGCGAGCCTTCGGTTGCCCAGACTTCTGTTGTGGAGTCTTCGGTTGTCGAGTCTTCGGTTGTCGAGCCTTCAGTCGCCGAGCCTTCGGTCGCCGAGGCTTCGGTCGCCGAGCCTTCGGTCGCCGAGCCTTCGGTCGCCGAGCCTTCGGACACCGAGCCTTCGGTCGCGGAGTCTTCGGTCGCCGAGTCTTCGGTCGCCGAGCTTTCGGTCGCCGAGCCTTTGGTCGCCGAGCCTTCGGTCGCCGAGTCTTCGGTTGCCGAGTCTTCGGTTTCCGAGTTTTCGGTTGCCGAGTCTTCGGTCGCCGAGTCTTCGGTCGCCGAGTCTTCGGTCGCCGAGCCTTCGGTCGCCGAGTCTTCGGTTGCCGAGTCTTCGGTCGCCGAGCCTTTGGTTGCCGCGCCTTCGGTTGCCGAGTCTTCGGTTGCCGAGACTTCGGTTGCCGAGTCTTCGGTTGCCGAGTCTTCGGTCGCCGAGTCTTCGGTTGCGGAGTCTTCGGTTGCCGAGTCTTCGGTTGCCGAGTCTTGGGTTGTGGAATCCTTGGTGACGAGGTTCCGGGGTTCGAATTTTCCATGTCGAATTTTCCATGTCGAGCTTTCGATCAGGAATTTTCGATGAGGAAATTTCGATGTTGAATTCTCGAGGTCGAATTTTTGAGGTCGAATTTTTGGTGTCGAATTTTTGATGTCGAACTTTCGATGTCGAATTTTCGACGTCGAATTTTCGATTTGGTGTATTCGGGTTACGAGGCTCCGTTTCGGGTCTTCGTATGTGGGTGTTCGTGTGCCGAGTCTTCGGTTGCCGAGCCTTCGGTTGCCGAGCCTTCGGTTGCCGCGCCTTCGGATGTCGCGCCTTCGGTTTCCGAGTCTTCGGTTGCCCGGTCTTCGGTTGCCGAGTCTTCGGTTGCCGAGTCTTCGGTTGCCGAGTCTTCGGTCGCCGAGTCTTCGGTCGCCGAGTCTTCGGTCGCCGAGTCTTCGGTCGCCGAGGCTTCGGTTGCCGAATCTTCGGTGGCCGAGTCTTCGGTTGCCGAGTCTTCGGTCGCCGAGCCTTCGGTCGCCGAGCCTTCGGTCGCCGAGCCTTGGGTCGCCGAGCCTTCGGTCGCCGAGCCTTCGGTCGCCGAGCCTTCGGTCGCCGAGCCTTCGGTCGCCGAGCCTTCGGTCACCGAGAGTTCGGTCGCCGAGCCTTCGGTCGCCGAGGCTTCGGTCGCCGAGCCTTCGGTCGCCGAGCCTTCGGTCGCCGAGCCTTCGGTCGCCGAGTCTTCGGTCGCCGAGCCTTCGGTCGCCGAGCCTTCGGTAGCCGAGTCTTCGGTTGCGGAGTCTTCGGTTGCCGAGTCTTTGGTTGCCGAGTGTTGGGTTGTCGAATCCTCGGTGACGAGGTTCCGGGGTTCGAATTTTCCATGTCGAATTTTCCATGTCGAGCTTTCGATCAGGAATTTTCGATGAGGAATTTTCGATGTTGAATTCTCGAGGTCGAATTTTTGAGGTCGAATTTTTGGTGTCGAATTTTTGATGTCGAATTATCGATGTCGAAATTTCGAGGTCGAATTTTCGATTTGGTGTATTCGAGTGTCGAGGCTCCGTTTCGGGTCTTCGTGTGCCGAGTCTTCGGTTGTCGAGTCTTCGGGCTCGAGTCTTCGGTCGCCGAGCCTTCGGTTGTCGAACCTTCGGTTGCCGAGCCTTCGGTTGCCGCGCCTTCGGATGCCGCGCCTTCGGTTGCCGAGTCTTCGGTTGCCGAGTCTTCGGTTGCCGAGTCTTCGGTTGCCGAGTCTTCGGTTGCCGAGTCTTGGGTTGTCGAATCCTCGGTGACGAGGTTCCGGGGTTCGAATTTTCCATGTCGAATTTTCCATGTCGAGCTTTCGATCAGGAATTTTCGATGAGGAAATTTCGATGTTGAATTCTCGAGGTCGAATTTTTGAGGTCGAATTTTTGGTGTCGAATTTTTGATGTCGAATTTTCGATGTCGAATTTTCGATGTCCAAATTTCGATGTCGAATTTTCGACGTCGAATTTTCGATTTGGTGTATTCGGGTGTCGAGGCTCCGTTTCGGGTCTTCGTATGTGGGTCTTCGTGTGCCGAGTCTTCGGTTGCCGAGTCTTGGGTTGTCGAATCCTCGGTGACGAGGTTCCGGGGTTCGAATTTTCCATGTCGAATTTTCCATGTCGAGCTTTCGATCAGGAATTTTCGATGAGGAATTTACGATGTTGAATTCTCGAGGTCGAATTTTTGAGGTCGTATTTTTGGTGTCGAATTTTTGATGTCGAATTTTCGACGTCGAATTTTCGATTTGGTGTATTCGGGTGTCGAGGCTCCGTTTCGGGTCTTCGTATGTGGGTCTTCGTGTGCCGAGTCTTCGGTTGTCGAGTCTTCGGTTGCCGAGTCTTGGGTTGTCGAATCCTCAGTGACGAGGTTTCGGGGTTCGAATTTTCCATGTCGAATTTTCCATGTCGAGCTTTCGATCAGGAATTTTCGATGAGGAAATTTCGATGTTGAATTCTCGAGGTCGAATTTTTGAGGTCGAATTTTTGGTGTCGAATTTTTGATGTCGAATTTTCGATGTCGAATTTTCGACGTCGAATTTTCGATTTGGTGTATTCGGGTTACGAGGCTCCGTTTCGGGTCTTCGTATGTGGGTGTTCGTGTGCCGAGTCTTCGGTTGTCGAGCCTTCGGTTGCCGAGCCTTCGGTTGCCGCGCCTTCGGATGTCGCGCCTTCGGTAGCCGAGTCTTCGGTTGCCCGGTCTTCGGTTGCCGAGTCTTCGGTTGCCGAGTCTTCGGTTGCCGAGTCTGCGGTTGCCGAGTCTTCGGTTGCCGAGTCTTCGGTTGACGAGTCTTCGGTCGCCGAGTCTTCGGTCGCCGAGTCTTCGGTCGCCGAGTCTTCGGTTGGCGAGTCTTCGGTTGCCCAGACTTCTGTTGTGGAGTCTTCGGTTGTCGAGTCTTCGGTTGTCGAGCCTTCAGTCGCCGAGCCTTCGGTCGCCGAGGCTTCGGTCGCCGAGCCTTCGGTGGCCGAGACTTCGGTCGCCGAGCCTTCGGTCGCCGAGTCTGCGGTCGCAAGCCTTCGGTTGCCGAGTCTTCGGTTGCCGAGTCTTCGGTTGCCGAGTCTTCGGTTGTCAAGTCTTCGGGCTCGAGTCTTCGGTCGCCGAGTCTTCGGTTGTCGAGCCTTCGGTCGCCGAGCCTTCGGTCGCCGAGCCTTCGATCACCGAGCCTTCGGTCGCCGAGCCTTCGGTCGCCGAGCCTTCGGTCGTCGAGCCTTCGGTTGTCGAGCCTTGGGTTGTCGAGCCTTCGGTCTCAGAGCCTTCGGTCGCCGAGCGTTCGATCGCCGAGCCTTCGGTCGCCGAGCCTTCTTTCGCCGAGTCTTCGGTGGCCGAGTCTTCGGTTGCCGAGTCTTCGGTTGCCGAGTCTTCGGTTGCCGAGTCTTAGGTTGCCGAGTCTTCGGTTGCCGAGTCTTCGGTTGCCGAGTCTTCGGTCGCCGAGTCTTCGGTCGCCGAGGCTTCGGTTGCCGAATCTTCGGTGGCCGAGTCTTCGGTTGCCGAGTCTTCGGTCGCCGAGCCTTCGGTCGCCGAGCCTTCGGTCGCCGAGCCTTCGGTCGCCGAGCCTTCGGTCGCCGAGCCTTCGGTCGCCGAGCCTTCGGTCGCCGAGAGTTCGGTCGCCGAGCCTTCGGTCGCCGAGGCTTCGGTCGCCGAGCCTTCGGTCGCCGAGCCTTCGGTCGCCGAGTCTTCGGTCGCCGAGCCTTCGGTCGCCGAGCCTTCGGTAGCCGAGTCTTCGGTTGCGGAGTCTTCGGTTGCCGAGTCTTTGGTTGCCGAGTGTTGGGTTGTCGAATCCTCGGTGACGAGGTTCCGGGGTTCGAATTTTCCATGTCGAATTTTCCATGTCGAGCTTTCGATCAGGAATTTTCGATGAGGAATTTTCGATGTTGAATTCTCGAGGTCGAATTTTTGAGGTCGAATTTTTGGTGTCGAATTTTTGATGTCGAATTTTCGATGTCGAAATTTCGAGGTCGAATTTTCGATTTGGTGTATTCGAGTGTCGAGGCTCCGTTTCGGGTCTTCGTGTGCCGAGTCTTCGATTGTCGAGTCTTCGGGCTCGAGTCTTCGGTCGCCGAGCCTTCGGTTGTCGAACCTTCGGTTGCCGAGCCTTCGGTTGCCGCGCCTTCGGATGCCGCGCCTTCGGTTGCCGAGTCTTCGGTTGCCGAGTCTTCGGTTGCCGAGTCTTCGGTTGCCGAGTCTTCGGTTGCCGAGTCTTGGGTTGTCGAATCCTCGGTGACGAGGTTCCGGGGTTCGAATTTTCCATGTCGAATTTTCCATGTCGAGCTTTCGATCAGGAATTTTCGATGAGGAAATTTCGATGTTGAATTCTCGAGGTCGAATTTTTGAGGTCGACTTTTGGTGTCGAATTTTTGATGTCGAATTTTCGATGTCGAAATTTCGATGTCGAATTTTCGACGTCGAATTTTCGATTTGGTGTATTCGGGTGTCGAGGCTCCGTTTCGGGTCTTCGTATGTGGGTCTTCGTGTGCCGAGTCTTCGGATGCCGAGTCTTCGGTAGCCGAGTCTTCGGTCGCCGAGTCTTCGGTCGCCGAGCCTTCGGTCTCCGAGCCTTCGGTCGCCGAGCCTTGGGTCGCCGAGCCTTGGGTCGCCGAGCCTCGGGTCGCCGAGCCTTCGGTCGCCGAGCCTTCGGTCGCCGAGCCTTCGGTCGCCGAGCCTTCGGTCGCCGAGGCTTCGGTCGCCGAACCTTCGGTCGCCGAGGCTTCGGTCGCCGAGCCTTCGGTCGCCGAGCCTTCGGTCGCCGAGCCTTCGGACGCCGAGCCTTCGGTCGCGGAGTCTTCGGTCGCCGAGTCTTCGGTCGCCGAGCTTTCGGTCGCCGAGCTTTCGGTCGCCGAGCCTTCGGTCGCCGAGCCTTCGGTCGCCGAGCCTTCGGTCGCCGAGTCTTCGGTTTCCGAGTCTTCGGTTGCCGAGTCTTCGGTTGCCGAGTCTTCGGTTGCCGAGTCTTCGGTCGCCGAGTCTTCGGTCGCCGAGCCTTCGGTTGCCGAGTCTTCGGTTGCCGAGTCTTCGGTTGCCGAGTCTTCGGTTGCCGAGTCTTCGGTTGCCGAGTCTTCGGTCGCCGAGCCTTCGGTCACCGAGTCTTCTTTCGCCGAGCCTTGGGTCGCCGAGCCTTCGGTCGCCGAGCCTTCGGTCGCCGAGCCTTCGGTCGCCGAGTCTTCGGTCGCCGAGTCTTCGGTCTCCGAGCCTTCGGTCGCCGAGCCTTCGGTAGCCGAGTCTTCGGTCGCCGAGCCTTCGGTAGCCGAGTCTTCGGTTGCAGAGTCTTCCGTTGCCGAGTCTTCGGTTGCCGAGTCTTGGGTTGTCGAATCCTCGGTGACGAGGTTCCGGGGTTCGAATTTTCCATGTCGAGCTTTCGATCAGGAATTTTCGATGAGGAATTTTCGATGTTGAATTCTCGAGGTCGAAATTTGAGGTCGAATTTTTGGTGTCGAAATTTTGATGTCGAATTTTCAATGTCGAATTTTCGACGTCGGATTTTCGACGTCGAATTTTCGATTTGGTGTATTCCGGTGTCGAGGCTCCGTTTCGGGTCTTCGTATGTGGGTCTTCGTGTGCCGAGTCTTCGGTTGCCGAGTCTTTGGTTGCCGAGTCTTCGGTTGCCGAGTCTTCGGTTGCCGAGTCTTCGGTTGCCGAGTCTTCGGTTGCCGAGTCTTCGGTAGCCGAGTCTTCGGTCGCCGAGTCTTCGGTCGCCGAACCTTCGGTCGCCGAGCCTTCGGTCGCCGAGCCTTCGGTCGCCGAGCCTTCGGTCGCCGAGCCTTCGGTCGCCGAGCCTTCGGTCGCCGAGCCTTCGGTCGCCGAGCCTTCGGTCGCCGAGCCTTCGGTCGCCGAGCCTTCGGTCGCCGAGCCTTCGGTCGCCGAGCCTTCGGTCGCCGAGCCTTGGGTCGCCGAGCCTTGGGTCGCCGAGCCTTGGGTCGCCGAGCCTTGGGTCGCCGAGCCTTGGGTCGCCGAGCCTTCGGTCGCCGAGCCTTCGGTCGCCGAGTCTTCGGTTTCCGAGTCTTCGGTTGCCGAGTCTTCGGTTGCCGAGTCTTCGGTTGCCGAGTCTTCGGCCACCGAGTCTTCGGTCGCCGAGCCTTGGGTCGCCGAGCCTTCGGTCGCCGAGCCTTCGGTCGCCGAGCCTTCGGTCGCCGAGCCTTCGGTCGCCGAGTCTTCGGTCTCCGAGCCTTCGGTCGCCGAGCCTTCGGTAGCCGAGTCTTCGGTCGCCGAGCCTTCGGTAGCCGAGTCTTCGGTTGCGGAGTCTTCCGTTGCCGAGTCTTCAGTTGCCGAGTCTTGGGTTGTCGAATCCTCGGTGACGAGGTTCCGGGGTTCGAATTTTCCATGTCGAATTTTCCATGTCGAGCTTTCGATCAGGAATTTTCGATGAGGAATTTTCGATGTTGAATTCTCGAGGTCGAATTTTTGAGGTCGAATTTTCGATGTCGAATTTTCGACGTCGGATTTTCGACGTCGAATTTTCGATTTGGTGTATTCGGGTGTCGAGGCTCCGTTTCGGGTCTTCGTATGTGGGTCTTCGTGTGCCGAGTCTTCGGTTGCCGAGTCTTTGGTTGCCGAGTCTTCGGTTGCCGAGTCTTCGGTTGCCGAGTCTTCGGTTGCTGAGTCTTCGGTTGCCGAGTCTTCGGTAGCTGAGTCTTCGGTCGCCGAGTCTTCGGTCGCCGAGCCTTCGGTCGCCGAGCCTTCGGTCGCCGAGCCTTCGGTCGCCGAGTCTTCGGTCGCCGAGCCTTCGGTCGCCGAGTCTTCGGTCGCCGAGTCTTCGGTTGCCGAGTCTTCGGTTGCCGAGTCTTCGGTCGCCGAGTCTTCGGTCGCCGAGTCTTCGGTTGCCGAGTCTTCGGTTGCCGAGTCTTCGGTTGCCGAGTCTTCGTTTGCCGAGCCTTAGGTTGCCGAGCCTTCGGATGCTGCGCCTTCGGTCGCCGAGCCTTCGGTTGCCGAGCCTTCGGTCGCCGAGTCTTCGGTTGCCGAGTCTTCGGTTGCCGAGTCTTCGGTTGCCCAGTCTTCTGTTGTCGAGTCTTCGGTTGCCGAGTCTTCGGTTGCCGTATCTTCGGTTGCCGAGTCTTCGGTTGCCGAGTCTTCGCTTGCCGAGTCTTCGGTTGCCGAGCCTTCGGTAGTCGAGCCTTCCGTTTCCGAGCCTTCGGTTTTCGCGCCATCGGATGCCGCGCCTTCGGTCGCCGAGGCCTCGGTCGCCGAGCCTTCGGTCGCCGAGCCTTCGGTCGCCGAGCCTTCGGTCGCCGAGTCTTCGGTCGCCGAGTCTTCGGTTGGCGAGTCTTCGGTTGCCCAGACTTCTGTTGTGGAGTCTTCGGTTGTCGAGTCTTCGGTTGTCGAGCCTTCAGTCGGCGAGCCTTCGGTCGCCGAGCCTTCGGTCGCCGAGGCTTCGGTCGCCGAGCCTTCGGTCGCCGAGCCTTCGGTCGCCGAGCCTTCGGTCGCCGAGCCTTCGGACGCCGAACCTTCGGTCGCGGAGTCTTCGGTCGCCGAGTCTTCGGTCGCCGAGTCTTCGGTCGCCAAGCCTTCGGTCGCCGAGCCTTCGGTCGCCGAGCCTTCGGTTGCCGAGCCTTCGATCGCCGAGCCTTGGGTCGCCGAGCCTTCGGTCGCCGAGCCTTCGGTTGCCGAGCCTTCGGTCGCCGAACTTTCGGTCGCCGAGCCTTCGGTCGCCGAGGCTTCGGTCGCCGAGCCTTCGGTGGCCGAGACTTCGGTCGCCGAGCCTTCGGTCGCCGAGTCTGCGGTCGCAAGCCTTCGGTCGCCGAGCCTTCGGTCGTCGAGCCTTCGGTTGTCGAGCCTTGGGTTGTCGAGCCTTCGGTCTCAGAGCCTTCGGTCGCCGAGCGTTCGGTCGCCGAGCGTTCGATCGCCGTGCCTTCGGTCGCCGACCCTTCTTTCGCCGAGTCTTCGGTTGCCGAGTCTTCGGTTGCCGAGTCTCTGGTTGCCGAGTCTTCGGTTGCCGAGTCTTCGGTTGCCGAGTCTTCGGTCGCCGAGTCTTCGGTCGCCGAGGCTTCGGTTGCCGAGTCTTCGGTGGCCGAGTCTTCGGTTGCCGAGTCTTCGGTCGTCGAGCCTTCGGTCGCCGAGCCTTCGGTCGCCGAGCCTTGGGTCGCCGAGCCTTCGGTCGCCGAGCCTTCGGTCGCCGAGCCTTCGGTCGCCGAGCCTTCGGTTGCCGAGCCTTCGGTCGCCGAGAGTTCCGTCGCCGAGCCTTCGGTCGCCGAGCCTTCGGTCGCCGAGCCTTGGGTCGCCGAGCCTTGGGTCGCCGAGCCTTGGGTCGCCGAGCCTTGGGTCGCCGAGCCTTCGGTCGCCGAGCCTTCGGTCGCCGAGTCTTCGGTTTCCGAGTCTTCGGTTGCCGAGTCTTCGGTTGCCGAGTCTTCGGTTGCCGAGTCTTCGGTCGCCGAGTCTTCGGTCGCCGAGCCTTCGGTTGCCGAGTCTTCGGTTGCCGAGTCTTCGGTTGCCGAGTCTTCGGTCGCCGAGCCTTCGGCCACCGAGTCTTCGGTCGCCGAGCCTTGGGTCGCCGAGCCTTCGGTCGCCGAGCCTTCGGTCGCCGAGCCTTGGGTCGCCGAGCCTTGGGTCGCCGAGCCTTGGGTCGCCGAGCCTTGGGTCGCCGAGCCTTGGGTCGCCGAGCCTTGGGTCGCCGAGCCTTGGGTCGCCGAGCCTTCGGTCGCCGAGCCTTCGGTCGCCGAGTCTTCGGTTTCCGAGTCTTCGGTTGCCGAGTCTTCGGTTGCCGAGTCTTCGGTTGCCGAGTCTTCGGCCACCGAGTCTTCGGTCGCCGAGCCTTGGGTCGCCGAGCCTTCGGTCGCCGAGCCTTCGGTCGCCGAGCCTTCGGTCGCCGAGCCTTCGGTCGCCGAGTCTTCGGTCTCCGAGCCTTCGGTCGCCGAGCCTTCGGTAGCCGAGTCTTCGGTCGCCGAGCCTTCGGTAGCCGAGTCTTCGGTTGCGGAGTCTTCCGTTGCCGAGTCTTCAGTTGCCGAGTCTTGGGTTGTCGAATCCTCGGTGACGAGGTTCCGGGGTTCGAATTTTCCATGTCGAATTTTCCATGTCGAGCTTTCGATCAGGAATTTTCGATGAGGAATTTTCGATGTTGAATTCTCGAGGTCGAATTTTTGAGGTCGAATTTTCGATGTCGAATTTTCGACGTCGGATTTTCGACGTCGAATTTTCGATTTGGTGTATTCGGGTGTCGAGGCTCCGTTTCGGGTCTTCGTATGTGGGTCTTCGTGTGCCGAGTCTTCGGTTGCCGAGTCTTTGGTTGCCGAGTCTTCGGTTGCCGAGTCTTCGGTTGCCGAGTCTTCGGTTGCTGAGTCTTCGGTTGCCGAGTCTTCGGTAGCTGAGTCTTCGGTCGCCGAGTCTTCGGTCGCCGAGCCTTCGGTCGCCGAGCCTTCGGTCGCCGAGCCTTCGGTCGCCGAGTCTTCGGTCGCCGAGCCTTCGGTCGCCGAGTCTTCGGTCGCCGAGTCTTCGGTTGCCGAGTCTTCGGTTGCCGAGTCTTCGGTCGCCGAGTCTTCGGTCGCCGAGTCTTCGGTTGCCGAGTCTTCGGTTGCCGAGTCTTCGGTTGCCGAGTCTTCGTTTGCCGAGCCTTAGGTTGCCGAGCCTTCGGATGCTGCGCCTTCGGTCGCCGAGCCTTCGGTTGCCGAGCCTTCGGTCGCCGAGTCTTCGGTTGCCGAGTCTTCGGTTGCCGAGTCTTCGGTTGCCCAGTCTTCTGTTGTCGAGTCTTCGGTTGCCGAGTCTTCGGTTGCCGTATCTTCGGTTGCCGAGTCTTCGGTTGCCGAGTCTTCGCTTGCCGAGTCTTCGGTTGCCGAGCCTTCGGTAGTCGAGCCTTCCGTTTCCGAGCCTTCGGTTTTCGCGCCATCGGATGCCGCGCCTTCGGTCGCCGAGGCCTCGGTCGCCGAGCCTTCGGTCGCCGAGCCTTCGGTCGCCGAGCCTTCGGTCGCCGAGTCTTCGGTCGCCGAGTCTTCGGTTGGCGAGTCTTCGGTTGCCCAGACTTCTGTTGTGGAGTCTTCGGTTGTCGAGTCTTCGGTTGTCGAGCCTTCAGTCGGCGAGCCTTCGGTCGCCGAGCCTTCGGTCGCCGAGGCTTCGGTCGCCGAGCCTTCGGTCGCCGAGCCTTCGGTCGCCGAGCCTTCGGTCGCCGAGCCTTCGGACGCCGAACCTTCGGTCGCGGAGTCTTCGGTCGCCGAGTCTTCGGTCGCCGAGTCTTCGGTCGCCAAGCCTTCGGTCGCCGAGCCTTCGGTCGCCGAGCCTTCGGTTGCCGAGCCTTCGATCGCCGAGCCTTGGGTCGCCGAGCCTTCGGTCGCCGAGCCTTCGGTTGCCGAGCCTTCGGTCGCCGAACTTTCGGTCGCCGAGCCTTCGGTCGCCGAGGCTTCGGTCGCCGAGCCTTCGGTGGCCGAGACTTCGGTCGCCGAGCCTTCGGTCGCCGAGTCTGCGGTCGCAAGCCTTCGGTCGCCGAGCCTTCGGTCGTCGAGCCTTCGGTTGTCGAGCCTTGGGTTGTCGAGCCTTCGGTCTCAGAGCCTTCGGTCGCCGAGCGTTCGGTCGCCGAGCGTTCGATCGCCGTGCCTTCGGTCGCCGACCCTTCTTTCGCCGAGTCTTCGGTTGCCGAGTCTTCGGTTGCCGAGTCTCTGGTTGCCGAGTCTTCGGTTGCCGAGTCTTCGGTTGCCGAGTCTTCGGTCGCCGAGTCTTCGGTCGCCGAGGCTTCGGTTGCCGAGTCTTCGGTGGCCGAGTCTTCGGTTGCCGAGTCTTCGGTCGTCGAGCCTTCGGTCGCCGAGCCTTCGGTCGCCGAGCCTTGGGTCGCCGAGCCTTCGGTCGCCGAGCCTTCGGTCGCCGAGCCTTCGGTCGCCGAGCCTTCGGTTGCCGAGCCTTCGGTCGCCGAGAGTTCCGTCGCCGAGCCTTCGGTCGCCGAGCCTTCGGTCGCCGAGCCTTGGGTCGCCGAGCCTTGGGTCGCCGAGCCTTGGGTCGCCGAGCCTTGGGTCGCCGAGCCTTCGGTCGCCGAGCCTTCGGTCGCCGAGTCTTCGGTTTCCGAGTCTTCGGTTGCCGAGTCTTCGGTTGCCGAGTCTTCGGTTGCCGAGTCTTCGGTCGCCGAGTCTTCGGTCGCCGAGCCTTCGGTTGCCGAGTCTTCGGTTGCCGAGTCTTCGGTTGCCGAGTCTTCGGTCGCCGAGCCTTCGGCCACCGAGTCTTCGGTCGCCGAGCCTTGGGTCGCCGAGCCTTCGGTCGCCGAGCCTTCGGTCGCCGAGCCTTCGGTCGCCGAGCCTTCGGTCGCCGAGTCTTCGGTCTCCGAGCCTTCGGTCGCCGAGCCTTCGGTAGCCGAGTCTTCGGTCGCCGAGCCTTCGGTAGCCGAGTCTTCGGTTGCGGAGTCTTCCGTTGCCGAGTCTTCAGTTGCCGAGTCTTGGGTTGTCGAATCCTCGGTGACGAGGTTCCGGGGTTCGAATTTTCCATGTCGAATTTTCCATGTCGAGCTTTCGATCAGGAATTTTCGATGAGGAATTTTCGATGTTGAATTCTCGAGGTCGAATTTTTGAGGTCGAATTTTCGATGTCGAATTTTCGACGTCGGATTTTCGACGTCGAATTTTCGATTTGGTGTATTCGGGTGTCGAGGCTCCGTTTCGGGTCTTCGTATGTGGGTCTTCGTGTGCCGAGTCTTCGGTTGCCGAGTCTTTGGTTGCCGAGTCTTCGGTTGCCGAGTCTTCGGTTGTCGAGTCTTCGGTTGCTGAGTCTTCGGTTGCCGAGTCTTCGGTAGCTGAGTCTTCGGTCGCCGAGTCTTCGGTCGCCGAGCCTTCGGTCGCCGAGCCTTCGGTCGCCGAGCCTTCGGTCGCCGAGTCTTCGGTCGCCGAGCCTTCGGTCGCCGAGTCTTCGGTCGCCGAGTCTTCGGTTGCCGAGTCTTCGGTTGCCGAGTCTTCGGTCGCCGAGTCTTCGGTCGCCGAGTCTTCGGTTGCCGAGTCTTCGGTTGCCGAGTCTTCGGTTGCCGAGCCTTAGGTTGCCGAGCCTTCGGATGCTGAGCCTTCGGTCGCCGAGCCTTCGGTTGCCGAGCCTTCGGTCGCCGAGTCTTCGGTTGCCGAGTCTTCGGTTGCCGAGCCTTCGGTAGTCGAGCCTTCCGTTTCCGAGCCTTCGGTTTTCGCGCCATCGGATGCCGCGCCTTCGGTCGCCGAGGCCTCGGTCGCCGAGCCTTCGGTCGCCGAGCCTTCGGTCGCCGAGCCTTCGGTCGCCGAGTCTTCGGTCGCCGAGTCTTCGGTCGCCAAGCCTTCGGTCGCCGAGCCTTCGGTCGCCGAGCCTTCGGTTGCCGAGCCTTCGATCGCCGAGCCTTGGGTCGCCGAGCCTTCGGTCGCCGAGCCTTCGGTTGCCGAGCCTTCGGTCGCCGAACTTTCGGTCGCCGAGCCTTCGGTCGCCGAGGCTTCGGTCGCCGAGCCTTCGGTGGCCGAGACTTCGGTCGCCGAGCCTTCGGTCGCCGAGTCTGCGGTCGCAAGCCTTCGGTCGCCGAGCCTTCGGTCGTCGAGCCTTCGGTTGTCGAGCCTTGGGTTGTCGAGCCTTCGGTCTCAGAGCCTTCGGTCGCCGAGCGTTCGGTCGCCGAGCGTTCGATCGCCGTGCCTTCGGTCGCCGACCCTTCTTTCGCCGAGTCTTCGGTTGCCGAGTCTTCGGTTGCCGAGTCTCTGGTTGCCGAGTCTTCGGTTGCCGAGTCTTCGGTTGCCGAGTCTTCGGTCGCCGAGTCTTCGGTCGCCGAGGCTTCGGTTGCCGAGTCTTCGGTGGCCGAGTCTTCGGTTGCCGAGTCTTCGGTCGTCGAGCCTTCGGTCGCCGAGCCTTCGGTCGCCGAGCCTTGGGTCGCCGAGCCTTCGGTCGCCGAGCCTTCGGTCGCCGAGCCTTCGGTCGCCGAGCCTTCGGTTGCCGAGCCTTCGGTCGCCGAGAGTTCCGTCGCCGAGCCTTCGGTCGCCGAGCCTTCGGTCGCCGAGCCTTGGGTCGCCGAGCCTTGGGTCGCCGAGCCTTGGGTCGCCGAGCCTTGGGTCGCCGAGCCTTCGGTCGCCGAGCCTTCGGTCGCCGAGTCTTCGGTTTCCGAGTCTTCGGTTGCCGAGTCTTCGGTTGCCGAGTCTTCGGTTGCCGAGTCTTCGGTCGCCGAGTCTTCGGTCGCCGAGCCTTCGGTTGCCGAGTCTTCGGTTGCCGAGTCTTCGGTTGCCGAGTCTTCGGTCGCCGAGCCTTCGGCCACCGAGTCTTCGGTCGCCGAGCCTTGTGTCGCCGAGCCTTCGGTCGCCGAGCCTTCGGTCGCCGAGCCTTCGGTCGCCGAGCCTTCGGTCGCCGAGTCTTCGGTCTCCGAGCCTTCGGTCGCCGAGCCTTCGGTAGCCGAGTCTTCGGTCGCCGAGCCTTCGGTAGCCGAGTCTTCGGTTGCGGAGTCTTCCGTTGCCGAGTCTTCAGTTGCCGAGTCTTGGGTTGTCGAATCCTCGGTGACGAGGTTCCGGGGTTCGAATTTTCCATGTCGAATTTTCCATGTCGAGCTTTCGATCAGGAATTTTCGATGAGGAATTTTCGATGTTGAATTCTCGAGGTCGAATTTTTGAGGTCGAATTTTCGATGTCGAATTTTCGACGTCGGATTTTCGACGTCGAATTTTCGATTTGGTGTATTCGGGTGTCGAGGCTCCGTTTCGGGTCTTCGTATGTGGGTCTTCGTGTGCCGAGTCTTCGGTTGCCGAGTCTTTGGTTGCCGAGTCTTCGGTTGCCGAGTCTTCGGTTGTCGAGTCTTCGGTTGCTGAGTCTTCGGTTGCCGAGTCTTCGGTAGCTGAGTCTTCGGTCGCCGAGTCTTCGGTCGCCGAGCCTTCGGTCGCCGAGCCTTCGGTCGCCGAGCCTTCGGTCGCCGAGTCTTCGGTCGCCGAGCCTTCGGTCGCCGAGTCTTCGGTCGCCGAGTCTTCGGTTGCCGAGTCTTCGGTTGCCGAGTCTTCGGTCGCCGAGTCTTCGGTCGCCGAGTCTTCGGTTGCCGAGTCTTCGGTTGCCGAGTCTTCGGTTGCCGAGCCTTAGGTTGCCGAGCCTTCGGATGCTGCGCCTTCGGTCGCCGAGCCTTCGGTTGCCGAGCCTTCGGTCGCCGAGTCTTCGGTTGCCGAGTCTTCGGTTGCCGAGTCTTCGGTTGCCCAGTCTTCTGTTGTCGAGTCTTCGGTTGCCGAGTCTTCGGTTGCCGTATCTTCGGTTGCCGAGTCTTCGGTTGCCGAGTCTTCGCTTGCCGAGTCTTCGGTTGCCGAGCCTTCGGTAGTCGAGCCTTCCGTTTCCGAGCCTTCGGTTTTCGCGCCATCGGATGCCGCGCCTTCGGTCGCCGAGGCCTCGGTCGCCGAGCCTTCGGTCGCCGAGCCTTCGGTCACCGAGCCTTCGGTCGCCGAGTCTTCGGTCGCCGAGTCTTCGCTTGGCGAGTCTTCGGTTGCCCAGACTTCTGTTGTGGAGTCTTCGGTTGTCGAGTCTTCGGTTGTCGAGCCTTCAGTCGGCGAGCCTTCGGTCGCCGAGCCTTCGGTCGCCGAGGCTTCGGTCGCCGAGCCTTCGGTCGCCGAGCCTTCGGTCGCCGAGCTTTCGGTCGCCGAGCCTTCGGACGCCGAACCTTCGGTCGCGGAGTCTTCGGTCGCCGAGTCTTCGGTCGCCGAGTCTTCGGTCGCCAAGCCTTCGGTCGCCGAGCCTTCGGTCGCCGAGCCTTCGGTTGCCGAGCCTTCGATCGCCGAGCCTTGGGTCGCCGAGCCTTCGGTCGCCGAGCCTTCGGTTGCCGAGCCTTCGGTCGCCGAACTTTCGGTCGCCGAGCCTTCGGTCGCCGAGGCTTCGGTCGCCGAGCCTTCGGTGGCCGAGACTTCGGTCGCCGAGCCTTCGGTCGCCGAGTCTGCGGTCGCAAGCCTTCGGTCGCCGAGCCTTCGGTCGTCGAGCCTTCGGTTGTCGAGCCTTGGGTTGTCGAGCCTTCGGTCTCAGAGCCTTCGGTCGCCGAGCGTTCGGTCGCCGAGCGTTCGATCGCCGTGCCTTCGGTCGCCGACCCTTCTTTCGCCGAGTCTTCGGTTGCCGAGTCTTCGGTTGCCGAGTCTCTGGTTGCCGAGTCTTCGGTTGCCGAGTCTTCGGTTGCCGAGTCTTCGGTCGCCGAGTCTTCGGTCGCCGAGGCTTCGGTTGCCGAGTCTTCGGTGGCCGAGTCTTCGGTCGTCGAGCCTTCGGTCGCCGAGCCTTCGGTCGCCGAGCCTTGGGTCGCCGAGCCTTCGGTCGCCGAGCCTTCGGTCGCCGAGCCTTCGGTCGCCGAGCCTTCGGTTGCCGAGCCTTCGGTCGCCGAGAGTTCCGTCGCCGAGCCTTCGGTCGCCGAGTCTTCGGTTGCCGAGTCTTCGGTTGTCGAGTCTTCGGGCTCGAGTCTTCGGTCGCCGAGCCTTCGGTTGTCGAACCTTCGGTTGCCGAGCCTTCGGTTGCCGCGCCTTCGGATGCCGCGCCTTCGGTTGCCGAGTCTTCGGTTGCCGAGTCTTCGGTTGCCGAGTCTTCGGTTGCCGAGTCTTCGGTTGCCGAGTCTTGGGTTGTCGAATCCTCGGTGACGAGGTTCGGGGGTTCGAACTTTCCATGTCGAATTTTCCATGTCGAGCTTTCGATCAGGAATTTTCAATGAGGAAATTTCGATGTTGAATTCTCGAGGTCGAATTTTTGAGGTCGAATTTTTGGTGTCGAATTTTTGATGTCGAATTTTCGATGTCGAATTTTCGACGTCGAATATTCGACGTCGGATTTTCGACGTCGAATTTTCGATTTGGTGTATTCGGGTTACGAGGCTCCGTTGCGGGTCTTCGTATGTGGGTGTTCGTGTGCCGAGTCTTCGGTTGTCGAGTCTTCGGTTGCCGAGCCTTCGGTTGTCGAGCCTTCGGTTGCCGAGCCTTCGGTTGCCGCGCCTTCGGATGTCGCGCCTTCGGTTGCCGAGTCTTCGGTTGCCCGGTCTTCGGTTGCCGAGTCTTCGTTTGCCGAGTCTTCGGTTGCCCAGTCTGCGGTTGCCGAGTCTTCGGTTGCCGAGTCTTCGGTTGCCGAGTCTTCGGTCGCCGAGTCTTCGGTCGCCGAGTCTTCGGTCGCCGAGCCTTCGTTCGCCGAGCCTTCGGTCGCCGAGCCTTCGGTCGCCGAGCCTTCGGTCGCCGAGCCTTGGGTCGCCGAGCCTTCGGTCGCCGAGCCTTCGGTTGCCGAGCCTTCGGTTGCCGAGCCTTCGGTCGCCGAGCCTTCGGTCGCCGAGGCTTTGGTCGCCGAGCCTTCGGTGGCCGAGACTTCGGTCGCCGAGCCTTCGGTCGCCGAGTCTGCGGTCGCAAGCCTTGGGTTGCCGAGTCTTCGGTTGTCGAGTCCTCAGGCTCGAGTCTTCGGTCGCCGAGTCTTCGGTTGTCGAGCCTTCGGTCGCCGAGCCTTCGGTCGCCGAGCCTTCGATCACCGAGCCTTCGGTCGCCGAGCCTTCGATCGCCGAGCCTTCGTTCGTCGAGCCTTCGGTCGCCGAGCCTTCGGTCGTCGAGCCTTCGGTTGTCGAGCCTTGGGTTGTCGAGCCTTCGGTCTCAGAGCCTTCGGTCGCCGAACGTTCGGTCGCCGAGCCTTCGATCGCCGAGCCTTCGGTCGCCGAGCCTTCTTTCGCCGAGTCTTCGGTGGCCGAGTCTTCGGTTGCCGAGTCTTCGGTTACCGAGTCTTCGGTTGCCGAGTCTTCGGTTGCCGAGTCTCTGGTTGCCGAGTCTTCGGTTGCCGAGTCTTCGGTCGCCGAGTCTTCGGTCGCCGAGTCTTCGGTCGCCGAGCCTTGGGTCGCCGAGCCTTCGGTCGCCGAGCCTTCGGTTGCCGAGCCTTCGGTCGCCGAGCCTTCGGTCGCCGAGTCTGCGGTCGCAAGCCTTCGGTTGCCGAGTCTTCGGTTGCCGAGTCTTCGGTTGTCGAGTCCTCAGGCTCGAGTCTTCGGTCGCCGAGTCTTCGGTTGTCGAGCCTTCGGTCGCCGAGCCTTCGGTCGCCGAGCCTTCGATCACCGAGCCTTCGGTCGCCGAGCCTACGATCGCCGAGCCTTCGATCGTCGAGCCTTCGGTCGCCGAGCCTTCGGTCGTCGAGCCTTCGGTTGTCGAGCCTTGGGTTGTCGAGCCTTCGGTCTCAGAGCCTTCGGTCGCCGAGCGTTCGGTCGCCGAGCCTTCGATCGCCCAGCCTTCGGTCGCCGAGCCTTCTTTCGCCGAGTCTTCGGTGGCCGAGTCTTCGGTTGCCGAGTCTTCGGTTGCCGAGTCTTCGGTTGCCGAGTCTTCGGTTGCCGAGTCTCTGGTTGCCGAGTCTTCGGTTGCCGAGTCTTCGGTCGCCGAGTCTTCGGTCGCCGAGTCTTCGGTCGCCGAGGCTTCGGTTGCCGAGTCTTCGGTGGCCGAGTCTTCGGTTGCCGAGTCTTCGGTCGCCGAGTCTTCGGTCGCCGAGCCTTGGGTCGCCGAGCCTTCGGTCACCGAGCCTTCGGTTGCCGAGCCTTCGGTCGCCGAGCCTTCGGTCGCCGAGCCTTCGGTCGCCGAGGCTTCGGTCGCCGAGCCTTCGGTTGCCGAGCCTTCGGTCGCCGAGCCTTCGGTCGCCGAGCCTTCGGTCGCCGAGGCTTCGGTCGCCGAGCCTTCGGTGGCCGAGACTTCGGTCGCCGAGCCTTCGGTCGCCGAGTCTGCGGTCGCAAGCCTTCGGTTGCCGAGTCTTCGGTTGCCGAGTCTTCGGTTGTCGAGTCCTCAGGCTCGAGTCTTCGGTCGCCGAGTCTTCGGTTGTCGAGCCTTCGGTCGCCGAGCCTTCGGTCGCCGAGCCTTCGATCACCGAGCGTTCGGTCGCCGAGCCTTCGATCGCCGAGCCTTCGGTCGTCGAGCCTTCGGTCGCCGAGCCTTCGGTCGTCGAGCCTTCGGTTGTCGAGCCTTGGGTTGTCGAGCCTTCGGTCTCAGAGCCTTCGGTCGCCGAGCGTTCGGTCGCCGAGCCTTCGATCGCCGAGCCTTCGGTCGCCGAGCCTTCTTTCGCCGAGTCTTCGGTGGCCGAGTCTTCGGTTGCCGAGTCTTCGGTTGCCGAGTCTTCGGTTGCCGAGTCTTCGGTTGCCGAGTCTCTGGTTGCCGAGTCTTCGGTTGCCGAGTCTTCGGTCGCCGAGTCTTCGGTCGCCGAGTCTTCGGTCGCCAAGGCTTCGGTTGCCGAGTCTTCGGTGGCCGAGTCTTCGGTTGCCGAGTCTTCGGTCGCCGAGCCTTCGGTCGCCGAGCCTTGGGTCGCCGAGCCTTCGGTCGCCGAGCCTTCGGTCGCCGAGCCTGCGGTCGCAGAGAGTTCGGTCGCCGAGCCTTCGGTCGCCGAGGCTTCGGTCGCCGAGCCTTCGGTCGCCGAGCCTTCGGTCGCCGAGTCTTCGGTAGCCGAGTCTTCGGTTGCGGAGTCTTCGGTTGCCGAGTCTTCGGTTGCCGAGTCTTGGGTTGTCGAATCCTCGGTGACGAGGTTCCGGGTTCGAATTTTCCATGTGGAATTTTCCACGTCGAGCTTTCAAAAGGAATTTTCGATGAGGAATTTTCGATGTTGAATTCTCGAGGTCGAATTTTTGAGGTCGAATTTTTGGTGTCGAATCTTTGATGTCGAAATTTCGATGTCGAATTTTCGACGTCGAATTTTCGATTTGGTGTATTCGGGTGTCGAGGCTCCGTTTCGGGTCTTCGTATGTGGGTCTTCGTGTGCCGAGTCTTCGGTTGTCGAGTCTTCGGTTGCCGAGTCTTGGGTTGTCGAATCCTCGGTGACGAGGTTCCGGGGTTCGAATTTTCCATGTCGAATTTTCCATGTCGAGCTTTCGATCAGGAATTTTCGATGAGGAATTTTCGATGTTGAATTCTCGAGGTCGAATTTTTGGTGTCGAATTTTTGATGTCGAATTTTCGATGTCGAAATTTCGATGTCGAATTTTCGATTTGGTGTATTCGGGTGTCGAGGCTCCGTTTCGGGTCTTCGTGTGCCGAGTCTTCGGTTGTCGAGTCTTCGGGCTCGAGTCTTCGGTCGCCGAGCCTTCGGATGCCGCGCCTTCGGTTGCCGAGTCTTCGGTTGCCGAGTCTTCGGTTGCCGAGTCTTCGGTTGCCGAGTCTTCGGTTGCCGAGTCTTCGGTTGCCGAGTCTTCGGTTGTCGAGTCTTCGGTTGCCGAGTCTTCGGATGCCGAGTCTTCGGTAGCCGAGTCTTCGGTCGCCGAGTCTTCGGTCGCCGAGCCTTCGGTCGCCGAGCCTTCGGTCGCCGAGCCTTCGGTCGCCGAGCCTTCGGTCGCCGAGCCTTGGGTCGCCGAGCCTCGGGTCGCCGAGCCTTCGGTCGCCGAGCCTTCGGGCGCCGAGACTTCGGTCGCCGAGCCTTCGGTCGCCGAGTCTTCGGTTGCCGAGTCTTCGGTTGCCGAGAGTTCGGTTGCCGAGTCTTTGTGTGCCGAGTTTTCGGTTGTCGAGTCTTCGGGCTCGAGTCTTCGGTTCCCGAGTCTTCGGTTGCCGAGTCTTCGGTCGCCGAGGCCTCGGTCGCCGAGCCTTCGGTCGCCGAGACTTCGGTCGCCGAGCCTTCGGTCGCCGAGGCTTCGGTCGCCGAGCCTTCGGTCGCCGAGCCTTCGGTCGCCGAGTCTTCGGTCGCCGAGCCTTCGGTCGCCGAGCCTTCGGTAGCCGAGTCTTCGGTTGCGGAGTCTTCGGTTGCCGAGTCTTCGGTTGCCGAGTCTTGGGTTGTCGAATCCTCGGTGACGAGGTTCCGGGTTGGAATTTTCCATGTGGAATTTTCCACGTCGAGCTTTCAAAAGGAATTTTCGATGAGGAATTTTCGATGTTGAATTCTCGAGGTCGAATTTTTGAGGTCGAATTTTTGGTGTCGAATCTTTGATGTCGAAATTTCGATGTCGAATTTTCGACGTCGAATTTTCGATTTGGTGTATTCGGGTGTCGAGGCTCCGTTTCGGGTCTTCGTATGTGGGTCTTCGTGTGCCGAGTCTTCGGTTGTCGAGTCTTCGGTTGCCGAGTCTTGGGTTGTCGAATCCTCGGTGACGAGGTTCCGGGGTTCGAATTTTCCATGTCGAATTTTCCATGTCGAGCTTTCGATCAGGAATTTTCGATGAGGAATTTTCGATGTTGAATTCTCGAGGTCGAATTTTTGGTGTCGAATTTTTGATGTCGAATTTTCGATGTCGAAATTTCGATGTCGAATTTTCGATTTGGTGTATTCGGGTGTCGAGGCTCCGTTTCGGGTCTTCGTGTGCCGAGTCTTCGGTTGTCGAGTCTTCGGGCTCGAGTCTTCGGTCGCCGAGCCTTCGGATGCCGCGCCTTCGGTTGCCGAGTCTTCGGTTGCCGAGTCTTCGGTTGCCGAGTCTTCGGTTGCCGAGTCTTCGGTTGCCGAGCCTTCGGTTGCCGAGTCTTCGGTTGCCGAGTCTTCGGTTGTCGAGTCTTCGGGCTCGAGTCTTCGGTCGCCGAGTCTTCGGTAGCCGAGTCTTCGGTCGCCGAGCCTACGGTCGCCGAGCCTTCGGTCTCCGAGCCTTCGGTCGCCGAGCCTTCGGTCGCCGAGCCTTCGGTCGCCGAGCCTTCGGTCGCCGAGCCTTGGGTCACCGAGCCTCGGGTCGCCGAGCCTTCGGTCGCCGAGCCTTCGGTCGCCGAGCCTTCGGTCGCCGAGCATTCGGTCGCCGAGCCTTCGGTCGCCGAGCCTTCGGTCGCCGAGGCTTCGGTCGCCGAGTCTTCGGTCGCCGAGCCTTCGGTTGCCGAGTCTTCGGTTGCCGAGTCTTCGGTTGTCGAGTCTTCGGGCTCGAGTCTTCGGTTGTCGAGCCTTCGGTCGCCGAGCCTTCGGTCGCCGAGCCTTCGGTCGCCGAGCCTTCGGTCGCCGAGCCTTCGGTCGTCGAGCCTTCGGTTGTCGAGCCTTCGGATGCCGCTACTTCGGTCGCCGAACCTTCGGTTGCCGAGTCTTCGGTTGCCGAGTCTTCGGTTGCCGAGTCTTCGGTTGCCGAGTCTTCGGTTGTCGAGTCTTCGGTTGCCGAGTCTTCGGATGCCGAGTCTTCGGTAGCCGAGTCTTCGGTCGCCGAGTCTTCGGTCGCCGAGCCTTCGGTCGCCGAGCCTTCGGTCGCCGAGCCTTCGGTCGCCGAGCCTTCGGTCGCCGAGCCTTGGGTCGCCGAGCCTCGGGTCGCCGAGCCTTCGGTCGCCGAGCCTTCGGTCGCCGAGAATTCGGTCGCCGAGCCTTCGGTCGCCGAGTCTTCGGTTGCCGAGTCTTCGGTTGCCGAGAGTTCGGTTGCCGAGTCTTTGTGTGCCGAGTTTTCGGTTGTCGAGTCTTCGGGCTCGAGTCTTCGGTTGCCGAGTCTTCGGTTGCCGAGTCTTCGGTCGCCGAGGCCTCGGTCGCCGAGCCTTCGGTCGCCGAGACTTCGGTCGCCGAGCCTTCGGTCGCCGAGTCTTCGGTCGCCGTGCCTTCGGTCGCCGAGTCTTCGGTCGCCGAGTCTTCGGTCGCCGAGTCTTCGGTTGCCTAGTCTTCGGTTGCCGAGTCTAAGGTTGCCGAGTCTTCGGTTGCCGAGTCTAAGGTTGCCGAGTCTTCGGTTGCCGAGTCTTCGGTTGTCGAGTCTTCGGTTGTCGAGTTTTCGGTTGTCGATTCTTCGGTTTCCGAGTCTTCGGTTGCCGAGTCTTCGGTTGCCGAGTCTTCGGTTGCCGAGTCTTCGGTTGCCGAGTCTTCGGTTGCCGAGCCTTCGGTCGCCGAGTCTGCGGTCGCAAGCCTTCGGTTGCCGAGTCTTCGGTTGCCGAGTCTTCGGTTGTCGAGTCCTCAGGCTCGAGTCTTCGGTCGCCGAGTCTTCGGTTGTCGAGCCTTCGGTCGCCGAGCCTTCGGTCGCCGAGCCTTCGATCACCGAGCGTTCGGTCGCCGAGCCTTCGATCGCCGAGCCTTCGGTCGTCGAGCCTTCGGTCGCCGAGCCTTCGGTCGTCGAGCCTTCGGTTGTCGAGCCTTGGGTTGTCGAGCCTTCGGTCTCAGAGCCTTCGGTCGCCGAGCGTTCGGTCGCCGAGCCTTCGATCGCCGAGCCTTCGGTCGCCGAGCCTTCTTTCGCCGAGTCTTCGGTGGCCGAGTCTTCGGTTGCCGAGTCTTCGGTTGCCGAGTCTTCGGTTGCCGAGTCTTCGGTTGCCGAGTCTCTGGTTGCCGAGTCTTCGGTTGCCGAGTCTTCGGTTGCCGAGTCTTCGGTGGCCGAGTCTTCGGTTGCCGAGTCTTCGGTCGCCGAGCCTTCGGTCGCCGAGCCTTGGGTCGCCGAGCCTTCGGTCGCCGAGCCTTCGGTCGCCGAGCCTGCGGTCGCCGAGAGTTCGGTCGCCGAGCCTTCGGTCGCCGAGGCTTCGGTCGCCGAGCCTTCGGTCGCCGAGCCTTCGGTCGCCGAGTCTTCGGTCGCCGAGCCTTCGGTCGCCGAGCCTTCGGTAGCCGAGTCTTCGGTTGCGGAGTCTTCGGTTGCCGAGTCTTCGGTTGCCGAGTCTTGGGTTGTCGAATCCTCGGTGACGAGGTTCCGGGTTCGAATTTTCCATGTGGAATTTTCCACGTCGAGCTTTCAAAAGGAATTTTCGATGAGGAATTTTCGATGTTGAATTCTCGAGGTCGAATTTTTGAGGTCGAATTTTTGGTGTCGAATCTTTGATGTCGAAATTTCGATGTCGAATTTTCGACGTCGAATTTTCGATTTGGTGTATTCGGGTGTCGAGGCTCCGTTTCGGGTCTTCGTATGTGGGTCTTCGTGTGCCGAGTCTTCGGTTGTCGAGTCTTCGGTTGCCGAGTCTTGGGTTGTCGAATCCTCGGTGACGAGGTTCCGGGGTTCGAATTTTCCATGTCGAATTTTCCATGTCGAGCTTTCGATCAGGAATTTTCGATGAGGAATTTTCGATGTTGAATTCTCGAGGTCGAATTTTTGGTGTCGAATTTTTGATGTCGAATTTTCGATGTCGAAATTTCGATGTCGAATTTTCGATTTGGTGTATTCGGGTGTCGAGGCTCCGTTTCGGGTCTTCGTGTGCCGAGTCTTCGGTTGTCGAGTCTTCGGGCTCGAGTCTTCGGTCGCCGAGCCTTCGGATGCCGCGCCTTCGGTTGCCGAGTCTTCGGTTGCCGAGTCTTCGGTTGCCGAGTCTTCGGTTGCCGAGCCTTCGGTTGCCGAGTCTTCGGTTGCCGAGTCTTCGGTTGTCGAGTCTTCGGGCTCGAGTCTTCGGTCGCCGAGTCTTCGGTAGCCGAGTCTTCGGTCGCCGAGCCTACGGTCGCCGAGCCTTCGGTCTCCAAGCCTTCGGTCGCCGAGCCTTCGGTCGCCGAGCCTTCGGTCTCCGAGCCTTCGGTCGCCGAGCCTTCGGTCGCCGAGCCTTCGGTCGCCGAGCCTTGGGTCACCGAGCCTCGGGTCGCCGAGCCTTCGGTCGCCGAGCCTTCGGTCGCCGAGCCTTCGGTCGCCGAGCATTCGGTCGCCGAGCCTTCGGTCGCCGAGCCTTCGGTCGCCGAGGCTTCGGTCGCCGAGTCTTCGGTCGCCGAGCCTTCGGTTGCCGAGTCTTCGGTTGCCGAGTCTTCGGTTGTCGAGTCTTCGGGCTCGAGTCTTCGGTTGTCGAGCCTTCGGTCGCCGAGCCTTCGGTCGCCGAGCCTTCGATCGCCGAGCCTTCGGTCGCCGAGCCTTCGGTCGCCGAGCCTTCGGTCGTCGAGCCTTCGGTTGTCGAGCCTTCGGATGCCGCTACTTCGGTCGCCGAACCTTCGGTTGCCGAGTCTTCGGTTGCCGAGTCTTCGGTTGCCGAGTCTTCGGTTGCCGAGTCTTCGGATGCCGAGTCTTCGGTAGCCGAGTCTTCGGTCGCCGAGTCTTCGGTCGCCGAGCATTCGGTCGCCGAGCCTTCGGTCGCCGAGCCTTCGGTCGCCGAGCCTTCGGTCGCCGAGCCTTGGGTCGCCGAGCCTCGGGTCGCCGAGCCTTCGGTCGCCGAGCCTTCGGTCGCCGAGACTTCGGTCGCCGAGCCTTCGGTCGCCGAGTCTTCGGTTGCCGAGTCTTCGGTTGCCGAGAGTTCGGTTGCCGAGTCTTTGTGTGCCGAGTTTTCGGTTGTCGAGTCTTCGGGCTCGAGTCTTCGGTTCCCGAGTCTTCGGTTGCCGAGTCTTCGGTCGCCGAGGCCTCGGTCGCCGAGCCTTCGGTCGCCGAGACTTCGGTCTCCGAGCCTTCGGTCGCCGAGGCTTCGGTCGCCGAGCCTTCGGTCGCCGAGCCTTCGGTCGCCGAGTCTTCGGTCGCCGAGCCTTCGGTCGCCGA
Source organism: Tenodera sinensis (assembly GCA_030765045.1). NCBI lineage: Eukaryota > Metazoa > Arthropoda > Insecta > Mantodea > Mantidae > Tenodera > Tenodera sinensis. Next base: position 365,014,114 of record CM060964.1, on the reverse strand, counting down.
GCCTTTGGTAGCCGAGTCTTCGGTTGCGGAGTCTTCGGTTGCCGAGTCTTCGGTTGCCGAGTCTTGGGTTGTCGAATCCTCGGTGACGAGGTTCCGGGTTCGAATTTTCCATGTGGAATTTTCCACGTCGAGCTTTCAAAAGGAATTTTCGATGAGGAATTTTCGATGTTGAATTCTCGAGGTCGAATTTTTGAGGTCGAATTTTTGGTGTCGAATCTTTGATGTCGAAATTTCGATGTCGAATTTTCGACGTCGAATCTTCGATTTGGTGTATTCGGGTGTCGAGGCTCCGTTTCGGGTCTACGTATGTGGGTCTTCGTGTGCCGAGTCTTCGGTTGTCGAGTCTTCGGTTGCCGAGTCTTGGGTTGTCGAATCCTCGGTGACGAGGTTCCGGGGTTCGAATTTTCCATGTCGAATTTTCCATGTCGAGCTTTCGATCAGGAATTTTCGATGAGGAATTTTCGATGTTGAATTCTCGAGGTCGAATTTTTGGTGTCGAATTTTTGATGTCGAATTTTCGATGTCGAAATTTCGATGTCGAATTTTCGATTTGGTGTATTCGGGTGTCGAGGCTCCGTTTCGGGTCTTCGTGTGCCGAGTCTTCGGTTGTCGAGTCTTCGGGCTCGAGTCTTCGGTCGCCGAGCCTTCGGATGCCGCGCCTTCGGTTGCCGAGTCTTCGGTTGCCGAGTCTTCGGTTGCCGAGTCTTCGGTTGCCGAGTCTTCGGTTGCCGAGCCTTCGGTTGCCGAGTCTTCGGTTGCCGAGTCTTCGGTTGTCGAGTCTTCGGGCTCGAGTCTTCGGTCGCCGAGTCTTCGGTAGCCGAGTCTTCGGTCGCCGAGCCTACGGTCGCCGAGCCTTCGGTCTCCGAGCCTTCGGTCGCCGAGCCTTCGGTCGCCGAGCCTTCGGTCGCCGAGCCTTGGGTCACCGAGCCTCGGGTCGCCGAGCCTTCGGTTGCCGAGCCTTCGGTCGCCGAGCCTTCGGTCGCCGAGCATTCGGTCGCCGAGCCTTCGGTCGCCGAGCCTTCGGTCGCCGAGGCTTCGGTCGCCGAGTCTTCGGTCGCCGAGCCTTCGGTTGCCGAGTCTTCGGTTGCCGAGTCTTCGGTTGTCGAGTCTTCGGGCTCGAGTCTTCGGTTGTCGAGCCTTCGGTCGCCGAGCCTTCGGTCGCCGAGCCTTCGATCGCCGAGCCTTCGGTCGCCGAGCCTTCGGTCGCCGAGCCTTCGGTCGTCGAGCCTTCGGTTGTCGAGCCTTCGGATGCCGCTACTTCGGTCGCCGAACCTTCGGTTGCCGAGTCTTCGGTTGCCGAGTCTTCGGTTGCCGAGTCTTCGGTTGCCGAGTCTTCGGTTGCCGAGTCTTCGGTTGTCGAGTCTTCGGTTGCCGAGTCTTCGGATGCCGAGTCTTCGGTAGCCGAGTCTTCGGTCGCCGAGTCTTCGGTCGCCGAGCCTTCGGTCGCCGAGCCTTCGGTCGCCGAGCCTTCGGTCGCCGAGCCTTCGGTCGCCGAGCCTTGGGTCGCCGAGCCTCGGGTCGCCGAGCCTTCGGTCGCCGAGCCTTCGGTCGCCGAGAATTCGGTCGCCGAGCCTTCGGTCGCCGAGTCTTCGGTTGCCGAGTCTTCGGTTGCCGAGAGCTCGGTTGCCGAGTCTTTGTGTGCCGAGTTTTCGGTTGTCGAGTCTTCGGGCTCGAGTCTTCGGTTGCCGAGTCTACGGTTGCCGAGTCTTCGGTCGCCGAGGCCTCGGTCGCCGAGTCTTCGGTCGCCGTGCCTTCGGTCGCCGAGTCTTCGGTCGCCGAGTCTTCGGTCGCCGAGTCTTCGGTTGCCTAGTCTTCGGTTGCCGAGTCTAAGGTTGCCGAGTCTTCGGTTGCCGAGTCTAAGGTTGCCGAGTCTTCGGTTGCCGAGTCTTCGGTTGTCGAGTCTTCGGTTGTCGAGTTTTCGGTTGTCGATTCTTCGGTTTCCGAGTCTTCGGTTGCCGAGTCTTCGGTTGCCGAGTCTTCGGTTGCCGAGTCTTCGGTTGCCGAGTCTTCGGTTGCCGAGTCTTCGGTTGCCGAGTCTTTGGTTGCCGAGTCTTCGGTTGCCGATTCTTCGGTTGCAGAGACTTCGGTTGCCGAGTCTTCGGTTGCCGAGCCTTCGGTTGCCGAGCCTTCGGTTGCCGAGCCTTCGGATGCCGCTACTTCGGTCGCCGAACCTTCGGTCGCCGAGCCTTCGGTCGCCGAGGCTTCGGTCGCCGAGCCTTCGGTCGCCGAGCCTTCGGTCGCCGAGTTTTCGGTTGTCGAGTCTTCGGGCTCGAGTCTTCGGTTGCCGAGTCTTCGGCTGCCGAGTCTTCGGTTGCCGAGTCTTCGGTCGCCGAGGCCTCGTTCGCCGAGCCTTCGGTCGCCGAGACTTCGGTCGCCGAGCCTTCGGTCGCCGAGTCTTCGGTCGCCGTGCCTTCGGTCGCCGAGTCTTCGGTCGCCGAGTCTTCGGTTGCCGAGGCTTCGATTGCCGAGTCTTCGGTTTCCGAGTCTTCGGTTGCCGAGTCTTCGGTTGCCGAGTCTTCGGTCGCCGAGCCTTCGGTCGCCGAGCCTTCGGTCGCCGAGCCTTGGGTCGCCGAGCCTTCGGTCGCCAAGCCTTCGGTCGCCGAGCCTACGGTCGCCGAGCCTTCGGTCGCCGAGCCTTCGGTCGCCGAGGCTTCGGTCGCCGAGCCTTCGGTAGCCGAGTCTGCGGTTGCGGAGTCTTCGGTTGCGGAGTCTTCGGTAGCCGAGTCTTGGGTTGTCGAATCCTCGGTGACGAGGTTCCGGGGTTCGAATTTTCCATGTCGAATTTTCCACGTCGAGCTTTCGATCAGGAATTTTCGATGAGGAATTTCGATGTTGAATTCTCGAGGTCGAATTTTTGAGGTCGAATTTTTGGTGTCGAATCTTTGATGTCGAATTTTCGATGTCGAAATTTCGATGTCGAATTTTCGACGTCGAATTTTCGATTTGGTGTATTCGGGTGTCGAGGCTCCGTTTCGGGTCTTCGTATGTGGGTCTTCGTGTGTCGAGTCTTCGGTTGTCGAGTCTTCGGTTGCCGAGTCTTGGGTTGTCGAATCCTCGGTGACGAGGTTCCGGGGTTCGAATTTTCCATGTCGAATTTCCATGTCGAGCTTTCGATCAGGAATTTTCGATGAGGAATTTTCGATGTTGAATTCTCGAGGTCGAATTTTTGAGGTCGAATTTTTGGTCTCGAATTTTTGATGTCGAAATTTCGATGTCGAATTTTTCGACGTCGAATTTTCGATTTGGTGTATTCGGGTGTCGAGGCTCCGTTTCGGGTCTTCGTATGTGGGTCTTCGTGTGCCGAGTCTTCGGGTGTCGAGTCTTCGGGCTCGAGTCTTCGGTCGCCGAGCCTTCGGTTGTCGAGCCTTCGGTTGCCGAGCCTTCGGTCGCCGAGCCTTCGGTCGCCGAGCCTTCGGTCGCCGAGCATTCGGTCGCCGAGCCTTCGGTCGCCGAGCCTTCGGTCGCCGAGGCTTCGGTCGCCGAGTCTTCGGTCGCCGAGTCTTCGGTTGTCGAGTCTTCGGTTGCCGAGTCTTCGGATGCCGAGTCTTCGGTAGCCGAGTCTTCGGTCGCCGAGTCTTCGGTCGCCGAGCCTACGGTCGCCGAGCCTTCGGTCTCCGAGCCTTCGGTCGCCGAGCCTTCGGTCGCCGAGTCTTCGGTCGCCGAGCCTTCAGTCGCCGAGCCTTCGGTCGCCGAGCCTTCGGTAGCCGAGTCTTCGGTTGCGGAGTCTTCGGTTGCCGAGTCTTCGGTTGCCGAGTCTTGGGTTGTTGAATCCTCGGTGACGAGGTTCCGGGGTTCGAATTTTCCATGTCGAATTTTCCATGTCGAGCTTTCGATCAGGAAATTTCGATGAGGAATTTTCGATGTTGAATTCTCGAGGTCGAATTTTTGGGGTCGAATTTTTGTTGTCGAATTTTTGATGTCGAATTTTCGATGTCGAATTTTCGACGTCGAATTTTCGATTTGGTGTATTCGGGTGTCGAGGCTCCGTTTCGGGTCTTCGTATGTGGGTCTTCGTGTGCCGAGTCTTCGGTTTTCGAGTCTTCGGTTGCCGAGTCTTGGGTTGTCGAATCCTCGGTGACGAGGTTCCGGGGTTCGAATTTTCCATGTCGAATTTTCCATGTCGACCTTTCGATCAGGAATTTTCGATGAGGAATTTTCGATGTTGAATTCTCGAGGTCGAATTTTTGAGGTCGAATTTTTGGTGTCGAATTTTTGATGTCGAATTTTCGATGTCGAAATTTCGATGTCGAATTTTCGACGTCGAATTTTCGATTTGGTGTATTCGGGTATCGAGGCTCCGTTTCGGGTCTTCGTATGTGGGTCTTCGTGTGCCGAGTCTTCGGTTGTCGAGTCTTCGGTTGCCGAGTCTTGGGTTGTCGAATCCTCGGTGACGAGGTTCCGGGGTTCGAATTTTCCATGTCGAATTTTGCATGTCGAGCTTTCGATCAGGAATTTTCGATGAGGAATTTTCGATGTTGAATTCTCGAGGTCGAATTTTTGAGGTCGAATTTTTGGTGTCGAATTTTTGATGTCGAATTTTCGATGTCGAAATTTAGATGTCAAATTTTCGACGTCGAATTTTCGATTTGGTGTATTCGGGTGTCGAGGCTCCGTTTCGGGTCTTCGTATGTGGGTCTTCGTGTGCCGAGTCTTCGGTTGTCGAGTCTTCGGTTGCCGAGTCTTCGATTGCCGAGTCTTCGGTTGCCGAGTCTTCGGTTGCCGAGTCTTCGGTTGCCGAGTCTTCGGTTGTCGAGTCTTCGGTTGCCGAGTCTTCGGATGCCGAGTCTTCGGTAGCCGAGTCTTCGGTCGCCGAGTCTTCGGTCGCCGAGCCTTCGGTCTCCGAGCCTTCGGTCCCCGAACCTTCGGTCGCCGAGCCTTCGGTCGCCGAGCCTTCGGTCGCCGAGCCTTGGGTCGCCGAGCCTTCGGTCGCCGAGTCTTCGGTCGCCGAGCCTTCGGTCGCCGAGGCTTCGGTCGCCGAGCCTTCGGTCGCCGAGACTTCGGTCGCCGAGTCTTCGGTCGCCGAGCCTTCGGTCGCCGAGTCTTCGGTTGCCGAGTCTTCGGTTGCCGAGTCTTCGGTTGCCGAGTCTTCGTGTGCCGAGTTTTCGGTTGTCGAGTCTTCGGGCTCGAGTCTTCGGTTGCCGAGTCTTCGGTTGCCGAGTCTTCGGTCGCTGAGGCCTCGGTCGCCGAGCCTTCGGACGCCGAGACTTCGGTCGCCGAGCCTTCTGTCGCCGAGTCTTCGGTCGCCGAGCCTTCGGTCGCCGAGTCTTCGGTTGCCGAGTCTTCGGTTGCCGAGTCTTCGGTTGCGGAGTTTTCGGTTGCCGAGTCTTCGGTTGCCGAGTCTTCGGTTGCCGAGTCTTCGGTTGCCGAGTCTTCGGTTGTGGAGTCTTCGGTTGTCGAGTTTTCGGGCTCGAGTCTTCGGTTGCCGAGTCTTCGGTTGCCGAGTCTATGGTTGCCGAGTCTTCGGTCGCCGAGGCCTCGGTCGCCGAGTCTTCGGTCTCCGAGCCTTCGGTCGCCGAGCCTTCGGTAGCCGAGTCTTCGGTCGCCGAGCCTTCGGTAGCCGAGTCTTCGGTTGCGGAGTCTTCCGTTGCCGAGTCTTCGGTTGCCGAGTCTTGGGTTGTCGAATCCTCGGTGACGAGGTTCCGGGGTTCGAATTTTCCATGTTGAATTTTCCATGTCGAGCTTTCGATCAGGAATTTTCGATGAGGAATTTTCGATGTTGAATTCTCGAGGTCGAATTTTTGATGTCGAATTTTCGATGTCGAAATTTAGATGTCAAATTTTCGACGTCGAATTTTCGATTTGGTGTATTCGGGTGTCGAGGCTCCGTTTCGGGTCTTCGTATGTGGGTCTTCGTGTGCCGAGTCTTCGGTTGTCGAGTCTTCGGTTGCCGAGTCTTCGATTGCCGAGTCTTCGGTTGCCGAGTCTTCGGTTGCCGAGTCTTCGGTTGCCGAGTCTTCGGTTGTCGAGTCTTCGGTTGCCGAGTCTTCGGATGCCGAGTCTTCGGTAGCCGAGTCTTCGGTCGCCGAGTCTTCGGTCGCCGAGCCTTCGGTCTCCGAGCCTTCGGTCCCCGAACCTTCGGTCGCCGAGCCTTCGGTCGCCGAGCCTTCGGTCGCCGAGCCTTGGGTCGCCGAGCCTTCGGTCGCCGAGTCTTCGGTCGCCGAGCCTTCGGTCGCCGAGGCTTCGGTCGCCGAGCCTTCGGTCGCCGAGACTTCGGTCGCCGAGTCTTCGGTCGCCGAGCCTTCGGTCGCCGAGTCTTCGGTTGCCGAGTCTTCGGTTGCCGAGTCTTCGGTTGCCGAGTCTTCGTGTGCCGAGTTTTCGGTTGTCGAGTCTTCGGGCTCGAGTCTTCGGTTGCCGAGTCTTCGGTTGCCGAGTCTTCGGTCGCTGAGGCCTCGGTCGCCGAGCCTTCGGACGCCGAGACTTCGGTCGCCGAGCCTTCTGTCGCCGAGTCTTCGGTCGCCGAGCCTTCGGTCGCCGAGTCTTCGGTTGCCGAGTCTTCGGTTGCCGAGTCTTCGGTTGCGGAGTTTTCGGTTGCCGAGTCTTCGGTTGCCGAGTCTTCGGTTGCCGAGTCTTCGGTTGCCGAGTCTTCGGTTGTGGAGTCTTCGGTTGTCGAGTTTTCGGGCTCGAGTCTTCGGTTGCCGAGTCTTCGGTTGTCGAGTCTTCGGGCTCGAGTCTTCGGTTGTCGAGCCTTCGGTCGCCGAGCCTTCGGTCGCCGAGCCTTCGATCGCCGAGCCTTCGGTCGCCGAGCCTTCGGTCGCCGAGCCTTCGGTCGTCGAGCCTTCGGTTGTCGAGCCTTCGGATGCCGCTACTTCGGTCGCCGAACCTTCGGTTGCCGAGTCTTCGGTTGCCGAGTCTTCGGTTGCCAAATCTTCGGTTGCCGAGTCTTCGGTTGCCGAGTCTTCGGTTGTCGAGTCTTCGGTTGCCGAGTCTTCGGATGCCGAGTCTTCGGTAGCCGAGTCTTCGGTCGCCGAGTCTTCGGTCGCCGAGCCTTCGGTCGCCGAGCCTTCGGTCGCCGAGCCTTCGGTCGCCGAGCCTTCGGTCGCCGAGCCTTGGGTCGCCGAGCCTCGGGTCGCCGAGCCTTCGGTCGCCGAGCCTTCGGTCGCCGAGAATTCGGTCGCCGAGCCTTCGGTCGCCGAGTCTTCGGTTGCCGAGTCTTCGGTTGCCGAGAGCTCGGTTGCCGAGTCTTTGTGTGCCGAGTTTTCGGTTGTCGAGTCTTCGGGCTCGAGTCTTCGGTTGCCGAGTCTACGGTTGCCGAGTCTTCGGTCGCCGAGGCCTCGGTCGCCGAGTCTTCGGTCGCCGTGCCTTCGGTCGCCGAGTCTTCGGTCGCCGAGTCTTCGGTCGCCGAGTCTTCGGTTGCCTAGTCTTCGGTTGCCGAGTCTAAGGTTGCCGAGTCTTCGGTTGCCGAGTCTAAGGTTGCCGAGTCTTCGGTTGCCGAGTCTTCGGTTGTCGAGTCTTCGGTTGTCGAGTTTTCGGTTGTCGATTCTTCGGTTTCCGAGTCTTCGGTTGCCGAGTCTTCGGTTGCCGAGTCTTCGGTTGCCGAGTCTTCGGTTGCCGAGTCTTCGGTTGCCGAGTCTTCGGTTGCCGAGTCTTTGGTTGCCGAGTCTTCGGTTGCCGATTCTTCGGTTGCAGAGACTTCGGTTGCCGAGTCTTCGGTTGCCGAGCCTTCGGTTGCCGAGCCTTCGGTTGCCGAGCCTTCGGATGCCGCTACTTCGGTCGCCGAACCTTCGGTCGCCGAGCCTTCGGTCGCCGAGGCTTCGGTCGCCGAGCCTTCGGTCGCCGAGCCTTCGGTCGCCGAGTTTTCGGTTGTCGAGTCTTCGGGCTCGAGTCTTCGGTTGCCGAGTCTTCGGCTGCCGAGTCTTCGGTTGCCGAGTCTTCGGTCGCCGAGGCCTCGTTCGCCGAGCCTTCGGTCGCCGAGACTTCGGTCGCCGAGCCTTCGGTCGCCGAGTCTTCGGTCGCCGTGCCTTCGGTCGCCGAGTCTTCGGTCGCCGAGTCTTCGGTTGCCGAGGCTTCGATTGCCGAGTCTTCGGTTTCCGAGTCTTCGGTTGCCGAGTCTTCGGTTGCCGAGTCTTCGGTCGCCGAGCCTTCGGTCGCCGAGCCTTCGGTCGCCGAGCCTTGGGTCGCCGAGCCTTCGGTCGCCAAGCCTTCGGTCGCCGAGCCTACGGTCGCCGAGCCTTCGGTCGCCGAGCCTTCGGTCGCCGAGGCTTCGGTCGCCGAGCCTTCGGTAGCCGAGTCTGCGGTTGCGGAGTCTTCGGTTGCGGAGTCTTCGGTAGCCGAGTCTTGGGTTGTCGAATCCTCGGTGACGAGGTTCCGGGGTTCGAATTTTCCATGTCGAATTTTCCACGTCGAGCTTTCGATCAGGAATTTTCGATGAGGAATTTCGATGTTGAATTCTCGAGGTCGAATTTTTGAGGTCGAATTTTTGGTGTCGAATCTTTGATGTCGAATTTTCGATGTCGAAATTTCGATGTCGAATTTTCGACGTCGAATTTTCGATTTGGTGTATTCGGGTGTCGAGGCTCCGTTTCGGGTCTTCGTATGTGGGTCTTCGTGTGTCGAGTCTTCGGTTGTCGAGTCTTCGGTTGCCGAGTCTTGGGTTGTCGAATCCTCGGTGACGAGGTTCCGGGGTTCGAATTTTCCATGTCGAATTTCCATGTCGAGCTTTCGATCAGGAATTTTCGATGAGGAATTTTCGATGTTGAATTCTCGAGGTCGAATTTTTGAGGTCGAATTTTTGGTCTCGAATTTTTGATGTCGAAATTTCGATGTCGAATTTTTCGACGTCGAATTTTCGATTTGGTGTATTCGGGTGTCGAGGCTCCGTTTCGGGTCTTCGTATGTGGGTCTTCGTGTGCCGAGTCTTCGGGTGTCGAGTCTTCGGGCTCGAGTCTTCGGTCGCCGAGCCTTCGGTTGTCGAGCCTTCGGTTGCCGAGCCTTCGGTTGCCGCGCCTTCGGATGCCGCGCCTTCGGTTGCCGAGTCTTCGGTTGCCGAGTCTTCGGTTGCCGAGTCTTCGGTTGCCGAGTCTTCGGTTGCCGAGTCTTCGGTTGCCGAGTCTTCGGTTGTCGAGTCTTCGGTTGCCGAGTCTTCGGATGCCGAGTCTTCGGTAGCCGAGTCTTCGGTCGCCGAGTCTTCGGTCGCCGAGCCTACGGTCGCCGAGCCTTCGGTCTCCGAGCCTTCGGTCGCCGAGCCTTCGGTCGCCGAGTCTTCGGTCGCCGAGCCTTCAGTCGCCGAGCCTTCGGTCGCCGAGCCTTCGGTAGCCGAGTCTTCGGTTGCGGAGTCTTCGGTTGCCGAGTCTTCGGTTGCCGAGTCTTGGGTTGTTGAATCCTCGGTGACGAGGTTCCGGGGTTCGAATTTTCCATGTCGAATTTTCCATGTCGAGCTTTCGATCAGGAAATTTCGATGAGGAATTTTCGATGTTGAATTCTCGAGGTCGAATTTTTGGGGTCGAATTTTTGTTGTCGAATTTTTGATGTCGAATTTTCGATGTCGAATTTTCGACGTCGAATTTTCGATTTGGTGTATTCGGGTGTCGAGGCTCCGTTTCGGGTCTTCGTATGTGGGTCTTCGTGTGCCGAGTCTTCGGTTTTCGAGTCTTCGGTTGCCGAGTCTTGGGTTGTCGAATCCTCGGTGACGAGGTTCCGGGGTTCGAATTTTCCATGTCGAATTTTCCATGTCGACCTTTCGATCAGGAATTTTCGATGAGGAATTTTCGATGTTGAATTCTCGAGGTCGAATTTTTGAGGTCGAATTTTTGGTGTCGAATTTTTGATGTCGAATTTTCGATGTCGAAATTTCGATGTCGAATTTTCGACGTCGAATTTTCGATTTGGTGTATTCGGGTATCGAGGCTCCGTTTCGGGTCTTCGTATGTGGGTCTTCGTGTGCCGAGTCTTCGGTTGTCGAGTCTTCGGTTGCCGAGTCTTGGGTTGTCGAATCCTCGGTGACGAGGTTCCGGGGTTCGAATTTTCCATGTCGAATTTTGCATGTCGAGCTTTCGATCAGGAATTTTCGATGAGGAATTTTCGATGTTGAATTCTCGAGGTCGAATTTTTGAGGTCGAATTTTTGGTGTCGAATTTTTGATGTCGAATTTTCGATGTCGAAATTTAGATGTCAAATTTTCGACGTCGAATTTTCGATTTGGTGTATTCGGGTGTCGAGGCTCCGTTTCGGGTCTTCGTATGTGGGTCTTCGTGTGCCGAGTCTTCGGTTGTCGAGTCTTCGGTTGCCGAGTCTTCGATTGCCGAGTCTTCGGTTGCCGAGTCTTCGGTTGCCGAGTCTTCGGTTGCCGAGTCTTCGGTTGTCGAGTCTTCGGTTGCCGAGTCTTCGGATGCCGAGTCTTCGGTAGCCGAGTCTTCGGTCGCCGAGTCTTCGGTCGCCGAGCCTTCGGTCTCCGAGCCTTCGGTCCCCGAACCTTCGGTCGCCGAGCCTTCGGTCGCCGAGCCTTCGGTCGCCGAGCCTTGGGTCGCCGAGCCTTCGGTCGCCGAGTCTTCGGTCGCCGAGCCTTCGGTCGCCGAGGCTTCGGTCGCCGAGCCTTCGGTCGCCGAGCCTTCGGTCGCCGAGTCTTCGGTCGCCGAGCCTTCGGTCGCCGAGGCTTCGGTCGCCGAGCCTTCGGTCGCCGAGACTTCGGTCGCCGAGTCTTCGGTCGCCGAGCCTTCGGTCGCCGAGTCTTCGGTTGCCGAGTCTTCGGTTGCCGAGTCTTCGGTTGCCGAGTCTTCGTGTGCCGAGTTTTCGGTTGTCGAGTCTTCGGGCTCGAGTCTTCGGTTGCCGAGTCTTCGGTTGCCGAGTCTTCGGTCGCTGAGGCCTCGGTCGCCGAGCCTTCGGACGCCGAGACTTCGGTCGCCGAGCCTTCGGTTGCCGAGTCTTCGGTTGCCGAGTCTTCGGTTGCGGAGTTTTCGGTTGCCGAGTCTTCGGTTGCCGAGTCTTCGGTTGCCGAGTCTTCGGTTGCCGAGTCTTCGGTTGTGGAGTCTTCGGTTGTCGAGTTTTCGGGCTCGAGTCTTCGGTTGCCGAGTCTTCGGTTGCCGAGTCTATGGTTGCCGAGTCTTCGGTCGCCGAGGCCTCGGTCGCCGAGCCTTCGGACGCCGAGACTTCGGTCGCCGAGCCTTCGGTCGCCGAGTCTTCGGTCGCCGAGTCTTCGGTTGCCGAGTCTTCGGTTGCCGAGTCTTCGGTTGCCGATTCTTCGGTTGCCGAGTCTTCGGTTGCCGAGTCTTCGGTTGCCGAGTCTTCGGTTGCCGAGTCTTCGATTGCCGAGTCTTCGGTTGCCCAGTCTTCCGTTGTCGAGTCTTCGGTTGTCGAGTCTTCGGTTGTCGAGTCTTCGGTTGCCGAGCCTTCGGTCGCCGAGCCTTCGGTCGCCGAGCCTTCGGTCGCCGAGCCTTCGGTCGCCGAGCCTTCGGTCGCCGAGCCTTCGGTCGGCGAGCCTTGGGTCGCCGAGCCTTCGTTCGCCGAGCCTTCGGTCGCCGAGCCTTCGGTGGCCGAGCCATCGGTCGCCGAGCCTTCGGTCGCCGAGCCTTCGGTCGCCGAGGCTTCGGTCGCCGAGCCTTCGGTCGCCGAGACTTCGGTCGCCGAGTCTTCGGTCGCCGAGCCTTCGGTCGCCGAGTCTTCGGTTGCCGAGTCTTCGGTTGCCGAGTCTTCGGTTGCCGAGTCTTCGTGTGCCGAGTTTTCGGTTGTCGAGTCTTCGGGCTCGAGTCTTCGGTTGCCGAGTCTTCGGTTGCCGAGTCTTCGGTCGCTGAGGCCTCGGTCGCCGAGCCTTCGGACGCCGAGACTTCGGTCGCCGAGCCTTCTGTCGCCGAGTCTTCGGTCGCCGAGCCTTCGGTCGCCGAGTCTTCGGTTGCCGAGTCTTCGGTTGCCGAGTCTTCGGTTGCGGAGTTTTCGGTTGCCGAGTCTTCGGTTGCCGAGTCTTCGGTTGCCGAGTCTTCGGTTGCCGAGTCTTCGGTTGTGGAGTCTTCGGTTGTCGAGTTTTCGGGCTCGAGTCTTCGGTTGCCGAGTCTTCGGTTGCCGAGTCTATGGTTGCCGAGTGTTCGGTCGCCGAGGCCTCGGTCGCCGAGCCTTCGGACGCCGAGACTTCGGTCGCCGAGCCTTCGGTCGCCGAGTCTTCGGTCGCCGAGTCTTCGGTTGCCGAGTCTTCGGTTGCCGAGTCTTCGGTTGCCGATTCTTCGGTTGCCGAGTCTTCGGTTGCCGAGTCTTCGGTTGCCGAGTCTTCGGTTGCCGAGTCTTCGATTGCCGAGTCTTCGGTTGCCCAGTCTTCCGTTGTCGAGTCTTCGGTTGTCGAGTCTTCGGTTGTCGAGTCTTCGGTTGCCGAGCCTTCGGTCGCCGAGCCTTCGGTCGCCGAGCCTTCGGTCGCCGAGCCTTCGGTCGCCGAGCCTTCGGTCGCCGAGCCTTCGGTCGGCGAGCCTTGGGTCGCCGAGCCTTCGTTCGCCGAGCCTTCGGTCGCCGAGCCTTCGGTGGCCGAGCCATCGGTCGCCGAGCCTTCGGTCGCCGAGCCTTCGGTCGCCGAGTCTTCGGTTTCCGAGTCTTCGGTTGCCGAGTCCTCGGTTGCCGAGCCTTCGGTCACCGAGCCTTCGGTCGCCGATCCTTCGGTCGCCGAGCCTTCGGTCGCCGAGCCTTCGGTCGCCGAGCCTTCGGTCGCCGAGCCTTCGGTCGCCGAGCCTTCGGTAGCCGAGTCTTCGGTCGCCGAGCCTTCGGTAGCCGAGTCTTCGGTTGCCGAGTATTCGGTTGCCGAGTCTTCGGTTGCCGAGTCTTCGGTTGCCGAGTCTTCGGTTGCTGAGTCTTCGGTTGCCGAGTCTTCGGTAGCCGAGTCTTCGGTCGCCGAGTCTTCGGTCGCCGAGCCTTCGGTCGCCAAGTCTTCGGTCTCCGAGCCTTCGGTCGCCGAGCCTTCGGTAGCCGAGTCTTCGGTCGCCGAGCCTTCGGTAGCCGAGTCTTCGGTTGCGGAGTCTTCCGTTGCCGAGTCTTCGGTTGCCGAGTCTTGGGTTGTCGAATCCTCGGTGACGAGGTTCCGGGGTTCGAATTTTCCATGTTGAATTTTCCATGTCGAGCTTTCGATCAGGAATTTTCGATGAGGAATTTTCGATGTTGAATTCTCGAGGTCGAATTTTTGAGGTCGAATTTTCGATGTGGAATTTTCGACGTCGGATTTTCGACGTCGAATTTTCGATTTGGTGTATTCGGGTGTCGAAGCTCCGTTTCGGGTCTTCGTATGTGGGTCTTCGTGTGCCGAGTCTTCGGTTGCCGAGTCTTTGGTTGCCGAGTCTTCGGTTGCCGAGTCTTCGGTTGCCGAGTCTTCGGTTGCCGAGTCTTCGGTTGCTGAGTCTTCGGTTGCCGAGTCTTCGGTAGCTGAGTCTTCGGTCGCCGAGTCTTCGGTCGCCGAGCCTTCGGTCGCCGAGCCTTCGGTCGCCGAGCCTTCGGTTGCCGAGTCTTCGGTCGCCGAGCCTTCGGTCGCCGAGTCTTCGGTCGCCGAGTCTTCGGTTGCCGAGTCTTCGGTTGCCGAGTCTTCGGTCGCCGAGTCTTCGGTCGCCGAGTCTTCGGTTGCCGAGTCTTCGGTTGCCGAGTCTTCGGTTGCCGAGTCTTCGGTTGCCGAGCCTTAGGTTGCCGAGCCTTCGGATGCTGCGCCTTCGGTCGCCGAGCCTTCGGTTGCCGAGCCTTCGGTCGCCGAGTCTTCGGTCGCCGAGTCTTCGGTTGGCGAGTCTTCGGTTGCCCAGACTTCTGTTGTGGAGTCTTCGGTTGTCGAGTCTTCGGTTGCCGAGGCCTCGGTCGCCGAGCCTTCGGTCGCCGAGCCTTCGGTCGCCGAGGCTTCGGTCGCCGAGCCTTCGGTCGCCGAGCCTTCGGTCGCCGAGCCTTCGGTCGCCGAGCCTTCGGACGCCGAGCCTTCGGTCGCGGAGTCTTCAGTCGCCGAGTCTTCGGTCGCCGAGTCTTCGGTCGCCAAGCCTTCGGTCGCCGAGCCTTCGGTCGCCGAGCCTTCGGTTGCCGAGCCTTCGGTCGCCGAGCCTTGGGTCGCCGAGCCTTGGGTCGCCGAGCCTTCGGTCGCCGAGCCTTCGGTTGCCGAGCCTTCGGTCGCCGAACCTTCGGTCGCCGAGCCTTCGGTCGCCGAGGCTTCGGTCGCCGAGCCTTCGGTGGCCGAGACTTCGGTCGCCGAGCCTTCGGTCGCCGAGTCTGCGGTCGCAAGCCTTCGGTCGCCGAGCCTTCGGTCGTCGAGCCTTCGGTTGTCGAGCCTTGGGTTGTCGAGCCTTCGGTCTCAGAGCCTTCGGTCGCCGAGCGTTCGGTCGCCGAGCGTTCGATCGCCGTGCCTTCGGTCGCCGAGCCTTCTTTCTCCCAGTCTTCGGTGGCCGAGTCTTCGGTTGCCGAGTCTCTGGTTGCCGAGTCTTCGGTTGCCGAGTCTTCGGTTGCCGAGTCTTCGGTCGCCGAGTCTTCGGTCGCCGAGGCTTCGGTTGCCGAGTCTTCGGTGGCCGAGTCTTCGGTTGCCGAGTCTTCGGTCGTCGAGCCTTCGGTCGCCGAGCCCTCGGTCGCCGAGCCTTGGGTCGCCGAGCCTTCGGTCGCCGAGCCTTCGGTCGCCAAGCCTTCGGTTGCCGAGCCTTCGGTCGCCGAGAGTTCCGTCGCCGAGCCTTCGGTCGCCGAGTCTTCGGTTGCCGAGTCTTCGGTTGTCGAGTCTTCGGGCTCGAGTCTTCAGTCGCCGAGCCTTCGGTTGTCGAACCTTCGGTTGCCGAGCCTTCGGTTGCCGCGCCTTCGGATGCCGCACCTTCGGTTGCCGAGCCTTCGGTCGCCGAGCCTTCGGTCGCCGAGCCTTCGGTCGTCGAGCCTTCGGTCGCCGAGCCTTCGGTAGCCGAGTCTTCGGTTGCGGAGTCTTCCGTTGCCGAGTCTTCGGTTGCCGAGTCTTGGGTTGTCGAATCCTCGGTGACGAGGTTCCGGGGTTCGAATTTTCCATGTTGAATTTTCCATGTCGAGCTTTCGATCAGGAATTTTCGATGAGGAATTTTCGATGTTGAATTCTCGAGGTCGAATTTTTGAGGTCGAATTTTCGATGTGGAATTTTCGACGTCGGATTTTCGACGTCGAATTTTCGATTTGGTGTATTCGGGTGTCGAAGCTCCGTTTCGGGTCTTCGTATGTGGGTCTTCGTGTGCCGAGTCTTCGGTTGCCGAGTCTTTGGTTGCCGAGTCTTCGGTTGCCGAGTCTTCGGTTGCCGAGTCTTCGGTTGCCGAGTCTTCGGTTGCTGAGTCTTCGGTTGCCGAGTCTTCGGTAGCTGAGTCTTCGGTCGCCGAGTCTTCGGTCGCCGAGCCTTCGGTCGCCGAGCCTTCGGTCGCCGAGCCTTCGGTTGCCGAGTCTTCGGTCGCCGAGCCTTCGGTCGCCGAGTCTTCGGTCGCCGAGTCTTCGGTTGCCGAGTCTTCGGTCCCCGAGTCTTCGGTTGCCGAGTCTTCGGTTGCCGAGTCTTCGGTTGCCGAGTCTTCGGTTGCCGAGCCTTAGGTTGCCGAGCCTTCGGATGCTGCGCCTTCGGTCGCCGAGCCTTCGGTTGCCGAGCCTTCGGTCGCTGAGTCTTCGGTCGCCGAGTCTTCGGTCGCCGAGTCTTCGGTTGGCGAGTCTTCGGTTGCCCAGACTTCTGTTGTGGAGTCTTCGGTTGTCGAGTCTTCGGTTGCCGAGGCCTCGGTCGCCGAGCCTTCGGTCGCCGAGCCTTCGGTCGCCGAGGCTTCGGTCGCCGAGCCTTCGGTCGCCGAGCCTTCGGTCGCCGAGCCTTCGGTCGCCGAGCCTTCGGTCGCCGAGCCTTCGGACGCCGAGCCTTCGGTCGCGGAGTCTTCAGTCGCCGAGTCTTCGGTCGCCGAGTCTTCGGTCGCCAAGCCTTCGGTCGCCGAGCCTTCGGTCGCCGAGCCTTCGGTTGCCGAGCCTTCGGTCGCCGAGCCTTGGGTCGCCGAGCCTTGGGTCGCCGAGCCTTCGGTCGCCGAGCCTTCGGTTGCCGAGCCTTCGGTCGCCGAACCCTCGGTCGCCGAGCCTTCGGTCGCCGAGGCTTCGGTCGCCGAGCCTTCGGTGGCCGAGACTTCGGTCGCCGAGCCTTCGGTCGCCGAGTCTGCGGTCGCAAGCCTTCGGTCGCCGAGCCTTCGGTCGTCGAGCCTTCGGTTGTCGAGCCTTGGGTTGTCGAGCCTTCGGTCTCAGAGCCTTCGGTCGCCGAGCGTTCGGTCGCCGAGCGTTCGATCGCCGTGCCTTCGGTCGCCGAGCCTTCTTTCGCCGAGTCTTCGGTGGCCGAGTCTTCGGTTGCCGAGTCTCTGGTTGCCGAGTCTTCGGTTGCCGAGTCTTCGGTTGCCGAGTCTCTGGTTGCCGAGTCTTCGTTTGCCGAGTCTTCGGTCGCCGAGCCTTCGGTCGCCGAGCCTTCGGTCGCCGAGCCTTGGGTCGCCGAGCCTTCGGTCGCCGAGCCTTCGGTCGCCGAGTCTTCGGTCGCCGAGCCTTCGGTCGCCGAGCCTTCGGTCGCCGAGCCTTGGGTCGCCGAGCCTTCGGTCGCCGAGCCTTCGGTCGCCGAGCCTTCGGTCGCCGAGTCTTCGGTCGCCGAGCCTTCGGTCGCCGAGCCTTCGGTAGCCGAGTCTTCGGTTGCGGAGTCTTCGGTTGCCGAGTCTTCGGTTGCCGAGTCTTGGGTTGTCGAATCCTCGGTGACGAGGTTCCGGGTTCGAATTTTCCATGTCGAATTTTCCACGTCGAGCTTTCAAAAGGAATTTTCGATGAGGAATTTTCGATGTTGAATTCTCGAGGTCGAATTTTTGAGGTCGAATTTTTGGTGTCGAATCTTTGATGTCGAAATTTCGATGTCGAATTTTCGACGTCGAAATTTCGATTTGGTGTATTCGGGTGTCGAGGCTCCGTTTCGGGTCTTCGTATGTGGGTCTTCGTGTGCCGAGTCTTCGGTTGTCGAGTCTTCGGTTGCCGAGTCTTGGGTTGTCGAATCCTCGGTGACGAGGTTCCGGGGTTCGAATTTTCCTTGTCGAATTTTCCATGTCGAGCTTTCGATCAGGAATTTTCGATGAGGAATTTTCGATGTTGAATTCTCGAGGTCGAATTTTTGGTGTCGAATTTTTGATGTCGAATTTTCGATGTCGAAATTTCGATGTCGAATTTTCGATTTGGTGTATTCGGGTGTCGAGGCTCCGTTTCGGGTCTTCGTGTGCCGAGTCTTCGGTTGTCGAGTCTTCGGGCTCGAGTCTTCGGTCGCCGAGCCTTCGGATGCCGCGCCTTCGGTTGCCGAGTCTTCGGTTGCCGAGTCTTCGGTTGCCGAGTCTTCGGTTGCCGAGTCTTCGGTTGCAGAGTCTTCGGTTGCCGAGTCTTCGGTTGTCGAGTCTTCGGTTGCCGAGTCTTCGGATGCCGAGTCTTCGGTAGCCGAGTCTTCGGTCGCCGAGTCTTCGGTCGCCGAACCTAGGGTCGCCGAGCCTTCGGTCTCCGAGCCTTCGGTCGCCGAGCCTTCGGTCGCCGAGCCTTCGGTCGCCGAGCCTTGGGTCACCGAGCCTCGGGTCGCCGAGCCTTCGGTCGCCGAGCCTTCGGTCGCCGAGCCTTCGGTCGCCGAGCATTCGGTCGCCGAGCCTTCGGTGGCCGAGCCTTCGGTCGCCGAGGCTTCGTACGCCGAGTCTTCGGTCGCCGAGCCTTCGGTTGCCGAGTCTTCGGTTGCCGAGTCTTCGGTTGTCGAGTCTTCGGTCGCCGAGTCTTCGGTTGTCGAGCCTTCGGTCGCCGAGCCTTCGGTCGCCGAGCCTTCGATTGCCGAGCCTTCGGTCGCCGAGCCTTCGATCGCCGAGCCTTCGGTCGCCGAGCCTTCGGTCGCCGAGCCTTCGGTCGCCGAACCTTCGGTCGTCGAGCCTTCGGTTGTCGAGCCTTCGGATGCCGCTACTTCGGTCGCCGAACCTTCGGTTGCCGAGTCTTCGGTTGCCGAGTCTTCGGTTGCCGAGTCTTCGGTTGCCGAGTCTTCGGTCGCCGAGCCTTCGGTCGCCGAGGCTTCGGTCGCCGAGCTTTCGGTCGCCGAGCCTTCGGTCGCCGAGCCTTCGGACGCCGAGCCTTCGGTCGCGGAGCCTTCGGTCCTCGAGCCTTCGGTTGTCGAGCCTTGGGTTGTCGAGCCTTGGGTCGCCGTGCCTTCGGTCGCAGAGCCTTCGGTCCCCGAACCTTCGGTCGCGGAGCCTTCGGTCCTCGAGCCTTCGGTTGTCGAGCCTTGGGTTGTCGAGCCTTGGGTCGCCGAGTCTTCGGTCGCCGAGTCTTCGGTCGCCGAGTCTTCGGTTGCCGAGTCTTCGGTTGCCGAGTCTTCGGTTGCCGAGTCTTCGGTTGCCGAGTCTTCGGTTGCAGAGTCTTTGGTTGCCGAGCCTTCGGTCGCCGAGCCTTCGGTTGCCGAGTCTTCGGTTGCCGAGTCTTCCGTTGTAGAGTCTTCGGTTGCCGAGCCTTCGGTCGCCGAGCCTTGGGACGCCGAGCCTTGGGTCGCCGAGCCTTCGGTTGCCGAGCCCTCGGTCGCCGAGCCTTGGGTCGCCGAGCCTTCGGACGCCGAGCCTTCGGTCGCCGAGCCTTCGGTCCTCGAGCCTTCGGTCGCCGAGCCTTCGGTTGCCGAGTCTTCGGTCGCCGAGTCTTCGGTTGTCGAGCCTTCGGTCGCCGAGCCTTCGGTCGCCGAGCCTTCGGATGCCGCTACTTCGGTCGCCGAACCTTCGGTCGCCGAGCCTTCGGTCGCCGAGTCTTCGGTCGCCGAGTCTTCGGTTGCCGAGTCTTCGGTTGCCGAGTCTTCGGTTGCCCAGTCTTCGGTCGCCGAGTCTTCGGTTGCCGAGTCTTCGGTTGCCCAGTCTTCTGTTGTCGAGTCTTCGGTTGTCGAGTCTTCGGTTGCCGAGCCTTCGGTCGCCGAGCCTTCGGTCGCCGAGCCTTCGGTCGCCGAGCCTTCGGTCGCCGAGACTTCGGTCGCCGAGCCTTCGGTCGCCGAGTCTTCGGTTGCCGAGTCTTCGGTTGCCGAGTCTTCGGTTGCCGAGTCTTTGTGTGCCGAGTTTTTGGTTGTCGAGTCTTCGGGCTCGAGTCTTCGGTTGCCGAGTCTTCGGTCGCCGAGGCCTCGGTCGCCGAGCCTTCGGTCGCCGAGACTTCGGTCGCCGAGCCTTCGGTCGCCGAGTCTTCGGTCGCCGTGCCTTCGGTCGCCGAGTCTTCGGTCGCCGAGTCTTCGGTTGCCTAGTCTTCGGTTGCCGAGTCTTCGGTTGCCGAGTCTTCGGTTGCCGAGTCTAAGGTTGCCGAGTCTTCGGTTGTCGAGTCTTCGGTTGTCGAGTCTTCGGTTGTCGAGTTTTCGGTTGTCGATTCTTCGGTTTCCGAGTCTTCGGTTGCCGAGTCTTCGGTTGCCGAGTCTTCGGTTGCCGAGTCTTCGGTTGCCGAGTCTTCGGTTGCCGAGTCTTTGGTTGACGAGTCTTCGGTTGCCGATTCTTCGGTTGCAGAGACTTCGGTTGCCGAGTCTTCGGTTGCCGAGCCTTCGGTTGCCGAGCCTTCGGATGCCGCTACTTCGGTCGCCGAACCTTCGGTCGCCGAGCCTTCAGTCGCCCAGTCTTCGGTCGCCGAGTCTTCGGTTGCCGAGTCTTCGGTTGCCCAGTCTTCTGTTGTCGAGTCTTCGGTTGTCGAGTCTTCGGTTGCCGAGCCTTCGGTCGCCGAGCCTTCGGTCGCCGAGCCTTCGGTCGCCGAGGCTTCGGTCGCCGAGCTTTCGGTCGCCGAGCCTTCGGTCGCCGAGCCTTCGGACGCCGAGCCTTCGGTCGCGGAGCCTTCGGTCCTCGAGCCTTCGGTTGTCGAGCCTTGGGTTGTCGAGCCTTGGGTCGCCGTGCCTTCGGTCGCAGAGCCTTCGGTCCCCGAACCTTCGGTCGCGGAGCCTTCGGTCCTCGAGCCTTCGGTTGTCGAGCCTTGGGTTGTCGAGCCTTGGGTCGCCGAGTCTTCGGTCGCCGAGTCTTCGGTCGCCGAGTCTTCGGTTGCCGAGTCTTCGGTTGCCGAGTCTTCGGTTGCCGAGTCTTCGGTTGCCGAGTCTTCGGTTGCAGAGTCTTTGGTTGCCGAGCCTTCGGTCGCCGAGCCTTCGGTTGCCGAGTCTTCGGTTGCCGAGTCTTCCGTTGTAGAGTCTTCGGTTGCCGAGCCTTCGGTCGCCGAGCCTTGGGACGCCGAGCCTTGGGTCGCCGAGCCTTCGGTTGCCGAGCCCTCGGTCGCCGAGCCTTGGGTCGCCGAGCCTTCGGACGCCGAGCCTTCGGTCGCCGAGCCTTCGGTCCTCGAGCCTTCGGTCGCGGAGCCTTCGGTTGCCGAGTCTTCGGTCGCCGAGTCTTCGGTTGTCGAGCCTTCGGTCGCCGAGCCTTCGGTCGCCGAGCCTTCGGATGCCGCTACTTCGGTCGCCGAACCTTCGGTCGCCGAGCCTTCGGTCGCCGAGTCTTCGGTCGCCGAGTCTTCGGTTGCCGAGTCTTCGGTTGCCCAGTCTTCTGTTGTCGAGTCTTCGGTTGTCGAGTCTTCGGTTGCCGAGCCTTCGGTCGCCGAGCCTTCGGTCGCCGAGCCTTCGGTCGCCGAGGCTTCGGTCGCCGAGCTTTCGGTCGCCGAGCCTTCGGTCGCCGAGCCTTCGGACGACGAGCCTTCGGTCGCGGAGCCTTCGGTCCTCGAGCCTTCGGTTGTCGAGCCTTGGGTTGTCGAGGCTTGGGTCGCCGTGCCTTCGGTCGCAGAGCCTTCGGTCCCCGAACCTTCGGTCGCGGAGCCTTCGGTCCTCGAGCCTTCGGTTGTCGAGCCTTGGGTTGTCGAGCCTTGGGTCGCCGTGCCTTCGGTCGCAGAGCCTTCGGTCGCCGAGCCTTCGATCGCCGAGCCTTCGGTCGCCGAGCCTTCTTTCGCCGAGTCTTCGGTCGCCGAGTCTTCGGTCGCCGAGTCTTCGGTTGCCGAGTCTTCGGTTGCAGAGTCTTTGGTTGCCGAGCCTTCGGTCGCCGAGCCTTCGGTTGCCGAGTCTTCGGTTGCCGAGTCTTCGGTTGTAGGGTCTTCGGTTGCCGAGCCTTCGGTCGCCGAGCCTTGGGACGCCGAGCCTTGGGTCGCCGAGCCTTCGGTCGCCGAGCGCTCGGTCGCCGAGCCTTGGGTTGCCGAGCCTTCGGACGCCGAGCCTTCGGTCGCCGAGCCTTCGGTCCTCGAGCCTTCGGTCGCCGAGCCTTCAGTCGCCGAGCCTTCGGTCGCCGAGGCTTCGGTCGCCGAGCCTTCGGTCGCCGAGCCTTCGGTCGCCGATTCTTCGGTCGCCGAGTCTTCGACGTCGAATTTTCGATTTGGTGTATTCGGGTGTCGAGGCTCCGTTTCGGGTCTTCGTATGTGGGTCTTCGTGTGCCGAGTCTTCGGTTGTGGAGTCTTCGGGCTCGAGTCTTCGGTCGCCGAGCCTTCGGTTGTCGAGCCTTCGGTTGCCGAGCCTTCGGTTGCGGCGCCTTCGGATGGTGCGCCTTCGGTTGCCGAGTCTTCGGTCGCCGAGCCTTCGGTAGCCGAGTCTTCGGGCTCGAGTCTTCGGTCGCCGAGCCTTCGGTTGTCGAGCCTTCGGTCGCCGAGCCTTCGGTCGCCGAGCCTTCGGTCGCCGAGCCTTCGGTCGCCGAGCCTTCGGTAGCCGAGTCTGCGGTTGCGGAGTCTTCGGTTGCGGAGTCTTCGGTAGCCGAGTCTTGGGTTGTCGAATCCTCGGTGACGAGGTTCCGGGGTTCAAATTTTCCATGTCGAATTTTCCACGTCGAGCTTTCGATCAGGAATTTTCGATGAGGAATTTCGATGTTGAATTCTCGAGGTCGAATTTTTGAGGTCGAATTTTTGGTGTCGAATCTTTGATGTCGAATTTTCGATGTCGAAATTTCGATGTCGAATTTTCGACGTCGAATTTTCGATTTGGTGTATTCGGGTGTCGAGGCTCCGTTTCGGGTCTTCGTATGTGGGTCTTCGTGTGCCGAGTCTTCGGTTGTCGAGTCTTCGGTTGCCGAGTCTTGGGTTGTCGAATCCTCGGTGACGAGGTTCCGGGGTTCGAATTTTCCATGTCGAATTTCCATGTCGAGCTTTCGATCAGGAATTTTCGATGAGGAATTTTCGATGTTGAATTCTCGAGGTCGAATTTTTGAGGTCGAATTTTTGGTCTCGAATTTTTGATGTCGAAATTTCGATGTCGAATTTTCGACGTCGAATTTTCGATTTGGTGTATTCGGGTGTCGAGGCTCCGTTTCGGGTCTTCGTATGTGGGTCTTCGTGTGCCGAGTCTTCGGGTGTCGAGTCTTCGGGCTCGAGTCTTCGGTCGCCGAGCCTTCGGTTGTCGAGCCTTCGGTTGCCGAGCCTTCGGTTGCCGCGCCTTCGGATGCCGCGCCTTCGGTTGCCGAGTCTTCGGTTGCCGAGTCTTCGGTTGCCGAGTCTTCGGTTGCCGAGTCTTCGGTTGTCGAGTCTTCGGTTGCCGAGTCTTCGGATGCCGAGTCTTCGGTAAACGAGTCTTCGGTCGCCGAGTCTTCGGTCGCCGAGCCTACGGTCGCCGAGCCTTCGGTCTCCGAATCTTCGGTCGCCGAGCCTTCGGTCGCCGAGCCTTGGGTCACCGAGCCTCGGGTTGCCGAGCCTTCGGTCGCCGAGCCTTCGGTCGCCGAGCCTTCGGTCGCCGAGCCTTCGGTCGCCGAGACTTGGGTCGCCGAGCCTTCGGTCGCCGAACCTTCGGTCGCCGAGCCTTCGGTCGCCGAGCCTTCGGTCGCCGAGCCTTCGGTCGCCGAGCCTTCGGTCGCCGAGGCTTCGGTCGCCGAGCCTTCGGTCGCCGAGCCTTTGGTCGCCGAGTCTTCGGTCGCCGAGCCTTCGGTCGCCGAGCCTTCGGTCGCCGAGCCTTCGGTAGCCGAGTCTTCGGTTGCGGAGTCTTCGGTTGCCGAGTCTTGGGTTGTTGAATCCTCGGTGACGAGGTTCCGGGGTTCGAATTTTCCATGTCGAATTTTCCATGTCGAGCTTTCGATCAGGAATTTTCGATGAGGAATTTTCGATGTTGAATTCTCGAGGTCGAATTTTTGGGGTCGAATTTTTGGTGTCGAATTTTTGATGTCGAATTTTCGATGTCGAATTTTCGACGTCGAATTTTCGATTTGGTGTATTCGGGTGTCGAGGCTGCGTTTCGGGTCTTCGTATGTGGGTCTTCGTGTGCCGAGTCTTCGGTTTTCGAGTCTTCGGTTGCCGAGTCTTGGGTTGTCGAATCCTCGGTGACGAGGTTCCGGGGTTCGAATTTTCCATGTCGAATTTTCCATGTCGACCTTTCGATCAGGAATTTTCGATGAGGAATTTTCGATGTTGAATTCTCGAGGTCGAATTTTTGAGGTCGAATTTTTGGTGTCGAATTTTTGATGTCGAATTTTCGATGTCGAAATTTCGATGTCGAATTTTCGACGTCGAATTTTCGATTTGGTGTATTCGGGTGTCCAGGCTCCGTTTCGGGTCTTCGTATGTGGGTCTTCGTGTGCCGAGTCTTCGGTTGTCGAGTCTTCGGTTGCCGAGTCTTGGGTTGTCGAATCCTCGGTGACGAGGTTCCGGGGTTCGAATTTTCCATGTCGAATTTTCCATGTCGAGCTTTCGATCAGGAATTTTCGATGAGGATTTTTCATTGTTGAATTCTCGAGGTCGAATTTTTGAGGTCGAATTTTTGGTGTCGAATTTTTGATGTCGAATTTTCGATGTCGAAATTTCGATGTCGAATTTTCGACGTCGAATTTTCGATTTGGTGTATTCGGGTGTCGAGGCTCCGTTTCGGGTCTTCGTATGTGGGTCTTCGTGTGCCGAGTCTTCGGTTGTCGAGTCTTCGGTTGCCGAGTCTTCGATTGCCGAGTCTTCGGTTGCCGAGTCTTCGGTTGCCGAGTCTTCGGTTGTCGAGTCTTCGGTTGCCGAGTCTTCGGATGCCGAGTCTTCGGTAGCCGAGTCTTCGGTCGCCGAGTCTTCGGTCGCCGAGCCTTCGGTCTCCGAGCCTTCGGTCCCCGAACATTCGGTCGCCGAGCCTTCGGTCGCCGAGCCTTCGGTCGCCGAGCCTTGGGTCGCCGAGCCTTCGGTCGCCGAGCCTTCGGTCGCCGAGCCTTCGGTCGCCGAGGCTTCGGTCGCCGAGCCTTCGGTCGCCGAGACTTCGGTCGCCGAGTCTTCGGTCGCCGAGCCTTCGGTCGCCGAGTCTTCGGTTGCCGAGACTTCGGTTGCCGAGTCTTCGGTTGCCGAGTCTTCGTGTGCCGAGTTTTCGGTTGTCGAGTCTTCGGGCTCGAGTCTTCGGTTGCCGAGTCTTCGGTTGCCGAGTCTTCGGTTGCCGAGTCTTCGGTTGCCGAGTCTTCGGTCGTCGAGGCCTCGGTCGCCGAGCCTTCGGACGCCGCGACTTCGGTCGCCGAGCCTTCTGTCGCCGAGTTTTCGGTCGCCGAGCCTTCGGTCGCCGAGTCTTCGGTTGCCGAGTCTTCGGTTGCCTGGTCTTCGGTTGCCGAGTTTTCGGTTGCCGAGTCTTCGGTTGCCGAGTCTTCGGTTGCCGAGTCTTCGGTTGCCGAGTCTTCGGTTGTGGAGTCTTCGGTTGTCGAGTTTTCGGGCTCGAGTCTTCGGTTGCCGAGTTTCGGTTGCCGAGTCTTTGGATGCCGAGTCTTCGGTCGCCGAGGCCTCGGTCGCCGAGCCTTCGGACGCCGAGACTTCGGTCGCCGAGTCTTCGGTCGCCGAGCCTTCGGTCGCCGAGTCTTCGGTTGCCGAGTCTTCGGTTGCCGAGTCTTCGGTTGCCGAGTCTTCGGTTGCCGAGTCTTCGGTTGTCGAGTCTTCGGTTGTCGAGTTTTCGGTTGTCGAGTCTTCGGTTGCCGAGTCTTCGGTTGCCGAGTCTTCGGTTGCCGAGTCTTCGGTTGCCGAGTCCTCGGTTGACGAGTCTTCGGTTGCCGAGTCTTCGGTTGCCGAGTCTTCGGTTGCCGATTCTTCGGTTGCCGAGTCTTCGGTTGCCGAGTCTTCGGTTGCCGAGTCTTCGGTTGCCGAGTCTTCGATTGCCGAGTCTTCGGTTGCCCAGTCTTCCGTTGTCGAGTCTTCGGTTGTCGAGTCTTCGGTTGTCGAGTCTTCGGATGCCGAGCCTTCGGTCGCCGAGCCTTCGGTCACCGAGCCTTCGGTCGCCGAGCCTTCGGTCGCCGAGCCTTCGGTCGCCGAGCCTTCGGTCGGCGAGCCTTGGGTCGCCGAGCCTTCGTTCGCCGAGCCTTCGGTTGCCGAGCCTTCGGTGGCCGAGCCATCGGTCGCCGAGCCTTCGGTCGCCGAGCCTTCGGTCGCCGAGTCTTCGGTTTCCGAGTCTTCGGTTGCCGAGTCTTCGGTTGCCGAGCCTTCGGTCACCGAGCCTTCGGTCGCCGATCCTTCGGTCGCCGAGCCTTCGGTCGCCGAGCCTTCGGTCGCCGAGCCTTCGGTCGCCGAGCCTTCGGTCGCCGAGCCTTCGGCCGCCGAGCCTTGGGTCGCCGAGACTTCGGTCGCCGAGCCTTCGGTCGCAGAGGCTTCGGTCGCCGAGCCTTCGGTCGCCGAGTCTTCGGTCGCCGAGCCTTCTGTAGCCGAATCTTCGGTTGCCGAGTCTTCGGTTGCCGAGTCTTCGGTTGCCGAGTCTTGGGTTGTCGAATCCTCGGTGACGAGATTCCGGGGTTCGAATATTCCATGTCGAATTTTCCATGTCGAGCTTTCGATCAGGAATTTTCGATGAGGAATTTTCGATGTTGAATTCTCGAGGTCGAATTTTTGAGGTCGAATTTTCGACGTCGAATTTTCGATTTGGTGTATTCGGGTGTCGAGGCTCCGTTTCGGGTCTTCGTATGTGGGTCTTCGTGTGCCGAGTCTTCGGTTGTCGAGTCTTCGGGCTCGAGTCTTCGGTCGCCGAGCCTTCGGTTGTCGAGCCTTCGGTGGCCGAGCCTTCGGTTGCGGCGCCTTCGGATGGCGCGCCTTCGGTTGCCGAGTCTTCGGTCGCCGAGCCTTCGGTAGCCGAGTCTTCGGGCTCGAGTCTTCGGTCGCCGAGCCTTCGGTTGTCGAGCCTTCGGTCGCCGAGCCTTCGGTCGCCGAGCCTTCGGTCGCCGAGCCTTCGGTCGCCGAGCCTTCGGTAGCCGAGTCTGCGGTTGCGGAGTCTTCGGTTGCGGAGTCTTCGGTAGCCGAGTCTTGGGTTGTCGAATCCTCGGTGACGAGGTTCCGGGGTTCGAATTTTCCATGTCGAATTTTCCACGTCGAGCTTTCGATCAGGAATTTTCGATGAGGAATTTCGATGTTGAATTCTCGAGGTCGAATTTTTGAGGTCGAATTTTTGGTGTCGAATCTTTGATGTCGAATTTTCGATGTCGAAATTTCGATGTCGAATTTTCGACGTCGAATTTTCGATTTGGTGTATTCGGGTGTCGAGGCTCCGTTTCGGGTCTTAGTATGTGGGTCTTCGTGTGCCGAGTCTTCGGTTGTCGAGTCTTCGGTTGCCGAGTCTTGGGTTGTCGAATCCTCGGTGACGAGGTTCCGGGGTTCGAATTTTCCATGTCGAATTTCCATGTCGAGCTTTCGATCAGGAATTTTCGATGAGGAATTTTCGATGTTGAATTCTCGAGGTCGAATTTTTGAGGTCGAATTTTTGGTCTCGAATTTTTGATGTCGAAATTTCGATGTCGAATTTTCGACGTCGAATTTTCGATTTGGTGTATTCGGGTGTCGAGGCTCCGTTTCGGGTCTTCGTATGTGGGTCTTCGTGTGCCGAGTCTTCGGGTGTCGAGTCTTCGGGTGTCGAGTCTTCGGGCTCGAGTCTTCGGTCGCCGAGCCTTCGGTTGTCGAGCCTTCGGTTGCCGAGCCTTCGGTTGCCGCGCCTTCGGATGCCGCGCCTTCGGTTGCCGAGTCTTCGGTTGCCGAGTCTTCGGTTGCCGAGTCTTCGGTTGCCGAGTCTTCGGTTGCCGAGTCTTCGGTTGTCGAGTCTTCGGTTGCCGAGTCTTCGGATGCCGAGTCTTCGGTAGCCGAGTCTTCGGTCGCCGAGTCTTCGGTCGCCGAGCCTACGGTCGCCGAGCCTTCGGTCTCCGAGCCTTCGGTCGCCGAGCCTTCGGTCGCCAAGCCTTGGGTCACCGAGCCTCGGGTTGCCGAGCCTTCGGTCGCCGAGCCTTCGGTCGCCGAGCCTTCGGTCGCCGAGCCTTCGGTCGCCGAGCCTTCGGTCGCCGAGACTTGGGTCGCCGAGCCTTCGGTCGCCGAACCTTCGGTCGCCGAGCCTTCGGTCGCCGAGCCTTCGGTCGCTGAGCCTTCGTTCGCCGAGCCTTCGGTCGCCGAGGCTTCGGTTGCCGAGTCTTCGGTCGCCGAGTCTTCGGTCGCCGAGCCTTCGGTCTCCGAGCCTTCGGTCCCCGAACCGTCGGTCGCCGAGCCTTCGGTCGCCGAGCCTTGGGTCGCCGAGCCTTCGGTCGCCGAGCCTTCGGTCGCCGAGCCTTCGGTCGCCGAGGCTTCGGTCGCCGAGCCTTCGGTCGCCGAGACTTCGGTCGCCGAGTCTTCGGTCGCCGAGCCTTCGGTCGCCGAGTCTTCGGTTGCCGAGTCTTCGGTTGCCGAGTCTTCGGTTGCCGAGTCTTCGTGTGCCGAGTTTTCGGTTGTCGAGTCTTCGGGCTCGAGTCTTCGGTTGCCGAGTCTTCGGTTGCCGAGTCTTCGGTTGCCGAGTCTTCGGTCGCTGAGGCCTCGGTCGCCGAGCCTTCGGACGCCGAGACTTCGGTCGCCGAGCCTTCTGTCGCCGAGTCTTCGGTCGCCGAGCCTTCGGTTGCCGAGTCTTCGGTTGCCGAGTCTTCGGTTGCCGAGTCTTCGGTTGCGGAGTTTTCGGTTGCCGAGTCTTCGGTTGCCGAGTCTTCGGTTGTGGAGTCTTCGGTTGTCGAGTTTTCGGGCCCGAGTCTTCGGTTGCCGAGTCTTCGGTTGCCGAGTCTATGGTTGCCGAGTCTTCGGTCGCCGAGGCCTCGGTCGCCGAGCCTTCGGACGCCGAGACTTCGGTCGCCGAGCCTTCGGTCGCCGAGCCTTCGGTCGCCGAGTCTTCGGTTGCCGAGTCTTCGGTTGCCGAGTCTTCGGTTGCCGAGTCTTCGGTTGCCGAGTCTTCGGTTGCCGAGTCTTCGGTTGCCGAGTCTTCGGTTGCCGAGTCTTCGGTTGTCGAGTCTTCGGTTGCCGAGTCTTCGGATGCCGAGTCTTCGGTAGCCGAGTCTTCGGTCGCCGAGTCTTCGGTCGCCGAGCCTTCGGTCTCCGAGCCTTCGGTCCCCGAACCGTCGGTCGCCGAGCCTTCGGTCGCCGAGCCTTCGGTCGCCGAGCCTTGGGTCGCCGAGCCTTCGGTCGCCGAGCCTTCGGTCGCCGAGGCTTCGGTCGCCGAGCCTTCGGTCGCCGAGACTTCGGTCGCCGAGTCTTCGGTCGCCGAGCCTTCGGTCGCCGAGTCTTCGGTTGCCGAGTCTTCGGTTGCCGAGTCTTCGGTTGCCGAGTCTTCGTGTGCCGAGTTTTCGGTTGTCGAGTCTTCGGGCTCGAGTCTTCGGTTGCCGAGTCTTCGGTTGCCGAGTCTTCGGTCGCTGAGGCCTCGGTCGCCGAGCCTTCGGACGCCGAGACTTCGGTCGCCGAGCCTTCTGTCGCCGAGTTTTCGGTCGCCTAGTCTTCGGTCGCCGAGTCTTCGGTTGCCGAGTCTTCGGTTGCCGAGTCTTCGGTTGCGGAGTTTTCGGTTGCCGAGTCTTCGGTTGCCGAGTCTTCGGTTGCCGAGTCTTCGGTTGCCGAGTCTTCGGTTGTGGAGTCTTCGGTTGTCGAGTTTTCGGGCTCGAGTCTTCGGTTGCCGAGTCTTCGGTTGCCGAGTCTATGGTTGCCGAGTCTATGGTTGCCGAGTCTTCGGTCGCCGAGGCCTCGGTCGCCGAGCCCTCGGACGCCGAGACTTCGGTCGCCGAGTCTTCGGTCGCCGAGCCTTCGGTCGCCGAGTCTTCGGTTGCCGAGTCTTCGGTTGCCGAGTCTTCGGTTGCCGAGTCTTCGGTTGCCGAGTCTTCGGTTGTCGAGTCTTCGGTTGTCGAGTTTTCGGTTGTCGAGTCTTCGGTTGCCCAGTCTTCGGTTGCCGAGTCTTCGGTTGCCGAGTCTTCGGTTGCCGAGTCCTCGGTTGCCGAGTCTTCGGTTGCCGAGTCTTCGGTTGCCGAGTCTTCGGTTGCCGATTCTTCGGTTGCCGAGTCTTCGGTTGCCGAGTCTTCGGTTGCCCAGTCTTCGGTTGTCGAGTCTTCGGTTGTCGAGTCTTCGGTTGTCGAGTCTTCGGTTGCCGAGTCTTCGGTTGCCGAGTCTTCGGTCGCCGAGCCTTCGGTCGCCGAGCCTTCGGTCGGCGATCCTTGGGTCGCCGAGCCTTCGTTCGCCGAGCCTTCGGTCGCCGAGCCTTCGGTGGCCGAGCCATCGGTCGCCGAGCCTTCGGTCGCCGAGCCTTCGGACGCCGAGTCTTCGGTCTCCGAGTCTTCGGTTGCCGAGTCTTCGGTTGCCGAGCCTTCGGTCACCGAGCCTTCGGTCGCCGATCCTTCGGTCGCCGAGCCTTCGGTCGCCGAGCCTTCGGTCGCCGAGCCTTCGGCCGCCGAGCCTTGGGTCGCCGAGACTTCGGTCGCCGAGCCTTCGGTCGCCGAGCCTTCGGTCGCAGAGGCTTCGGTCGCCGAGCCTTCGGTCGCCGAGTCTTCGGTCGCCGAGCCTTCTGTAGCCGAGTCTTCGGTTGCCGAGTCTTAGGTAGCCGAGTCTTGGGTTGTCGAATCCTCGGTGACGAGATTCCGGGGTTCGAATTTTCCATGTCGAGCTTTCGATCAGGAATTTTCGATGAGGAATTTTCGATGTTGAATTCACAAGGCCGAAATTTCGATGTCGAATTTTCGACGTCGAATTTTCGATTTGGTGTATTCGGGTGTCGAGGCTCCGTTTCGGGTCTTCGTATGTGGGTCTTCGTGTGCCGAGTCTTCGGTTGTCGAGTCTTCGGGCTCGAGTCTTCGGTCGCCGAGCCTTCGGTTGTCGAGCCTTCGGTTGCCGAGCCTTCGGTTGCGGCGCCTTCGGATGGCGCGCCTTCGGTTGCCGAGTCTTCGGTCGCCGAGCCTTCGGTAGCCGAGTCTTCGGGCTCGAGTCTTCGGTCGCCGAGCCTTCGGTTGTCGAGCCTTCGGTCGCCGAGCCTTCGGTCGCCGAGCCTTCGGTCGCCGAGCCTTCGGTCGCCGAGCCTTCGGTAGCCGAGTCTGCGGTTGCGGAGTCTTCGGTTGCGGAGTCTTCGGTAGCCGAGTCTTGGGTTGTCGAATCCTCGGTGACGAGGTTCCGGGGTTCGAATTTTCCATGTCGAATTTTCCACGTCGAGCTTTCGATCAGGAATTTTCGATGAGGAATTTCGATGTTGAATTCTCGAGGTCGAATTTTTGAGGTCGAATTTTTGGTGTCGAATCTTTGATGTCGAATTTTCGATGTCGAAATTTCGATGTCGAATTTTCGACGTCGAATTTTCGATTTGGTGTATTCGGGTGTCGAGGCTCCGTTTCGGGTCTTCGTATGTGGGTCTTCGTGTGCCGAGTCTTCGGTTGTCGAGTCTTCGGTTGCCGAGTCTTGGGTTGTCGAATCCTCGGTGACGAGGTTCCGGGGTTCGAATTTTCCATGTCGAATTTCCATGTCGAGCTTTCGATCAGGAATTTTCGATGAGGAATTTTCGATGTTGAATTCTCGAGGTCGAATTTTTGAGGTCGAATTTTTGGTCTCGAATTTTTGATGTCGAAATTTCGATGTCGAATTTTCGACGTCGAATTTTCGATTTGGTGTATTCGGGTGTCGAGGCTCCGTTTCGGGTCTTCGTATGTGGGTCTTCGTGTGCCGAGTCTTCGGGTGTCGAGTCTTCGGGCTCGAGTCTTCGGTCGCCGAGCCTTCGGTTGTCGAGTCTTCGGTTGCCGAGTCTTCGGTCGCCGAGCCTTCGGTAGCCGAGTCTTCGGGCTCGAGTCTTCGGTCGCCGAGCCTTCGGTTGTCGAGCCTTCGGTCGCCGAGCCTTCGGTCGCCGAGCCTTCGGTCGCCGAGCCTTCGGTCGCCGAGCCTTCGGTAGCCGAGTCTGCGGTTGCGGAGTCTTCGGTTGCGGAGTCTTCGGTAGCCGAGTCTTGGGTTGTCGAATCCTCGGTGACGAGGTTCCGGGGTTCGAATTTTCCATGTCGAATTTTCCATGTCGACCTTTCGATCAGGAATTTTCGATGAGGAATTTTCGATGTTGAATTCTCGAGGTCGAATTTTTGAGGTCGAATTTTTGGTGTCGAATTTTTTATGTCGAATTTTCGATGTCGAAATTTCGATGTCGAATTTTCGACGTCGAATTTTCGATTTGGTGTATTCGGGTGTCGAGGCTCCGTTTCGGGTCTTCGTATGTGGGTGTTCGTGTGCCGAGTCTTCGGTTGTCGAGTCTTCGGTTGCCGAGTCTTCGATTGCCGAGTCTTCGGTTGCCGAGTCTTCGGTTGCCGAGTCTTCGGTTGTCGAGTCTTCGGTTGCCGAGTCTTCGGATGCCGAGTCTTCGGTAGCCGAGTCTTCGGTCGCCGAGTCTTCGGTCGCCGAGCCTTCGGTCTCCGAGCCTTCGGTCCCCGAACATTCGGTCGCCGAGCCTTCGGTCGCCGAGCCTTCGGTCGCCGAGCCTTGGGTCGCCGAGCCTTCGGTCGCCGAGCCTTCGGTCGCCGAGCCTTCGGTCGCCGAGGCTTCGGTCGCCGAGCCTTCGGTCGCCGAGCCTTCGGTCGCCGAGTCTTCGGTCGCCGAGCCTTCGGTCGCCGAGTCTTCGGTTGCCGAGTCTTCGGTTGCCGAGTCTTCGGTTGCCGAGTCTTCGTGTGCCGAGTTCTCGGTTGTCGAGTCTTCGGGCTCGAGTCTTCGGTTGCCGAGTCTTCGGTTGCCGAGTCTTCGGTTGCCGAGTCTTCGGTCGCCGAGGCCTCGGTCGCCGAGCCTTCGGACGCCGAGACTTCGGTCGCCGAGCCTTCTGTCGCCGAGTCTTCGGTCGCCGAGCCTTCGGTCGCCGAGTCTTCGGTTGCCGAGTCTTCGGTTGCCGAGTCTTCGGTTGCCGAGTTTTCGGTTGCCGAGTCTTCGGTTGCCGAGTCTTCGGTTGCCGAGTCTTCGGTTGCCGAGTCTTCGGTTGTGGAGTCTTCGGTTGTCGAGTTTTCGGGCTCGTGTCTTCGGTTGCCGAGTCTTCGGTTGCCGAGTCTTTGGATGCCGAGTCTTCGGTCGCCGAGGCCTCGGTCGCCGAGCCTTCGGACGCCGAGACTTCGGTCGCCGAGTCTTCGGTCGCCGAGCCTTCGGTCGCCGAGTCTTCGGTTGCCGAGTCTTCGGTTGCCGAGTCTTCGGTTGCCGAGTCTTCGGTTGCCGAGTCTTCGGTTGCCGAGTCTTCGGTTGTCGAGTCTTCGGTTGTCGAGTTTTCGGTTGTCGAGTCTTCGGTTGCCGAGTCTTCGGTTGCCGAGTCTTCGGTTGCCGAGTCTTCGGTTGCCGAGTCCTCGGTTGCCGAGTCTTCGGTTGCCGAGTCTTCGGTTGCCGAGTCTTCGGTTGCCGATTCTTCGGTTGCCGAGTCTTCGGTTGCCGAGTCTTCGGTTGCCGAGTCTTCGGTTGCCGAGTCTTCGATTGCCGAGTCTTCGGTTGCCCAGTCTTCCGTTGTCGAGTCTTCGGTTGTCGAGTCTTCGGGTGTCGAGTCTTCGGTTGCCGAGCCTTCGGTCGCCGAGCCTTCGGTCGCCGAGCCTTCGGTCGCCGAGCCTTCGATCGCCGAGCCTTCGGTCGGCGAGCCTTGGGTCGCCGAGCCTTCGTTCGCCGAGCCTTCGGTTGCCGAGCCTTCGGTGGCCGAGCTATCGGTCGCCGAGCCTTCGGTCGCCGAGCCTTCGGTCGCCGAGTCTTCGGTTTCCGAGTCTTCGGTTGCCGAGTCTTCGGTTGCCGAGCCTTCGGTCGCCGAGCCTTCGGTCGCCGATCCTTCGGTCGCCGAGCCTTCGGTCGCCGAGCCTTCGGTCGCCGAGCCTTCGGTCGCCGAGCCTTCGGCCGCCGAGCCTTGGGTCGCCGAGACTTCGGCCGCCGAGCCTTCGGTCGCAGAGGCTTCGGTCGCCGAGCCTTCGGTCGCCGAGTCTTCGGTCGCCGAGCCTTCTGTAGCCGAATCTTCGGTTGCCGAGTCTTCGGTTGCCGAGTCTTCGGTTGCCGAGTCTTGGGTTGTCGAATCCTCGGTGACGAGATTCCGGGGTTCGAATTTTCCATGTCGAATTTTCCATGTCGAGCTTTCGATCAGGAATTTTCGATGAGGAATTTTCGATGTTGAATTCTCGAGGTCGAATTTTTGAGGTCGAATTTTCGACGTCGAATTTTCGATTTGGTGTATTCGGGTGTTGAGGCTCCGTTTCGGGTCTTCGTATGTGGGTCTTCGTGTGCCGAGTCTTCGGTTGTCGAGTCTTCGGGCTCGAGTCTTCGGTCGCCAAGCCTTCGGTTGTCGAGCCTTCGGTTGCCGAGCCTTCGGTTGCGGCGCCTTCGGATGGCGCGCCTTCGGTTGCCGAGTCTTCGGTCGCCGAGCCTTCGGTAGCCGAGTCTTCGGGCTCGAGTCTTCGGTCGCCGAGCCTTCGGTTGTCGAGCCTTCGGTCGCCGAGCCTTCGGTCGCCGAGCCTTCGGTCGCCGAGCCTTCGGTCGCCGAGCCTTCGGTAGCCGAGTCTGCGGTTGCGGAGTCTTCGGTTGCGGAGTCTTCGGTAGCCGAGTCTTGGGTTGTCGAATCCTCGGTGACGAGGTTCCGGGGTTCGAATTTTCCATGTCGAATTTTCCACGTCGAGCTTTCGATCAGGAATTTTCGATGAGGAATTTCGATGTTGAATTCTCGAGGTCGAATTTTTGAGGTCGAATTTTTGGTGTCGAATCTTTCATGTCGAATTTTCGTTGTCGAAATTTCGATGTCGAATTTTCGACGTCGAATTTTCGATTTGGTGTATTCGGGTGTCGAGGCTCCGTTTCGGGTCTTCGTATGTGGGTCTTCGTGTGCCGAGTCTTCGGTTGTCGAGTCTTCGGTTGCCGAGTCTTGGGTTGTCGAATCCTCGGTGACGAGGTTCCGGGGTTCGAATTTTCCATGTCGAATTTCCATGTCGAGCTTTCGATCAGGAATTTTCGATGAGGAATTTTCGATGTTGAATTCTCGAGGTCGAATTTTTGAGGTCGAATTTTTGGTCTCGAATTTTTGATGTCGAAATTTCGATGTCGAATTTTCGATTTGGTGTATTCGGGTGTCGAGGCTCCGTTTCGGGTCTTCGTATGTGGGTCTTCGTGTGCCGAGTCTTCGGGTGTCGAGTCTTCGGGCTCGAGTCTTCGGTCGCCGAGCCTTCGGTTGTCGAGCCTTCGGTTGCCGAGCCTTCGGTTGCCGCGCCTTCGGATGCCGCGCCTTCGGTTGCCGAGTCTTCGGTTGCCGAGTCTTCGGTTGCCGAGTCTTCGGTTGCCGAGTCTTCGGTTGCCGAGTCTTCGGTTGCCGAGTCTTCGGTTGTCGAGTCTTCGGTTGCCGAGTCTTCGGATGCCGAGTCTTCGGTAGCCGAGTCTTCGGTCGCCGAGTCTTCGGTCGCCGAGCCTACGGTCGCCGAGCCTTCGGTCTCCGAGCCTTCGGTCGCCGAGCCTTCGGTCGCCAAGCTTTGGGTCACCGAGCCTCGGGTTGCCGAGCCTTCGGTCGCCGAGCCTTCGGTCGCCGAGCCTTCGGTCGCCGAGCCTTCGGTCGCCGAGCCTTCGGTCGCCGAGACTTGGGTCGCCGAGCCTTCGGTCGCCGAACCTTCGGTCGCCGAGCCTTCGGTCGCCGAGCCTTCGGTCGCTGAGCCTTCGGTCGCCGAGCCTTCGGTCGCCGAGGCTTCGGTCGCCGAGCCTACGGTCGCCGAGCCTTTGGTCGCCGAGTCTTCGGTCGCCGAGCCTTCGGTCGCCGAGCCTTCGGTCGCCGAGCCTTCGGTAGCTGAGTCTTCGGTTGCGGAGTCTTCGGTTGCCGAGTCTTCGGTTGCCGAGTCTTGGGTTGTTGAATCCTCGGTGACGAGGTTCCGGGGTTCGATTTTTCCATGTCGAATTTTCCATGTCGAGCTTTCGATCAGGAATTTTCGATGAGGAATTTTCGATGTTGAATTCTCGAGGTCGAATTTTTGAGGTCGAATTTTTGGTCTCGAATTTTTGATGTCGAAATTTCGATGTCGAATTTTCGATTTGGTGTATTCGGGTGTCGAGGCTCCGTTTCGGGTCTTCGTATGTGGGTCTTCGTGTGCCGAGTCTTCGGGTGTCGAGTCTTCGGGCTCGAGTCTTCGGTCGCCGAGCCTTCGGTTGTCGAGCCTTCGGTTGCCGAGCCTTCGGTTGCCGCGCCTTCGGATGCCGCGCCTTCGGTTGCCGAGTCTTCGGTTGCCGAGTCTTCGGTTGCCGAGTCTTCGGTTGCCGAGTCTTCGGTTGCCGAGTCTTCGGTTGCCGAGTCTTCGGTTGTCGAGTCTTCGGTTGCCGAGTCTTCGGATGCCGAGTCTTCGGTAGCCGAGTCTTCGGTCGCCGAGTCTTCGGTCGCCGAGCCTACGGTCGCCGAGCCTTCGGTCTCCGAGCCTTCGGTCGCCGAGCCTTCGGTCGCCAAGCTTTGGGTCACCGAGCCTCGGGTTGCCGAGCCTTCGGTCGCCGAGCCTTCGGTCGCCGAGCCTTCGGTCGCCGAGCCTTCGGTCGCCGAGCCTTCGGTCGCCGAGACTTGGGTCGCCGAGCCTTCGGTCGCCGAACCTTCGGTCGCCGAGCCTTCGGTCGCCGAGCCTTCGGTCGCTGAGCCTTCGGTCGCCGAGCCTTCGGTCGCCGAGGCTTCGGTCGCCGAGCCTACGGTCGCCGAGCCTTTGGTCGCCGAGTCTTCGGTCGCCGAGCCTTCGGTCGCCGAGCCTTCGGTCGCCGAGCCTTCGGTAGCTGAGTCTTCGGTTGCGGAGTCTTCGGTTGCCGAGTCTTCGGTTGCCGAGTCTTGGGTTGTTGAATCCTCGGTGACGAGGTTCCGGGGTTCGATTTTTCCATGTCGAATTTTCCATGTCGAGCTTTCGATCAGGAATTTTCGATGAGGAATTTTCGATGTTGAATTCTCGAGGTCGAATTTTTGGGGTCGAATTTTTGGTGTCGAATTTTTGATGTCGAATTTTCGATGTCGAATTTTCGATGTCGAATTTTCGACGTCGAATTTTCGATTTGGTGTATTCGGGTGTCGAGGCTCCGTTTCGGGTCTTCGTATGTGGGTCTTCGTGTGCCGAGTCTTCGGTTTTCGAGTCTTCGGTTGCCGAGTCTTGGGTTGTCGAATCCTCGGTGACGAGGTTCCGGGGTTCGAATTTTCCATGTCGAATTTTCCATGTCGACCTTTCGATCAGGAATTTTCGATGAGGAATTTTCGATGTTGAATTCTCGAGGTCGAATTTTTGAGGTCGAATTTTTGGTGTCGAATTTTTGATGTCGAATTTTCGATGTCGAAATTTCGATGTCGAATTTTCGACGTCGAATTTTCGATTTGGTGTATTCGGGTGTCCAGGCTCCGTTTCGGGTCTTCGTATGTGGGTCTTCGTGTGCCGAGTCTTCGGTTGTCGAGTCTTCGGTTGCCGAGTCTTGGGTTGTCGAATCCTCGGTGACGAGGTTCCGGGGTTCGAATTTTCCATGTCGAATTTTCCATGTCGAGCTTTCGATCAGGAATTTTCGATGAGGAATTTTCGATGTTGAATTCTCGAGGTCGAACTTTTGAGGTCGAATTTTTGGTGTCGAATTTTTGATGTCGAATTTTCGATGTCGAAATTTCGATGTCGAATTTTCGACGTCGAATTTTCGATTTGGTGTATTCGGGTGTCGAGGCTCCGTTTCGGGTCTTCGTATGTGGGTCTTCGTGTGCCGAGTCTTCGGTTGTCGAGTCTTCGGTTGCCGAGTCTTCGATTGCCGAGTCTTCGGTTGCCGAGTCTTCGGTTGCCGAGTCTTCGGTTGCCGAGTCTTCGGTTGTCGAGTCTTCGGTTGCCGAGTCTTCGGATGCCGAGTCTTCGGTAGCCGAGTCTTCGGTCGCCGAGTCTTCGGTCGCCGAGCCTTCGGTCTCCGAGCCTTCGGTCCCCGAACCTTCGGTCGCCGAGCCTTCGGTCGCCGAGCCTTCGGTCGCCGAGCCTTGGGTCGCCGAGCCTTCGGTCGCCGAGCCTTCGGTCGCCGAGCCTTCGGTCGCCGAGGCTTCGGTCGCCGAGCCTTCGGTCGCCGAGACTTCGGTCGCCGAGTCTTCGGTCGCCGAGCCTTCGGTCGCCGAGTCTTCGGTTGCCGAGTCTTCGGTTGCCGAGTCTTCGGTTGCCGAGTCTTCGGTTGCCGAGTCTTCGTGTGCCGAGTTTTCGGTTGTCGAGTCTTCGGGCTCGAGTCTTCGGTTGCCGAGTCTTCGGTTGCCGAGTCTTCGGTTGCCGAGTCTTCGGTCGCCGAGGCCTCGGTCGCCGAGCCTTCGGTCGCCGAGTCTTCGGTTGCCGAGTCTTCGGTTGCCGAGTTTTCGGTTGCCGAGTCTTCGGTTGCCGAGTCTTCGGTTCCCGAGTCTTCGGTTGCCGAGTCTTCGGTTGCCGAGTCTTCGGTTGCCGAGTCTTCGGTTGTGGAGTCTTCGGTTGTCGAGTTTTCGGGCTCGAGTCTTCGGTTGCCGAGTCTTCGGTTGCCGAGTCTTTGGATGCCGAGTCTTCGGTCGCCGAGGCCTCGGTCGCCGAGCCTTCGGACGCCGAGACTTCGGTCGCCGAGTCTTCGGTCGCCGAGCCTTCGGTCGCCGAGTCTTCGGTTGCCGAGTCTTCGGTTGCCGAGTCTTCGGTTGCCGAGTCTTCGGTTGCCGAGTCTTCGGTTGCCGAGTCTTCGGTTGCCGAGTCTTCGGTTGTCGAGTCTTCGGTTGTCGAGTTTTCGGTTGTCGAGTCTTCGGTTGCCGAGTCTTCGGTTGCCGAGTCTTCGGTTGCCGAGTCTTCGGTTGCCGAGTCCTCGGTTGCCGAGTCTTCGGTTGCCGAGTCTTCGGTTGCCGAGTCTTCGGTTGCCGATTCTTCGGTTGCCGAGTCTTCGGTTGCCGAGTCTTCGGTTGCCGAGTCTTCAATTGCCGAGTCTTCGGTTGCCCAGTCTTCCGTTGTCGAGTCTTCGGTTGTCGAGTCTTCGGTTGTCGAGTCTTCGGTCGCCGAGCCTTCGGTCGCCGAGCCTTCAGTCGCCGAGCCTTTGGTCGGCGAGCCTTGGGTCGCCGAGCCTTCGTTCGCCAAGCCTTCGGTCGCCGAGCCTTCGGTGGCCGAGCCATCGGTCGCCGAGCCTTCGGTCGCCGAGCCTTCGGTCGCCGAGTCTTCGGTTTCCGAGTCTTCGGTTGCCGAGTCTTCGGTTGCCGAGCCTTCGGTCACCGAGCCTTCGGTCGCCGATCCTTCGGTCGCCGAGCCTTCGGTCGCCGAGCCTTCGGTCGCCGAGCCTTCGGTCGCCGAGCCTTCGGTCGCCGAGCCTTCGGTCGCCGAGCCTTCGGCCGCCGAGCCTTGGGTCGCCGAGCCTTCGGTCGCCGAGCCTTCGGTCGCCGAGCCTTCGGTCGCAGAGGCTTCGGTCGCCGAGCCTTCGGTCGCCGAGTCTTCGGTCGCCGAGCCTTCTGTAGCCGAATCTTCGGTTGCCGAGTCTTCGGTTGCCGAGTCTTGGGTTGTCGAATCCTCGGTGACGAGATTCCGGGGTTCGAATTTTCCATGTCGAGCTTTCGATCAGGAATTTTCGATGAGGAATTTTCGATGTTGAATTCACTAGACCGAAATTTCGATGTCGAATTTTCGACGTCGAATTTTCGATTTGGTGTATTCGGGTGTCGAGGCTCCGTTGCGGGTCTTCGTATGTGGGTCTTCGTGTGCCGAGTCTTCGGTTGTCGAGTCTTCGGGCTCGAGTCTTCGGTCGCCGAGCCTTCGGTTGTCGAGCCTTCGGTTGCCGAGCCTTCGGTTGCGGCGCCTTCGGATGCCGCGCCTTCGGTTGCCGAGTCTTCGGTTGCCGAGTCTTCGGTTGCCGAGTCTTCGGTTGCCGAGTCTTCGGTTGCCGAGTCTTCGGTTGCCGAGTCTTCGGTTGCCGAGTCTTCGGTTGCCGAGTCTTCGGATGCCGAGTCTTCGGTAGCCGAGTCTTCGGTCGCCGAGTCTTCGGTCGCCGAGCCTTCGGTCGCCGAGCTTTCGCTCGCCGAGCCTTCGGTCGCCGAGCCTTCGGTCGCCGAGCCTTCGGTCGCCGAGCCTTCGGTCGCCGAGCCTCGGGTCGCCGAGCCTTCGGTCGCCGAGCCTCGGGTCGCCGAGCCTTCGGTCGTCGAGCCTTCGGTCGGCGAGCCTTCGGTCGGCGAGCCTTCGGTCGCCAAGCCTTCGGTCGCCGAGACTTTGGTCGCCGAGCCTTCGGTCGCCGAGTCTTCGGTCGCCGAGCCTTCGGTCGCCGAGTCTTCGGTAGCCGAGTCTTCGGTTGCCGAGTCTTCGTGTGTCGAGTTTTCGGTTGTCGAGTCTTCGGGCTCGAGTCTTCGGTTGCCGAGTCTTCGGTTGCCGAGTCTTCGGTTGCCGAGTCTTCGGTCGCCGAGGCCTCGGTCGCCAAGCATTCGGTCGCCGAGCCTTCGGTCGCCGAGCCTTCGGTCGCCGAGTCTTCGGTCGCCGAGCCTTCGGTCGCCGAGTCTTCGGTTGCCGAGTCTTCGGTTGCCGAGTCTTCGGTTGCCGAGTCTTCGGTTGCCGAGTCTTCGGTTGTCGAGTCTTCGGTTGGCGAGTCTTCGGTTGTCGAGTCTTCGGTTGCCGAGTCTTCGGTTGCCGAGTCTTCGGTTGCCGAGTCTTCGGTTGCCGAGTCTTCGGTTGCCGAGTCTTCGTGTGCCGAGTTTTCGGTTGTCGAGTCTTCGGGCTCGAGTCTTCGGTTGCCGAGTCTTCGGATGCCGCGCCTTCGGTTGCCGAGTCTTCGGTTGCCGAGTCTTCGGTTGCCGAGTCTTCGGTTGCCGAGTCTTCGGTTGCCGAGTCTTCGGTTGCCGAGTCTTCGGTTGCCGAGTCTTCGGTTGCCGAGTCTTCGGTTGCCGAGTCTTCGGTTGTCGAGTCTTCGGTTGTCGAGTCTCCGGTTGTCGAGTCTTCGGTTGCCGAGTCTTCGGTTGCCGAGTCTTCGGTTGCCGAGTCTTCGGTTGCCGAGTATTCGGTTGCCGAGTCTTCGGTTGCCGAGTCTTCGGTTGCCGAGTCTTCGGTTGCCGAGTCTTCGGTTGCCGAGTCTTCGGTTGCCGAGTCTTCGGTTGCCGAGTCTTCGGTTGCCGAGGCCTCGGTCGCCGAGCCTTCGGTCGCCGAGTCTTCGGTCGCCGAGCCTTCGGTCGCCGACTCTTCGGTTGCCGAGTCTTCGGTTGCCGAGTCTTCGGTTGCCGAGTCTTCGGTTGCCGAGTCTTCGGTTGTCGAGTCTTCGGTTGTCGAGTCTTCGGTTGTCGAGTCTTCGGTTGCCGAGTCTTCGGTTGCCGAGTCTTCGGTTGCCGAGTCTTCGGTTGCCGAGTCTTCGTGTGCCGAGTTTTCGGTTGTCGAGTCTTCGGGCTCGAGTCTTCGGTTGCCGAGTCTTCGGTTGCCGAGTCTTCGGTCGCCGAGGCCTCGGTCGCCGAGCCTTCGGTCGCCGAGACTTCGGTCGCCGAGACTTCGGTCGCCGAGACTTCGGTCGCCGAGTCTTCGGTCGCCGAGCCTTCGGTCGCCGAGTCTTCGGTTGCCGAGTCTTCGGTTGCCGAGTCTTCGGTTGCCGAGTCTTCGGTTGCCGAGTCTTCGGTTGCCGAGTCTTCGGTTGCCGAGTCTTCGGTTGTCGAGTCTTCGGTTGTCGAGTCTCCGGTTGTCGAGTCTTCGGTTGCCGAGTCTTTGGTTGCCGAGTCTTCGGTTGCCGAGTCTTCGGTTGCCGAGTCTTCGGTTGCCGAGTCTTCGGTTGCCGAGTCTTCGGTTGCCGAGTCTTCGGTTGCCGAGTCTTCGGTTGCCGAGTCTTCGGTTGCCGAGTCTTCGGTTGCCGAGTCTTCGGTTGCCGAGTCTTCGGTTGCCGAGTCTTCGGTTGCCGAGTCTTCGGTTGCCGAGTCTTCGGTTGCCGAGCTTCGGTTCGCGAGCCTTCGGATGCCGCGCCTTCGGTCGCCGAGCCTTCGGTCGCCGAGCCTTCGGTCGCCGAGTCTTCGGTCGCCGAGTCTTCGGTTGCCGAGTCTTCGGTTGCCGAGTCTTCGGTTGCCCAGTCTTCTGTTGTCGAGTCTTCGGTTGCCGAGCCTTCGGCCGCCGAGCCTTCGGTCGCCGAGCCTTCGGTCGCCGAGCCTTTGGTCGCCGAGTCTTCGGTTGCCGAGTCTTCGGTTGCCGAGTATCGGTCGCCGAGTCTTTGGTCGCCGAGCCTTCGGTTGCCGAGTCTTCGGTTGCCGAGTCTTCGGTTGCCGAGTCTTCGGTCGCCGAGCCTTCGGTCGCCAAGCCTTCGGTCGCCGAGCCTTGGGTCGCCGAGCCTTCGGTCGCCGAGCCTTCGGTCGCCGAGCCTTCGGTCGCCGAGCCTTCGGTCGCCGAGCCTTCGGTCGCCGAGCCTTCGGTCGCCGAGCCTTCGTTCGCCGAGCCTTCGGTCGCCGAGCCTTCGGTCGCCGAGCCTTCGGTCCCCGAGCCTTCTGTAGCCGAGTCTTCGGTTGCCGAGTCTTCGGTTGCCGAGTCTTGGGTTGTCGTATCCTCGGTGACGAGTCTTCGGTTGCCGAGTCTTCGGTAGCCGAGTCTTCGGTTGCCGAGTCTTCGGTTGCCGAGTCTTCGGTTGCCGAGTCTTCGGTTGCCGAGCCTTCGGTTGCCGAGTCTTCGGTTGTCGAGTCTTCGGTTGTCGAGTCTCCGGTTGTCGAGTCTTCGGTTGCCGAGTCTTCGGTTGCCGAGTCTTCGGTTGCCGAGTCTTCGGTTGCCGAGTCTTCGGTTGCCGAGTCTTCGGTTGCCGAGTCTTAGGTTGCCGAGTCTTCGGTTCCCGAGTCTTCGGTTGCCGAGTCTTCGGTTGCCGAGTCTTCGGTTGCCGAGTCTTCGGTTGCCGAGTCTTCGGTTGCCGAGGCCTCGGTCGCCGAGCCTTCGGTCGCCGAGTCTTCGGTCGCCGAGCCTTCGGTCGCCGACTCTTCGGTTGCCGAGTCTTCGGTTGCCGAGTCTTCGGTTGCCGAGTCTTCGGTTGCCGAGTCTTCGTGTGCCGAGTTTTCGGTTGTCGAGTCTTCGGGCTCGAGTCTTCGGTTGCCGAGTCTTCGGTTGCCGAGTCTTCGGTCGCCGAGGCCTCGGTCGCCGAGCCTTCGGTCGCCGAGACTTCGGTCGCCGAGACTTCGGTCGCCGAGACTTCGGTCGCCGAGTCTTCGGTCGCCGAGCCTTCGGTCGCCGAGTCTTCGGTTGCCGAGTCTTCGGTTGCCGAGTCTTCGGTTGCCGAGTCTTCGGTTGCCGAGTCTTCGGTTGCCGAGTCTTCGGTTGCCGAGTCTTCGGTTGTCGAGTCTTCGGTTGTCGAGTCTCCGGTTGTCGAGTCTTCGGTTGCCGAGTCTTCGGTTGCCGAGTCTTCGGTTGCCGAGTCTTCGGTTGCCGAGTCTTCGGTTGCCGAGTCTTCGGTTGCCGAGTCTTCGGTTGCCGAGTCTTCGGTTGCCGAGTCTTCGGTTGCTGAGTCTTCGGTTGCCGAGTCTTCGGTTGCCGAGTCTTCGGTGGCCGAGGCCTCGGTCGCCGAGCCTTCGGTCGCCGAGTCTTCGGTCGCCGAGCCTTCGGTCGCCGACGCTTCGGTTGCCGAGTCTTCGGTTGCCGAGTCTTCGGTTGCCGAGTCTTCGGTTGCCGAGTCTTCGGTTGCCGAGTCTTCGGTTGTCGAGTCTTCGGTTGTCGAGTCTTCGGTTGTCGAGTCTTCGGTTGCCGAGTCTTCGGTTGCCGAGTCTTCGGTTGCCGAGTCTTCGGTTGCCGAGTCTTCGTGTGCCGAGTTTTCGGTTGTCGAGTCTTCGGGCTCGAGTCTTCGGTTGCCGAGTCTTCGGTTGCCGAGTCTTCGGTCGCCGAGGCCTCGGTCGCCGAGCCTTCGGTCGCCGAGACTTCGGTCGCCGAGACTTCGGTCGCCGAGACTTCGGTCGCCGAGTCTTCGGTCGCCGAGCCTTCGGTCGCCGAGTCTTCGGTCGCCGAGTCTTCGGTTGCCGAGTCTTCGGTTGCCGAGTCTTCGGTTGCCGAGTCTTCGGTTGCCGAGTCTTCGGTTGCCGAGTCTTCGGTTGCCGAGTCTTCGGTTGTCGAGTCTTCGGTTGTCGAGTCTCCGGTTGTCGAGTCTTCGGTTGCCGAGTCTTCGGTTGCCGAGTCTTCGGTTGCCGAGTCTTCGGTTGCCGAGTCTTCGGTTGCCGAGTCTTCGGTTGCCGAGTCTTCGGTTGCCGAGTCTTCGGTTGCCGAGTCTTCGGTTGCCGAGTCTTCGGTTGCCGAGTCTTCGGTTGCCGAGTCTTCGGTTGCCGAGTCTTCGGTTGCCGAGTCTTCGGATGCCGAGCTTCGGTTCGCGAGCCTTCGGATGCCGCGCCTTCGGTCGCCGAGCCTTCGGTCGCCGAGCCTTCGGTCGCCGAGTCTTCGGTCGCCGAGTCTTCGGTCGCCGAGCCTTCGGTCGCCAAGCCTTCGGTCGCCGAGCCTTGGGTCGCCGAGCCTTCGGTCGCCGAGCCTTCGGTCGCCGAGCCTTCGGTCGCCGAGCCTTTGGTCGCCGAGCCTTCGGTCGCCGAGCCTTCGGTCGCCGAGCCTTCGGTCGCCGAGCCTTCGGTCGCCGAGCCTTCGGTCGCCGAGCCTTCGGTCCCCGAGCCTTCTGTAGCCGAGTCTTCGGTTGCCGAGTCTTCGGTTGCCGAGTCTTGGGTTGTCGTATCCTCGGTGACGAGGTTCCGGGGTTCGAATTTTCCATGTGGAATTTTCCATGTGGAGCTTTCGATCAGGAATTTTCGATGAGGAATTCTCGAGGTCGAATTCTCGAGGTCGAATTTTTGGTGTCGAATTTTTGGTGTCGAATTTTTGATGTCGAATTTTCGATGTCGAAATTTAGATGTCGAATTTTCGACGTCGAATATTCGACGTCGGATTTTCGACGTCGAATTTTCGATTTGGTGTATTCGGGTGTCGAGGCTCCGTTTCGGGTCTTCGTATGTGGGTCTTCGTGTGCCGAGTCTTCGGTTGTCGAGTCTTCGGTCGCCGAGCCTTCGGTTGTCGAGCCTTCGGTTGCCGAGCCTTCGGTTGCTGCGCCTTCGGATGCCGCGCCTTCGGTTGCCCAGTCTTCGGTTGCCAGGGCTTCGGTTGCCGAGTCTTCGGTTGCCGAGTCTTCGGTTGCCGAGTCTTCGGTTGCCGAGTCTTCGGTTGCCGAGTCTTCGGTTGCCGAGTCTTCGGTCGCCGAGCCTTCGGTCGCCGAGCCTTGGGTCGCCGAGCCTTGGGTCGCCGAGCCTTCGGTCGCCGAGCCTTCGGTTGCCGAGCCTTCGGTCGCCGAGCCTTCGGTCGCGGAGCCTTCGGTCGCCGAGGCTTCGGTCGCCGAGCCTTCGGTCGCCGAGACTTCGGTCGCCGAGCCTTCGGTCGCCGAGCCTTCGGTCGCCGAGCCTTCGATCGCCGAGCCTTCGGTCGCCGAGCCTTCGGTCGTCGAGCCTTGGGTCGTCGAGCCTTCGGTCTCAGAGCCTTCGGTCGCCGAGCGTTCGGTCGCCGAGCCTTCGATCGCCGAGCCTTCGGTCGCCGAGCCTTCTTCCGCCGAGTCTTCGGTCGCCGAGTCTTCGGTTGCCGAGTCTTCGGTTGCCGAGTCTTCGGTTGCCGAGTTTTCGGTCGCCGAGTTTTCGGTCGCCGAGACTTCGGTCGCCGAGCCTTCGGTCGCCGAGCCTTCGGTCGCCGAGCCTTCGGTCGCCGAGCCTTCGATCGCCGAGCCTTCGGTCGCCGAGCCTTCGGTCGCCGAGCCTTCGGTCCCCGAGCCTTCTGTAGCCGAGTCTTCGGTTGCGGAGTCTTCGGTCGCCGAGTCTTCGGTTGCCGAGTCTTCGGTTGCCGAGTCTTCGTGTGCCGAGTTTTCGGTTGTCGAGTCTTCGGGCTCGAGTCTTCGGTTGCCGAGTCTTCGGTTGCCGAGTCTTCGGTCGCCGAGGCCTCGGTCGCCGAGCCTTCGGTCGCCGAGCCTTCGGTCGCCGAGCCTTCGGTCCCCGAGCCTTCTGTAGCCGAGTCTTCGGTTGCGGAGTCTTCGGTCGCCGA
The DNA here is from genome assembly GCA_030765045.1 of Tenodera sinensis. Lineage (NCBI taxonomy): Eukaryota > Metazoa > Arthropoda > Insecta > Mantodea > Mantidae > Tenodera > Tenodera sinensis. The sequence continues at coordinate 364,969,166 of CM060964.1, read as the reverse complement.
GCCTTCGATCGCCGAGCCTTCGGTCGCTGAGCCTTCTTCCGCCGAGTCTTCGGTCGCCGAGTCTTCGGTTGCCGAGTCTTCGGTTGCCGAGTTTTCGGTTGTCGAGTCTTCGGGCTCGAGTCTTCGGTCGCCGAGCCTTCGGTTGTCGAGCCTTCGGATGCCGAGCCTTCGGTTGCCGCGCCTTCGGATGCCGCGCCTTCGGTTGCCGAGTCTTCGGTTGCCGAGTCTTCGGTTGCCGAGTCTTCGGTTGCCGAGTCTTCGGTTGTCGAGTCTTCGGTTATCGAGTCTTCGGATGCCGAGTCTTCGGTAGCCGAGTCTTCGGTCGCCGAGTCTTCGGTCGCCGAGCCTACGGTCGCCGAGCCTTCGGTCTCCGAGCCTTCGGTCGCCGAGTCTTCGGTCGCCGAGCCTACGGTCGCCGAGCCTTCGGTCTCCGAGCCTTCGGTCGCCGAGCCTTCGGTCGCGGAGGCTTCGGTCGCCGAGCCTTCGGTCGCTGAGCCTTCGGTCGCCGAGTCTTCGGTCGCCGAGCCTTCGGTAGCCGAGTCTTCGGTTGCGGAGTCTTCGGTTGCCGAGTCTTGGGTTGTCGAATCGTCGGTGACGAGGTTCCGGGGTTCGAATTTTCCATGTCCAATTTTCCATGACGAGCTTTCGATCAGGAATTTTCGATGAGGAATTTTCGATGTTGAATTCTCGAGGTCGATTTTTGAGGTCGAATTTTTGGTGTCGAATTTTTGATGTCGAATTCTCGACGTCGAATTTTCGATTTGGTGTATTCGGGTGTCGAGGCTCCGTTTCGGGTCTTCGTATGTGGGTCTTCGTGTGCTGAGTCTTCGGTTGTCGAGTCTTCGGGCTCGAGTCTTCGGTCGCCGAGCCTTCGGTTGTCGAGCCTTCGGTTGCCGCGCCTTCGGATGCCGTGCCTTCGGTTGCCGAGTCTTCGGTTGCCGAGTCTTCGGTTACCGAGTTTTCGGTTGCCGAGTCTTCGGTTGCCGAGTCTTCGGTCGCCGAGCCTTCGGTCGCCGAGTCTTCGGTCGCCGAGCCTTCGGTCCCCGAGCCTTCGGTAGCCGAGTCTTCGGTTGCGGAGTCTTCGGTTGCCGAGTCTTCGGTTGTCGAGTCTTCGGTCGCCGAGCCTTCGGTTGTCGAGCCTTCGGTTGCCGAGCCTTCGGTTGCCGCGCCTTCGGATGCCGCGCCTTCGGTTGCCGAGTCTTCGGTTGCCAGGGCTTCGGTTGCCGAGTCTTCGGTTGCCGTGTCTTCGGTTGCCGAGTCTTCGGTTGCCGAGTCTTCGGTTGCCGAGTCTTCGGTCGCCGAGTCTTCGGTCGCCGAGCCTTCGGTCGCCGAGCCTTCGGTCGCCGAGCCTTGGGTCGCCGAGCCTTCGGTCGCCGTGCCTTCGGTCGCCGAGCCTTCGGTCGCCGAGCCTTCGGTTGCCGAGCCTTCGGTCGCCGAGCCTTCGGTTGCCGAGCCTTCGGTCGCCGAGGCTTCGGTCGCCGAGCCTTTGGTTGCCGAGTCTTCGGTTGCCGAGTCTTCGGTTGCCGAGTCTTCGGTTGTCGAGCCTTCGGTCGCCGAGGCTTCGGTCGCCGAGCCTTCGATCGCCGAGCCTTCGGTCGCCGAGCCTTCGGTCGCCGAGCCTTCGGTCGCCGAGCCTTCGGTCGCCGAGCCTTCGGTCGTCGAGCCTTCGGTTGCCGCGCCTTCGGATGCCGCGCCTTCGGTTGCCGAGTCTTCGGTTGCCGAGTCTTGGGTTGTCCAATCCTCGGTGATGAGGTTCCGGGGTTCGAATTTTCCATGTCGAATTTTCCATGTCGAGCTTTCGTTCAGGAATTTTCGATGAGGAATTTTCGATGTTGAATTCTCGAGGTCGAATTTTTGAGGTCGAATTTTTGGTGTCGAATTTTTGATGTGGAATTTTCAATGTCGAAATTTCGACGTCGAATTTTCGACGTCGAATTTTCGATTTGGTGTATTCGGGTGTCGAGGCTTCGTTTCGGGTCTTCGTATGTGGGTCTTCGTGTGCTGAGTCTTCGGTTGTCGAGTCTTCGGGCTCGAGTCTTCGGTCGCCGAGCCTTCGGTTGTCGAGCCTTCGGTTGCCGCGCCTTCGGATGCCGTGCCTTCGGTTGCCGAGTCTTCGGTTGTCGAGTCTTCGGTCGCCGAGCCTTCGGTTGTCGAGCCTTCGGTTGCCGAGCCTTCGGTTGCCGCGCCTTCGGATGCCGCGCCTTCGGTTGCCGAGTCTTCGGTTGCCAGGGCTTCGGTTGCCGAGTCTTCGGTTGCCGAGTCTTCGGTTGCCGAGTCTTCGGTCGCCGAGTCTTCGGTCGCCGAGCCTTCGGTCGCCGAGCCTTCGGTCGCCGAGCCTTGGGTCGCCGAGCCTTCGGTCGCCGTGCCTTCGGTCTCCGAGCCTTCGGTCGCCGAGCCTTCGGTTGCCGAGCCTTCGGTCGCCGAGCCTTCGGTCGCCGAGCCTTCGGTTGCCGAGCCTTCGGTCGCCGAGGCTTCGGTCGCCGAGCCTTCGGTTGCCGAGTCTTCGGTTGCCGAGTCTTCGGTTGCCGAGTCTTCGGTTGTCGAGCCTTCGGTCGCCGAGGCTTCGGTCGCCGAGCCTTCGATCGCCGAGCCTTCGGTCGCCGAGCCTTCGGTTGCCGAGTCTTCGGTTGTCGAGCCTTCGGTCGCCGAGGCTTCGGTCGCCGAGCCTTCGATCGCCGAGCCTTCGGTCGCCGAGCCTTCGGTCGCCGAGCCTTCGGTCGCCGAGCCTTCGGTCGTCGAGCCTTCGGTTGCCGCGCCTTCGGATGCCGCGCCTTCGGTTGCCGAGTCTTCGGTTGCCGAGTCTTGGGTTGTCGAATCCTCGGTGACGAGGTTCCGGGGTTCGAATTTTCCATGTCGAATTTTCCACGTCGAGCTTTCGATCAGGAATTTTCGATGAGGAATTTTCGATGTTGAATTCTCGAGGTCGAATTTTTGAGGTCGAATTTTTGGTGTCGAATCTTTGATGTCGAATTTTCGATGTCGAAATTTCGATGTCGAATTTTCGACGTCGAATTTTCGATTTGGTGTATTCGGGTGTCGAGGCTCCGTTTCGGGTCTTCGTATGTGGGTCTTCGTGTGCCGAGTCTTCGGTTGTCGAGTCTTCGGTTGCCGAGTCTTGGGTTGTCGAATCCTCGGTGACGAGGTTCCGGGGTTCGAAATTTCCATGTCGAATTTTCCATGTCGAGCTTTCGATCAGGAATTTTCGATGAGGAATTTTCGATGTTGAATTCTCGAGGTCGAATTTTTGAGGTCGAATTTTTGGTGTCGAATTTTTGATGTCGAATTTTCGATGTAGAAATTTCGACGTCGAATTTTCGACGTCGAATTTTCGATTTGGTGTATTCGGGTGTCGAGGCTCCGTTTCGGGTCTTCGTATGTGGGTATTCGTGTGCCGAGTCTTCGGTTGTCGAGTCTTCGGGCTCGAGTCTTCGGTCGCCGAGCCTTCGGTTGTCGAGCCTTCGGATGCCGAGCCTTCGGTTGCCGCGCCTTCGGATGCCGCGCCTTCGGTTGCCGAGTCTTCGGTTGCCGAGTCTTCGGTTGCCGAGTCTTCGGTTGTCGAGTCTTCGGTTGCCGAGTCTTCGGATGCCGAGTCTTCGGTAGCCGAGTCTTCGGTCGCCGAGTCTTCGGTCGCCGAGCCTACGGTCGCCGAGCCTTCGGTCTCCGAGCCTTCGGTCGCCGAGTCTTCGGTCGCCGAGCCTACGGTCGCCGAGCCTTCGGTCTCCGAGCCTTCGGTCGCCGAGCCTTCGGTCGCGGAGGCTTCGGTCGCCGAGCCTTTGGTCGCTGAGCCTTCGGTCGCCGAGTCTTCGGTCGCCGAGCCTTCGGTAGCCGAGTCTTCGGTTGCGGAGTCTTCGGTTGCCGAGTCTTGGGTTGTCGAATCGTCGGTGACGAGGTTCCGGGGTTCGAATTTTCCATGTCCAATTTTCCATGACGAGCTTTCGATCAGGAATTTTCGATGTGGAATTTTCGATGTTGAATTCTCGAGGTCTAATTTTTGAGGTCGAATTTTTGGTGTCGAATTTTTGATTTCGAATTTTCGATGTCGAAATTTCGATGTCGAATTTTCGACGTCGAATTTTCGATTTGGTGTATTCGGGTGTCGAGGCTCCGTTTCGGGTCTTCGTATGTGGGTCTTCGTGTGCCGAGTCTTCGGTTGTCGAGTCTTCGGTCGTCGAGCCTTCGGTTGTCGAGCCTTGGGTTGTCGAGCCTTGGGTTGTCGAGCCTTCGGTCGCCGAGCGTTCGGTCGCCGAGACTTCGATCGCCGAGCCTTCGGTCGCCGAGCCTTCCTTCGCCGAGTCTTCGGTTGCCGCGCCTTCGGATGCCGTGCCTTCGGTTGCCGAGTCTTCGGTTGCCGAGTCTTCGGTTGCCGAGTCTTCGGTTGCCGAGTCTTCGGTTGCCGAGTCTTCGGTCGCCGAGCCTTCGGTCGCCGAGTCTTCGGTCGCCGAGCCTTCGGTCCCCGAGCCTTCGGTAGCCGAGTCTTCAGTTGCGGAGTCTTCGGTTGCCGAGTCTTCGGTTGCCGAGTCTTGGGTTGTCGAATCCCCGGTGACGAGGTTCCGGGGTTCGAATTTTCCATGTCGAATTTTCCATGTCGAGCTTTCGATCAGGAATTTTCGATGAGGAATTTTCGATGTTTAATTCTCGAGGTCGAATTTTTGAGGTCGAATTTTTGGTGTCGAATTTTTGATGTCGAATTTTCGACGTCGAATTTTCGATTTGGTGTATTCGGGTGTCGAGGCTCCGTTTCGGGTCTTCGTATGTGGGTCTTCGTGTGCCGAGTCTTCGGTTGTCGAGTCTTCGGTCGCCGAGCCTTCGGTTGTCGAGCCTTCGGTTGCCGAGCCTTCGGTTGCCGCGCCTTCGGATGCCGCGGCTTCGGTTGCCGAGTCTTCGGTTGCCAGGGCTTCGGTTGCCGAGTCTTCGGTTGCCGAGTCTTCGGTTGCCGAGTCTTCGGTTGCCGAGTCTTCGGTTGCCGAGTCTTCGGTTGCCGAGTCTTCGGTCGCCGAGCCTTCGGTCGCCGAGCCTTGGGTCGCCGAGCCTTGGGTCGCCGAGCCTTCGGTCGCCGAGCCTTCGGTTGCCGAGCCTTCGGTCGCCGAGCCTTCGGTCGCGGAGCCTTCGGTCGCCGAGGCTTCGGTCGCCGAGCCTTCGGTCGCCGAGACTTCGGTCGCCGAGCCTTCGGTCGCCGAGCCTTCGGTCACCGAGCCTTCGATCGCCGAGCCTTCGGTCGCCGAGCCTTCGGTCGCCGAGCCTTCGGTCGTCGAGCCTTCGGTCGTCGAGCCTTGGGTCGTCGAGCCTTCGGTCTCAGAGCCTTCGGTCGCCGAGCGTTTGGTCGCCGAGCCTTCGATCGCCGAGCCTTCGGTCGCCGAGCCTTCTTCCGCCGAGTCTTCGGTCGCCGAGTCTTCGGTTGCCGAGTCTTCGGTTGCCGAGTTTTCGGTCGCAGAGTTTTCGGTCGCCGAGACTTCGGTCGCCGAGCCTTCGGTCGCAGAGCCTTCGGTCGCCGAGCCTTCGATCGCCGAGCCTTCGGTCGCCGAGCCTTCGGTCGTCGAGCCTTGGGTTGTCGAGCCTTCGGTCTCAGAGCCTTCGGTCGCCGAGCGTTCGGTCGCCGAGCCTTCGGTCGCCGAGCCTTCTTCCGCCGAGTCTTCGGTCGCCGAGTCTTCGGTTGCCGAGTCTTCGGTTGCCGAGTTTTCGGTTGCCGAGTCTTCGGTTGCCGAGTCTTCGGTTGCCGACTCTTCGGTTGCCGAGTATTCGGTTTCCGAGTCTTCGGTTGCCGAGTCTTCGGTTGCCGAGTCTTCGGTCGCCGAGCCTTCGGTCGCCGAGCCTTCGGTCGCCGAGCCTTGGGTCGCCGAGCCTTCGGTCGCCGAGCCGTCGGTCGCCGAGCCTTCGGTCGCCGAGCCTTTGGTCGCCGAGCCTTCGGTCGCCGAGGCTTCGGTTGCCGAGTCTTCGGTCGCCGAGTCTTCGGTCGCCGAGCCTTCGGTTGCCGAGTCTTCGGTTGCGGAGTCTTCGGTTGCCGAGTCTTCGGTTGCCGAGTCTTGGGTTGTCGAATCCCCGGTGACGAGGTTCCGGGGTTCGAATTTTCCATGTCGAATTTTCCGTGTCGAGCTTTCGATGAGGAATTTTCGATGAGGAATTTTCGATGTTGAATTCTCGAGGTCGAATTTTTGAGGTCGAATTTTTAATGTCGAATTTTTGATGTCGAATTATCGATGTCGAAATTTCGATGTCGAATTTTCGATTTGGTGTATTCGGGTGTCGAGGCTCCGTTTCGGGTCTTCGTATGTGGGTCTTCGTGTGCCGAGTCTTCGGTTGTCGAGTCTTCGGTCGCCGAGCCTTCGGTTGTCGAGCCTTCGGTTGCCGAGCCTTCGGTTGCCGCGCCTTCGGATGCCGCGGCTTCGGTTGCCGAGTCTTCGGTTGCCAGGGCTTCGGTTGCCGAGTCTTCGGTTGCCGAGTCTTCGGTTGCCGAGTCATCGGTTGCCGAGTCTTCGGTTGCCGAGTCTTCGGTCACCGAGCCTTCGGTCGCCGAGCCTTGGGTCGCCGAGCCTTGGGTCGCCGAGCCTTCGGTCGCCGAGCCTTCGATCGCCGAGCATACGGTCGCCGAGCCTTCGGTCGCCGAGCCTTCGGTCGTCGAGCCTTCGGTCGTCGAGCCTTGGGTTGTCGAGCCTTCGGTCGCCGAGCGTTCGGTCGCCGAGCCTTCGATCGCCGAGCCTTCGGTCGCCGAGCCTTCTTCCGCCGAGTCTTCGGTCGCCGGGTCTTCGGTTGCCGAGTCTTCGGTTGCCGAGTTTTCGGTCGCCGAGACTTCGGTCGCCGAGCCTTCGGTCGCCGAGCCTTCGGTCGCCGAGCCTTCGGTCGCCGAGCCTTCGATCGCCGAGCCTTCGGTCGCCGAGCCTTCGGTCGCCGAGCCTTCGGTCGTCGAGCCTTCGGTCGTCGAGCCTTGGGTTGTGGAGCCTTCGGTCTCCGAGCGTTCGGTCGCCGAGCCTTCGATCGCCATGCCTTCGGTCGCCGAGCCTTCTTCCGCCGAGTCTTCGGTCGCCGAGTCTTCGGTGGCCGAATCTTCGGTTGCCGAGTTTTCGGTTGCCGAGTCTTCGGTTGCCGAGTCTTCGGTTGCCGAGTCTTCGGTTGCCGAGTATTCGGTTGCCGAGCCTTCGGTCGCCGAGCCTTCGGTCGCCGAGCCTTCGGTCGCCGAGGCTTCGGTCGCCGAGCCTTCGGTCGCCGAGACTTCGGTCGCCGAGCCTTCGGTCGCCGAGCCTTCGGTCGCCGAGCCTTCGATCGCCGAGCCTTCGGTCGCCGAGCCTTCGGTCGTCGAGCCTTCGGTCGTCGAGCCTTGGGTTGTCGAGCCTTCGGTCTCAGAGCCTTCGGTCACCGAGCGTTCGGTCGCCGAGCCTTCGATCGCCGAGCCTTCGGTCGCCGAGCCTTCTTCCGCCGAGTCTTCGGTCGCCGAGTCTTCGGTTGCCGAGTTTTCGGTTGCCGAGTCTTCGGTTGCCGAGTCTTCGGTTGCCGAGTCTTCGGTTGCCGAGTATTCGGTTTCCGAGTCTTCGGTTGCCGAGTCTTCGGTTGCCGAGTCTTCGGTCGCCGAGCCTTCGGTCGCCGAGCCTTCGGTCGCCGAGCCTTGGGTCGCCGAGTCTTCGGTCGCCGAGCCTTCGGTCGCCAAGCCTTCGGTCGCCGAGCCTTCGGTCGCCGAGCCTTCGGTCGCCGAGGCTTCGGTTGCCGAGTCTTCGGTCGCCGAGTCTTCGGTCGCGGAGCCTTCGGTTGCCGAGTCTTCGGTTGCCGAGTCTTCGGACGCCGAGCCTTCGGTCGCCAAGCCTTCGGTCACCGAGCCTTGGGTCGCCGAGCCTACGGTCGCCGAGCCTTCGGTCGCCGAGCATTCGGTCGCCGAGCCTTCGGTCGCCGAGTCTTCGGTCGCCGAGCCTTCGGTCCCCGAGCCTTCGGTAGCCGAGTCTTCGGTTGCGGAGTCTTCGGTTTCCGAGTCTTCGGTTGCCGAGTCTTGGGTTGTCGAATCCTCGGTGACTAGGTTCCGGGGTTCGAATTTTCCATGTCGAATTTTCCATGTCGAGCTTTCGATCAGGAATTTTCGATGAGGAATTTTCGATGTTGAATTCTCGAGGTCGAATTTTTGAGGTCGAATTTTTGGTGTCGAATTTTTGATGCCGAATTTTCGATGTCGAAATTTCGATGTCGAATTTTCGACGTCGGATTTTCGACTTCGAATTTTCGATTTGGTGTATTCGGGTGTTGAGGCTCCGTTTCGGGGCTTCGTATGTGGGTCGTCGTGTGCCGAGTCTTCGGTTGTCGAGTCTTCGGTCGCCGAGCCTTCGGTTGTCGAGCCCTCGGTTGCCGAGCCTTCGGTTGCCGCGCCTTCGGATGCCGCGCCTTCGGTTGCCGAGTCTTCGGTTGCCAGGGCTTCGGTTGCCGAGTCTTCGGTTGCCGTGTCTTCGGTTGCCGAGTCTTCGGTTGCCGAGTCTTCGGTTGCCGAGTCTTCGGTCGCCGAGTCTTCGGTCGCCGAGCCTTCGGTCGCAGAGCCTTCGGTCGCCGAGCCTTGGGTCGCCGAGCCTTCGGTCGCCGTGCCTTCGGTCGCCGAGCCTTCGGTTGCCGAGCCTTCGGTTGCCGAGTCTTCGGTCGCCGAGTCTTCGGTCGCCGAGCCTTCGGTCGCCGAGCCTTCGGTCGCCGAGCCTTGGGTCGCCGAGCCTTCGGTCGCCGTGCCTTCGGTCGCCGAGCCTTCGGTTGCCGAGCCTTCGGTTGCCGAGCCTTCGGCCGCCGAGCCTTCGGTTGCCGAATCTTCGGTCGCCGAGGCTTCGGTCGCCGAGCCTTCGGTTGCCGAGTCTTCGGTTGCCGAGTCTTCGGTTGCCGAGTCTTCGGTTGTCGAGCCTTCGGTCGCCGAGGCTTCGGTCGCCGAGCCTTCGATCGCCGAGCCTTCGGTCGCCGAGCCTTCGGTCGCGGAGCCTTCGGTCGCCGAGCCTTGGGTCTCGAGCCTTCGGTCGCCGTGCCTTCGGTCGCCGAGCCTTCGGTTGCCGAGCCTTCGGCCGCCGAGCCTTCGGTTGCCGAATCTTCGGTCGCCGAGGCTTCGGTCGCCGAGCCTTCGGTTGCCGAGTCTTCGGTTGCCGAGTCTTCGGTTGCCGAGTCTTCGGTTGTCGAGCCTTCGGTCGCCGAGGCTTCGGTCGCCGAGCCTTCGATCGCCGAGCCTTCGGTCGCCGAGCCTTCGGTCGCCGAGCCTTCGGTCGCCGAGCCTTCGGTCGTCGAGCCTTCGGTTTCCGCGCCTTCGGATGCCGCGCCTTCGGTTGCCGAGTCTTCGGTTGCCGAGTCTTCGGTTGCCGAGTCTTCGGTTGCCGAGTCTTCGGTTGCCGAGTCTTCGGTTGCCGAGTCTTCGGTTGCCGAGTCTTCGGTTGCCGAGTCTTCGGTCGCCGAGTCTTCGGTCGCCGAGCGTTCGGTCGCCGAGCCTTCGGTCGCCAAGCCTTGGGTCGCCGAGCCTTGGGTCGCCGAGCCTTCGGTCGCCGAGCCTTCGGTCGCCGAGCCTTCGGTCGCCGAGGCTTCGGTCGCCGAGCCTTCGGTCGTCGAGACTTCGGTCGCCGAGCCTTCGGTTGCCGAGTCTTCGGTCGCCGAGCCTTCGGTTCCGAGTCTTCGGTTGCCGAGTCTTCGGTTTTCGAGTCTTCGGGCTCGAGTCTTCGGTCGCCGAGTCTTCGGTTGTCGAGCCTTCGGTCGCCGAGCCTTCGGTTGTCGAGCCTTGGGTTGTCGAGCCTTCGGTCTCAGAGCCTTCGGTCGCCGAGCGTTCGGTCGCCGAGCCTTCGATCGCCGAGCCTTCGTTCGCCGAGCCTTCTTTCGCCGAGGCTTCGATTGCCGAGTCTTCGGTTGAAGAGTTTTCGGTTGCCGAGTCTTCGGTTGCCGAGTCTTCGGTTGCCGAGTCTTCGGTTGCCGAGTCTTCGGTTTCCGAGTCTTCAGTTGCCGAGTCTTCGGTTGCCGAGCGTTCGGTCGCCGAGCCTTCGATCGCCATGCCTTCGGTCGCCGAGCCTTCTTCCGCCGAGTCTTCGGTCGCCGAGTCTTCGGTGGCCGAATCTTCGGTTGCCGAGTTTTCGGTTGCCGAGTCTTCGGTTGCCGAGTCTTCGGTTGCCGAGTCTTCGGTTGCCGAGTATTCGGTTGCCGAGCCTTCGGTCGCCGAGCCTTCGGTCGCCGAGACTTCGGTCGCCGAGCCTTCGGTCGCCGAGCCTTCGGTCGCCGAGCCTTCGATCGCCGAGCCTTCGGTCGCCGAGCCTTCGGTCGCCGAGCCTTCGGTCGTCGAGCCTTCGGTCGTCGAGCCTTGGGTTGTCGAGCCTTCGGTCTCAGAGCCTTCGGTCACCGAGCGTTCGGTCGCCGAGCCTTCGATCGCCGAGCCTTCGGTCGCCGAGCCTTCTTCCGCCGAGTCTTCGGTCGCCGAGTCTTCGGTTGCCGAGTTTTCGGTTGCCGAGTCTTCGGTTGCCGAGTCTTCGGTTGCCGAGTCTTCGGTTGCCGAGTATTCGGTTGCCGAGCCTTCGGTCGCCGAGCCTTCGGTCGCCGAGCCTTCGGTCGCCGAGGCTTCGGTCGCCGAGCCTTCGGTCGCCGAGACTTCGGTCGCCGAGCCTTCGGTCGCCGAGCCTTCGGTCGCCGAGCCTTCGATCGCCGAGCCTTCGGTCGCCGAGCCTTCGGTCGCCGAGCCTTCGGTCGTCGAGCCTTCGGTCGTCGAGCCTTGGGTTGTCGAGCCTTCGGTCTCAGAGCCTTCGGTCACCGAGCGTTCGGTCGCCGAGCCTTCGATCGCCGAGCCTTCGGTCGCCGAGCCTTCTTCCGCCGAGTCTTCGGTCGCCGAGTCTTCGGTTGCCGAGTTTTCGGTTGCCGAGTCTTCGGTTGCCGAGTCTTCGGTTGCCGAGTCTTCGGTTGCCGAGTATTCGGTTTCCGAGTCTTCGGTTGCCGAGTCTTCGGTTGCCGAGTCTTCGGTCGCCGAGCCTTCGGTCGCCGAGCCTTCGGTCGCCGAGCCTTGGGTCGCCGAGTCTTCGGTCGCCGAGCCTTCGGTCGCCAAGCCTTCGGTCGCCGAGCCTTCGGTCGCCGAGCCTTCGGTCGCCGAGGCTTCGGTTGCCGAGTCTTCGGTCGCCGAGTCTTCGGTCGCGGAGCCTTCGGTTGCCGAGTCTTCGGTTGCCGAGTCTTCGGACGCCGAGCCTTCGGTCGCCAAGCCTTCGGTCACCGAGCCTTGGGTCGCCGAGCCTACGGTCGCCGAGCCTTCGGTCGCCGAGCATTCGGTCGCCGAGCCTTCGGTCGCCGAGTCTTCGGTCGCCGAGCCTTCGGTCCCCAAGCCTTCGGTAGCCGAGTCTTCGGTTGCGGAGTCTTCGGTTTCCGAGTCTTCGGTTGCCGAGTCTTGGGTTGTCGAATCCTCGGTGACTAGGTTCCGGGGTTCGAATTTTCCATGTCGAATTTTCCATGTCGAGCTTTCGATCAGGAATTTTCGATGAGGAATTTTCGATGTTGAATTCTCGAGGTCGAATTTTGAGGTCGAATTTTTGGTGTCGAATTTTTGATGTCGAATTTTCGATGTCGAAATTTCGATGTCGAATTTTCGACGTCGGATTTTCGACTTCGAATTTTCGATTTGGTGTATTCGGGTGTTGAGGCTCCGTTTTGGGGCTTCGTATGTGGGTCGTCGTGTGCCGAGTCTTCGGTTGTCGAGTCTTCGGTCGCCGAGCCTTCGGTTGTCGAGCCCTCGGTTGCCGAGCCTTTGGTTGCCGCGCATTCGGATGCCGCGCCTTCGGTTGCCGAGTCTTCGGTTGCCAGGGCTTCGGTTGCCGAGTCTTCGGTTGCCGTGTCTTCGGTTGCCGAGTCTTCGGTTGCCGAGTCTTCGGTTGCCGAGTCTTCGGTCGCCGAGTCTTCGGTCGCCGAGCCTTCGGTCGCAGAGCCTTCGGTCGCCGAGCCTTGGGTCGCCGAGCCTTCGGTCGCCGTGCCTTCGGTCGCCGAGCCTTCGGTTGCCCAGCCTTCGGTTGCCGAGTCTTCGGTCGCCGAGTCTTCGGTCGCCGAGCCTTCGGTCGCCGAGCCTTCGGTCGCCGAGCCTTGGGTCGCCGAGCCTTCGGTCGCCGTGCCTTCGGTCGCCGAGCCTTCGGTCGCCGAGCCTTCGGTTGCCGAGCCTTCGGCCGCCGAGCCTTCGGTTGCCGAATCTTCGGTCGCCGAGGCTTCGGTCGCCGAGCCTTCGGTTGCCGAGTCTTCGGTTGCCGAGTCTTCGGTTGCCGAGTCTTCGGTTGTCGAGCCTTCGGTCGCCGAGGCTTCGGTCGCCGAGCCTTCGATCGCCGAGCCTTCGGTCGCCGAGCCTTCGGTCGCCGAGCCTTCGGTCGCCGAGCCTTCGGTCGCCGAGCCTTCGGTCGTCGAGCCTTCGGTTGCCGCGCCTTCGGATGCCGCGCCATCGGTTGCCGAGTCTTCGGTTGCCGAGTCTTCGGTTGCCGAGTCTTCGGTTGCCGAGTCTTCGGTTGCCGAGTCTTCGGTTGCCGAGTCTTCGGTTGCCGAGTCTTCGGTTGCCGAGTCTTCGCTCGCCGAGTCTTCGGTCGCCGAGCGTTCGGTCGCCGAGCCTTCGGTCGCCGAGCCTTGGGTCGCCGAGCCTTGGGTCGCCGAGCCTTCGGTCGCCGAGCCTTCGGTCGCCGAGCCTTCGGTCGCCGAGCCTTCGGTCGCCGAGGCTTCGGTCGCCGAGCCTTCGGTCGTCGAGACTTCGGTCGCCGAGCCTTCGGTTGCCGAGTCTTCGGTCGCCGAGCCTTCGGTTCCGAGTCTTCGGTTGCCGAGTCTTCGGTTTTCGAGTCTTCGGGCTCGAGTCTTCGGTCGCCGAGTCTTCGGTTGTCGAGCCTTCGGTCGCCGAGCCTTCGGTTGTCGAGCCTTGGGTTGTCGAGCCTTCGGTCTCAGAGCCTTCGGTCGCCGAGCGTTCGGTCGCCGAGCCTTCGATCGCCGAGCCTTCGTTCGCCGAGCCTTCTTTCGCCGAGGCTTCGATTGCCGAGTCTTCGGTTGAAGAGTTTTCGGTTGCCGAGTCTTCGGTTGCCGAGTCTTCGGTTGCCGAGTCTTCGGTCGCCGAGCCTTCGATCGCCGAGCCTTCGGTCGCCGAGCCTTCGGTCGCCGAGCCTTCGGTCGTCGAGCCTTCGGTCGTCGAGCCTTGGGTCGTCGAGCCTTCGGTCTCAGAGCCTTCGGTCGCCGAGCGTTCGGTCGCCGAGCCTTCGATCGCCGACCCTTCGGTCGCCGAGCCTTCTTCCGCCGAGTCTTCGGTCGCCGAGTCTTCGGTTGCCGAGTCTCACGGTTGCCGAGTTTTCGGTCGCCGAGTTTTCGGTCGCCGAGACTTCGGTCGCCGAGCCTTTGGTCGCCGAGCCTTCGGTCGCCGAGCCTTCGATCGCCGAGCCTTCGGTCGCCGAGCCCTCGGTCGTCGAGCCTTCGGTCGTCGAGCCTTGGGTTGTCGAGCCTTCGGTCTCAGAGCCTTCGGTCGCCGAGCGTTCGGTCGCCGAGCTTTCGATCGCCGAGCCTTCGGTCGCCGAGCCTTCTTCCTCCGAGTCTTCGGTCGCCGAGTCTTCGGTCGCCGAGTCTTCGGTTGCCGAGTCTTCGGTTGCCGAGTTTTCGGTTGCCGAGTCTTCGGTTGCCGAGTCTTCGGTTGCCGAGTCTTCGGTTGCCGAGTATTCGGTTTCCGAGTCTTCGGTTGCCGAGTCTTCGGTTGCCGAGTCTTCGGTTGCCGAGTCTTCGGTCGCCGAGCCTTCGGTCGCCGAGCCTTCCGTCGCCGAGCCTTGGGTCGCCGAGCCTTCGGTCGCCGAGCCTTCAGTCGCCGAGCCTTCGGTCGCCGAGCCTTTGGTCGCCGAGCCTTCGGTCGCCGAGGCTTCGGTTGCCGAGTCTTCGGTCGCCGAGTCTTCGGTCGCCGAGCCTTCGGTTGCCGAGTCTTCGGTTGCGGAGTCTTCGGTTGCCGAGTCTTCGGTTGCCGAGTCTTCGGTTGCCGAGTCTTGGGTTGTCGAATCCCCGGTGACGAGGTTCCGGGGTTCGAATTTTCCATGTCGAATTTTCCATGTCGAGCTTTCGATCAGGAATTTTCGATGAGGAATTTTCGATGTTGAATTCTCGAGGTCGAATTTTTGAGGTCGAATTTGGGTGTCGAATTTTTGATGTCGAAATTTCGATGTCGAATTTTCGACGTCGAATATTCGACGTCGGATTTTCGACGTCGAATTTTCGATTTGGTGTATTCGGGTGTCGAGGCTCCGTTTCGGGTCTTCGTATGTGGGTCTTCGTGTGCCGAGTCTTCGGTTGTCGAGTCTTCGGTCGCCGAGCCTTCGGTTGTAGTGCCTTCGGTTGCCGAGCCTTCGGTTGCCGCGCCTTCGGATGCCGCGGCTTCGGTTGCCGAGTCTTCGGTTGCCAGGGCTTCGGTTGCCGAGTCTTCGGTTGTCGAGTCTTCGGTTGCCGAGTCATCGGTTGCCGAGTCTTCGGTTGCCGAGTCTTCGGTCACCGAGCCTTCGGTCGCCGAGCCTTGGGTCGCCGAGCCTTGGGTCGCCGAGCCTTCGGTCGCCGAGCCTTCGATCGCCGAGCCTACGGTCGCCGAGCCTTCGGTCGCCGAGCCTTCGGTCGTCGAGCCTTCGGTCGTCGAGCCTTGGGTTGTCGAGCCTTCGGTCTCAGAGCCTTCGGTCGCCGAGCGTTCGGTCGCCGAGCCTTCGATCGCCGAGCCTTCGGTCGCCGAGCCTTCTTCCGCCGAGTCTTCGGTCGCCGAGTCTTCGGTTGCCGAGTCTTCGGTTGCCGAGTTTTCGGTCGCCGAGACTTCGGTCGCCGAGCCTTCGGTCGCCGAGTCTTCGGTCGCCGAGCCTTCGATCGCCGAGCCTTCGGTCGCCGAGCCTTCGGTCGCCGAGCCTTCGGTCGCCGAGCCTTCGGTCGTCGAGCCTTCGGTCGTCGAGCCTTGGGTTGTCGAGCCTTCGGTCGCCGAGCGTTCGGTCGCCGAGCCTTCGATCGCCATGCCTTCGGTCGCCGAGCCTTCTTCCGCCGAGTCTTCGGTCGCCGAGTCTTCGGTGGCCGAATCTTCGGTTGCCGAGTTTTCGGTTGCCGAGTCTTCGGTTGCCGAGTCTTCGGTTGCCGAGTCTTCGGTTGCCGAGCCTTCGGTCACCGAGCCTTCGGTCGCCGAGTTTTCGGTCGCCGAGACTTCGGTCGCCGAGCCTTCGGTCGCCGAGTCTTCGGTCGCCGAGCCTTCGATCGCCGAGCCTTCGGTCGCCGAGCCTTCGGTCGCCGAGCCTTCGGTCGCCGAGCCTTCGGTCGTCGAGCCTTCGGTCGTCGAGCCTTGGGTTGTCGAGCCTTCGGTCGCCGAGCGTTCGGTCGCCGAGCCTTCGATCGCCATGCCTTCGGTCGCCGAGCCTTCTTCCGCCGAGTCTTCGGTCGCCGAGTCTTCGGTGGCCGAATCTTCGGTTGCCGAGTTTTCGGTTGCCGAGTCTTCGGTTGCCGAGTCTTCGGTTGCCGAGTCTTCGGTTGCCGAGTATTCGGTTGCCGAGCCTTCGGTCACCGAGCCTTCGGTCGCCGAGGCTTCGGTCGCCGAGCCTTCGGTCGCCGAGACTTCGGTCGCCGAGCCTTCGGTCGCCGAGCCTTCGGTCGCCGAGCCTTCGGTCGCCGAGGCTTCGGTTGCCGAGTCTTCGGTCGCCGAGTCTTCGGTTCCGAGTCTTCGGTTGCCGAGTCTTCGGTTTTCGAGTCTTCGGGCTCGAGTCTTCGGTCGCCGAGTCTTCGGTTGTCGAGCCTTCGGTTGCCGAGTCTTCGGTTGCCGAGTCTTCGGTTGCCGAGTCTTCGGTTGCCGAGTCTTCGGTCGCCGAGTCTTCGGTCGCCGAGCGTTCGGTCGCCGAGCCTTCGGTCGCCGAGCCTTGGGTCGCCGAGCTTTGGGTCGCCGAGCCTTCGGTCGCCGAGCCTTCGGTCGCCGAGCCTTCGGTCGCCGAGGCTTCGGTCGCCGAGCCTTCGGTCGTCGAGACTTCGGTCGCCGAGCCTTCGGTTGCCGAGTCTTCGGTCGCCGAGCCTTCGGTTCCGAGTCTTCGGTTGCCGAGTCTTCGGTTTTCGAGTCTTCGGGCTCGAGTCTTCGGTCGCCGAGTCTTCGGTTGTCGAGCCTTCGGTCGCCGAGCCTTCGGTTGTCGAGCCTTGGGTTGTCGATCCTTCGGTCTCAGAGCCTTCGGTCGCCGAGCGTTCGGTCGCCGAGCCTTCGATCGCCGAGCCTTCGTTCGCCGAGCCTTCTTTCGCCGAGGCTTCGATTGCCGAGTCTTCGGTTGAAGAGTTTTCGGTTGCCGAGTCTTCGGTCTCCGAGTCTTCGGTTGCCGAGTCTTCGGTTGCCGAGTCTTCGGTTTCCGAGTCTTCGGTTGCCGAGTCTTCGGTTGCCGAGTCTTCGGTTGCCGAGTCTTCGGTCGCCGAGCCTTCGGTCGCCGAGCCTTCGGTCGCCGAGCCTTCGGTCGCCGAGCCTTCGGTCGCCGAGCATTCGGTCGCCAGGGCTTCGGTTGCCGAGTCTTCGGTTGCCGTGTCTTCGGTTGCCGAGTCTTCGGTTGCCGAGTCTTCGGTTGCCAGGTCTTCGGTCGCCGAGTCTTCGGTCGCCGTGCCTTCGGTCGCCGTGCCTTCGGTCGCCGAGCCTTCGGTTGCCGAGCCTTCGTTTGCCGAGCCTTCGGTCGCCGAGCCTTCGGTTGCCGAGCCTTCGGTCGCCGAGGCTTCGGTCGCCGAGCCTTCGGTTGCCGAGTCTTCGGTTGCCGAGTCTTCGGTTGCCGAGTCTTCGGTTGTCGAGCCTTCGGTCGCCGAGGCTTCGGTCGCCGAGCCTTCGATCGCCGAGCCTTCGGTCGCCGAGCCTTCGGTCGCCGAGCCTTCGGTCGCCGAGCCTTCGGTCGTCGAGCCTTCGGTTGCCGCGCCTTCGGATGCCGCGCCTTCGGTTGCCGAGTCTTCGGTTGCCGAGTCTTCGGTTGCCGAGTCTTCGGTTGCCGAGTCTTCGGTTGCCGAGTCTTCGGTTGCCGAGTCTTCGGTCGCCGAGTCTTCGGTCGCCGAGCGTTCGGTCGCCGAGCCTTCGGTCGCCGAGCCTTGGGTCGCCGAGCCTTGGGTCGCCGAGCCTTCGGTCGCCGAGCCTTCGGTCGCCGAGCCTTGGGTCGCCGAGCTTTGGGTCGCCGAGCCTTCGGTCGCCGAGCCTTCGGTCGCCGAGCCTTCGGTCGCCGAGGCTTCGGTCGCCGAGCCTTCGGTCGTCGAGACTTCGGTCGCCGAGCCTTCGGTTGCCGAGTCTTCGGTCGCCGAGCCTTCGGTTCCGAGTCTTCGGTTGCCGAGTCTTCGGTTTTCGAGTCTTCGGGCTCGAGTCTTTGGTCGCCGAGTCTTCGGTTGTCGAGCCTTCGGTCGCCGAGCCTTCGGTTGTCGAGCCTTGGGTTGTCGATCCTTCGGTCTCAGAGCCTTCGGTCGCCGAGCGTTCGGTCGCCGAGCCTTCGATCGCCGAGCCTTCGTTCGCCGAGCCTTCTTTCGCCGAGGCTTCGATTGCCGAGTCTTCGGTTGAAGAGTTTTCGGTTGCCGAGTCTTCGGTCTCCGAGTCTTCGGTTGCCGAGTCTTCGGTTGCCGAGTCTTCGGTTTCCGAGTCTTCGGTTGCCGAGTCTTCGGTTGCCGAGTCTTCGGTTGCCGAGTCTTCGGTCGCCGAGCCTTCGGTCGCCGAGCCTTCGGTCGCCGAGCCTTCGGTCGCCGAGCCTTCGGTCGCCGAGCATTCGGTCGCCAGGGCTTCGGTTGCCGAGTCTTCGGTTGCCGTGTCTTCGGTTGCCGAGTCTTCGGTTGCCGAGTCTTCGGTTGCCAGGTCTTCGGTCGCCGAGTCTTCGGTCGCCGTGCCTTCGGTCGCCGTGCCTTCGGTCGCCGAGCCTTCGGTTGCCGAGCCTTCGTTTGCCGAGCCTTCGGTCGCCGAGCCTTCGGTTGCCGAGCCTTCGGTCGCCGAGGCTTCGGTCGCCGAGCCTTCGGTTGCCGAGTCTTCGGTTGCCGAGTCTTCGGTTGCCGAGTCTTCGGTTGTCGAGCCTTCGGTCGCCGAGGCTTCGGTCGCCGAGCCTTCGATCGCCGAGCCTTCGGTCGCCGAGCCTTCGGTCGCCGAGCCTTCGGTCGCCGAGCCTTCGGTCGTCGAGCCTTCGGTTGCCGCGCCTTCGGATGCCGCGCCTTCGGTTGCCGAGTCTTCGGTTGCCGAGTCTTCGGTTGCCGAGTCTTCGGTTGCCGAGTCTTCGGTTGCCGAGTCTTCGGTCGCCGAGTCTTCGGTCGCCGAGCGTTCGGTCGCCGAGCCTTCGGTCGCCGAGCCTTGGGTCGCCGAGCCTTGGGTCGCCGAGCCTTCGGTCGCCGAGCCTTCGGTCGCCGAGCCTTCGGTCGCCGAGGCTTCGGTCGCCGAGCCTTCGGTCGTCGAGACTTCGGTCGCCGAGCCTTCGGTTGCCGAGTCTTCGGTCGCCGAGCCTTCGGTTCCGAGTCTTCGGTTGCCGAGTCTTCGGTTTTCGAGTCTTCGGGCTCGAGTCTTCGGTCGCCGAGTCTTCGGTTGTCGAGCCTTCGGTCGCCGAGCCTTCGGTTGTCGAGCCTTGGGTTGTCGAGCCTTCGGTCTCAGAGCCTTCGGTCGCCGAGCGTTCGGTCGCCGAGCCTTCGATCGCCGAGCCTTCGTTCGCCGAGCCTTCTTTCGCCGAGGCTTCGATTGCCGAGTCTTCGGTTGAAGAGTTTTCGGTTGCCGAGTCTTCGGTTGCCGAGTCTTCGGTTGCCGAGTCTTCGGTTGCCGAGTCTTCGGTTTCCGAGTCTTCGGTTGCCGAGTCTTCGGTTGCCGAGTCTTCGGTTGCCGAGTCTTCGGTCGCCGAGGTTTCGGTTACCGAGTCTTCGGTTGCCGAGTCTTCGGTCGCCGAGCCTTCGGTCGCCGAGCCTTCGGTCGCCGAGCCTTCGGTCGCCGAGCCTTCGGTCGCCGAGCATTCGGTCGCCGAGCCTTCGGTCGCCGAGTCTTCGGTCGCCGAGCCTTCGGTCCCCGAGCCTTCGGTAGCCGAGTCTTCGGTTGCGGAGTCTTCGGTTGCCGAGTCTTCGGTTGCCGGGTCTTGGGTTGTCGAATCCTCGGTGACGAGGTTCCGGGGTTCGAATTTTCCATGTCGAATTTTCCACGTCGAGCTTTCGATCAGGAATTTTCGATGAGGAATTTTCGATGTTGAATTCTCGAGGTCAAATTTTTGAGGTCGAATTTTTGGTGTCGAATCTTTGATGTCGAATTTTCGATGTCGAAATTTCGATGTCGAATTTTCGACGTCGAATTTTCGATTTGGTGTATTCGGGTGTCGAGGCTCCGTTTCGGGTCTTCGTATGTGGGTCTTCGTGTGCCGAGTCTTCGGTTGTCGAGTCTTCGGTTGCCGAGTCTTGGGTTGTCGAATCCTCGGTGACGAGGTTCCGGGGTTCGAAATTTCCATGTCGAATTTTCCAGGTCGAGCTTTCGATCAGGAATTTTCGATGAGGAATTTTCGATGTTGAATTCTCGAGGTCGAATTTTTGAGATCGAATTTTTGGTGTCGAATTTTTGATGTCGAATTTTCGATGTCGAAATTTCGACGTCGAATTTTCGACGTCGAATTTTCGATTTGGTGTATTCGGGTGTCGAGGCTCCGTTTCGGGTCTTCGTATGTGGGTATTCGTGTGCCGAGTCTTCGGTTGTCGAGTCTTCGGGCTCGAGTCTTCGGTCGCCGAGCCTTCGGTTGTCGAGCCTTCGGATGCCGAGCCTTCGGTTGCCGCGCCTTCGGATGCCGCGCCTTCGGTTGCCGAGTCTTCGGTTGCCGAGTCTTCGGTTGCCGAGTCTTCGGTTGCCGAGTCTTCGGTTGTCGAGTCTTCGGTGGCCGAGTCTTCGGATGCCGAGTCTTCGGTAGCCGAGTCCTCGGTCGCCGAGTCTTCGGTCGCCGAGCCTACGGTCGCCGAGCCTTCGGTCTCCGAGCCTTCGGTCGCCGAGTCTTCGGTCGCCGAGCCTACGGTCGCCGAGCCTTCGGTCTCCGAGCCTTCGGCCGCCGAGCCTTCGGTCGCGGAGGCTTCGGTCGCCGAGCTTTCGGACGCTGAGCCATCGGTCGCCGAGTCTTCGGTCGCCGAGCCTTCGGTAGCCGAGTCTTCGGTTGCGGAGTCTTCGGTTGCCGAGTCTTGGGTTGTCGAATCGTCGGTGACGAGGTTCCGGGGTTCGAATTTTCCATGTCCAATTTTCCATGACGAGCTTTCGATCAGGAATTTTCGATGAGGAATTTTCGATGTTGAATTCTCGAGGTCGAATTTTTGAGGTCGAATTTTTGGTGTCGAATTTTTGATGTCGAATTTTCGACGTCGAATTTTCGATTTGGTGTATTCGGGTGTCGAGGCTCCGTTTCGGGTCTTCGTATGTGGGTCTTCGTGTGCCGAGTCTTCGGTTGTCGAGTCTTCGGTCGTCGAGCCTTCGGTTGTCGAGCCTTGGGTTGTCGAGCCTTGGGTTGTCGAGCCTTCGGTCGCCGAGCGTTCGGTCGCCGAGACTTCGATCGCCGAGCCTTCGGTCGCCGAGCCTTCTTTCGCCGAGTCTTCGGTCGCCGAGTCTTCGGTTTCCGAGCCTTCGGTCGCCGAGCCTTCGGTCGCCGAGCTTTCGGTCGCCGAGGCTTCGGTCGCCGAGCCTTCGGTCGCCGAGCCTTCGGTCGCCGAGTCTTCGGTCGCCGAGCCTTCGGTCGCCGAGCCTTCGGTAGCCGAGTCTTCAGTTGCGGAGCCTTCGGTCGCCGAGCCTTCGGTAGCCGAGTCTTCAGTTGCGGAGTCTTCGGTTCCCGAGTCTTCGGTTGCCGAATCTTGGGTTGTCGAATCCTCGGTGACGAGGTTCCGGGGTTCTAATTTTCCATGTCGAATTTTCCATGTCGAGCTTTCGATCAGGAATTTTCGATGAGGAATTTTCGATGTTGAATTCTCGAGGTCGAATTTTTGAGGTCGAATTTTTGGTGTTTAATTTTTGATGTCGAATTTTCGATGTCGAAATTTCGATGTCGAAATTTCGATGTCGAATTTTCGACGTCGAATTTTCGATTTGGTGTATTCGGGTGTCGAGGCTCCGTTTCGGGTCGCCGAATCTTCGGTTGCCGAGCCTTCGGTTGCCGAGTCTTCGGTTGCCGAGTCTTCGGTCGCCGAGCCTTCGGTCGCCGAGTCTTCGGTCGCCGAGCCTTCGGTCGCCGAGCCTTCCGTCGCCGAGTCTTCGGTTGCCGAGTCTTCGGTTGCCCAGTCCTCGGTTGCCGAGTCTTCGGTTGCCGAGTCTTCGGTTGCCGAGTCTTCGGTTGCCGAGTCTTCGGTTGCCGAGTCTTCGGTTGCCGAGTCTTCGGTCGCCGAGTCTTCGGTTGCCGAGTCTTCGGTTGCCGAATCTTCGGCTCCCGAGTCTTCGGTCTCCGAGTCTTGGCTTGCCGAGCCATCGGTTGCCGAGTCTTCGGTTGCCGAGTCTTCGGTGGCCGAGTCTTCGGTGGCCGAGTCTTCGGTCGCCGAGTCTTCGGTCGCCGAGCCTTCGGTCGCCGAGCTTTCGGTCGCCGTGCCTTCGGTTTCCGAGCCTTCGTTCGGCGAGCCTTCGGTCGCCGAGCCTTGGGTCGCCGAGTCTTCGGTCGCCGAGTCTTCGGTCGCCGAGCCTTCGGTCGCCGAGTCTTCGCTCGCCGAGTCTTCGGTGGCCGAGTCTTCGGTCGCCGAGCCTTCGGTCGCCGTGCCTTCGGTCGCCGAGTCTTCGGCTGCCGAGTCTCGGTTGCCCAGTCTTCGGTTGTCGAGTCCGGGGTTGCCGAGTCTTCGGTTGCCGAGTCTTCGGTTGCCGAGTCTTCGGTTGCCGAGTCTTCGGTCGCCAAGTCTTCGGTCGCCGAGCCTTCGGTCGCCGAGCTTTCGGTCGCCGAGCCTTCGGTCGCCGAGCCTTCGGTCGCCGAGTCTTCCGTTGCCGAGTCTTCCGTTGCCGAGTCTTCGGTCGCCGAGCCTTCGGTGGCCGAGCCTTCGGTCGCCGAGCCTTCGGTCGCCGAGCCTTCGGTCGCCGAGTCTTCCGTTGCCGAGCCTTCGGTTGTCGAGTCTTCCGTTGGCGAGTCTTCGGTTGCCGAGTCTTGGGTTGCCGACCCTTCGGTCGCCGAGCCTTCGTTCGCCGAGCCTTCGGTTGCCGAGTCTTCGGTTGCCGAGTCTTCGGTTGTCGAGTCCGGGGTTGCCGAGTCTTCGGTTGCCGAGTCTTCGGTCGCCGAGTCTTCGGTCGCCGAGCCTTCGGTTGCCGAGCCTTCGGTTGCCGAGCCTTCGGTTGCCGAGCCTTCGGTTGTCGAGTCTTCGGTTGGCGAGTCTTCGGTTGCCGAGTCTTGGGTTGTCGAATCCTCGGTGACGAGGTTCCGGGGTTCGAATTTTCGACGTCGAATTCTTGGTCTGGGATTTCCGGTGTGGGGTCCTCGGTGTGGAGTTTTCGGGTGCTTAGGTTTCGGTGTTGGGTCCTCCGTTTCCTTTTTTCGGGTGTCGAGCCCTCGGGTGTCGAGGTTTTGGGTATCGAGGTTTTGGGTGTCGAGGTTTCCGTTGTCGAGATTACAGGTGTCGAGATTACGGGTTTCGAGATTTCGGGTGTCGAGGTTTCGAGTGTCGAGGTTTCGGGTGTCGAGGTTTCGGGTGTCGAATTTTCCATGTCGAATTTTCCATGTCGAGGTTTCGATCAGGAATTTTCGATGAGGAATCTTCGATGTTGAATTCTCGAGGTCGAATTTTTGTGGTCGAACTTTTGGTGTCGAATTTTTGATGTCGAATTTTCGACGTCGAATATTCGACGTCGGATTTTCGACGTCGAATTTTTGATTTGGTGTATTCGGGTGTCGAGGTTTCGTTTCGGGTCTTCGTATGTGGGTCTTCGGTTGTCGAGTCTTCGGTTGTCGAGTCTTCGGTTGTCGAGTCTTCGGTTGGCGAGTCTTCGGTTGCCGAGTCTTCGGTTGACGAGCCTTCGGTTATCGAGCCTTCGGTTGTCGAGCCTTCGGTTGTCGAGTCTTCGGTTGGCGAGTCTTCGGTTGCCGAGTCTTCGGTTGACGAGCCTTCGGTTGTCGAGCCTTCGGTTGTCGAGCCTTCGGTTGTCGAGCCTTCGGTTGTCGAGTCTTCGGTTGTGGAGTGTTCGGTTGTCGAGCCTTCGGTTGTCGAGCCTTCGGTTGCCGAGCCTTCGTTTGCCGAGCCTTCGGTGGCCGAGCCTACGGTTGCCGAGCCGTCGGTTGCCGAGCCTTCGGTTGCCGAGCCTTCGGTTGCCGAGCCTTCGGTTGCCGAGCCATCGGTTGCCGAGCCTTCGGTTGCCGAGCCTTCGGTTGCCGAGCCTTCTGTTGCCGAACCTTCGTTTGCCGAGCCTTCGGTTGCCGAGCCTTCGGTTGCCGAGCCTTCGGTTGCCTAGCCTTTGGTCGCCGAGTCTTCGGTCGCCGCGTCTTCGATCGCCGCGTCTTCGGTCGCTGACTCTTCGGTCGCCGAGCCTTCGGTCGAGTCCGGGGTTCCCGAGTCTTCGGTTTCCGAGTCTTCGGTTGCCGAGTCTTCGGTTGCCGAGTCTTCGGTTGCCGACCCTTCGGTCGCCGAGCCTTCGTTCGCCGAGCCTTCGGTTGCCGAGTCTTCGATTGCCGAGTCTTCGGTTGTCGAGTCCGGGGTTGCCGAGTCTTCGGTTGCCGAGTCTTCGGTCGCCGAGCCCTCGGTTGCCGAGCCTTCGGTCGCCGAGCCTTCGGTCGCCGAGCCTTCGGTCGCCGAGCCTTCGGTCGCCGAGTCTTCCGTTGCCGAGTCTTCCGTTGCCGAGTCTTCGGTTGCCGAGTCTTCGGTTGCCGAGTCTTCGGTTGCCGAGTCTTCGGTTGCCGAGTCTTCGGTTGCCGAGTCTTGGGTTGTCGAATCCTCGGTGACGTGGTTCCGGGGTTCGAATTTTCGACGTCGAATTCTTGGTCTGGGATTTCCGGTGTGGGGACCTCGGTGTGGAGGTTTCGGGTGTTTAGGTTTCGGTGTTGGGTCCTCCGTTTCCTTTTTTCGGGTGTCGAGCCCTCGGGTGTCGAGGTTTTGGGTTTCGAGGTTTTGGGTGTCGAGGTTTCCGTTGTCGAGATTACAGGTGTCGAGATTACGGGTGTCGAGATTTCGGGTGTCGAGGTTTCGGGTGTCGAATTTTCCATGTCGAATTTTCCATGTCGAGCTTTCCATCAGGAATTTTCGATGAGGAATCTTCGATGTTGAATTCTCGAGGTCGAATTTTTGAGGTCGAATTTTTGGTGTCGAATTTTTGATGTCGAATTTTCGATGTCGAATTTTCGACGTCGAATAGTCGACGTCGGATTTTCGACGTTGAATTTTCGATTTGGTGTATTCGGGTGTCGAGGTTTCGTTTCGGGTCTTCGTGTGCCGAGTCTTCGGGCTCGAGTCTTCGGTTGTCGAGTCTTCGGTTGCCGAGCCTTCGGTTGCCGAGTCTAGGGTTGCCGAGTCTTCGGTTGCCGAGTCTTCGGTTGCCGAGTCTTGGTTGTCAAATCCTCGGTGACGAGGTTCCGGGGTTCGAATTTTCAACGTCGAATTCTTGGTCTGGGATTTCCGGTGTGGGGTCCTCGGTGTGGAGTTTTCGGGTGTTTAGGTTTCGGTGTTGGGTCCTCCGTTTCCTTTTTTCGGGTGTCGAGCCCTCGGGTGTCGAGATTACGGGTGTCGAAATTACGGTTGTCGAGATTACGGGTGTCGAGATTTCGGGTGTCGGGGTTTCGAGTGTCGAGGTTTCGGGTGTCGAGGTTTCGGGTGTCGAATTTTCCATGTCGAATTTTCCATGTCGAATTTTCCATGTCGAGTTTTCGATCAGGAATTTTCGATGAGGAATCTTCGATGTTGAATTCTCGAGGTCGAATTTTTGAGGTCGAATTTTTGGTGTCGAATTTTCGACGTCGAATATTCGACGTCGGATTTTCGACGTCGAATTTTCGATTTGGTGTATTCGGGTGTCGAGGTTTCGTTTCGGGTCTTCGTATGTGGGTCTTCGTGTGCCGAGTCTTCGGTTGTCGAGTCTTCGGTTGTCGAGTCTTCGGTTGCCGAGTCTTCGGTTGCCGAGTCTTCGGTTGCCGAGTCTTCGGTTGCCGTGTCTTCGGTTGCCGAGTCTTCGGTTGCCGAGTCTTCGGTTGCCGAGTCTTCGGTCGCCGAGTCTTCGGTTGCCGAGTCTTCGGTTGCCGAGCCTTCGGTCGCCGAGCCTTCGGTCGCCGAGCCTTCGGTCACCGAGTCTTCAGTTGCCGAGTCTTCGGTTGCCGAGTCTTCGGTTGCCGAATCTTCGGTTGCCGAGTCTTCGGTTGTCGAGTCTTCGGTTGTCGAGTCCTCGGTTGTCGAGTCCTTGGTTGTCGAGCCTTCGGTTGTCGAGCCTTCCGTTGTCGAGCCTTCGGTTGTCTTGTCTTCGGTTGCCGAGTCTTCGGTTGCCGAGTCTTCGGTTGCCGAGTCTTCGGTTGCCGAGTCTTCGGTTGCCGAGTCTTCGGTTGCAGAGTCTTCGGTTGCCGAGTATTCGGTTGCCGAGTCTTCGGTTGCCGAGTCTTCGGTTGCCGAGTCTTCGGTTGCCGACTCTTGGGTTGTCGAGCCTTGGGTTGTCGAATCCTCGGTCACGAGGTTCCGGGGTTCGAATTTTCGACGTCGAATTCTTGGTCTGGGATTTCCGGTGTGGGGTCCTCGGTGTGGAGTTTTCGGGTGTTTAGGTTTCGGTGTTGGGTCCTCCGTTGCCTTTTTTCGGGTGTCGAGCTCTCGGGTGTCGAGATTACGGGTGTCGAGATTTTGGATGTCGAGGTTTCGAGAGTCGAGGTTTCGGGTGTCGAGGTTTCGGGTGTCGAGGTTTCGGGTGTCGAATTTTCCATGTCAAATTTTCCATGTCGAGTTTTCGATCAGGAATTTTCGATGAGGAATTTTCGATGTTGAATTCTCGAGGTCGAATTTTTGAGGTCGAATTTTTGGTGTCGAATTTATGATGTCGAATTTTCGATTTTGAATTTTCGACGTCGGATTTTCGACGTCGAATTTTCGATTTGGTGTATTCGGGTGTCGAGGTTTCGTTTCGGGTCTTCTTATGTGGGTCTTCGTGTGCCGAGTCTTCGGTTGTCGAGTCTTCGGTTGTCGAGTCTTCGGTTGTCGAGTCTTCGATTGTCGAGTCTTCGGTTGGCGAGCCTTCGGTAGCCGAGCCTTCGGTTGCCGAGCCTTCGGTTGCCGAGCCTTCGGTTGCCGAGTCTTTGGTTGCCGAGCCTTCGGTTGCCGAGCCTTCGGTGCCGAGTCTTCGGTTGCCGAGCCTTCGGTTGCCGAGTCTTCGGTTGCCGAGCCTGTGGTTGCTGAGCCTTCGGTTGCCGAGTCTTCGGTTGCCGAGCCGTCGGTTGCCGAGCCTTCGGTTGCCGAGCCTTCGGTTGTCGAGTCTTCCGTTGGCGAGTCTTCGGTTGCCGAGTCTTGGGTTGTCGAATCCTCGGTGACGAGGTTCCGGGGTTCGAATTTTCAACGTCGAATTCTTGGTCTGGGATTTCCGGTGTGGGGTCCTCGGTGTGGAGTATTCGGGTGTTTAGGTTTCGGTGTTGGGTCCTCCGTTTCCTTTTTTCGGGTATCGAGCCCTCGGTTGTCGAGGTTTTGGGTATCGAGGTTTTGGGTGTCGAGATTTCCGGTGTCGAGATTACGGGTGTCGAGATTTCGGGTGTCGAGGTTTCGAGTGTCGAGGTTTCGGGTGTTGAGGTTTCGGGTGTCGAATTTTCCATGTCGAATTTTCCATGTCGAGTTTTCCATGTCGAGTTTTCGATCAGGAATTTTCGATGAGGAATTTTCGATGTTGAATTCTCGAGGTCGAATTTTTGAGGCCGAATTTTTGGTGTCGAATTTATGATGTCGAATTTTCGATTTTGAATTTTCGACGTCGGATTTTCGACGTCGAATTTTCGATTTGGTGTATTCGGGTGTCGAGGTTTCGTTTCGGGTCTTCTTATGTGGGTCTTCGTGTGCCGAGTCTTCGGTTGTCGAGTCTTCGGTTGTCGAGTCTTCGGTTGTCGAGTCTTCGATTGTCGAGTCTTCGGTTGGCGAGCCTTCGGTTGCCGAGCCTTCGGTTGCCGAGCCTTCGGTTGCCGAGCCTTCGGTTGCCGAGTCTTTGGTTGCCGAGCCTTCGGTTGCCGAGCCTTCGGTGCCGAGTCTTCGGTTGCCGAGCCTTCGGTTGCCGAGTCTTCGGTTGCCGAGCCTGTGGTTGCTGAGCCTTCGGTTGCCGAGTCTTCGGTTGCCGAGCCGTCGGTTGCCGAGCCTTCGGTTGCCGAGCCTTCGGTTGTCGAGTCTTCCGTTGGCGAGTCTTCGGTTGCCGAGTCTTGGGTTGTCGAATCCTCGGTGACGAGGTTCCGGGGTTCGAATTTTCGACGTCGAATTCTTGGTCTGGGATTTCCGGTGTGGGGTCCTCGGTGTGGAGTTTTCGGATGTTTAGGTTTCGGTGTTGGGTCCTCCGTTTCCTTTTTTCGGGTATCGAGCCCTCGGTTGTCGAGGTTTTGGGTATCGAGGTTTTGGGTATCGAGGTTTTGGGTGTCGAGGTTTCCGGTGTCGAGATTACGGGTGTCGAGATTTCGTGTGTCGAGGTTTCGAGTGTCGAGGTTTCGGGTGTCGAGGTTTCGGGTGTCGAATTTTCCATGTCGAATTTTCCATGTCGAATTTTCCATGTCGAGTTTTCGATCAGGAATTTTCGATGAGGAATCTTCGATGTTGAATTCTCGACGTCAAATTTTTGAGGTCGAACATTTGGTGTCGAATTTTTGATGTCGAATTTTCGATGTCGAATTTTCGACGTCGAATATTCGACGTCGGATTTTCGACGTCGAATTTTCGATTTGGTGTATTCGGGTGTCGAGGTTTCGTTTCAGGTCTTCGTATGTGGGTCTTCGTGTGCCGAGTCTTCGGGCTCGAGTCTTCGGTTGTCGAATCTTCGGTTGTCGAGTCTTCGGTTGTCGAGTCTTCTGTTGTCGAGTCTTCGGTTGTCGAGTCTTCGGTTGCCGAGTCTTCGGTTGTCGAGTCTTCGGTTGCCGAGTCTTCGGTTGCCGAGTCTTCGGTTGCCGAGCCTTCGATTGCCGAGTCCTCGATTGCCGTGTCCTCGGTTGCCGAGTCTTCGGTTGCCGAGTCTTCGGTTGCCGAGTCTTCGGTTGCCGTGTCTTCGGTTGCCGAGTCTTCGGTTGCCGAGTCTTCGGTTGCCGAGTCTTCGGTTGTCGAGTCTTCGGTTGTCGAGTCCTCGGTTGTCGAGTCCTCGGTTGTCGAGGCTTCGGTTGTGGAGCCATCGGTTGTCGAGCCTTCGGTTGTCGAGCCTTCGGTTGTCGAGCCTTGGGTTGTCGAGTCTTCGGTTGCCGAGTCTTCGGTTGCCGAGTCTTCGGTTGCCGAGACTTCGGTTGCCGAGTCTTCGGTTGCCGACTCTTCGGTGGCCGAGTCTGCGGTCGCCGAACTTTCGGTCGCCGAGTCTGCGGTCGCCGATACTTCGGTCGCCGAGTCTTCGGTCGCCGAGCCTTCGGTTGTCGAGCCTTCGGTTGTCGAGTCTTCGGTTGTCAAGTCTTCGGTTGTCGAGTCTTCGGTTGTCGAGGCTTCGGTTGTGGAGCCATCGGTTGTCGAGCCTTCGGTTGTCGAGCCTTCGGTTGTCGAGCCTTGGGTTGTCGAGTCTTCGGTTGCCGAGTCTTCGGTTGCCGAGTCTTCGGTTGCCGAGTCTTCGGTTGCCGAGTCTTCGGTTGCCGAGTCTTCGGTTGTCGAGTCTTCGGTTGTCGAGTCCTCGGTTGTCGAGTCCTCGGTTGTCGAGTCCTCGGTTGTCGAGGCTTCGGTTGTGGAGCCATCGGTTGTCGAGCCTTCGGTTGTCGAGCCTTGGGTTGTCGAGTCCTCGGTTGCCGAGTCTTCGGTTGCCGAGTCTTCGGTTGCCGAGTCTTCGGTTGCCGAGTCTTCGGTTGCCGAGTCTTCGGTGGCCGAGACTGCGGTCGCCGAACCTTCGGTCGCCGAGTCTGCGGTTGCTGATACTTCGGTCGCCGAGTCTTCGGTTGCCGAGTCTTCGGTTGCCGAGTCTTCGGTTGCCGAGTCTTCGGTTGTCGAGTCTTCGGTGGCCGAGCCTTCTGTCGCCGAGCCTTCGGTCGCCAAGCCTTCGGTCGCCGAGCCTTCGGTCCCCAAGTCTTTGGTTGCCGAGTCTTCGGTTGGCGAGTCTTCGGTTGCCGAGTCTTCGGTTGCCGAGTCTTCGGTTGCCGAGTCTTCGGTTGCCGAGTCTTCGGTTGCCGAGTCTTCGGTTGCCGAGTCTTGGGTTGTCGAGCCTTAGGTTGTCGAATCCTCGGTGACGAGGTTCCGGGGTTCGAATTTTCGACGTCGAATTCTCGGTCTGGGATTTCCGGTGTGGGGTCCTCGGTGTGGAGTTTTCGGGTGTTTAGGTTTCGGTGTTGGGTCCTCCGTTTCCTTTTTTCGGGTGTCGAGCCCTCGGGTGTCGAGATTACGGGTGTCGAGATTTTGGATGTCGAGGTTTCGGGTGTCGAATTTTCCATGTCGAATTTTCCATGTCGAGTTTTCGATCAGGAATTTTCGATGAGGAATTTTCGATGTTGAATTCTCGAGGTCGAATTTTTGAGGTCCAATTTTTGGTGTCGAATTTATGATGTCGAATTTACGATGTCGAATTTTCGATTTTGAATTTTCGACGTCGGATTTTCGACGTCGAATTTTCGATTTGGTGTATTCGGGTGTCGAGGTTTCGTTTCGGGTCTTCGTATGTGGGTCTTCGTGTGCCGAGTCTTCGGTTGTCGAGCCTTCGGTCACCGAACCTTCGGTCGCCGAGCCTTCGGTCGCCGAGCCTTCGGTCACCGAATCTTTGGTCGCCGAGTCTCGGTCGCCGAGTCTTCGGTCGCCGAGCCTTCGGTCACCGAATCTTCGGTCGCCGAGTCTTCGGTCGCCGAGTCTTTGGTCGCAGAGCCTTCGGTTGCCGAGCCTTCGGTTGCCGAGCCTTCGGTTGCCGAGCCTTCGGTTGCCGAGCCTTCGCGCGCCGAGCCTTCGGTTGTCGAGTCTTCGGTTGGCGAGTCTTCGGTTGCCGAGTCTTGGGTTGTCGAATCCTCGGTGACGAGGTTCCGGGGTTCGAATTTTCGACGTCGAATTCTTGGTCTGGGATTTCCGGTGTGGGGTCCTCGGTGTGGAGTTTTCGGGTGTTTAGGTTTCGGTGTTGGGTCCTCCGTTTCCTTTTTTCGGGTGTCGAGCCCTCGGGTGTCGAGGTTTTGGGTATCGAGGTTTTGGGTGTCGAGGTTTCCGGTGTCGAGATTACGGGTGTCGAGATTTCGGGTGTCGAGGTTTCGGGTGTCGAGGTTTCGGGTGTCGAATTTTCCATGTCGAATTTTCCATGTCGAGTTTTCGATCAGGAATTTTCGATGAGGAATCTTCGATGTTGAATTCTCGAGGTCGAATTTTTGAGGTCGAACTTTTGGTGTCGAATTTTTGATGTCGAAATTTCGACGTCGAATTTTCGATTTGGTGTATTCGCGAGTCGAGGTTTCGTTTCGGGTCTTCGTATGTGGGTCTTCCTGTGCCGAGTCTTCGGTTGTCGAGTCCTCGGTTGCCGAGTCTTCGGTTGCCGTGTCTTCGGTTGCCGAGACTTCGGTTGCCGAGTCTTCGGTTGCCGAGTCTTCGGTCGCCGAGTCTTCGGTTGCCGAGTCTTCGGTTGCCGAGCCTTCGGTCGCCGAGCCTTCGGTCGCCGAGTCTTCGGTTTCCGAGTCTTCGGTTGCCGAATCTTCTGTTGCCGAGTCTTCGGTTGTCGAGTCCTCGGTTGTCGAGTCCTCGGTGGTCGATCCTTCGGTTGTCGAGCCTTCGGTTGACGAGCCTTCGGTTGTCGAGCCTTCGCTTGTCGAGCCTTGGGTTGTCGAGTCTTCGGTTGCCGAGTCTTCGGTTGCCGAGTCTTCGGTTGCCGAGCCTTCGGTTGCCGAGCCTTCGGTGCCGAGTCTTCGGTTGCCGAGCCTTCGGTTGCCGAGCCGTCGGTTGCCGAGTCTTCGGTTGCCGAGTCTTCGGTCGCCGAGTCTCGGTTGCCCAGTCTCCGGTTGTCGAGTCCGGGGTTCCCGAGTCTTCGGGCGCCGAGCCTTCGGTCGCCGAGCCTTCGGTCCCCGAGTCTTCGGTCGCCGAGCCTTCGGTTGCCGCGCCTTCGGATGCCGCGCCTTCGGTCGCCGAGCCTTCGGTCGCCGAGCCTTCGGTCGCCGAGCCTTCGGTCGCCGAGCCTTCGGTCGCCGAGTCTTCGGTTGACGAGCCTTCGGTTGTCGAGCCTTCGGTTGTCGAGCCTTCGGTTGTCGAGCCTTCGGTTATCGATCCTTCAGTTGCCGAGCCTTCGGTTGCCGAGCCTTCGGTTGCCGAGCCTTCGGTTGCCGTGCCTTCGGTTGCCGAGTCTTCGGTTGCCGAGTCTTGGGTTGCCGAGTCTTCGGTTGCCGAGTGTTCGGTTGCCGAGTATTCGGTTGCCGAGTCTTCGGTCGCCGAGCTTTAGGTCGCCTTGCCTTCGGTCTCCGAGCCTTCGGTCGGCGAGCCTTGGGTCGCCGAGCCTTCGGTCGCCGAGTCTTCGGTCGCCGAGCCTTCGGTCGCCGAGTCTTCGGTCGCCGACTCTTCGGTTGCCGAGTCTTCGGTAGCCGAGTCTTTGGTTGCCGAGTCTTTGGTTGCCGAGTCTTCGGTTGCCGAGTCTTCGGTTGCCGAGTCTTCGTTTGCCGAGTCTTCGGTCGCCGAGTCTTCGGTCGCAGAGCCTTCGGTCACCGAACCTTCGGTCGCCGAGCCTTCGGTCGCCAAGCTTTCGGTCACCGAATCTTCGGTCGCCGAGTCTTCGGTCGCCGAGTCTTCGGTTGCCGAGTCTTCGGTTGCCGAGTCTTCAGTTGCCGAGTCTTCGGTTGCCGAGTCTTCGGTTGCCGAGTCTTCGGTTGCCGAGTCTTCGGTTGCCGAGTCTTCGGTTGCCGAGTCTTCGGTTTCCGAGTCTTCGGTTGCCGAGTCTTCGGTCGCCGAGCCTTCGGTCTCCGAGCCTTTGGTCGGCGAGCCTTCGGTCGCCGAGCCTTCGGTGGCCGAGTCTTCGGTGGCCGAGTCTTCGGTCGCCGAGCCTTCGGTCGCCGAGTCTGCGGCTGCCGAGTCTCGGTTGCCCAGTCTTCGGTTGTCGAGTCCGGGGTTGCAGAGTCTTCGGTCGCCGAGCCTTTGGTCGCCAAGCTTTCGGTCTCCGTGCCTTCGGTCTCCGAGCCTTCGGTCGGCGAGCCTTCGGTCGCCGAGTCTTCGGTTGCCGAGTCTTCGGTAGCCGAGTCTTCGGTTGCCGAGTCTTTGGTTGCCGAGTCTTCGGTTGCCGAGCCTTCGGTTGCCGAGCCTTCGGTTGCCGAGCCTTCGCGCGCCGAGCCTTCGGTTGTCGAGTCTTCGGTTGGCGAGTCTTCGGTTGCCGAGTCTTGGGTTGTCGAATCCTCGGTGACGAGGTTCCGGGGTTCGAATTTTCGACGTCGAATTCTTGGTCTGGGATTTCCGGTGTGGGGTCCTCGGTGTGGAGTTTTCGGGTGTTTAGGTTTCGGTGTTGGGTCCTCCGTTTCCTTTTTTCGGGTGTCGAGCCCTCGGGTGTCGAGGTTTTGGGTATCGAGGTTTTGGGTGTCGAGGTTTCCGGTGTCGAGATTACGGGTGTCGAGATTTCGGGTGTCGAGGTTTCGGGTGTCGAGGTTTCGGGTGTCGAATTTTCCATGTCGAATTTTCCATGTCGAGTTTTCGATCAGGAATTTTCGATGAGGAATCTTCGATGTTGAATTCTCGAGGTCGAATTTTTGAGGTCGAACTTTTGGTGTCGAATTTTTGATGTCGAAATTTCGACGTCGAATTTTCGATTTGGTGTATTCGGGAGTCGAGGTTTCGTTTCGGGTCTTCGTATGTGGGTCTTCCTGTGCCGAGTCTTCGGTTGTCGAGTCCTCGGTTGCCGAGTCTTCGGTTGCCGTGTCTTCGGTTGCCGAGACTTCGGTTGCCGAGTCTTCGGTTGCCGAGTCTTCGGTCGCCGAGTCTTCGGTTGCCGAGTCTTCGGTTGCCGAGCCTTCGGTCGCCGAGCCTTCGGTCGCCGAGTCTTCGGTTTCCGAGTCTTCGGTTGCCGAATCTTCTGTTGCCGAGTCTTCGGTTGTCGAGTCTTCGGTTGTCGAGTCCTCGGTTGTCGAGTCCTCGGTGGTCGATCCTTCGGTTGTCGAGCCTTCGGTTGACGAGCCTTCGGTTGTCGAGCCTTCGCTTGTCGAGCCTTGGGTTGTCGAGTCTTCGGTTGCCGAGTCTTCGGTTGCCGAGTCTTCGGTTGCCGAGCCTTCGGTTGCCGAGCCTTCGGTGCCGAGTCTTCGGTTGCCGAGCCTTCGGTTGCCGAGCCGTCGGTTGCCGAGTCTTCGGTTGCCGAGTCTTCGGTCGCCGAGTCTCGGTTGCCCAGTCTCCGGTTGTCGAGTCCGGGGTTCCCGAGTCTTCGGTTGCCGAGTCTTCGGGCGCCGAGCCTTCGGTCGCCGAGCCTTCGGTCGCCGAGCCTTCGGTCCCCGAGTCTTCGGTCGCCGAGCCTTCGGTTGCCGCGCCTTCGGATGCCGCGCCTTCGGTCGCCGAGCCTTCGGTCGCCGAGCCTTCGGTCGCCGAGCCTTCGGTCGCCGAGCCTTCGGTCGCCGAGTCTTCGGTTGACGAGCCTTCGGTTGTCGAGCCTTCGGTTGTCGAGCCTTCGGTTGTCGAGCCTTCGGTTATCGATCCTTCAGTTGCCGAGCCTTCGGTTGCCGAGCCTTCGGTTGCCGAGCCTTCGGTTGCCGTGCCTTCGGTTGCCGAGTCTTCGGTTGCCGAGTCTTGGGTTGCCGAGTCTTCGGTTGCCGAGTGTTCGGTTGCCGAGTGTTCGGTTGCCGAGTCTTCGGTCGCCGAGCTTTAGGTCGCCTTGCCTTCGGTCTCCGAGCCTTCGGTCGGCGAGCCTTGGGTCGCCGAGCCTTCGGTCGCCGAGTCTTCGGTCGCCGAGCCTTCGGTCGCCGAGTCTTCGGTCGCCGACTCTTCGGTTGCCGAGTCTTCGGTAGCCGAGTCTTTGGTTGCCGAGTCTTTGGTTGCCGAGTCTTCGGTTGCCGAGTCTTCGGTTGCCGAGTCTTCGTTTGCCGAGTCTTCGGTCGCCGAGTCTTCGGTCGCAGAGCCTTCGGTCACCGAACCTTCGGTCGCCGAGCCTTCGGTCGCCGAGCTTTCGGTCACCGAATCTTCGGTCGCCGAGTCTTCGGTCGCCGAGTCTTCGGTTGCCGAGTCTTCGGTTGCCGAGTCTTCAGTTGCCGAGTCTTCGGTTGCCGAGTCTTCGGTTGCCGAGTCTTCGGTTGCCGAGTCTTCGGTTGCCGAGTCTTCGGTCGCCGAGCCTTCGGTCGCCGAGTCTGCGGCTGCCGAGTCTCGGTTGCCCAGTCTTCGGTTGTCGAGTCCGGGGTTGCCGAGTCTTCGGTCGCCGAGCCTTTGGTCGCCAAGCTTTCGGTCTCCGTGCCTTCGGTCTCCGAGCCTTCGGTCGGCGAGCCTTCGGTCGCCGAGCCTTCGGTCGCCGAGCCTTCGGTCGCCGAGTCTTCGGTCGCCGAGCCCTCGGTCGCCGAGTCTTCGGTCGCCGAGTCTTCGGTCGCCGAGCCTTCGGTCGCCGAGCCTTCGGTTGACGAGCCTTCGGTTGTCGAGTCTTCGGTTGTCGAGCCTTCGGTTGTCGAGCCCTCGGCTATCGATCCTTCAGTTGCCGAGCCTTCGGTTGCCGAGCCTTCGGTTGCCGAGCCTTCGGTTGCCGAGCCTTCGGTTGCCGTGCCTTCGGTTACCGAGTCTTCGGTTGCCGAGTCTTCGGTTGCCGGGTCTTTGGTTGCCGAGTCTTCGGTTGCCGAGTCTTCGGTTGCCGAGTGTTCGGTTGCCAAGTGTTCGGTTGCCGAGTCTTCGGTCGCCGAGCTTTCGGTCTCCTTGCCTTCGGTCTCCGAGCCTTCGGTCGGCGAGCCTTCGGTCGCCGAGCCTTCGGTCGCCGAGTCTTCGGTCGCCGAGCCTTCGGTCGCCGAGCCTTCGGTCGCCGAGTCTTCGGTTGCCGAGTCTTCGGTAGCCGAGTCTTCGGTTGCCGAGTCTTTGGTTGCCGAGTCTTCGGTTGCCGAGTCTTCGGTTGCCGAGTCTTCGTTTGCCGAGTCTTCGGTCGCCGAGTCTTCGGTCGCAGAGCCTTCGGTCACCGAACCTTCGGTCGCCGAGCCTTCGGTCACCGAATCTTCGGTCGCCGAGTCTTCGGTCACCGAGCCTTCGGTCGCAGAGCCTTCGGTCGCCGAGCCTTCGGTCGCCGAGCCTTCGGTCACCGAATCTTCGGTCGCCGAGTCTTCGGTCGCCGAGCATTCGGTCGCAGAGCCTTCGTTTGCCGAGTCTTCGGTTGCCGGGTCTTTGGTTGCCGAGTCTTCGTTTGCCGAGTCTTCGGTTGCCGAGTGTTCGGTTGCCAAGTGTTCGGTTGCCGAGTCTTCGGTCGCCGAGCTTTCGGTCTCCTTGCCTTCGGTCTCCGAGCCTTCGGTCGGCGAGCCTTCGGTCGCCGAGCCTTCGGTCGCCGAGTCTTCGGTCGCCGAGCCTTCGGTCGCCGAGCCTTCGGTCGCCGAGTCTTCGGTTGCCGAGTCTTCGGTAGCCGAGTCTTCGGTTGCCGAGTCTTTGGTTGCCGAGTCTTCGGTTGCCGAGTCTTCGGTTGCCGAGTCTTCGTTTGCCGAGTCTTCGGTCGCCGAGTCTTCGGTCGCAGAGCCTTCGGTCACCGAACCTTCGGTCGCCGAGCCTTCGGTCACCGAATCTTCGGTCGCCGAGTCTTCGGTCGCCGAGCCTTCGGTCGCAGAGCCTTCGGTCGCCGAGCCTTCGGTCGCCGAGCCTTCGGTCACCGAATCTTCGGTCGCCGAGTCTTCGGTCGCCGAGCATTCGGTCGCAGAGCCTTCGTTTGCCGAGTCTTCGGTCGCCGAGTCTTCGGTCGCAGAGCCTTCGGTCACCGAACCTTCGGTCGCCGAGCCTCAGGTCGCCGAGCCTTCGGTCGCCGAATCTTCGGTCACCGAGCCTTCGGTCGCCGAGCCTTCAGTCGCAGAGCCTTCGCTCGCCGAGCCTTCGGTCACCGAATCTTCGGTCGCCGAGTCTTCGGTCGCCGAGCCTTCGGTCGCAGAGCCTTCGGTCGCCGAGTCTTCGGTCGCCGAGTCTTTGGTCGCAGAGCCTTCGGTCACCGAGCCTTCGGTCGCCGAGCCTTCGGTCGCCGAGCCTTCGGTCGCCGAGTCTTCGGTTGCCGAGCCTTCGGTTGCCGAGCCTTCGGTTGCCGAGCCTTCGGTTGCCGAGCCTTGGGTTGCCGAGCCTACGGTTGTCGAGTCTTCGGTTGGCGAGTCTTCGGTTGCCGAGTCTTGGGTTGTCGAATCCTCGGTGACGAGGTTCCGGGGTTCGAATTTTCGACGTCGAATTCTTGGTCTGGGATTTCTGGTGTGGGGTCCTCGGTGTGGAGTTTTCGGGTGTTTAGGTTTCGGTGTTGGGTCCTCCGTTTCCTTTTTTCGGGTGTCGAGCCCTCGGGTGTCGAGGTTTTGGGTATCGAGGTTTTGGGTGTCGAGGTTTCCGGTGTCGAGATTACGGGTGTCGAGATTTCGGGTGTCGAGGTTTCGAGTGTCGAAGTTTCGGGTGTCGAGATTTCGGGTGTCGAATTTTCTATGTCGAACTTTCCATGTCGAATTTTCCATGTCGAGTTTTCGATCAGGAATTTTCGATGAGGAATCTTCGATGTTGAATTCTCGAGGTCGAATTTTTGAGGTCGAACTTTTGGTGTCGAATTTTTGATGTCGAATTTTCGACGTCGAATTTTCGATTTGGTGTATTCGGGTGTCGAGGTTTCGTTTCGGGTCTTCGTATGTGGGTCTTCCTGTGCCGAGTCTTCGGTTGTCGAGTCCTCGGTTGCCGAGTCTTCGGTTGCCGTGTCTTCGGTTGCCGAGACTTCGGTTGCCGAGTCTTCGGTTGCCGAGTCTTCGGTCGCCGAGTCTTCGGTTGCCGAGTCTTCGGTTGCCGAGCCTTCGATCGCCGAGCCTTCGGTCGCCGAGCCTTCGGTCGCCGAGTCTTCGGTTTCCGAGCCTTCGGTTGCCGAATCTTCTGTTGCCGAGTCTTCGGTTGTCGAGTCTTCGGTTGTCGAGTCCTCGGTTGTCGAGTCCTCGGTTGTCGATCCTTCGGTTGTCGACCCTTCGGTTGACGAGCCTTCGGTTGTCGAGCCTTCGCTTGTCGAGCCTTGGGTTGTCGAGTCTTCGGTTGCAGAGTCTTCGGTTGCCGAGTCTTCGGTTGCCGAGCCTTCGGTTGCCGAGCCTTCGGTGCCGAGGCTTCGGTTGCCGAGCCTTCGGTTGCCGAGCCGTCGGTTGCCGAGTCCTCGGTTGTCGAGCCTTCGGTTGCCGAGCCTGGGGTTCCGAGCCTTCGGTTGCCGAGCCGTCGGTTGCCGAGGCTTCGGTTGCCGAGCCTTCGGTTGCCGAGCCTTCGGTTGCCGAGCCTTCGGTTGCCGAGCCTTCGGATGCCGAGTGATCGGTTGCCGAGCCTTCGGTTGCCGAGCCTTCGGATGCCGAGTCTTCGGTTGCCGAGTGTTCGGTTGCCGAGTCTTTGGTTGCCGAGTCTTCGGTTACCGAGCCTTCGGTTGCCGAACCTTCGTTTGCCGAGCCTTCGGTTGCCGAGCCTTCGGTTGCCGAGCCTTCGGTTGCCTAGCCTTTGGTCGCCGAGTCTTCGGTCGCCGCGTCTTCGGTGGCCGAGTCTTCGGTCGCCTAGCCTTGGGTCGCCGAGCCTTCGGTCGCCGAGCCTTCGGTCCCCGAGTCTTGGGTTTCCGAGTCTTCGGTTGCCGAGTCTTCGGTTACCGAGTCTTCGGTTGCCGAGTCTTCGGTTGCCGAGTCTTCGGTTGCCGAGTCTTCGGTTGCCGAGTCTTCGGTTGCGGAGTCTTCGGTTGCCGAGTCTTCGGTTGCCGAGACTTCGGTTGCCGAGTCTTCGGTTGCCGAGCTTCGGTTGCCGAGTCCTCGGTTGCCGAGTCTTCGGTTGCCGAGTCTTCGGTTGCCGAGTCTTCGGTTGCCGAGTCTTCGGTTGCCGAGTCTTCGGTTGCCGAGACTTCGGTTGCCGAGTCTTGGGTTGTCGAGCCTTGGGTTGTCGAATCCTCGGTGACGAGGTTCCGGGGTTCGAATTTTCGACGTCGAATTCTCGGTCTGGGATTTCCGGTGTGGGGTCCTCGGTGTGGAGTTTTCGGGTGTTTAGGTTTCGGTGTTGGGTCCTCCGTTTCCTTTTTTCGGGTGTCGAGCTCTCGGGTGTCGAGATTACGGGTGTCGAGATTTTGGATGTCGAGGTTTCGGGTGTCGAATTTTCCATGTCGAATTTTTGAGGTCCAATTTTTGGTGTCGAATTTATGATGTCGAATTTACGATGTCGAATTTTCTATTTTGAATTTTCGACGTCGGATTTTCGACGTCGAATTTTCGATTTGGTGTATTCGGGTGTCGAGGTTTCGTTTCGGGTCTTCGTATGTGGGTCTTCGTGTGCCGAGTCTTCGGTTGTCGAGTCTTCGGTTGCCGAGTCTTCGGTTGCCGAGTCTTGGGTTGCCGAGTCTTCGGTTGCCGAGTCTTCGGTTGCCGAGTGTTGGGTTGCCAAGTGTTCGGTTGCCGAGTCTTCGGTCGCCGAGCTTTCGGTCGCCTTGCCTTCGGTCTCCGAGCCTTCGGTCGGCGAGCCTTCGGTCGCCGAGCCTTCGGTCGCCGAGTCTTCGGTCGCCGAGCCTTCGGTCGCCGAGTCTTCGGTCGCCGGGTCTTCGCTTGCCTAGTCTTCGGTAGTCGAGTCTTCGGTTGCCGAGTCTTTGGTTGCCGAGTCTTCGGTTGCCGAGTCTTCGGTTGCCGAGTCTTCGTTTGCCGAGTCTTCGGTCGCCGAGTCTTCGGTCGCAGAGCCTTCGGTCACCGAACCTTGGGTTGTCGAGTCTTCGGTTGCCGAGTCTTCGGTTGCCGAGTCTTCGGTTGCCGAGGCTTCGGTTACCGAGCCTTCGGTGCCGAGTCTTCGGTTGCCGAGCCTTCGGTTGCCGAGCCGTCGGTTGCCGAGTCTTCGGTTGCCGAGTCTTCGGTCGCCGAGTCTCGGTTGCCCAGTCTCCGGTTGTCGAGTCAGGGGTTCCCGAGTCTTCGGTTGCCGAGTCTTCGGGCGCCGAGCCTTCGGTCGCCGAGCCTTCGGTCGCCGAGTCTTCGGTCGCCGAGCCTTCGGTTGCCGCGCCTTCGGATGCCGCGCCTTCGGTCGCCGAGCCTTCGGTCGCCGAGCCTTCGGTCGCCGAGTCTTCGGTTGACGAGCCTTCGGTTGTCGAGCCTTCGGTTGTCGAGCCTTCGGTTGTCGAGCCTTCGGTTATCGATCCTTCAGTTGCCGAGCCTTCGGTTGCCGAGCCTTCGGTTGCCGAGCCTTCGGTTGCCGAGCCTTCGGTTGCCGTGCCTTCGGTTGCCGAGTCTTCGGTTGCCGAGTCTTCGGTTGCCGAGTCTTGGGTTGCCGAGTCTTCGGTTGCCGAGTCTTCGGTTGCCGAGTGTTCGGTTGCCGAGTGTTCGGTTGCCGAGTCTTCGGTCGCCGAGCTTTCGGTCGCCTTGCCTTCGGTCTCCGAGCCTTCGGTCGGCGAGCCTTCGGTCGCCGAGCCTTCGGTCGCCGAGTCTTCGGTCGCCGAGCCTTCGGTCGCCGAGTCTTCGGTCGCCGACTCTTCGGTTGCCGAGTCTTCGGTAGCCGAGTCTTCGGTTGCCGAGTCTTTGGTTGCCGAGTCTTCGGTTGCCGAGTCTTCGGTTGCCGAGTCTTCGTTTGCCGAGTCTTCGGTCGCCGAGTCTTCGGTCGCAGAGCCTTCGGTCACCGAACCTTCGGTCGCCGAGCCTTCGGTCGCCGAGCCTTCGGTCACCGAATCTTCGGTCGCCGAGTCTTCGGTCGCCGAGTCTTCGGTTGCCGAGTCTTCGGTTGCCGAGTCTTCGGTTGCCGAGTCTTCGGTTGCCGAGTCTTCGGTTGCCGAGTCTTCGGTTGCCGAGTCTTCGGTTGCCGAGTCTTCGGTTGCCGAGTCTTCGGTTGCCGAGTCTTCGGTCGCCGAGCCTTCGGTCTCCGAGCCTTTGATCGGCGAGCCTTCGGTCGCCGAGCCTTCGGTCGCCGAGCCTTCGGTCGCCGAGTCTTCGGTCGCCGAGCCTTCGGTCGCCGAGTTTTCGGTGGCAAAGTCTTCGGTGGCCGAGTCTTCGGTGGCCGAGTCTTCGGTCGCCGAGCCTTCGGTCGCCGAGTCTGCGGCTGCCGAGTCTCGGTTGCCCAGTCTTCGGTTGTCGAGTCCGGGGTTGCCGAGTCTTCAGTTGCCGAGTCTTCGGTCGCCGAGCCTTCGGTCTCCGAGCCTTCGGTCTCCGAGCCTTCGGTCGGCGAGCCTTCGGTCGCCGAGCCTTCGGTCGCCGAGCCTTCGGTCGCCGAGCCTTCGGTCGCCGAGTCTTCGGTCGCCGAGCCTTCGGTCGCCGAGTCTTCGGTCGCCGAGCCTTCGGTCGCCGAGTCTTCGGTTGACGAGCCTTCGGTTGTCGAGCCTTCGGTTGTCGAGCCTTCGGTTATCGATCCTTCAGTTGCCGAGCCTTCGGTTGCCGAGCCTTCGGTTGCCGAGCCTTCGGTTGCCGAGCCTTCGGTTGCCGTGCCTTCGGTTACCGAGTCTTCGGTTGCCGAGTCTTCGGTTGCCGAGTCTTGGGTTGCCGAGTCTTCGGTTGCCGAGTCTTCGGTTGCCGAGTGTTCGGTTGCCAAGTGTTCTGTTGCCGAGTCTTTGGTCGCCGAGCTTTCGGTCGCCTTGCCTTGGGTCTCCGAGCCTTCGGTCGGCGAGCCTTCGGTCGCCGAGCCTTCGGTCGCCGAGTCTTCGGTCGCCGAGCCTTCGGTCGCCGAGTCTTCGGTTGCCGAGTCTTCGGTAGCCGAGTCTTCGGTTGACGAGTCTTTGGTTGCCGAGTCTTCGGTTGCCGAGTCTTCGGTTGCCGAGTCTTCGTTTGCCGAGTCTTCGGTCGCCGAGTCTTCGGTCGCAGAGCCTTCGGTCACCGAACCTTCGGTCGCCGAGCCTTCGGTCGCCGAGCCTTCGGTCACCGAATCTTCGGTCGCCGAGTCTTCGGTCGCCGAGCCTTCGGTCGCAGAGCCTTCGGTCGCCGAGCCTTCGGTCGCCGAGCCTTCGGTCACCGAATCTTCGGTCGCCGAGTCTTCGGTTGCCGAGCCTTCGGTCGCAGAGCCTTCGTTTGCCGAGTCTTCGGTCGCCGAGTCTTCGGTCGCCGAGCCTTCGGTCGCCGAGCCTTCGGTCACCGAATCTTCGGTCGCCGAGTCTTCGGTTGCCGAGCCTTCGGTCGCAGAGCCTTCGTTTGCCGAGTCTTCGGTCGCCGAGTCTTCGGTCGCCGAGTCTTCGGTCGCAGAGCCTTCGGTCACCGAACCTTCTGTCGCCGAGCCTTCGGTCGCCGAATCTTCGGTCGCCGAGTCTTCGGTCGCCGAGCCTTCGGTCGCAGAGCCTTCGGTCGCCGAGCCTTCGGTCACCGAATCTTCGGTCGCCGAGTCTTCGGTCGCCGAGCCTTCGGTCGCAGAGCCTTCGGTCGCCGAGCCTTCGGTTGCCGAGCCTTCGGTGCCGAGTCTTCGGTTGCCGAGCCTTCGGTTGCCGAGTCTTCGGTTGCCGAGCCTGTGGTTGCTGAGCCTTCGGTTGCCGAGTCTTCGGTTGCCGAGCCTTCGGTTATCGATCCTTCAGTTGCCGAGCCTTCGGTTGCCGAGTCTTCGGTTGCCGAGTCTTCGGTTGCCGAGTCTTCGGTTTCCGAGTCTTCGGTTGCCGAGTCTTCGGTCGCCGAGCCTTCGGTCTCCGAGCCTTTGGTCGGCGAGCCTTCGGTCGCCGAGCCTTCGGTGGCCGAGTCTTCGGTGGCCGAGTCTTCGGTCGCCGAGCCTTCGGTCGCCGAGTCTGCGGCTGCCGAGTCTCGGTTGCCCAGTCTTCGGTTGTCGAGTCCGGGGTTGCAGAGTCTTCGGTCGCCGAGCCTTTGGTCGCCAAGCTTTCGGTCTCCGTGCCTTCGGTCTCCGAGCCTTCGGTCGGCGAGCCTTCGGTCGCCGAGTCTTCGGTTGCCGAGTCTTCGGTAGCCGAGTCTTCGGTTGCCGAGTCTTTGGTTGCCGAGTCTTCGGTTGCCGAGCCTTCGGTTGCCGAGCCTTCGGTTGCCGAGCCTTCGCGCGCCGAGCCTTCGGTTGTCGAGTCTTCGGTTGGCGAGTCTTCGGTTGCCGAGTCTTGGGTTGTCGAATCCTCGGTGACGAGGTTCCGGGGTTCGAATTTTCGACGTCGAATTCTTGGTCTGGGATTTCCGGTGTG
This sequence comes from Tenodera sinensis, assembly GCA_030765045.1. Lineage (NCBI taxonomy): Eukaryota > Metazoa > Arthropoda > Insecta > Mantodea > Mantidae > Tenodera > Tenodera sinensis. The sequence continues at coordinate 364,927,060 of CM060964.1, read as the reverse complement.
GGGTCCTCGGTGTGGAGTTTTCGGGTGTTTAGGTTTCGGTGTTGGGTCCTCCGTTTCCTTTTTTCGGGTGTCGAGCCCTCGGGTGTCGAGGTTTTGGGTATCGAGGTTTTGGGTGTCGAGGTTTCCGGTGTCGAGATTACGGGTGTCGAGATTTCGGGTGTCGAGGTTTCGGGTGTCGAGGTTTCGGGTGTCGAATTTTCCATGTCGAATTTTCCATGTCGAGTTTTCGATCAGGAATTTTCGATGAGGAATCTTCGATGTTGAATTCTCGAGGTCGAATTTTTGAGGTCGAACTTTTGGTGTCGAATTTTTGATGTCGAAATTTCGACGTCGAATTTTCGATTTGGTGTATTCGGGAGTCGAGGTTTCGTTTCGGGTCTTCGTATGTGGGTCTTCCTGTGCCGAGTCTTCGGTTGTCGAGTCCTCGGTTGCCGAGTCTTCGGTTGCCGTGTCTTCGGTTGCCGAGACTTCGGTTGCCGAGTCTTCGGTTGCCGAGTCTTCGGTCGCCGAGTCTTCGGTTGCCGAGTCTTCGGTTGCCGAGCCTTCGGTCGCCGAGCCTTCGGTCGCCGAGTCTTCGGTTTCCGAGTCTTCGGTTGCCGAATCTTCTGTTGCCGAGTCTTCGGTTGTCGAGTCTTCGGTTGTCGAGTCCTCGGTTGTCGAGTCCTCGGTGGTCGATCCTTCGGTTGTCGAGCCTTCGGTTGACGAGCCTTCGGTTGTCGAGCCTTCGCTTGTCGAGCCTTGGGTTGTCGAGTCTTCGGTTGCCGAGTCTTCGGTTGCCGAGTCTTCGGTTGCCGAGCCTTCGGTTGCCGAGCCTTCGGTGCCGAGTCTTCGGTTGCCGAGCCTTCGGTTGCCGAGCCGTCGGTTGCCGAGTCTTCGGTTGCCGAGTCTTCGGTCGCCGAGTCTCGGTTGCCCAGTCTCCGGTTGTCGAGTCCGGGGTTCCCGAGTCTTCGGTTGCCGAGTCTTCGGGCGCCGAGCCTTCGGTCGCCGAGCCTTCGGTCGCCGAGCCTTCGGTCCCCGAGTCTTCGGTCGCCGAGCCTTCGGTTGCCGCGCCTTCGGATGCCGCGCCTTCGGTCGCCGAGCCTTCGGTCGCCGAGCCTTCGGTCGCCGAGCCTTCGGTCGCCGAGCCTTCGGTCGCCGAGTCTTCGGTTGACGAGCCTTCGGTTGTCGAGCCTTCGGTTGTCGAGCCTTCGGTTGTCGAGCCTTCGGTTATCGATCCTTCAGTTGCCGAGCCTTCGGTTGCCGAGCCTTCGGTTGCCGAGCCTTCGGTTGCCGTGCCTTCGGTTGCCGAGTCTTCGGTTGCCGAGTCTTGGGTTGCCGAGTCTTCGGTTGCCGAGTGTTCGGTTGCCGAGTGTTCGGTTGCCGAGTCTTCGGTCGCCGAGCTTTAGGTCGCCTTGCCTTCGGTCTCCGAGCCTTCGGTCGGCGAGCCTTGGGTCGCCGAGCCTTCGGTCGCCGAGTCTTCGGTCGCCGAGCCTTCGGTCGCCGAGTCTTCGGTCGCCGACTCTTCGGTTGCCGAGTCTTCGGTAGCCGAGTCTTTGGTTGCCGAGTCTTTGGTTGCCGAGTCTTCGGTTGCCGAGTCTTCGGTTGCCGAGTCTTCGTTTGCCGAGTCTTCGGTCGCCGAGTCTTCGGTCGCAGAGCCTTCGGTCACCGAACCTTCGGTCGCCGAGCCTTCGGTCGCCGAGCTTTCGGTCACCGAATCTTCGGTCGCCGAGTCTTCGGTCGCCGAGTCTTCGGTTGCCGAGTCTTCGGTTGCCGAGTCTTCAGTTGCCGAGTCTTCGGTTGCCGAGTCTTCGGTTGCCGAGTCTTCGGTTGCCGAGTCTTCGGTTGCCGAGTCTTCGGTCGCCGAGCCTTCGGTCGCCGAGTCTGCGGCTGCCGAGTCTCGGTTGCCCAGTCTTCGGTTGTCGAGTCCGGGGTTGCCGAGTCTTCGGTCGCCGAGCCTTTGGTCGCCAAGCTTTCGGTCTCCGTGCCTTCGGTCTCCGAGCCTTCGGTCGGCGAGCCTTCGGTCGCCGAGCCTTCGGTCGCCGAGCCTTCGGTCGCCGAGTCTTCGGTCGCCGAGCCCTCGGTCGCCGAGTCTTCGGTCGCCGAGTCTTCGGTCGCCGAGCCTTCGGTCGCCGAGCCTTCGGTTGACGAGCCTTCGGTTGTCGAGTCTTCGGTTGTCGAGCCTTCGGTTGTCGAGCCCTCGGCTATCGATCCTTCAGTTGCCGAGCCTTCGGTTGCCGAGCCTTCGGTTGCCGAGCCTTCGGTTGCCGAGCCTTCGGTTGCCGTGCCTTCGGTTACCGAGTCTTCGGTTGCCGAGTCTTCGGTTGCCGGGTCTTTGGTTGCCGAGTCTTCGGTTGCCGAGTCTTCGGTTGCCGAGTGTTCGGTTGCCAAGTGTTCGGTTGCCGAGTCTTCGGTCGCCGAGCTTTCGGTCTCCTTGCCTTCGGTCTCCGAGCCTTCGGTCGGCGAGCCTTCGGTCGCCGAGCCTTCGGTCGCCGAGTCTTCGGTCGCCGAGCCTTCGGTCGCCGAGCCTTCGGTCGCCGAGTCTTCGGTTGCCGAGTCTTCGGTAGCCGAGTCTTCGGTTGCCGAGTCTTTGGTTGCCGAGTCTTCGGTTGCCGAGTCTTCGGTTGCCGAGTCTTCGTTTGCCGAGTCTTCGGTCGCCGAGTCTTCGGTCGCAGAGCCTTCGGTCACCGAACCTTCGGTCGCCGAGCCTTCGGTCACCGAATCTTCGGTCGCCGAGTCTTCGGTCGCCGAGCCTTCGGTCGCAGAGCCTTCGGTCGCCGAGCCTTCGGTCGCCGAGCCTTCGGTCACCGAATCTTCGGTCGCCGAGTCTTCGGTCGCCGAGCATTCGGTCGCAGAGCCTTCGTTTGCCGAGTCTTCGGTTGCCGGGTCTTTGGTTGCCGAGTCTTCGTTTGCCGAGTCTTCGGTTGCCGAGTGTTCGGTTGCCAAGTGTTCGGTTGCCGAGTCTTCGGTCGCCGAGCTTTCGGTCTCCTTGCCTTCGGTCTCCGAGCCTTCGGTCGGCGAGCCTTCGGTCGCCGAGCCTTCGGTCGCCGAGTCTTCGGTCGCCGAGCCTTCGGTCGCCGAGCCTTCGGTCGCCGAGTCTTCGGTTGCCGAGTCTTCGGTAGCCGAGTCTTCGGTTGCCGAGTCTTTGGTTGCCGAGTCTTCGGTTGCCGAGTCTTCGGTTGCCGAGTCTTCGTTTGCCGAGTCTTCGGTCGCCGAGTCTTCGGTCGCAGAGCCTTCGGTCACCGAACCTTCGGTCGCCGAGCCTTCGGTCACCGAATCTTCGGTCGCCGAGTCTTCGGTCGCCGAGCCTTCGGTCGCAGAGCCTTCGGTCGCCGAGCCTTCGGTCGCCGAGCCTTCGGTCACCGAATCTTCGGTCGCCGAGTCTTCGGTCGCCGAGCATTCGGTCGCAGAGCCTTCGTTTGCCGAGTCTTCGGTCGCCGAGTCTTCGGTCGCAGAGCCTTCGGTCACCGAACCTTCGGTCGCCGAGCCTCAGGTCGCCGAGCCTTCGGTCGCCGAATCTTCGGTCACCGAGCCTTCGGTCGCCGAGCCTTCAGTCGCAGAGCCTTCGCTCGCCGAGCCTTCGGTCACCGAATCTTCGGTCGCCGAGTCTTCGGTCGCCGAGCCTTCGGTCGCAGAGCCTTCGGTCGCCGAGTCTTCGGTCGCCGAGTCTTTGGTCGCAGAGCCTTCGGTCACCGAGCCTTCGGTCGCCGAGCCTTCGGTCGCCGAGCCTTCGGTCGCCGAGTCTTCGGTTGCCGAGCCTTCGGTTGCCGAGCCTTCGGTTGCCGAGCCTTCGGTTGCCGAGCCTTGGGTTGCCGAGCCTACGGTTGTCGAGTCTTCGGTTGGCGAGTCTTCGGTTGCCGAGTCTTGGGTTGTCGAATCCTCGGTGACGAGGTTCCGGGGTTCGAATTTTCGACGTCGAATTCTTGGTCTGGGATTTCTGGTGTGGGGTCCTCGGTGTGGAGTTTTCGGGTGTTTAGGTTTCGGTGTTGGGTCCTCCGTTTCCTTTTTTCGGGTGTCGAGCCCTCGGGTGTCGAGGTTTTGGGTATCGAGGTTTTGGGTGTCGAGGTTTCCGGTGTCGAGATTACGGGTGTCGAGATTTCGGGTGTCGAGGTTTCGAGTGTCGAGGTTTCGGGTGTCGAGATTTCGGGTGTCGAATTTTCTATGTCGAACTTTCCATGTCGAATTTTCCATGTCGAGTTTTCGATCAGGAATTTTCGATGAGGAATCTTCGATGTTGAATTCTCGAGGTCGAATTTTTGAGGTCGAACTTTTGGTGTCGAATTTTTGATGTCGAATTTTCGACGTCGAATTTTCGATTTGGTGTATTCGGGTGTCGAGGTTTCGTTTCGGGTCTTCGTATGTGGGTCTTCCTGTGCCGAGTCTTCGGTTGTCGAGTCCTCGGTTGCCGAGTCTTCGGTTGCCGTGTCTTCGGTTGCCGAGACTTCGGTTGCCGAGTCTTCGGTTGCCGAGTCTTCGGTCGCCGAGTCTTCGGTTGCCGAGTCTTCGGTTGCCGAGCCTTCGATCGCCGAGCCTTCGGTCGCCGAGCCTTCGGTCGCCGAGTCTTCGGTTTCCGAGCCTTCGGTTGCCGAATCTTCTGTTGCCGAGTCTTCGGTTGTCGAGTCTTCGGTTGTCGAGTCCTCGGTTGTCGAGTCCTCGGTTGTCGATCCTTCGGTTGTCGACCCTTCGGTTGACGAGCCTTCGGTTGTCGAGCCTTCGCTTGTCGAGCCTTGGGTTGTCGAGTCTTCGGTTGCAGAGTCTTCGGTTGCCGAGTCTTCGGTTGCCGAGCCTTCGGTTGCCGAGCCTTCGGTGCCGAGTCTTCGGTTGCCGAGCCTTCGGTTGCCGAGCCGTCGGTTGCCGAGTCCTCGGTTGTCGAGCCTTCGGTTGCCGAGCCTGGGGTTACGAGCCTTCGGTTGCCGAGCCGTCGGTTGCCGAGGCTTCGGTTGCCGAGCCTTCGGTTGCCGAGCCTTCGGTTGCCGAGCCTTCGGTTGCCGAGCCTTCGGATGCCGAGTGATCGGTTGCCGAGCCTTCGGTTGCCGAGCCTTCGGATGCCGAGTCTTCGGTTGCCGAGTGTTCGGTTGCCGAGTCTTTGGTTGCCGAGTCTTCGGTTACCGAGCCTTCGGTTGCCGAACCTTCGTTTGCCGAGCCTTCGGTTGCCGAGCCTTCGGTTGCCGAGCCTTCGGTTGCCTAGCCTTTGGTCGCCGAGTCTTCGGTCGCCGCGTCTTCGGTGGCCGAGTCTTCGGTCGCCTAGCCTTGGGTCGCCGAGCCTTCGGTCGCCGAGCCTTCGGTCCCCGAGTCTTGGGTTTCCGAGTCTTCGGTTGCCGAGTCTTCGGTTACCGAGTCTTCGGTTGCCGAGTCTTCGGTTGCCGAGTCTTCGGTTGCCGAGTCTTCGGTTGCCGAGTCTTCGGTTGCGGAGTCTTCGGTTGCCGAGTCTTCGGTTGCCGAGACTTCGGTTGCCGAGTCTTCGGTTGCCGAGCTTCGGTTGCCGAGTCCTCGGTTGCCGAGTCTTCGGTTGCCGAGTCTTCGGTTGCCGAGTCTTCGGTTGCCGAGTCTTCGGTTGCCGAGTCTTCGGTTGCCGAGACTTCGGTTGCCGAGTCTTGGGTTGTCGAGCCTTGGGTTGTCGAATCCTCGGTGACGAGGTTCCGGGGTTCGAATTTTCGACGTCGAATTCTCGGTCTGGGATTTCCGGTGTGGGGTCCTCGGTGTGGAGTTTTCGGGTGTTTAGGTTTCGGTGTTGGGTCCTCCGTTTCCTTTTTTCGGGTGTCGAGCTCTCGGGTGTCGAGATTACGGGTGTCGAGATTTTGGATGTCGAGGTTTCGGGTGTCGAATTTTCCATGTCGAATTTTTGAGGTCCAATTTTTGGTGTCGAATTTATGATGTCGAATTTACGATGTCGAATTTTCTATTTTGAATTTTCGACGTCGGATTTTCGACGTCGAATTTTCGATTTGGTGTATTCGGGTGTCGAGGTTTCGTTTCGGGTCTTCGTATGTGGGTCTTCGTGTGCCGAGTCTTCGGTTGTCGAGTCTTCGGTTGCCGAGTCTTCGGTTGCCGAGTCTTGGGTTGCCGAGTCTTCGGTTGCCGAGTCTTCGGTTGCCGAGTGTTGGGTTGCCAAGTGTTCGGTTGCCGAGTCTTCGGTCGCCGAGCTTTCGGTCGCCTTGCCTTCGGTCTCCGAGCCTTCGGTCGGCGAGCCTTCGGTCGCCGAGCCTTCGGTCGCCGAGTCTTCGGTCGCCGAGCCTTCGGTCGCCGAGTCTTCGGTCGCCGGGTCTTCGCTTGCCTAGTCTTCGGTAGTCGAGTCTTCGGTTGCCGAGTCTTTGGTTGCCGAGTCTTCGGTTGCCGAGTCTTCGGTTGCCGAGTCTTCGTTTGCCGAGTCTTCGGTCGCCGAGTCTTCGGTCGCAGAGCCTTCGGTCACCGAACCTTGGGTTGTCGAGTCTTCGGTTGCCGAGTCTTCGGTTGCCGAGTCTTCGGTTGCCGAGGCTTCGGTTACCGAGCCTTCGGTGCCGAGTCTTCGGTTGCCGAGCCTTCGGTTGCCGAGCCGTCGGTTGCCGAGTCTTCGGTTGCCGAGTCTTCGGTCGCCGAGTCTCGGTTGCCCAGTCTCCGGTTGTCGAGTCAGGGGTTCCCGAGTCTTCGGTTGCCGAGTCTTCGGGCGCCGAGCCTTCGGTCGCCGAGCCTTCGGTCGCCGAGTCTTCGGTCGCCGAGCCTTCGGTTGCCGCGCCTTCGGATGCCGCGCCTTCGGTCGCCGAGCCTTCGGTCGCCGAGCCTTCGGTCGCCGAGTCTTCGGTTGACGAGCCTTCGGTTGTCGAGCCTTCGGTTGTCGAGCCTTCGGTTGTCGAGCCTTCGGTTATCGATCCTTCAGTTGCCGAGCCTTCGGTTGCCGAGCCTTCGGTTGCCGAGCCTTCGGTTGCCGAGCCTTCGGTTGCCGTGCCTTCGGTTGCCGAGTCTTCGGTTGCCGAGTCTTCGGTTGCCGAGTCTTGGGTTGCCGAGTCTTCGGTTGCCGAGTCTTCGGTTGCCGAGTGTTCGGTTGCCGAGTGTTCGGTTGCCGAGTCTTCGGTCGCCGAGCTTTCGGTCGCCTTGCCTTCGGTCTCCGAGCCTTCGGTCGGCGAGCCTTCGGTCGCCGAGCCTTCGGTCGCCGAGTCTTCGGTCGCCGAGCCTTCGGTCGCCGAGTCTTCGGTCGCCGACTCTTCGGTTGCCGAGTCTTCGGTAGCCGAGTCTTCGGTTGCCGAGTCTTTGGTTGCCGAGTCTTCGGTTGCCGAGTCTTCGGTTGCCGAGTCTTCGTTTGCCGAGTCTTCGGTCGCCGAGTCTTCGGTCGCAGAGCCTTCGGTCACCGAACCTTCGGTCGCCGAGCCTTCGGTCGCCGAGCCTTCGGTCACCGAATCTTCGGTCGCCGAGTCTTCGGTCGCCGAGTCTTCGGTTGCCGAGTCTTCGGTTGCCGAGTCTTCGGTTGCCGAGTCTTCGGTTGCCGAGTCTTCGGTTGCCGAGTCTTCGGTTGCCGAGTCTTCGGTTGCCGAGTCTTCGGTTGCCGAGTCTTCGGTTGCCGAGTCTTCGGTCGCCGAGCCTTCGGTCTCCGAGCCTTTGATCGGCGAGCCTTCGGTCGCCGAGCCTTCGGTCGCCGAGCCTTCGGTCGCCGAGTCTTCGGTCGCCGAGCCTTCGGTCGCCGAGTTTTCGGTGGCAAAGTCTTCGGTGGCCGAGTCTTCGGTGGCCGAGTCTTCGGTCGCCGAGCCTTCGGTCGCCGAGTCTGCGGCTGCCGAGTCTCGGTTGCCCAGTCTTCGGTTGTCGAGTCCGGGGTTGCCGAGTCTTCAGTTGCCGAGTCTTCGGTCGCCGAGCCTTCGGTCTCCGAGCCTTCGGTCTCCGAGCCTTCGGTCGGCGAGCCTTCGGTCGCCGAGCCTTCGGTCGCCGAGCCTTCGGTCGCCGAGCCTTCGGTCGCCGAGTCTTCGGTCGCCGAGCCTTCGGTCGCCGAGTCTTCGGTCGCCGAGCCTTCGGTCGCCGAGTCTTCGGTTGACGAGCCTTCGGTTGTCGAGCCTTCGGTTGTCGAGCCTTCGGTTATCGATCCTTCAGTTGCCGAGCCTTCGGTTGCCGAGCCTTCGGTTGCCGAGCCTTCGGTTGCCGAGCCTTCGGTTGCCGTGCCTTCGGTTACCGAGTCTTCGGTTGCCGAGTCTTCGGTTGCCGAGTCTTGGGTTGCCGAGTCTTCGGTTGCCGAGTCTTCGGTTGCCGAGTGTTCGGTTGCCAAGTGTTCTGTTGCCGAGTCTTTGGTCGCCGAGCTTTCGGTCGCCTTGCCTTGGGTCTCCGAGCCTTCGGTCGGCGAGCCTTCGGTCGCCGAGCCTTCGGTCGCCGAGTCTTCGGTCGCCGAGCCTTCGGTCGCCGAGTCTTCGGTTGCCGAGTCTTCGGTAGCCGAGTCTTCGGTTGACGAGTCTTTGGTTGCCGAGTCTTCGGTTGCCGAGTCTTCGGTTGCCGAGTCTTCGTTTGCCGAGTCTTCGGTCGCCGAGTCTTCGGTCGCAGAGCCTTCGGTCACCGAACCTTCGGTCGCCGAGCCTTCGGTCGCCGAGCCTTCGGTCACCGAATCTTCGGTCGCCGAGTCTTCGGTCGCCGAGCCTTCGGTCGCAGAGCCTTCGGTCGCCGAGCCTTCGGTCGCCGAGCCTTCGGTCACCGAATCTTCGGTCGCCGAGTCTTCGGTTGCCGAGCCTTCGGTCGCAGAGCCTTCGTTTGCCGAGTCTTCGGTCGCCGAGTCTTCGGTCGCCGAGCCTTCGGTCGCCGAGCCTTCGGTCACCGAATCTTCGGTCGCCGAGTCTTCGGTTGCCGAGCCTTCGGTCGCAGAGCCTTCGTTTGCCGAGTCTTCGGTCGCCGAGTCTTCGGTCGCCGAGTCTTCGGTCGCAGAGCCTTCGGTCACCGAACCTTCTGTCGCCGAGCCTTCGGTCGCCGAATCTTCGGTCGCCGAGTCTTCGGTCGCCGAGCCTTCGGTCGCAGAGCCTTCGGTCGCCGAGCCTTCGGTCACCGAATCTTCGGTCGCCGAGTCTTCGGTCGCCGAGCCTTCGGTCGCAGAGCCTTCGGTCGCCGAGTCTTCGGTCGCCGAGTCTTTGGTCGCAGAGCCTTCGGTCACCGAGCCTTCGGTCGCCGAGCCTTCGGTCGCCGAGCCTTCGGTCGCCGAGTCTTCGGTTGCCGAGCCTTCGGTTGCCGAGCCTTCGGTTGCCGAGCCTTCGGTTGCCGAGCCTTGGGTTGCCGAGCCTACGGTTGTCGAGTCTTCGGTTGGCGAGTCTTCGGTTGCCGAGTCTTGGGTTGTCGAATCCTCGGTGACGAGGTTCCGGGGTTCGAATTTTCGACGTCGAATTCTTGGTCTGGGATTTCCGGTGTGGGGTCCTCGGTGTGGAGTTTTCGGGTGTTTAGGTTTCGGTGTTGGGTCCTCCGTTTCCTTTTTTCGGGTGTCGAGCCCTCGGGTGTCGAGGTTTTGGGTATCGAGGTTTTGGGTGTCGAGGTTTCCGGTGTCGAGATTACGGGTGTCGAGATTTCGGGTGTCGAGGTTTCGAGTGTCGAGGTTTCGGGTGTCGAGGTTTCGGGTGTCGAATTTTCCATGTCGAATTTTCCATGTCGTGTTTTCGATCAGGAATTTTCGATGAGGAATCTTCGATGTTGAATTCTCGAGGTCGAATTTTTGAGGTCGAACTTTTGGTGTCGAATTTTTGATGTCGAAATTTCGTCGTCGAATTTTCGATTTGGTGTATTCGGGAGTCGAGGTTTCGTTTCGGGTCTTCGTATGTGGGTCTTCCTGTGCCGAGTCTTCGGTTGTCGAGTCCTCGGTTGCCGAGTCTTCGGTTGCCGTGTCTTCGGTTGCCGAGTCTTCGGTTGCCGAGTCTTCGGTCGCCGAGTCTTCGGTTGCCGAGTCTACGGTTGCCGAGCCTTCGGTCGCCGAGCCTTCGGTCGCCGAGCCTTCGGTCGCCGAGTCTTCGGTTTCCGAGTCTTCGGTTGCCGAATCTTCTGTTGCCGAGTCTTCGGTTGTCGAGTCTTCGGTTGTCGAGTCCTCGGTTGTCGAGTCCTCGGTTGTCGATCCTTCGGTTGTCGATCCTTCGGTTGTCGAGCCTTCGGTTGACGAGCCTTCGGTTGTCGAGCCCTCGCTTGTCGAGCCTTGGGTTGTCGAGTCTTCGGTTGCCGAGTCTTCGGTTGCCGAGTCTTCGTTTGCCGAGGCTTCGGTTACCGAGCCTTCGGTGCCGAGTCTTCGGTTGCCGAGCCTTCGGTTGCCGAGCCGTCGGTTGCCGAGTCTTCGGTTGCCGAGTCTTCGGTCGCCGAGTCTCGGTTGCCCAGTCTCCGGTTGTCGAGTCAGGGGTTCCCGAGTCTTCGGTTGCCGAGTCTTCGGGCGCCGAGCCTTCGGTCGCCGAGCCTTCGGTCGCCGAGTCTTCGGTCGCCGAGCCTTCGGTTGCCGCGCCTTCGGATGCCGCGCCTTCGGTCGCCGAGCCTTCGGTCGCCGAGCCTTCGGTCGCCGAGTCTTCGGTTGACGAGCCTTCGGTTGTCGAGCCTTCGGTTGTCGAGCCTTCGGTTGTCGAGCCTTCGGTTATCGATCCTTCAGTTGCCGAGCCTTCGGTTGCCGAGCCTTCGGTTGCCGAGCCTTCGGTTGCCGAGCCTTCGGTTGCCGTGCCTTCGGTTGCCGAGTCTTCGGTTGCCGAGTCTTCGGTTGCCGAGTCTTGGGTTGCCGAGTCTTCGGTTGCCGAGTCTTCGGTTGCCGAGTGTTCGGTTGCCGAGTGTTCGGTTGCCGAGTCTTCGGTCGCCGAGCTTTCGGTCGCCTTGCCTTCGGTCTCCGAGCCTTCGGTCGGCGAGCCTTCGGTCGCCGAGCCTTGGGTCGCCGAGTCTTCGGTCGCCGACTCTTCGGTTGCCGAGTCTTCGGTAGCCGAGTCTTCGGTTGCCGAGTCTTTGGTTGCCGAGTCTTCGGTTGCCGAGTCTTCGGTTGCCGAGTCTTCGTTTGCCGAGTCTTCGGTCGCCGAGTCTTCGGTCGCAGAGCCTTCGGTCACCGAACCTTCGGTCGCCGAGCCTTCGGTCGCCGAGCCTTCGGTCACCGAATCTTCGGTCGCCGAGTCTTCGGTCGCCGAGTCTTCGGTTGCCGAGTCTTCGGTTGCCGAGTCTTCGGTTGCCGAGTCTTCGGTTGCCGAGTCTTCGGTTGCCGAGTCTTCGGTTGCCGAGTCTTCGGTTGCCGAGTCTTCGGTTGCCGAGTCTTCGGTTGCCGAGTCTTCGGTTGCCGAGTCTTCGGTCGCCGAGCCTTCGGTCTCCGAGCCTTTGATCGGCGAGCCTTCGGTCGCCGAGCCTTCGGTCGCCGAGTCTTCGGTCGCCGAGCCTTCGGTCGCCGAGTTTTCGGTGGCAAAGTCTTCGGTGGCCGAGTCTTCGGTGGCCGAGTCTTCGGTCGCCGAGCCTTCGGTCGCCGAGTCTGCGGCTGCCGAGTCTCGGTTGCCCAGTCTTCGGTTGTCGAGTCCGGGGTTGCCGAGTCTTCAGTTGCCGAGTCTTCGGTCGCCGAGCCTTCGGTCTCCGAGCCTTCGGTCGGCGAGCCTTCGGTCGCCGAGCCTTCGGTCGCCGAGCCTTCGGTCGCCGAGTCTTCGGTCGCCGAGCCTTCGGTCGCCGAGTCTTCGGTCGCCGAGCCTTCGGTCGCCGAGTCTTCGGTTGACGAGCCTTCGGTTGTCGAGCCTTCGGTTGTCGAGCCTTCGGTTGTCGAGCCTTCGGTTATCGATCCTTCAGTTGCCGAGCCTTCGGTTGCCGAGCCTTCGGTTGCCGAGCCTTCGGTTGCCGAGCCTTCGGTTGCCGTGCCTTCGGTTACCGAGTCTTCGGTTGCCGAGTCTTCGGTTGCCGAGTCTTGGGTTGCCGAGTCTTCGGTTGCCGAGTCTTCGGTTGCCGAGTGTTCGGTTGCCAAGTGTTCGGTTGCCGAGTCTTTGGTCGCCGAGCTTTCGGTCGCCTTGCCTTCGGTCTCCGAGCCTTCGGTCGGCGAGCCTTCGGTCGCCGAGCCTTCGGTCGCCGAGTCTTCGGTCGCCGAGCCTTCGGTCGCCGAGTCTTCGGTTGCCGAGTCTTCGGTAGCCGAGTCTTCGGTTGACGAGTCTTTGGTTGCCGAGTCTTCGGTTGCCGAGTCTTCGGTTGCCGAGTCTTCGTTTGCCGAGTCTTCGGTCGCCGAGTCTTCGGTCGCAGAGCCTTCGGTCACCGAACCTTCGGTCGCCGAGCCTTCGGTCGCCGAGCCTTCGGTCACCGAATCTTCGGTCGCCGAGTCTTCGGTCGCCGAGCCTTCGGTCGCAGAGCCTTCGGTCGCCGAGCCTTCGGTCGCCGAGCCTTCGGTCACCGAATCTTCGGTCGCCGAGTCTTCGGTTGCCGAGCCTTCGGTCGCAGAGCCTTCGTTTGCCGAGTCTTCGGTCGCCGAGTCTTCGGTCGCCGAGTCTTCGGTCGCAGAGCCTTCGGTCACCGAACCTTCTGTCGCCGAGCCTTCGGTCGCCGAATCTTCGGTCGCCGAGTCTTCGGTCGCCGAGCCTTCGGTCGCAGAGCCTTCGGTCGCCGAGCCTTCGGTCACCGAATCTTCGGTCGCCGAGTCTTCGGTCGCCGAGCCTTCGGTCGCAGAGCCTTCGGTCGCCGAGTCTTCGGTCGCCGAGTCTTTGGTCGCAGAGCCTTCGGTCACCGAGCCTTCGGTCGCCGAGCCTTCGGTCGCCGAGCCTTCGGTCGCCGAGTCTTCGGTTGCCGAGCCTTCGGTTGCCGAGCCTTCGGTTGCTGAGCCTTCGGTTGCCGAGCCTTGGGTTGCCGAGCCTACGGTTGTCGAGTCTTCGGTTGGCGAGTCTTCGGTTGCCGAGTCTTGGGTTGTCGAATCCTCGGTGACGAGGTTCCGGGGTTCGAATTTTCGACGTCGAATTCTTGGTCTGGGATTTCCGGTGTGGGGTCCTCGGTGTGGAGTTTTCGGGTGTTTAGGTTTCGGTGTTGGGTCCTCCGTTTCCTTTTTTCGGGTGTCGAGCCCTCGGGTGTCGAGGTTTTGGGTATCGAGGTTTTGGGTGTCGAGGTTTCCGGTGTCGAGATTACGGGTGTCGAGATTTCGGGTGTCGAGGTTTCGAGTGTCGAGGTTTCGGGTGTCGAGGTTTCGGGTGTCGAATTTTCCATGTCGAATTTTCCATGTCGAATTTTCCATGTCGAGTTTTCGATCAGGAATTTTCGATGAGGAATCTTCGATGTTGAATTCTCGAGGTCGAATTTTTGAGGTCGAACTTTTGGTGTCGAATTTTTGATGTCGAATTTTCGACGTCGAATTTTCGATTTGGTGTATTCGGGTGTCGAGGTTTCGTTTCGGGTCTTCGTATGTGGGTCTTCCTGTGCCGAGTCTTCGGTTGTCGAGTCCTCGGTTGCCGAGTCTTCGGTTGCCGTGTCTTCGGTTGCCGAGACTTCGGTTGCCGAGTCTTCGGTTGCCGAGTCTTCGGTCGCCGAGTCTTCGGTTGCCGAGCCTTCGGTCACCGAGCCTTCGGTCGCCGAGCCTTCGGTCGCCGAGTCTTCGGTTTCCGAGTCTTCGGTTGCCGAATCTTCTGTTGCCGAGTCTTCGGTTGTCGAGCCTTCGGTTGCCTAGCCTTTGGTCGCCGAGTCTTCGGTCGCCGCGTCTTCGGTCGCCGAGTCTTCGGTCGCCGAGCCTTCGGTCGCCGAGCCTTCGGTCGCCGAGCCTTCGGTCGCCGAGCCTTCGGTCGCCGAGCCTTCGGTCGCCGAGTCTTCGGTTGCCGAGTCTTCGGTTGCCGAGTCTTCGGTTGCCGAGTCTTCGGTTGCCGAGTCTTCGGTTGCCGAGTCTTCGGTTGCCGAGTCTTCGGTTGCCGAGTCTTCGGTTGCCGAGCCTTCGGTGCCGAGTCTTCGGTTGCCGAGCCTTCGGTTGCCGAGTCTTCGGTTGCCGAGCCTGCGGTTGCTGAGCCTTCGGTTGCCGAGTCTTCGGTTGCCGAGCCGTCGGTTGCCGAGCCTTCGGTTGCCGAGCCTTCGGTTGCCGAGCCTTCGGTTGCCGAGCCTTCGGTTGCCGAGCCTTCGGTTGCCGAGCCTTCCGTTGCCGAGCCTTCGGTGCCGAGTCTTCGGTTGCTGAGCCTTCATTTGCCGAGCCTTCGGATGCCGAGTCTTCGGTTGCCGAGCCTTCGGTTGCCGAGCCTTCGGTTGCCGAGTCTTTGGTTGCCGAGCCGTCGGTTGCCGAGCCTTCGGTTGCCGAGCCTTCGGTTGCCGAGCCTTCGGTTGCCGAGCCTTCGGTTGCCGAGCCTTCGGTTGCCGAGCCTTCGGTTGCCGAGCCTTCGGTTGCCGAGCCTTCGGTTGCCGAGTCTTCGGTTGCCGAGTGTTCGGTTGCCGAGTCTTCGGTTGCCGAGTCTTCGGTTACCGAGCCTTCGGTTGCCGAGCCTTCGGTTGCCTAGCCTTTGGTCGCCGAGTCTTCGGTCGCCGCGTCTTCGGTCGCCGAGTCTTCGGTCGCCTAGCCTTCGGTCGCCGAGCCTTCGGTCCCCGAGTCTTGGGTTTCCGAGTCTTCGGTTGCCGAGTCTTCGGTTGCCGAGTCTTCGGTTGCCGAGCCTTCCGTTGCCGAGCCTTCGGTGCCGAGTCTTCGGTTGCTGAGCCTTCATTTGCCGAGCCTTCGGATGCCGAGTCTTCGGTTGCCGAGCCTTCGGTTGCCGAGCCTTCGGTTGCCGAGTCTTTGGTTTCGAGCCGTCGGTTGCCGAGCCTTCGGTTGCCGAGCCTTCGGTTGCCGAGCCTTCGGTTGCCGAGCCTTCGGTTGCCGAGCCTTCGGTTGCCGAGTCTTCGGTTGCCGAGTGTTCGGTTGCCGAGTCTTCGGTTGCCGAGTCTTCGGTTACCGAGCCTTCGGTTGCCGAACCTTCGTTTGCCGAGCCTTCGGTTGTCGAGCCGTCGGTTGCCGAGGCTTCGCTTGCCGAGCCGTCGGTTGCCGAGGCTTCGGTTGCCGAGCCTTCGGTTGCCGAGCCTTCGGTTGCCGAGTGATCGGTTGCCGAGCCTTCGGTTGCCGAGCCTTCGGTTGCCGAGTCTTCGGTTGCCGAGTGTTCGGTTGCCGAGTCTTCGGTTGCCGAGTCTTCGGTTACCGAGCCTTCGGTTGCCGAACCTTCGTTTGCCGAGCCTTCGGTTGCCTAGCCTTTGGTCGCCAAGTCTTCGGTCGCCGCGTCTTCGGTCGCCGAGTCTTCGGTCGCCGAGCCTTCGGTCGCCGAGCCTTCGGTCGCCGAGCCTTCGGTCGCCGAGTCTTGTGTTGCCGATTCTTCGGTTGCCGAGTCTTCGGTTGCCGAGTCTTCGGTTGCCGAGTCTTCGGTTGCCGAGTCTTCGGTTGCCGAGTCTTCGGTTGCCGAGTCTTCGGTTGCCGAGCCTTCGGTGCCGAGTCTTCGGTTGCCGAGTCTTCGGTTGCCGAGCCTGCGGCTGCTGAGCCTTCGGTTGCCGAGTCTTCGGTTGCCGAGCCGTCGGTTGCCGAGCCTTCGGTTGCCGAGCCTTCGGTTGCCGAGCCTTCGGTTGCCGAGCCTTCGGTTGCCGAGCCTTCGGTTGCCGAGCCTTCCGTTGCCGAGCCTTCGGTGCCGAGTCTTCGGTTGCTGAGCCTTCATTTGCCGAGCCTTCGGATGCCGAGTCTTCGGTTGCCGAGCCTTCGGTTGCCGAGCCTTCGGTTGCCGAGTCTTTGGTTGCGGAGCCGTCGGTTGCCGAGCCTTCGGTTGCCGAGCCTTCGGTTGCCGAGCCTTCGGTTGCCGAGCCTTCGGTTGCCGAGTCTTCGGTTGCCGAGTGTTCGGTTGCCGAGTCTTCGGTTGCCGAGTCTTCGGTTACCGAGCCTTCGGTTGCCGAACCTTCGTTTGCCGAGCCTTCGGTTGCCGAGCCTTCCGTTGCCGAGCCTTCGGTTGCCTAGCCTTTGGTCGCCGAGTCTTCGGTCGCCGCGTCTTCGGTCGCCGAGTCTTCGGTCGCCTAGCCTTCGGTCGCCGAGCCTTCGGTCCCCGAGTCTTGGGTTTCCGAGTCTTCGGTTGCCGAGTCTTCGGTTGCCGAGTCTTCGGTTGCCGAGTCTTCGGTTGCCGAGTCTTCGGTTGCCGAGTCTTCGGTTGCCGAGTCTTCGGTTGCGGAGTCTTCGGTTGCCGAGTCTTCGGTTGCCGAGACTTCGGTTGCCGAGTCTTCGGTTGCCGAGCTTCGGTCTGGGATTTCCGGTGTGGGGTCCTCGGTGTGGAGTTTTCGGGTGTTTAGGTTTCGGTGTTGGGTCCTCCGTTTCCTTTTTTCGGGTGTCGAGCCCTCGGGTGTCGAGGTTTTGGGTATCGAGGTTTTGGGTGTCGAGGTTTCCGGTGTCGAGATTACGGGTGTCGAGATTTCGGGTGTCGAGGTTTCGAGTGTCGAGGTTTCGGGTGTCGAGGTTTCGGTGTCGAATTTTCCATGTCGAGTTTTCGATCAGGAATTTTCGATGAGGAATCTTCGATGTTGAATTCTCGAGGTCGAATTTTTGAGGTCGAACTTTTGGTGTCGAATTTTTGATGTCGAATTTTCGACGTCGAATTTTCGATTTGGTGTATTCGGGTGTCGAGGTTTCGTTTCGGGTCTTCGTATGTGGGTCTTCCTGTGCCGAGTCTTCGGTTGTCGAGTCCTCGGTTGCCGAGTCTTCGGTTGCCGAGTCTTCGGTTGACGAGCCTTCGGTTGTCGAGCCTTCGGTTGTCGAGTCTTCGGTTGTGGAGTCTTCGGTTTTCGAGCCTTCGGTTGTCGAGCCGTCGGTTGCCGAGGCTTCGGTTGCCGAGCCGTCGGTTGCCGAGGCTTCGGTTGCCGAGCCTTCGGTTGCCGAGCCTTCGGTTGCCGAGTGATCGGTTGCCGAGCCTTCGGTTGCCGAGCCTTCGGTTGCCGAGTCTTCGGTTGCCGAGTGTTCGGTTGCCGAGTCTTCGGTTGCCGAGTCTTCGGTTACCGAGCCTTCGGTTGCCGAACCTTCGTTTGCCGAGCCTTCGGTTGCCTAGCCTTTGGTCGCCGAGTCTTCGGTCGCCGCGTCTTCGGTCGCCGAGTCTTCGGTCGCCGAGCCTTCGGTCGCCGAGCCTTCGGTCGCCGAGCCTTCGGTCGCCGAGCCTTCGGTCGCCGAGTCTTGTGTTGCCGAGTCTTCGGTTGCCGAGTCTTCGGTTGCCGAGTCTTCGGTTACTGAGTCTTCGGTTGCCGAGTCTTCGGTTGCCGAGTCTTCGGTTGCCGAGTCTTCGGTTGCCGAGTCTTCGGTTGCCGAGCCTTCGGTGCCGAGTCTTCGGTTGCCGAGCCTTCGGTTGCCGAGTCTTCGGTTGCCGAGCCTGCGGTTTCCGAGCCTTCGGTTGCCGAGTCTTCGGTTGCCGAGCCGTCGGTTGCCGAGCCTTCGGTTGCCGAGCCTTCGGTTGCCGAGCCTTCGGTTGCCGAGCCTTCGGTTGCCGAGCCTTCGGTTGTCGAGTCCTCGGTTGGCGAGTCTTCGGTTGCCGAGTCTTGGGTTGTCGAATCCTCGGTGACGAGGTTCCGGGGTTCGAATTTTCGACGTCGAATTCTTGGTCTGGGATTTCCGGTATGGGGTCCTCGGTGTGGAGTTTTCGGGTGTTTAGGTTTCGGTGTTGGGTCCTCCGTTTCCTTTTTTCGGGTGTCGAGCCCTCGGGTGTCGAGGTTTTGGGTATCGAGGATTTCGGTGTCGAGGTTTCCGGTGTCGAGATTACGGGTGTCGAGATTTCGGGTGTCGAGGTTTCGAGTGTCGAGGTTTCGGGTGTCGTATTTTCCATGTCGAATTTTCCATGTCGAGTTTTCGATCAGGAATTTTCGATGAGGAATCTTCGATGTTGAATTCTCGAGGTCGAATTTTTGAGGTCGAACTTTTGGTGTCGAATTTTTGATGTCGAATTTTCGACGTCGAATTTTCGATTTGGTGTATTCGGGTTTCGAGGTTTCGTTTCGGGTCTTCGTATGTGAGTCTTCGTGTGCCGAGTCTTCGGTTGTCGAATCTTCGGTTGTCGAGTCTTCGGTTGTCGAGTCTTCGGATGTCGAGTCTTCGGTTGTCGAGTCTTCGGTTGCCGAGTTTTCGGTTGCCGAGTCTTCGGTTGCCGAGTCTTCGGTTGCCGAGTCTTCGGTTGCCGAGTCTTCGGTTGCCGAGTCTTCGGTTGCCGAGCCTTCGGTCGCCGAGCCTTCGGTCGCCGAGCCTTCGGTCGCCGAGTCTTCGGTCTCCGAGTCTTCGGTTGCCGAATCCTTGGTTGCCGAGTGTTCGGTTGTCGAGTCTTCGGTTGTCGAGTCCTCGGTTGTCGAGTCCTCGGTATTCGAGCCTTCGGTTGTCGGGCCTTCGGTTGTCGAGCCTTCGGTTGTCGAGCCTTCGGTTGTCGAGCTTTGGGTTGTCGAGTCTTTGGTTGCCGAGTCTTCGGTTGCCGAGTCTTCGGTTGCCGAGTCTTCGGTGGCCGAGTCTGCGGTGGCCGAGTCTGCGTTCGCCGAGTCTGCGGTCGCCGATACTTCGGTCGCCAAGTCTTCGGTTGCCGAGTCTTCGGTTGCTGAGTCTTCAGTTGCCGAGTCTTCGGTTGCCGAGTCTTCGGTTGCCGAGTCTTCGGTTGCCGAGTCTTCGGTTGCCGAGTCTTCGGTTGCCGAGTCTTCGGTTGCCGAGTCTTCGGTTGCCGAGTCTTCGGTTGCCGAGTCTTCGGTTGCCGATTCTTCGGTTGCCGAGTCTTGGGTTGTCGAGCCTTGGGTTGTCGAATCCTCGGTGACGAGGTTCCGGGGTTCGAATTTTCGACGTCGAATTCTTGGTCTGGGATTTCCGGTGTGGGGTCCTCGGTGTGGAGTTTTCGGGTGTTTAGGTTTCGGTGTTGGGTCCTCCGTTTCCTTTTTTCGGGTGTCGAGCCCTCGGGTGTCGAGATTACGGGTGTCGAGATTTTGGATGTCGCGGTTTCGAGAGTCGAGGTTTCGGGTGTCGAGGTTTCGGGTGTCGAATTTTCCATGTCGAATTTTCCATGTTGAATTTTCGATGTCGAGTTTTCAATCAGGAATTTTCGATGAGGAATTTTCGATGTTGAATTCTCGAGGTCAAATTTTTGAGGTCGAATTTTTGGTGTCGAATTTATGATGTCGAATTTTTGATGTCGAATTTAGATGTTGAATTTTCGACGTCGGATTTTCGACGTCGAATTTTCGATTTGGTGTATTCGGGTGTCGAGGTTTCGTTTCGGGTCTTCGTATGTGGGTCTTCGTGTGCCGAGTCTTCGGTTGGCGAGCCTTCGGTTGCCGAGCCTTCGGCTGCCGAGCCTTCGGTTGCCGAGTCTTCGGTTGCCGAGCCTTCGGTTGCCGAGCCTTCGGTGCCGAGTCTTCGGTTGCCGAGGCTTCGGTTGCCCAGCCTTCGGTTGCCGAGTCTTCGGTTGCCGAGCCTTCGGTTGCCGAGTCTTCGGTTGCCGAGCCTTCGGTTGCCGAGCCTTCGGTTGCCGAACCTTCGGTTGCCGAGCCTTCGGTTGTCGAGTCTTCGGTTGGCGAGTCTTCGGTTGCCGAGTCTTCGGTTGCCGAGCCTCCGGTTGCCGAGTCTTCGGTTGCCGAGCCTTCGATTGCCGAGTCTTCGGTTGCCGAGTGTTCGGTTCCCGAGTCTTCGGTTGCCGAGTCTTCGGTTGCCGAGTCTTCGGTTACCGAGCCTTCGGTTGCCGAACCTTCGTTTGCCGAGCCTTCGGTTGCCGAGTCTTCGGTTGCCGAGTCTTCGGTTGCCGAGGCTTCGGTGGCCGAGTCTTCGGTTGCCGAGTCTTCGGTGGCCGAGTCTGCGGTCGCCGAACCTTCGGTCGCCGAGTCTGCGGTCGCCGATACTTCGGTCGCCGATACTTCGGTCGCCGAATCTTCGTTTGCAGAGTCTTCGGTTGCCGAGTCTTCGGTTGCCGAGTCTTCGGTTGCCGAGTCTTCGGTTGCCGAGTCTTCGGTTGCCGAGTCTTCGGTTTCCGAGTCTTCGGTTGCCGAGTCTTCGGTTGCCGAGTCTTGGGTTGCCGAGTCTTGGGTTGTCGAATCCTCGGTGACGAGGTTCCGGGGTTCGAATTTTCGACGTCGAATTCTTGGTCTGGGATTTCCGGTATGGGGTCCTCGGTGTGGAGTTTTCGGGTGTTTAGGTTTCGGTGTTGGGTTCTCCGTTTCCTTTTTTCGGGTGTCGAGCCCTCGGGTGTCGAGGTTTTGGGTATCGAGGATTTCGGTGTCGAGGTTTCCGGTGTCGAGATTACGGGTGTCGAGATTTCGGGTGTCGAGGTTTCGAGTGTCGAGGTTTCGGGTGTCGTATTTTCCATGTCGAATTTTCCATGTCGAGTTTTCGATCAGGAATTTTCGATGAGGAATCTTCGATGTTGAATTCTCGAGGTCGAATTTTTGAGGTCGAACTTTTGGTGTCGAATTTTTGATGTCGAATTTTCGACGTCGAATTTTCGATTTGGTGTATTCGGGTGTCGAGGTTTCGTTTCGGGTCTTCGTATGTGAGTCTTCGTGTGCCGAGTCTTCGGTTGTCGAATCTTCGGTTGTCGAGTCTTCGGTTGTCGAGTCTTCGGATGTCGAGTCTTCGGTTGTCGAGTCTTCGGTTGCCGAGTTTTCGGTTGCCGAGTCTTCGGTTGCCGAGTCTTCGGTTGCCGAGTCTTCGGTTGCCGAGTCTTCGGTTGCCGAGTCTTCGGTTGCCGAGCCTTCGGTCGCCGAGCCTTCGGTCGCCGAGCCTTCGGTCGCCGAGTCTTCGGTCTCCGAGTCTTCGGTTGCCGAATCCTTGGTTGCCGAGTGTTCGGTTGTCGAGTCTTCGGTTGTCGAGTCCTCGGTTGTCGAGTCCTCGGTATTCGAGCCTTCGGTTGTCGGGCCTTCGGTTGTCGAGCCTTCGGTTGTCGAGCCTTCGGTTGTCGAGCTTTGGGTTGTCGAGTCTTTGGTTGCCGAGTCTTCGGTTGCCGAGTCTTCGGTTGCCGAGTCTTCGGTGGCCGAGTCTGCGGTGGCCGAGTCTGCGTTCGCCGAGTCTGCGGTCGCCGATACTTCGGTCGCCAAGTCTTCGGTTGCCGAGTCTTCGGTTGCTGAGTCTTCAGTTGCCGAGTCTTCGGTTGCCGAGTCTTCGGTTGCCGAGTCTTCGGTTGCCGAGTCTTCGGTTGCCGAGTCTTCGGTTGCCGAGTCTTCGGTTGCCGAGTCTTCGGTTGCCGAGTCTTCGGTTGCCGAGTCTTCGGTTGCCGAGTCTTCGGTTGCCGATTCTTCGGTTGCCGAGTCTTGGGTTGTCGAGCCTTGGGTTGTCGAATCCTCGGTGACGAGGTTCCGGGGTTCGAATTTTCGACGTCGAATTCTTGGTCTGGGATTTCCGGTGTGGGGTCCTCGGTGTGGAGTTTTCGGGTGTTTAGGTTTCGGTGTTGGGTCCTCCGTTTCCTTTTTTCGGGTGTCGAGCCCTCGGGTGTCGAGATTACGGGTGTCGAGATTTTGGATGTCGCGGTTTCGAGAGTCGAGGTTTCGGGTGTCGAGGTTTCGGGTGTCGAATTTTCCATGTCGAATTTTCCATGTTGAATTTTCGATGTCGAGTTTTCAATCAGGAATTTTCGATGAGGAATTTTCGATGTTGAATTCTCGAGGTCAAATTTTTGAGGTCGAATTTTTGGTGTCGAATTTATGATGTCGAATTTTTGATGTCGAATTTAGATGTTGAATTTTCGACGTCGGATTTTCGACGTCGAATTTTCGATTTGGTGTATTCGGGTGTCGAGGTTTCGTTTCGGGTCTTCGTATGTGGGTCTTCGTGTGCCGAGTCTTCGGTTGGCGAGCCTTCGGTTGCCGAGCCTTCGGCTGCCGAGCCTTCGGTTGCCGAGTCTTCGGTTGCCGAGCCTTCGGTTGCCGAGCCTTCGGTGCCGAGTCTTCGGTTGCCGAGGCTTCGGTTGCCCAGCCTTCGGTTGCCGAGTCTTCGGTTGCCGAGCCTTCGGTTGCCGAGTCTTCGGTTGCCGAGCCTTCGGTTGCCGAGCCTTCGGTTGCCGAACCTTCGGTTGCCGAGCCTTCGGTTGTCGAGTCTTCGGTTGGCGAGTCTTCGGTTGCCGAGTCTTCGGTTGCCGAGCCTCCGGTTGCCGAGTCTTCGGTTGCCGAGCCTTCGATTGCCGAGTCTTCGGTTGCCGAGTGTTCGGTTCCCGAGTCTTCGGTTGCCGAGTCTTCGGTTGCCGAGTCTTCGGTTACCGAGCCTTCGGTTGCCGAACCTTCGTTTGCCGAGCCTTCGGTTGCCGAGTCTTCGGTTGCCGAGTCTTCGGTTGCCGAGGCTTCGGTGGCCGAGTCTTCGGTTGCCGAGTCTTCGGTGGCCGAGTCTGCGGTCGCCGAACCTTCGGTCGCCGAGTCTGCGGTCGCCGATACTTCGGTCGCCGATACTTCGGTCGCCGAATCTTCGTTTGCAGAGTTTTCGGTTGCCGAGTCTTCGGTTGCCGAGTCTTCGGTTGCCGAGTCTTCGGTTGCCGAGTCTTCGGTTTCCGAGTCTTCGGTTGCCGAGTCTTCGGTTGCCGAGTCTTGGGTTGCCGAGTCTTGGGTTGTCGAATCCTCGGTGACGAGGTTCCGGGGTTCGAATTTTCGACGTCGAAATCTTGGTCTGGGATTTCCGGTGTGGGGTCCACGGTGTGGAGTTTTCGGGTGTTTAGGTTTCGGTGTTGGGTCCTCCGTTTCCTTTTTTCGGGTGTCGAGCCCCCGGCTGTCGAGATTACGGGTGTCGAGATTTTGATTGTCGAGGTTTCGAGAGTCGAGGTTTCGGGTGTCGAGGTTTCGGGTGTCGAATTTTCCATGTCGAATTTTCCATGTCGAGTTTTCGATCAGGAATTTTCGATGAGGAATTTTCGATGTTGAATTCTCGAGGTCGAATTTTTGAGGTCGAATTTTTGGTGTCGAATTTATGATGTCGAATTTTCGATGTCGAATTTTCGATGTTTATTTTTCGACGTTGGATATTCGACGTCGAATTTTCGATTTGGTGTATTCGGGTGTCGAGGTTTCGTTTCGGGTCTTCGTATGTGGGTCTTCGTGTGCCGAGTCTTCGGTTGTCGAGTCTTCGGTTGGCGAGCCTTCGGTTGCCGAGCCTTCGGTTGCCGAGCCTTCGGTTGCCGAGCCTTCGGTTGCCGAGTCTTCGGTTGCCGAGCCTTCCGTTGCCGAGCCTTCGGTGCCGAGTCTTCGGTTGCTGAGCCTTCATTTGCCGAGCCTTCGGATGCCGAGTCTTCGGTTGCCGAGCCTTCGGTTGCCGAGCCTTCGGTTGCCGAGTCTTTGGTTGCCGAGCCGTCGGTTGCCGAGCCTTCGGTTGCCGAGCCTTCGGTTGCCGAGCCTTCGGTTGCCGAGCCTTCGGTTGCCGAGCCTTCGGTTGTCGAGTCTTCGGTTGGCGAGTCTTCGGTTGCCGAGTCTTGGGTTGTCGAATCCTCGGTGACTAGGTTCCGGGGTTCGAAATTTCGACGTCGAATTCTTGGTCTGGGATTTCCGGTGTGGGGTCCTCGGTGTGGAGTTTTCGGGTGTTTAGGTTTCGGTGTTGGGTCCTCCGTTTCCTTTTTTCGGGTGTCGAGCCCTCGGGTGTCGAGGTTTTGGGTATCGGGGTTTTGGGTGTCGAGGTTTCCGGTGTCGAGATTACAGGTGTCGAGATTACGGGTGTCGAGATTTCGGGTGTCGAGGTTTCGGGTGTCGAATTTTCCATGTCGAATTTTCCATGTCGAATTTTCCATGTCGAGTTTTCGATCAGGAATTTTCGATGAGGAATCTTCGATGTTGAATTCTCGAGGTCGAATTTTTGAGGTCGAACTTTTGGTGTCGAATTTTTTATGTCGAATTTTCGATGTCGAATTTTCGACGTCGAATATTCGACGTCGGATTTTCGACGTCGAATTTTCGATTTGGTGTATTCGGGTGTCGAGGTTTCGTTTCGGGTCTTCGTATGTGGGTCTTCGTGTGCCGAGTCTTCGGGCTCGAGTCTTCGGTTGTCGATTCTTCGGTTGTCGAGTCTTCGGTTGTCGAGTCTTAGGTTGCCGAGTCTTCGGTTGCCGAGTCTTCGGTTGCCGAGTTTTCGGTTGCCGAGTTTTCGGTTGCCGAGTCTTCGGTTGCCGAGTCTTCGGTTGCCGAGTCTTCGGTTGCCGAGTCTTCGGTTGTCGAGTCTTCGGTTGTCCAGTCTTCGGTTGTCGAGTCTTCGGTTGTCGAGTCTTCGGTTGTCGAGTCTTCGGTTGACGAGTCTTCGGTTGCCGAGTCTTCGGTTGCCGAGTCCTCGGACGCCGAGTCTTCGGTTGCCGAGCCTTCGGTCGCCGAGCCTTCGATTGCCGAGTCCTCGGTTGCCGTGTCCTCGGTTGCCGAGTCTTCGGTTGCCGAGTCTTCCGTTGCCGTGTCTTCGGTTGCCGTGTCTTCGGTTGCCGAGTCTTCGGTTGCCGAGTCTTCGGTCGCCGAGTCTTCGGTTGCTGAGTCTTCGGTTGCCGAGCCTTCGGTCGCCGAGCCTTCGGTCGCCGAGCCTTCGGTCGCCGAGTCTTCGGTTGTCGAGTCTTCGGTTGGCGAGTCTTCGGTTGCCGAGGCTTCGGTTGCCGAGCCTTCGGTTGCCGAGCCTTCGGTTGCCGAGCTTTCGGTTGCCGAGCCTTCGGTTGCCGAGCCTTCGGTTGCCGAGTGATCGGTTGCCGAGCCTTCGGTTGCCGAGCCTTCGGTTGCCCAGTCTTCGGTTGCCGAGTGATCGGTTGCCGAGTGATCGGTTGCCGAGTCTTCGGTTGCCGAGTCTCCGGTTACCGAGCCTTCGGTTGCCGAACCTTCGTTTGCCGAGCCTTCGGTAGCCGAGCCTTCGGTTGCCGCGTCTTCGGTCGCCGAGCCTTCGGTCGCCGAGCCTTCGGTCGCCGAGCCTTCGGTCGCCGAGCCTTCGGTCGCCGAGCCTTCGGTCGCCGAGCCTTCTATCGCCGAGCCTTCGGTTGCCGAGCCTTCTATCGCCGAGCCTTCGGTTGCCGAGTCTTCGGCTGCCGAGTCTTCAGTTGCCGAGTCTTCGGTGTCCGAGGCTTCGGTTGCCGAGTCTTCGGTTGCCGAGTCTTCGGTTGCCGAGTCTTCGGTTGCCGATCCTTCGGTTGACGAGCCTTCGGTCTTCGAGCCTTCGGTTGTCGTGCCTTCGGTTGTCGAGCCTTCGGTTGTCGAGTCTTCGGTTGTCGAGTCTTCGGTGGCCGAGCCTTCTGTCGCCGAGCCTTCGGTCGCCAAGCCTTCGGTCGCCGAGCCTTCGGTCCCCAAGTCTTTGGTTGCCGAGTCTTCGGTTGGCGAGTCTTCGGTTGCCGAGTCTTCGGTTGCCGAGTCTTCGGTTGCCGAGTCTTCGGTTGCCGAGTCTTCGGTTGCCGAGCCTTCGGTTGACGAGCCTTCGGTCTTCGAGCTTTCGGTTGTCGTGCCTTCGGTTGTCGAGCCTTCGGTTGTCGAGTCTTCGGTTGTCGAGTCTTTGGTTGTCGAGCCTTCGGTTGTCGAGCCTTCGGTTGTCGAGCCTTCGGTTGCCGTGCCTTCGGTTGCCGAGCCTTCGGTTGCCGAGCCTATGGTTGCCGAGTCTTCGGTTGCCGAGTCTTCGGTTGCCGAGCCTTTGGTTGTCCAGAGGCTCCAGAGGCAGTTCGAGTCGAGTGGGGAAGCTTATTCCCCCACCCGAAGTGTCTTTACCGCAGTACCTAGCCGTTATACGGCTTTACCTGCGCGATAGTATGGTGTTTTGGTCTACAGGGATTTAAAATCTGGGAATGTTTGGGATCAGGGGTATCTTAGGGACAAGATGAATGATGGTAGGGATAGGTCCATGAACGGGCACTGCCCATACATGCTGATTGGCTGGTTAGTCAATCAGGTGACGCGCTAATCTCCTCCTGGTTCTGGCCGTCAGTCACACACTGAGAGGTGATCTGAGTTAGGCGATTTACTCTGTTTTAAGTACAGATATTCGTTTTGCCTTTCCCATCTGCGAAAATTAGACCGTTGGACTTAAGATGTCCTTCGGCAATTTTTTAGATGGTAGTCGGCGAGGCTCTCTCTGGTCGTATTGTCCCAGAGTATTCACCAGTGGGTTAGGGTGGTTCTGGAGTTTGTTGTACATTGTTCGAGCGCGGGTTTTAATCATGTCGACAATGTACGGGATGCCGGAATGTTCGTGAAGGATGTGGGCAGGAAATCTCCAACCAGTGTCGTAGATCATCCTTAATGCCCGGTTCTGCAACGTCTGGAGTCTGATGAAGGTGGACTTTGCCACCACTCCCCAGATCTCGCATCCGTACAGGACCAGAGGCGGGATGATCGCACGATACAGTTGGAGTTTCAGGCGAATGGGCATGGTTTTGGAGCTGAGGATGGGATACAACTGCCGTAGGGCTGCATGACCTTGTAGTACTTTGCCCCTGACGTGATGCCTATACGTTAGCCGCCGGTCCAACGTGACCCCGAGATACTTCGCCGTAGTGACCCAAGGGATCCGACGGCGCCGAAGCACGAGGTCCTGCGGGAGCCGGTTTGCCAGCGTGTTGGCCAGGAGAATCGCAGAGCTTTTCTCCGGGTTGATAGACATGCGCCAGTTCTCGCACCATCTACTGATGGCACAGAGGTGGGCTTGTACTTGACGGTAGCTGTAGCGCGGGTTCTTGTTAGCTGCGAAGATCATGAGATCGTCCGCATACTGACAGATGTGAGTGTTGGGGTGCGTGGGGAGATCGGCCATGTAAGCATTAAAGAGTGCCGGTGACAGTACACTGCCCTCGGGGACTCCTGCGCCAATGGGCCTTTCTCGGGAAAATGAACCCTCCACTTTCACCCGGAAGCTACGTTCCTGTAGGAAACCAGCCACCAAGTAAATATATGGAGGGGGGATTTCGTGCTGTATGAGCTTGTAGATAAGCCCTTCGTGCCAGGTGGTAGAGAACGCCTTTTCCACGTCAAGCAACACTGCCACCGTTTTGGCCCTTTCCTGGTAAGCCAGGGAGGCCTTTTCGGCTACACGCAGTAGTTGCTCGGTTGTGGAATGGTCAGAACGAAAACCAAACTGATGTTCCGGTAGGAGGCCTTTTTCCTCTAAAAGAGGTCGAAGGCGGGTCAGGAACAGTTTCTCGAAAACTTTCGAGATAACTGGTAGGAGGCTGATGGAGCGGTAGCTGGAAGGAAAGATCGGATTCTTGCCCGGCTTCAACACGCATACCACACGCGCCTTCTTCCAGTCTTCTGGAAAATGACGCATGCTTAGGCACGCGTTGTAGATCCGAGTCAAGTGCATCACGGCTCTAAAGGGAAGGTGCTGGAGCATTTCCGCTGTTACCCGGTCCTGCCCAGGGGCTTTTCTAGGTTTTAGGTGTTGGATGGTGTTAGTTACCTCGCGAGGGGTAACTATCGGGATGTGGAAAACCTCGTGGCCCGCAGGTCCAACTTCTAAGAAGTCTTCTACTGCTTGCTCCACGAGGTCAGTATGATCGTCGTTCTGAGGGTCGACTCTAGGCTGGAATTGAGTTTCCAAATAGTCTGCTAGCGCCTCTGCTTTTTCCCTCGGTTCAAAGACAAGTCTTCCCCGAGGGCTATGCACAGGATGCTGGTGTACAGTTTTATCTTTCCTCAAGCCTCGGACGATGCGCCATGGTTTCCTCTCCTGGAGGTTTACATGTCGCAACGTGTTTTCCCAAGCTGCTTGCCTATGCTTTCTTAGGAGTCGTCTCACCAGGGATTTGAACCTCTGGTGTATTACTCCTATCCTAGGGTGACGGAATCTCTGCCATAGCCTTCTAACAGCGTTTTTCGCTTGAATGAGGCGTTTCAGTGGAACAGGGATAGCTGTAGGGTTTGGTGCATCGGTAGGAATACGGTGGGTATGAGCACGCACCGCATTTAGGATAGAGGTTGAGAACCCCGTGGCTGCCGCCTCGAGAGCCTCTATCGAGTCTATTCGAGGACATGCTTCCACGGAGTTGTGGAGGGCTAGGACGGCTGCATCCCAGTCGACTTCCTCAACCCAATCAGGCACTCCCAGCGCAGTTAGATTAACGTCTGAGTCGACCACAACAGGGTTGTGATCAGAATCCAGAGCGTTAATCACCGAGAGATCCAGGTGAAATGGAATGTTCTTTGTGACAATGAAATCTATGACATCCGCGGCGCCGCGTGCCGGGTAGTATGTTGGACCTCTCGGCCCGTGTACATGCAGGGCGGGGTTCCCGCTTATGAGACGGTACAATCCCCGACCCTTCACGTTCTGGGTGCGGCTGTGCCAGCTTGGGTGTTTGGCGTTGAAGTCGCCTGCGATACAGACTCTTTGGTGTAGGTTTAGGAGTGCCGTAATGTCCGCTTCATAGAAGCGCCCATCCGGAGGATCATATACCGCTACAAGTACCACGTCGCATCCGCCTAAGGATAGTCTTATGGCGGTTGCCTCTAGGTGTTGTAGTGGCGGAATGGTAACAGGAATATGTGTGAGATGGTTCTTTATGAAAATGGCAGTACCGCCGCCCTGTCGGCCGACCCGATCAGACCGATGGGCGACGTAACTTGGCAGACTGAACTGTACACCGGCGTGCAAGTGTGTTTCACAGACCATAAGGATATCAATCCCATGGCTGTCTACAAACTCTAACAGGCCAGGTCTCTGCTCTCTAACACCATTTGCGTTCCAGAACGCAGCTCTAAATGAACGCACATTTCTATGCGCCATTTAAGAGCTTATGGAATTAGCGTAGAGTTCCTTGGCCGTTTGAAGCACTACGAGGTGCTTCTTCACAGCCGAAAGTTCAGGGTTGAGGATTTGCTCTCTGCAGCGCCTTAGTATGGGGAGGGAACGTTGTACGAGGTCCGCAAACCAAGTTGCCAGTTCAATAAACTCCGCCATGTCCTCTGAGCCAAAGGCCTAGTGATTTCAGATTATTTTTTCAGATTATTTTATTAAAAGAATTTTGTCTGGTGCTGGTACATGGGGCCCAGCGTACAGACTTAATTTATCATTGGATTACAATTTTTTTTATATTTACAACAAATATACATTGGGTTTTAAGAAAACCCATACAGTGACCCTCTTTTGGGCCACCGAGAACAGTTCTCTTGTGTATAGTTCTTGGGTATGTGTTTATATTTTGTTTTTGTCTTTTTTCGCTTTTTTCTTGCTATATACATATTTTTTTACACACATGCATTCTCTCATTCACTCTGGCATATCATGTGATATGCCCTCATGCACGCACACACATATACATACACGCACGCACACTGGGCACTTCAAGTGAGCGTCCCGTTCGCACATGTTTGCTGGGCACACGTAACTATGCGTCCCAGCATTATAACAAAGGACTAAACTTTAAACTTATTTATTGAGCTAAAACATTTGCCTGGTGCCGGTACAAAAGGGCCCGGCTTACAGGCTCAAATTAACATTATTTATATTATTTACAAAGTTTACAAGTGGATTCGTGTTATCTGTGTTTCCTTTAAAACCCATACAGTGGGCAGCTTTAGCCCACCGAGAACAGTTTTATTTTGTATGTTCAATGTCTTGTTTGTTTCTTTTGATCGTTTTTTGTTTATGTACACTCATCCACGCGCTCATTCACTCCTGGGCATACCACACATATGTCCCATCACACGCACACACACACACACACACACACACACACACTCGTATATACATATTTACACACACTGCATTATATACACTTTACTATATACAGTTTTTCCGCAGTTTTCCTGTGCGGACCAGGTTGCAGCTCCTGACTGGTTCCCTGGGATGCAGGCCTCTGAGGTAGCGTGTGTGCGGCCTAGGGCCCCTCTTTGCGCGGACGCACATCAGTCGGTGAGCCGAACAACGTCTAAAACATCTTAATTCTAGTGTGTTTCCGATGCTTCGGCTCACCTTTGCCAATATTGGCAATGACGTAATTGTCATGGTTTCTGATGCGCGCCCACGCGACAGCGGCTCTTTTCGCTATTGCCTCGGAAATGGTTAGGATCTGGGTTTCCTGGTGAAGGGTTCGGTTAGTGGTTAGGATGGGAGCAGAGAGGATTTTCCGGAGGGAGAGGTTTTGGAGGGTTTGGATAGTCTTCAAGGCGGTTTTTGAGGCGTTTGCCCAGGCCACACACGCGTAAAGAACCACTGACAGGATGAAAGCCTTATACAGGACGAGTTTGGACTTCAATTGCAACTGTTTGCTGCGGAAGATGGGGGCGCATAACTTTAGCCGCTGTCTGCCTTTGTTGGCGCTATTTTTTATGTGGGTGGACCAGCACATTGTGCGGTCCAAGGTAACCCCTAGATATTTAACTTGCCGACGGCAATGCAATACCTGACCACCGACCGTTAGGTCCATTGCCAAAGTGTGATGCCTCTTAGAGAAATGAATCAGCTGGCATTTGTTGGGATTAATTTTGATTTTCCAGTCATGTTGCCATGAAAGGAAGTTGTTAACATAACGTTGCATTTCTGCAAGGCCGAAACGGGGATTTCTATGGTGGTTGTATATTGCAGTGTCGTCGGCGTACATGGCTACCTTACATCTGGCGTCCACTGGGAAATCGTTGGTGAATAATATGTACAAAAAGGGTGACATGATTGCCCCTTGTGGGACGCCAGCCCGCATCACTCTCTCCCGTGAGGAGGAGCGGCCCACTTGGACGTAAAACTTCCGTTTTTCTAAAAAATTGTGCAGCAAATATAGATAATTTTGAAGAGCCGGGAAATTGTGGTGCAGTTTGTAAATAAGGCCATTGTGCCAGCACCGGTCGAATGCGGCTTCTACGTCCAGAAATAGCGCCAACGTTGAAGCCCCATTGTTAAATTGCTCTGTTACGTCATCAGTTAATCTCAAAAGCTGTAAATCAGTTGAATGTCCTTTTCGAAAACCAAACTGTGAATTTGATAGTTCATGTGATTCCGAAACATGTTTTTGAAGTCGAGAAAGTATAAGTTTTTCGAGCAATTTACCAATAGTAGACAAGAGACTAATGGGGCGGTAGTTTTGCGGTTGTCTGGTGCTTTTTCCTTGCTTTGGGAGCATAATTACCTTGGCTCGTTTCCAGGTAGAGGGGAAATAGCCTTGCTGCAGACAGGCGTTAAAAATTTTAGTCAGTTGCACCAGGGCTTTTCTCGGGAGATGCTTAAGTTCCTCATTAGTCACTTTGTCTGGGCCGGCAGCTTTCCCATTAGGTAATTTCCTAATGAGCTTGTAAACTTCCTGCGGTGTTATGATGGGTAGTTGTTGCTCTTGCTTCTGCGCCACCCAGGTTTGTACCCATGTCTGTACCTCCCGTTCTATATCTCGGTTGGTAGCTGGGTTTTCGCTGAATCTGTCTTCAAGACAGTCAGCGAAGACCTCGGCTTTCTCCTCTTCGGAGAAGTGCAGGCCGCCATGAGTGTGCAGCGCCTCAGTTGCGGAGTTGACGTTCGTGGAGACTTTAAATGCCTTTAATAATTTCCACAAGGAAGAGTCCGAATGGGTGGTACTCAGCATTTTGTTTTCCCACTGTTCAGTTTTGTTGATTTTAATTTGATGCCGAATGATGTTGCGTAGCCATTTTGCTAGCACTTTGTATTCAGGCTGACGGGTGTACCGCCACAGTCTTGTCAAGCGTCGTCTCCGCGCAATGAGTTGCTCTACCTCGGGGTACGTGCAAAAACCGGGTGGTCTTGTGGTGTAAGTGGTAGCGTTTCTCTTGGCCGTGTGTATCGAGGCAGTAAAGTTTTCAATGGCGACATCTATGTCTGCCTCGCTGTAGTATGACAGCCTGGGTTGCGCCATCCCGTGCATTTCCGTGGTAAACTTATTCCAATCGGTCTCAGCCCTCCTTCGAGGCCCAGAGGCACCGGCCGGAATGCCACCCTGTATATCGAAGTGCACGGGAAGATGGTCAGAGTCCAGGCTGTGATACACTGTGAAGTTAATTAAAGGCGTCGCATTTTTTGTTAGTACGAAGTCCAAAATTTCGGGGTCAAAGTGCCCCGATCTGTGCCAAAATGTGGGGTCTGGGGGAAGATGTACCTCTAAGTCGTCATTATCTGTTATAAGTTCAACCAGGAGATTTCCAGCCGCGTTTGCCCGGCGTGAAAACCACCAGGGGTGCCGAGCGTTGAAATCTCCTGCAATTATAACGTGCTCCTCTAAAGCGAGGATTTGTTCGAGGTCAGGTATGAAATTTAAGGAGTTGGGGGGCCGGTAGAGCGCTACCAGCATCACCGTTTGATTATTTACACGGGTTTTGAGTGCTGTGCACTCTAACGCTGCCATTGCAGGTAGCGTAACAGAAGCATGAGCAACAGTGTTTCTGAGCAAAATAGCAGTACCTCCCCCCTGTCTGCCAGTTCTGTCGTTCCGAAAGATTTGATACCCCTGGAGCTTAAAAGTGTGCTCTTGCTGTAATTTTGTTTCGCAAATGAATGCGACATCAATTTTGTTACGCCGCAGGTAGTTTTCAAGTTCGTGTTGCTTCCTGTGGATGCCATCTGCATTCCACAGGAGTGCTCGAGTTAAAGTTATGCCTCCCCTTGAAGTTGCCATTTACTCGAAGAGAGTGGTAACCAAACATATGATGGCTTCCAGCTTCTCCATGGTATCGTTGCAGCTTTTTAATCTTGCGATTATGGGCCGCAACTTTGGTAGTAGTACTGGGAGGTTTAAATCCTTGAAGAGGCTGAAAATTTCTTTCAAACCTCCCAGGTCGCTAGTGGGTGCCTCTGAGGGCTGGGGTTGTGGAGGGGGACCATTTGGCGGTTGCGCGGGTGCATTTTGCCCTCCGGCGGCTCCTGCAAAAGAGGTGCCTTTTTGGACCAGGGCCGGGTAGGGGATGGGGCGTGGCCCTGGTTGGGTACCAGGAGAGTTCCTGACTGCGGCTGCCAGTTGACGGCGATGGCGTTCCATCTTAAATGTTTCACACCCCCTGTAGCTGGCAGGATGCGCTTCCCCACAATTCGCACAGTGGGGTACAGTGTCTTCCTTGGCCTTTTTTGGGCAGTCAGCTAGGCGGTGGATGCCACCGCAAAGAACACACCGGGAGGTCATGTGACAATTTTTAAAGGTATGGCCTAATTGTTGGCAGTTAAAACACTGCGTGATGTTCTGGAAGGTTTTTAAGACCTCCACGGTGACCATCATATGGCACACTTCTCTTTCCTGTATGAGCTTTTGGTTATCAGCGGTTCTATCTACGCTTACCTGGTAATTTGAAAGAGGTCTGCCACGGGACACCATTTGTCGCACCTGAACGCCGGTGTAACCCTTCTGCTCCAGGTCCTCCTTTATGTATTCCACCTGTAGATCTGCAGGAAGGCGTTTAATAACGTAACGCAGGGGCTGGTCGCTTCTGGGCGTAAAACTGTAGCATTCAACACCGGCGTTCGTCAGGAGCTGCATTGTGGGGGCGGAGTCCTGTTTCTTCTGGAGGAAGAGCTTTAGGCAATCCCTCGTTGTCTGTAGTTTATATGACCCGTTCTGTAGTTTGTTGCGTAAAAGTTGGAGAACCTTAACTGTTTGTTTTATGTCTGGTATAATGATCCTGGGTGGTTTTTGGTTGTCGTTTGTAGTGGTCGTCGGGGCTGTAGGTGTAGCTGCTGAGGTGGATGGGACCGGGTTTGAGGGTCGGGGAGGGGGGCGGGTTTTTGTTGGGGTCTTCTGGTGTGGTGGGATCTTTGGTTTGTGAAGTTGGAAGGGGTTCTGTGAGGGTGTGGGAAGTGCTGGATAGTCTGCTTCCTCGCGTTCTGCTACCTGTAGTGGTGCAAACGAGTTGTGTAGAGCGAGGGGGTGGGGCAGTGTAGCTTATCTTAGTTGCCTCTTGGTGCTCGAAGACTGGCCGGGACGTTCACCGTCGGAGTCGCTATCGTTCTCTCTGGTACGCTTTTTCTTCGGCGTAGCTGTCTTCCACCCCTCACTCTGCTTAACAAGTTCGCGTTTCTTTACTGCGTAATCTTTGTAGCAGTACGCGAGGTCCTGTGAGAATCTGGTAAAGTTTGTAGAATCTCCTGTGTCTGTTGGTGTTGTCTCATCTCGTCCGCCAATATGGGTGGGGAGGGCTGGACAAGTGCTGCCATGGCTGTGGTGGCGGAATCTATAAATATGGGTGCTTGCGCGCCGCTCTCTGCCAGTCTGCTGCTAGCGGCCGGCGTGTCTGTATGTTGTCCGGCTGATGCCATAGTTGCACACTCTCTGTGCGCGGGGGAACGCTAGGCGCGCCCCACGCGGTATTTAACACTATGTCTAACACTAAGCACTTGTCACTATACATAAACCAAAAACACAGATTAGCTAAAGATGTTATGTACACGGAGAAACTGATGATATATACACTTGTTTAATATGACGCGTTAATATATACACTCACTTCGAAATCCTGAGCTCACTGTACTGTACACTTCACATAAATCACAAAATTAACACTGTATACACAGATACACTTCTTGCAGTGTAGTTCCAACGCCCGGCGATGGCCGTGAAAATCACACCGCTAGCGGCGGGCCGGTTGCCGCGCTCTCGCAACTTCTCGCTCCCTGCTACGCTGGACTAGTCACGAACCGCACTTACTACCTGCTCGACTCTGACTCCTCTGAACTCGATGCTCTGAACCTCCATATGATCATGAACTGAACCACAAAGGACTATATACACACGTTAACTATATACACTATATATACACTATGTACACTCCGCGGTTATCCTGGGCGGGGCAGGGTACAGCTCCTGACCTGTTCCCTGGGGTGCAGGCCTCTAAGGTAGCGTGTGTGCGGCCTAGGGCCGTGTTTGCGTGGACGCGCATCAGTCGGTGAGCTGAGTGACGTTTAAAACATTTTAATACGAGCATGCTTCCGATGCTTCGGCTCACCTTTGCCGATATTGGCAATGACATAATTGTCGTGGTTTCTGATGCGCGCCCACGCGGCAGTGGCTCTTTTTGTAATTGCCTCGGGTATGGATGGGGTCTGGGTTTCTTGGTGAAGGGTTTGATTAGTGGTTAGGATGGGAGCAGAGAGTATTTTTCGGAGGGAGAGGTTTTGGAGGGTTTGGATGGTCTTCAGGGCGGTTTTTGAGGCATTTGCCCAGGCCACACACGCGTATAGAACTACCGATAAAATAAAAGCTTTATACAGGACGAGTTTGGACTTCAGTTGCAGCTGTTTGCTGCGGAAGATGGGGGCGCATAACTTTAGCCGCTGTCTGCCTTTGTTGGCGCTATTTTTTATGTGGGTGGACCAGCACATTGTGCGGTCCAAGGTAACCCCTAAGTATTTAACTTGAAGGCCTAGTGTTAGTTAGTTAGTTAGTTTATTTTAAAAGTATTGGCCTGGTGCCGGTACATTGGGCCCGGCTTACAGGCTATATTTACATTGATTTACAGTTGACTTTGTTCATATTTACAGTTTTCGCTATATACAAAAACCCATACGGTGACCATCTGTAGGTCACCGAGAATAGTTTTCTTTTGTCTTTTGTCTGTTTCGTCTTTGGGTTATATATACATATGTACATATTTACAAATTATATACAGACACATACACGCACGCATTCACCCACACACACACTCGTACACACACATCTTCACTGGGCACACCAGAAATATGCGTCCCAGCGCACTACACTATTTACACTATGTACACTGTCCCGCGGTGGCAGCTCCTGAATATTTTCCGAGGCGAGGGCCTCTGCCGGAACATGTATGTGGCTTAGGGACGAGGTTGCGTGGACGCGCATTAGTCGGCGAGCCGAGCCGCTTCTAGAACATTTTTATCCTAGTATGCTTGCGGTGCTTCGGCTCGCCTTTGCCGATGTTAGCGATCACGTCATTTTCGTGGTTCCTAATGCGCGTCCATGCCGCCATTGCTCTTTTGTCTATTGCCTCCGGGATGAACGGGATATGAGTTTCGAGGTGAAGAGTTTGGGTGGTGGTGAGGAGTGGAGCAGAGAGGATTTTTCTGAGGGAGAGGTTTTGGAGGGTCTGGAGTTGTTTGAGGGCAGTTTTGGAGGCATTAGCCCAGGCCACACATGCATACAGGACCACCGAGAGAATAAATGACCTATATAGTATAAGTTTTGACTTTAGTCGCAACTGTTTACTACGGAAGATGGGGGCGCACAGCTTTAGCCGCTGTCTGCCTTTATTGGCGCTATTTTTTATGTGGGTGGACCAACACATTGTGCGGTCCAAGGTGACACCTAAGTATTTAACTTGCTGACGGCAGTGCAATATTTGACCACCGACCGTTAGGTCCGTTGCCAAAGTGTGACGCCGCTTAGAAAAATGAATCAGCTGGCATTTGTCGGGATTAATTTTGATTTTCCAGTCATGTTGCCATGAGAGGAAGTTGTTCACATAACGTTGCATTTCTGCAAGGCCGAAACGTGGATTTCTATGGTGGTTGTATATTGCAGTGTCGTCAGCATACATGGCGACCTTGCATCTGGCGTCCACTGGGAAATCATTGGTGAACAATATATACAGAAAAGGGGACATTATTGCCCCTTGTGGGACGCCAGCCCGCATCACTCGCTCCCGTGAGGAGGAGCGGCCCACTTGGACGTAAAACTGCCGATTTTCTAGAAAATTGTGCAGCAAGTATAGATAATTTTGAAGAGCCGGGAAATTGTGGTGCAGTTTATAAATAAGGCCATTGTGCCAGCACCGGTCAAATGCAGCTTCTACGTCCAGAAATAGCGCCAACGTTGAAGCCCCATTGTTAAATTGCTCTGTTACGTCATCAGTTAGTCTGAGGAGCTGTAGTTCAGTGGAATGTCCTTTTCTAAAGCCAAACTGTGAATTTGAGAGTTCATGTGTTGCGGAGACTTGTTTTTGAAGCCGAGAAAGGATACATTTTTCCAGCAGTTTACCAATAGTAGACAAAAGACTAATGGGACGGTAGTTTTGCGGTTGTCTGGTGCTTTTCCCTTGCTTTGGGAGCATGATAACCTTAGCTCGTTTCCAAGTAGAGGGGAAATAGCCTTGCTGCAAACAGGCGTTAAATATCTTTGTTAGTTGCACCAGAGCTTTTCTCGGGAGATGCTTAAGTTCCTCATTAGTCACTTTGTCTGGACCGGCAGCTTTCCCATTAGGCAATTTCCTAATGAGCTTGTAAATTTCCTGCGGTGTTATGGTGGGTAGTTGTTGCTCTTGCTTCTGCGCCACCCAGGTTTGTACCCATGTCTGGACCTCCCGTTCTATTTCACAGTTGGTCACTGGGTTTTCGGTGAATCTGTCTTGGAGACAGTCAGCGAAGACCTCGGCTTTCTCCTCTGCGGAGAAGTGCAAGCCGCTTTGAGTGTGCAGCGCCTCAGTTGCGGAGTTGACGCTCGTGGAAACTTTGAAAGCCTTGAGTAATTTCCACAAAGAAGAGTCCGAATGTGTGGTACTCAGCATTTTGTTTTCCCATTGTTCAGTTTTATTGATTTTAATTTGTTGCCGAATGATGTTGCGTAGCCATTTTGCTAGCACTTTATATTCAGGCTGACGGGTGTATCGCCACAGTTTTGTCAAGCGTCGTCTCCGCGCAATGAGTTGCTCTACCTCGGGGTACGTGCAAAAACCGGGTGGTCTTGTGGTGTATGTGGTAGCATTTCTCTTGGCTGTGTGTAGCGAGGCAGTAAAGTTTTCAATGGCGACATCTATGTCTGCCTCGCTATAGTATGACAGTCTGGGTTGCGCCATCCCGTGCATTTCAGTGGTGAACTTATTCCAGTCGGTCTCAGCTCTACTTTGAGG
This sequence comes from Tenodera sinensis, assembly GCA_030765045.1. NCBI lineage: Eukaryota > Metazoa > Arthropoda > Insecta > Mantodea > Mantidae > Tenodera > Tenodera sinensis. The sequence continues at coordinate 364,889,581 of CM060964.1, read as the reverse complement.
GCCAGAGGCACTGGCTGAAATGCCACCCTGTATGTCGAAATGCACAGGAAGATGGTCGGAGTCCAGGCTGTGATAAACAGTAAAGTTATTTAACAGTGTCGCATTTTTTGTTAGTACGATGTCCAAAATCTCAGCGTCAAAGTGCCCTGATCGATGCCAAAAAGTGGGTTCTGGGGGAAGATGTACCTCAATGTCATCATTATCAGTTATAAATTCAACCAGGAGATTTCCCGCCGCGTTTGCCAGGCGTGAAAACCACCAGGGGTGCCGGGCATTGAAATCTCCTGCAATTATAACGTGCTCCTCTAAAGCGAGGATCTGCTCGAGGTCTTGTGTAAAGTCTGGGGAGTTAGGGGGCCGATAAAGTGCTACCAGCATAACCGTTTTACTATTTACACGTGTTTTAAGTGCTGTGCACTCTAACGCTGCCATTACAGGCAACGTAACAGAAGCATGAGCAATAGTATTTCTAAGCAAAATAGCAGTCCCTCCCCCTTGTCTGCCAATTCTGTCGTTCCGAAAGATTTGATACCCCTGGAGCTTAAAAGTGTGCTCGTGCTTTAATTTTGTTTCGCAGATGAATGCGACGTCAATTTTGTTACGCCGTAGGTAGTTTTCAAGTTCGTGTTGCTTCCTGTGGATGCCATCTGCATTCCACAGTAGTGCGCGAGTTAAAGTTGTGCCTCCCCTTACGTGGGCCATTTATTCTAAAAGGGCTGAGAGGAGACATATGATGGTCTCTATTTTCTCCCAAGTGTTGCTGCAGCTTTTGAATTTGGCCAGGAAAGGCTGCGCCTTCATCAATAGTGATGGTAAATTTAGGTCTCTGAACATGTTTAATATATCTTTTATCCCACTCAGGTCACCCGTGGGCGCCTGTTGGGGTAGTGGAGGGGGACCATTCTGTGGTGGCACTGGTGCGTTTTGCCCTCCGGTAGTTCCCGCATAGGAGATACCTGTTTGAACCAGGGCCGGGTGTATGATGGGTTTTGGCCCTGGCTGAGCACTGGGAGAGCTCCTGGCTATGGATGCCAGTTGACGGCGGTGACGTTCGTTGCGAAACGTCTCGCACCCCCTGTAGCTGGCAGGATGCGTTTCCCCACAATTAGCACAGTGGGGTACAACGCCCTGCTTGGCCTTTTTCGGGCAATCAGCCAGGCGGTGGAGGTCACCGCAAAGGACACACCGGGAGGTCATATTGCAGTTCCTAAAAGTGTGCCCCAACTGCTGGCAGTTGTAACATTGCGTTATGTTTTGGTTTGTTTTCAGGACCTCCACGGTGACCATCATATGGCACACCTCTCGTTCCTGTAGAAGTTTTTGGTTTTCGGTGGTCCTGTCAAGACTAACCTGAAAATTTGGCAGAGGCCTCCCACGTGAAATCATCTGTCGTACTTGGACGCCGGTGTAGCCTTTTAGGACCAGGTCCTCTTTCACGTAATCTTCCTCTAAGTCAGCTGGAAGACGTTTGATTACGTAGCGAAGAGGTTGATCCCCACGTGGAGTAAAACTGTAGTTTTCTACTCCGGCGTCCTTCAGGAGCTGCATTGTCGGGTTCGCGTCCTGCTTCCGTTGGAGGAAGAGCTTAAGGCAGTCCCTCGTCGTCTGCAATTTATATGTGCCGGCAGGAAGGGAGCCACGCAGGATGCGGAGGACCTTTACCGTGTGTTGGACGTCAGGGATTATTATTCTTGGTGGTTTCTGGTTGTCTGATGCTTTTGCTGCGTTGTTGGATGTGCTTGGGGCGGGAGTGGGGGTGGGAATGGTGGGCTGGGTGGTGTGTTTCTTCTGTGTCTGTGTTTGAATGGGGGCTTTGGTGGGGGGTAGCTTGGGGAAGGGGTCTCTAGAGGTGGAGGCTATTGCGGGTTGTGGTGGTGGATCCTCTGACGTCTCGTCGTCGGATTCTGCATCAATTTGTACCCTCAGCGGCGCGTAGGTGTTTCTCGTGGTGAGGGGATATGGCGGCGTTTTTTGTTTTGAGACGCGCTTGGGGCGCTGCTGGTCGGGACGTTCACTGTCTGAATCGCTTTCCCGGCCGCTTCTTCTATTCCTCTTATTTCTTGCAGGCACTTGTTGCCACCCCTCGCTGAGGATGACCAATCGCCGCTTCTTGAGGGCATGCTCTTTGTAGCAGAACCCGAGGTCCTGTGCGAATTTTGAAAATTGTTGGGATTCCCCATCCATATTTGCCAGCACATTCTGGTAGTAGATGATCTCTCCCTTTAGTTCATCTACTTCTTTCTGAAGTTTCTCTATTTCCATTGCCTTACGCTCTTCCTCTGTCATCTGGGTCTTCTTGGTTGGTTGGTCCGTGGTTCGTTGGCCGTTGGGAGCTGTAGTCAATGGGGCTGTAGTGGGCGGGGCGAGTGCGGTGGCAGTCACGGCTGCTGCGCTGGATGCCATCACTTGCCTGACTCCGCTCTCGGCGGCCGGCGGATCAGGGGCATTCTCCATCCCCTTCTTGTTCCCGCTCCCAGTCGCAAGTGCTTCTGGGAGCCTCCACTTAGCGTGGGTACACTATATTTCGCGCGCTTTTTATACTGTCACTTACACACTATATTTACACTATAATTATACGTAGAATTATTTACACAGGGGACGGAGTACTATTGATACTCATTCACATATTAGTTATTGCACTTCACTCAAAATATACGTCCAGGTGTACACGGACACACTAAACAAAACACTATATAACAACGCTTATATAACTACACTCTGTATTCAATATCCCTAATCAAATGTGTGTGGAGAGCGCCACAGCCACTTGATACGTCTTTCCCGCCAAAATTATGGCAGTTGACAATGATCCCGCTAAACCGTTTCACGTGACCGATTCTCGCGCGCACCAACAAACTCCTCTTCTCACAACGGTCACAACACCTCTAAAAAGAGTGCTTGTTGTGTGGGTCCTACTTATAGAGCCAGTCTGTGATGACGGGCCAGCGCTGATTGGCTGCGCTGTTGCTGTTGCCTGGTTGGCTGTAGCGGCTGGTGCCTGATTGGCTGGTGCAGTTGGTGGGGGAAATTGGGTAACACTTTTGTTACCTGCCTCCACCGTGGCTGGTTCTGGCTCTGCACTTACAGTCACATGAGCCTTTCTCCCCTTCCTCCTCTTTTTAGGAGGACGTTTGTCCTTTGGGGCAGCACTGGGGGGTGGCACAGGATGTTTTGTGCCCACCTTTGGGGCGACGCTTGGGACTGGCGTTGTCTTTTGACTGACAACTTGGTTCTGTGGGGTTGCTTCTGCACTCTCGGCCCGTACTAGGGCACTTTCGTGCTCCGACATTGCCTGTGCAAAAGACACCCCCTGTCGGATCTCTGGTACTTTGCCCTGTCTTCCTTGCATAATTGCAAGTCGCTTTGGGCAACCACGATAGATGCCAATGTGGCTCCCGTCGCAGTTTGCACACTTTTTGTTCTCTATTGGTGTCGGGCAATCCTTCACCAGGTGCTCACCCGCACAGCGAAGGCACTTGAGTTGCCTCTCACAAGCATGACTCGAGTGGTGAAAGCCCAAGCAGTTGTAGCATTGGGCTGGTCCCTCTCTGCTGTGGTAGGGCTCAATGGTGACCCTCGTGTTATACAAATGAGTCACCTCGTCGATTTTTGGGGTTCCCTCCCCCTGTTTTTCAACTACCACTAAAAATAGTGGCAGGGGTACCTTGGTGGGTTTCCCCTCTTTTACCTTTGTGGTGGTTAGTTGCACCACGGACCTCGGTTTGATTCCGTGTTCGTCCTGTAGGCCGTCACGGATATCCTGGGGGTCTGTCTCAGAATCAAGACCCCTGACAACTCTGCGAACCACGTGGGGACGCTGAAGCGAGTAAGTGTGGAACTTAATTCCACTCTCTTTCAGTACCCCTTTCGCGGCCTTGGTTGTCGAGCCTTCGGTTGTCGAGCCTTCGGTTGTCGAGCCTTCGGTTGCCGAGCCTATGGTTGCCGAGTCTTCGGTTGCCGAGTCTTCGGTTGCCGAGTCTTCGGTTGCCGAGTCTTCGGTTGCCGAGTCTTCGGTTTCCGAGTCTTCGGTTGCCGAGTCTTCGGTTGCCGAGTCTTCGGTTGCCGAGTCTTCGGTTGCCGAGTCTTCGGTTGCCGAGTCTTCGGTTGCCGAGTCTTCGGTTGCCGAACCTTCGGTTGCCGAGCCTTCGGTGCGGAGTCTTCGGTTGCCGAGCCTTCGGTTGCCGAGCCTTCGGTTGCCGAGTCTTCGGTTGGCGAGTCTTCGGTTGCCGAGTCTTGGGTTGTCGAATCCTCGGTTGCCGAGTCTTGGGTTGTCGAATCCTCGGTGACGAGGTTCCGGGGTTCGAATTTTCGACGTCGAATTCTTGGTCTGGGATTTCCGGTGTGGGGTCCTCGGTGTGGAGTTTTCGGGTGTTTAGGTTTCGGTGTTGGGTCCTCCGTTTCCTTTTTTCGGGTGTCGAGCCCTCGGGTGTCGAGATTACGGGTGTCGAGATTTTGGATGTCGAGGTTTCGGGTGTCGAGGTTTCGGGTGTCGAATTTTCCATGTCGAATTTTCCATGTCGAGTTTTCGATCAGGAATTTTCGATGAGGAATTTTCGATGTTGAATTCTCGACGTCGAATTTTTGAGGTCGAATTTTTGGTGTTGAATTCTCGAGGTCGAATTTTTGAGGTCGAACTTTTGGTGTCGAATTTTTTATGTCGAATTTTCGATGTCGAATTTTCGACGTCGAATTTTCGATTTGGTGTATTCGGGTGTCGAGTTTTCGTTTCGGGTCATCGTATGTGGGTCTTCGTGTGCCCAGTCTTCGGTTGTCGAATCTTCGGTTGTCGAGTCTTCGGTTGTCTAGTCTTCGGTTGTCGAGTCTTCGGTTGGCGAGCCTTCGGTTGCCGAGCCTTCGGTTGCCGAGCCTTCGGTTGCCGAGCCTTCGGTTGCCGAGTCTTCGGTTGCCGAGCCTTCCGTTGCCGAGCCTTCGGTGCCGAGTCTTCGGTTGCTGAGCCTTCATTTGCCGAGCCTTCGGATGCCGAGTCTTCGGTTGCCGAGCCTTCGGTTGCCGAGCCTTCGGTTGCCGAGTCTTTGGTTGCTGAGCCGTCGGTTGCCGAGCCTTCGGTTGCCGAGCCTTCGGTTGCCGAGCCTTCGGTTGCCGAGCCTTCGGTTGCCGAGCCTTCGGTTGCCGAGCCTTCGGTTGTCGAGTCTTCGGTTGGCGAGTCTTCGGTTGCCGAGTCTTGGGTTGTCGAATCCTCGGTGACTAGGTTCCGGGGTTCGAATTTTCGACGTCGAATTCTTGGTCTGGGATTTCCGGTGTGGGGTCCTCGGTGTGGAGTTTTCGGGTGTTTAGGTTTCGGTGTTGGGTCCTCCGTTTCCTTTTTTCGGGTGTCGAGCCCTCGGGTGTCGAGGTTTTGGGTATCGAGGTTTTGGGTGTCGAGGTTTCCGGTGTCGAGATTACAGGTGTCGAGATTACGGGTGTCGAGATTTCGGGTGTCGAGGTTTCGAGTGTCGAGGTTTCGGGTGTCGAGGTTTCGGGTGTTGAATTTTCCATGTCGAATTTTCAATGTCGAGTTTTCGATCAGGAATTTTCGATGAGGAATCTTCGATGTTGAATTCTCGAGGTCGAATTTTTGAGGTCGAACTTTTGGTGTCGAATTTTTTATGTCGAATTTTCGATGTCGAATTTTCGACGTCGAATTTTCGATTTGGTGAATTCGGGTGTCGAGGTTTCGTTTCGGGTCTTCGTATGTGGGTCTTCGTGTGCCGAGTCTTCGGGCTCGAGTCTTCGGTTGTCGATTCTTCGGATGTCGAGTCTTCGGTTGTCGAGTCTTCGGTTGTCGAGTCTTAGGTTGCCGAGTCTTCGGTTGCCGAGTCTTCGGTTGCCGAGTTTTCGGTTGCCGAGTCTTCGGTTGCCGAGTCTTCGGTTGCCGAGTCTTCGGTTGCCGAGTCTTCGGTTGTCGAGTCTTCGGTTGTCCAGTCTTCGGTTGTCGAGTCTTCGGTTGTCGAGTCTTCGGTTGTCGAGTCTTCGGTTGACGAGTCTTCGGTTGCCGAGTCTTCGGTTGCCGAGTCCTCGGTTGCCGAGTCTTCGGTTGCCGAGCCTTCGGTCGCCGAGCCTTCGATTGCCGAGTCCTCGGTTGCCGTGTCCTCGGTTGCCGAGTCTTCGGTTGCCGAGTCTTCCGTTGCCGTGTCTTCGGTTGCCGAGTCTTCGGTTGCCGAGTCTTCGGTTGCCGAGTCTTCGGTCGACGAGTCTTCGGTTGCCGAGTCTTCGGTTGCCGAGCCTTCGGTTGCCGAGCCTTCGGTTGCCGAGCCTTCGGTTGCCGAGCCTTCGGTTGCCGAGTGATCGGTTGCCGAGTGATCGGTTGCCGAGCCTTCGGTTGCCGAGCCTTCGGTTGCCCAGTCTTCGGTTGCCGAGTAATCGGTTGCCGAGTGATCGGTTGCCGAGTCTTCGGTTGCCGAGTCTTCGGTTACCGAGCCTTCGGTTGCCGAACCTTCGTTTGCCGAGCCTTCGGTTGCCAAGCCTTCGGTTGCCGAGCCTTCGGTTGCCTAGCCTTTGGTCGCCGAGTCTTCGGTCGCCGCGTCTTCGGTCGCCGCGTCGTCGGTCGCCGAGTCTTCGGTCGCCGAGCCTTCGGTCGCCGAGCCTTCGGTCGCCGAGCCTTCGGTCGCCGAGCCTTCGGTCGCCGAGACTTCGGTCGCCGAGTCTTCGGTTGCCGAGTCTTCGGTTGCCGAGTCTTCGGTTGCCGAGTCTTCGGTGTCCGAGTCTTCGGTTGCCGAGTCTTCGGTTGCCGAGTCTTCGGTTGCCGAGTCTTCGGTTGCCGAGTCTTCGGTTGGCGATCCTTCGGTTGACGAGCCTTCGGCCTTCGAACCTTCGGTTGTCGTGCCTTCGGTTGTCGAGCCTTCGGTTGTCGAGTCTTCGGTTGTCGAGTCTTTGGTTGTCGAGCCTTCGGTTGTCGAGCCTTCGGTTGTCGAGCCTTCGTTTGCCGAGCCTTCGGTCGCCGAGCCTTCGGTCGCCGAGCCTTCGGTCGCCAAGCCTTCGGTCGCCGAGCCTTCGGTCCCCGAGTCTTTGGTTGTCGAGTCTTCGGTTGCCGAGTCTTCGGTTGCCGAGTCTTCGGTTGCCGAGTCTTCGGTTGCCGAGCCTTCGGTTGCCGAGCCTTCGGTTGCCGAGTCTTCGGTTGCCGAGTCTTCGGTTGCCGAGTCTTGGGTTGTCAAATCCTCGGTTGCCGGGTCTTGGGTTGTCGAATTCTCGGTGACGAGATTCCGGGGTTCGAATTTTCGACGTCGAAATATTGGTCTGGGATTTCCGGTGTGGGGTCCTCGGTGTGGAGTTTTCGGGTGTTTAGGTTTCGGTGTTGGGTCCTCCGTTTCCTTTTTTCGGGTGTCGAGCCTTCGGGTGTCGAGGTTACGGGTGTCGAGATTTTGGATGTCGAGGTTTCGGGTGTCGAGGTTTCGGGTGTCGAATTTTCCATGTCGAATTTTCCATGTCGAATTTTCCATGTCGAGTTTTCGATCAGGAATTTTCGATGAGGAATTTTCGATGTTGAATTCTCGACGTCGAATTTTTGAGGTCGAATTTTTGGTGTTGAATTTATGATGTCGAATTTTCGATGTTGAATTCTCGACGTCGAATTTTTGAGGTCGAATTTTTGGTGTTGAATTTTCGACGTCGAATTTTCGAGTTGGTGTATTCGGGTGTCGAGGTTTCGTTTCGGGTCTTCGTATGTGGGTCTTCGTGTGCCCAGTCTTTGGTCGCCGAGCCTTCGGTCGCCGAGCCTTCGGTCGCCGAGTCTTTGGTTGCCGAGTCTTCGGTTGCCGAGTCTTCGGTTGCCGAGTCTTCGGTTGCCGAGTCTTCGGTTGCCGAATCTTCGATCGCCGAGTCTTTGGTTGCCGAGTCTTCGGTTGTCGAGTCTTCGGTTGGCGAGCCTTCGGTTGCCGAGCCTTCGGTTGCCGAGCCTTCGGTTGCCGAGTCTTCGGTTGCCGAGTCTTCGGTTGCCGAGCCTTCGGTTGCCGAGTCTTCGGTTGCCGAGTCTTCGGTTGCCGAGTCTTCGGTTGCCATGTCTTCGGTGTCCGAGTCTTCGGTTGCCGAGTCTTCGGTTGCCGAGCCTTCGGTTGCCGAGCCTTCGGTTGTCGAGTCTTCCGTTGCCGAGTCTTCGGTTGACGAGCCTTCGGTTGTCGAGCCTTCGGTTGTCCAGCCTTCGGTTGTCGAGTCTTCGGTTGCCGAGTCTTCGGTTGCCGAGTCTTCGGTTGCCGAGCCTTCGGTTGCCGAGCCTTCGGTTGTCGAGTCTTCGGTTTCCGAGCCATCGGTTGCCGAGCCTTCGGTTGCCGAGCCTTCGGTTGCCGAGCCTTCGGTTGCCGAGCCTTCGGTTGCCGAGCCTTCGGTTGCCGAGCCTTCGGTTGCCGAGCCTTCCGTTGCCGAGCCTTCGGTTGCCGAGCCTTCGGTTCCCGAGTCATCGGTTGCCGAGCCTTCGGTTGCCGAGCCTTCGGTTGCCGAGTGTTCGGTTGCCGAGTCTTCGGTTACCGAGCCTTCGGTTGCCGAACCTTCGTTTGCCGAGCCTTCGGTTGCCTAGCCTTTGGTCGCCGAGTCTTCGGTCGCCGCGTCTTCGGTCGCCGAGCCTTCGGTCGCCGAGCCTTCGGTTGTCGAGTCTTCGGTTGGCGAGCCTTCGGTTGCCGAGCCTTCGGTTGCCGAGCCTTCGGTTGCCGAGCCTTCGGTTGCCGAGTCTTCGGTTGCCGAGCCTTCCGTTGCCGAGCCTTCGGTGCCGAGTCTTCGGTTGCTGAGCCTTCATTTGCCGAGCCTTCGGATGCCGAGTCTTCGGTTGCCGAGCCTTCGGTTGCCGAGCCTTCGGTTGCCGAGTCTTTGGTTGCTGAGCCGTCGGTTGCCGAGCCTTCGGTTGCCGAGCCTTCGGTTGCCGAGCCTTCGGTTGCCGAGCCTTCGGTTGCCGAGCCTTCGGTTGTCGAGTCTTCGGTTGGCGAGTCTTCGGTTGCCGAGTCTTGGGTTGTCGAATCCTCGGTGACTAGGTTCCGGGGTTCGAATTTTCGACGTCGAATTCTTGGTCTGGGATTTCCGGTGTGGGGTCCTCGGTGTGGAGTTTTCGGGTGTTTAGGTTTCGGTGTTGGGTCCTCCGTTTCCTTTTTTCGGGTGTCGAGCCCTCGGGTGTCGAGGTTTTGGGTATCGAGGTTTTGGGTGTCGAGGTTTCCGGTGTCGAGATTACAGGTGTCGAGATTACGGGTGTCGAGATTTCGGGTGTCGAGGTTTCGAGTGTCGAGGTTTCGGGTGTCGAGGTTTCGGGTGTCGAGGTTTCGGGTGTTGAATTTTCCATGTCGAATTTTCAATGTCGAGTTTTCGATCAGGAATTTTCGATGAGGAATCTTCGATGTTGAATTCTCGAGGTCGAATTTTTGAGGTCGAAATTTTTATGTCGAATTTTCGATGTCGAATTTTCGACGTCGAATTTTCGATTTGGTGAATTCGGGTGTCGAGGTTTCGTTTCGGGTCTTCGTATGTGGGTCTTCGTGTGCCGAGTCTTCGGGCTCGAGTCTTCGGTTGTCGATTCTTCGGTTGTCGAGTCTTCGGTTATCGAGTCTTCGGTTGTCGAGTCTTAGGTTGCCGAGTCTTCGGTTGCCGAGTCTTCGGTTGCCGAGTCTTCGGTTGCCGAGTCTTCGGTTGCCGAGTCTTCGGTTGCCGAGTCTTCGGTTGCCGAGTCTTCGGTTGCCGAGTCTTCGGTTGTCGAGTCTTCGGTTGTCCAGTCTTCGGTTGTCGAGTCTTCGGTTGTCGAGTCTTCGGTTGTCGAGTCTTCGGTTGACGAGTCTTCGGTTGCCGAGTCTTCGGTTGCCGAGTCCTCGGTTGCCGAGTCTTCGGTTGCCGAGCCTTCGGTCGCCGAGCCTTCGATTGCCGAGTCCTCGGTTGCCGTGTCCTCGGTTGCCGAGTCTTCGGTTGCCGAGTCTTCCGTTGCCGTGTCTTCGGTTGCCGAGTCTTCGGTTGCCGAGTCTTCGGTTGCCGAGTCTTCGGTTGCCGAGTCTTCGGTTGCCGAGCCTTCGGTTGCCGAGCCTTCGGTTGCCGAGCCTTCGGTTGCCGAGCCTTCGGTTGCCGAGTGATCGGTTGCCGAGTGATCGGTTGCCGAGCCTTCGGTTGCCGAGCCTTCGGTTGCCCAGTCTTCGGTTGCCGAGTAATCGGTTGCCGAGTGATCGGTTGCCGAGTCATCGGTTGCCGAGTCTTCGGTTACCGAGCCTTCGGTTGCCGAACCTTCGTTTGCCGAGCCTTCGGTTGCCAAGCCTTCGGTTGCCGAGCCTTCGGTTGCCTAGCCTTTGGTCGCCGAGTCTTCGGTCGCCGCGTCTTCGGTCGCCGCGTCTTCGGTCGCCGAGTCTTCGGTCGCCGAGCCTTCGGTCGCCGAGCCTTCGGTCGCCGAGCCTTCGGTCGCCGAGCCTTCGGTCGCCGAGACTTCGGTCGCCGAGTCTTCGGTTGCCGAGTCTTCGGTTGCCGAGTCTTCGGTTGCCGAGTCTTCGGTGTCCGAGTCTTCGGTTGCCGAGTCTTCGGTTGCCGAGTCTTCGGTTGCCGAGTCTTCGGTTGCCGAGTCTTCGGTTGCCGAGTCTTCGGTTGGCGATCCTTCGGTTGACGAGCCTTCGGCCTTCGAACCTTCGGTTGTCGTGCCTTCGGTTGTCGAGCCTTCGGTTGTCGAGTCTTCGGTTGTCGAGTCTTTGGTTGTCGAGCCTTCGGTTGTCGAGCCTTCGGTTGTCGAGCCTTCGTTTGCCGTGCCTTCGGTCGCCGAGCCTTCGGTCGCCGAGCCTTCGGTCGCCAAGCCTTCGGTCGCCGAGCCTTCGGTCCCCGAGTCTTTGGTTGCCGAGTCTTCGGTTGCCGAGTCTTCGGTTGCCGAGTCTTCGGTTGCCGAGTCTTCGGTTGCCGAGCCTTCGGTTGCCGAGCCTTCGGTTGCCGAGTCTTCGGTTGCCGAGTCTTCGGTTGCCGAGTCTTGGGTTGTCAAATCCTCGGTTGCCGGGTCTTGGGTTGTCGAATTCTCGGTGACGAGGTTCCGGGGTTCGAATTTTCGACGTCGAAATATTGGTCTGGGATTTCCGGTGTGGGGTCCTCGGTGTGGAGTTTTCGGGTGTTTAGGTTTCGGTGTTGGGTCCTCCGTTTCCTTTTTTCGGGTGTCGAGCCTTCGGGTGTCGAGGTTACGGGTGTCGAGATTTTGGATGTCGAGGTTTCGGGTGTCGAGGTTTCGGGTGTCGAATTTTCCATGTCGAATTTTCCATGTCGAATTTTCCATGTCGAGTTTTCGATCAGGAATTTTCGATGAGGAATTTTCGATGTTGAATTCTCGACGTCGAATTTTTGAGGTCGAATTTTTGGTGTTGAATTTATGATGTCGAATTTTCGATGTTGAATTCTCGACGTCGAATTTTTGAGGTCGAATTTTTGGTGTTGAATTTTCGACGTCGAATTTTCGAGTTGGTGTATTCGGGTGTCGAGGTTTCGTTTCGGGTCTTCGTATGTGGGTCTTCGTGTGCCCAGTCTTTGGTCGCCGAGCCTTCGGTCGCCGAGCCTTCAGTCGCCGAGTCTTTGGTTGTGGAGTCTTCGGTTGCCGAGTCTTCGGTTGCCGAGTCTTCGGTTGCCGAGTCTTCGGTTGCCGAATCTTCGATCGCCGAGTCTTTGGTTGCCGAGTCTTCGGTTGTCGAGTCTTCGGTTGGCGAGCCTTCGGTTGCCGAGCCTTCGGTTGCCGAGCCTTCGGTTGCCGAGTCTTCGGTTGCCGAGTCTTCGGTTGCCGAGCCTTCGGTTGCCGAGTCTTCGGTTGCCGAGTCTTCGGTTGCCGAGTCTTCGGTTGCCATGTCTTCGGTGTCCGAGTCTTCGGTTGCCGAGTCTTCGGTTGCCGAGCCTTCGGTTGCCGAGCCTTCGGTTGCCGAGCCTTCGGTTGTCGAGTCTTCCGTTGCCGAGTCTTCGGTTGACGAGCCTTCGGTTGTCGAGCCTTCGGTTGTCCAGCCTTCGGTTGTCGAGTCTTCGGTTGCCGAGTCTTCGGTTGCCGAGTCTTCGGTTGCCGAGCCTTCGGTTGCCGAGCCTTCGGTTGTCGAGTCTTCGGTTGCCGAGCCATCGGTTGCCGAGCCTTCGGTTGCCGAGCCTTCGGTTGCCGAGCCTTCGGTTGCCGAGCCTTCGGTTGCCGAGCCTTCGGTTGCCGAGCCTTCGGTTGCCGAGCCTTCCGTTGCCGAGCCTTCGGTTGCCGAGCCTTCGGTTCCCGAGTCATCGGTTGCCGAGCCTTCGGTTGCCGAGCCTTCGGTTGCCGAGTGTTCGGTTGCCGAGTCTTCGGTTACCGAGCCTTCGGTTGCCGAACCTTCGTTTGCCGAGCCTTCGGTTGCCGAGCCTTCGGTTGCCTAGCCTTTGGTCGCCGAGTCTTCGGTCGCCGCGTCTTCGGTCGCCGAGCCTTCGGTCGCCGAGCCTTCGGTCGCCGAGCCTTCGGTCGCCGAGTCTTCGGTTGCCGAGTCTTCGGTTGCCGTGTCTTCGGTTGCCGAGTCTTCGGTTGCCGAGCCTTCGGTTGCCGAGCCTTCGGTTGCCGAGTCTTCGGTTGCCGAGTCTTCGGTTGCCGAGTCTTGGGTTGTCAAATCCTCGGTTGCCGGGTCTTGGGTTGTCGAATTCTCGGTGACGAGGTTCCGGGGTTCGAATTTTCGACGTCGAAATATTGGTCTGGGATTTCCGGTGTGGGGTCCTCGGTGTGGAGTTTTCGGGTGTTTAGGTTTCGGTGTTGGGTCCTCCGTTTCCTTTTTTCGGGTGTCGAGCCTTCGGGTGTCGAGGTTACGGGTGTCGAGATTTTGGATGTCGAGGTTTCGGGTGTCGAGGTTTCGGGTGTCGAATTTTCCATGTCGAATTTTCCATGTCGAATTTTCCATGTCGAGTTTTCGATCAGGAATTTTCGATGAGGAATTTTCGATGTTGAATTCTCGACGTCGAATTTTTGAGGTCGAATTTTTGGTGTTGAATTTATGATGTCGAATTTTCGATGTTGAATTCTCGACGTCGAATTTTTGAGGTCGAATTTTTGGTGTTGAATTTTCGACGTCGAATTTTCGAGTTGGTGTATTCGGGTGTCGAGGTTTCGTTTCGGGTCTTCGTATGTGGGTCTTCGTGTGCCCAGTCTTTGGTCGCCGAGCCTTCGGTCGCCGAGCCTTCAGTCGCCGAGTCTTTGGTTGTGGAGTCTTCGGTTGCCGAGTCTTCGGTTGCCGAGTCTTCGGTTGCCGAGTCTTCGGTTGCCGAATCTTCGATCGCCGAGTCTTTGGTTGCCGAGTCTTCGGTTGTCGAGTCTTCGGTTGGCGAGCCTTCGGTTGCCGAGCCTTCGGTTGCCGAGCCTTCGGTTGCCGAGTCTTCGGTTGCCGATTCTTCGGTTGCCGAGCCTTCGGTTGCCGAGTCTTCGGTTGCCGAGTCTTCGGTTGCCGAGTCTTCGGTTGCCATGTCTTCGGTGTCCGAGTCTTCGGTTGCCGAGTCTTCGGTTGCCGAGCCTTCGGTTGCCGAGCCTTCGGTTGCCGAGCCTTCGGTTGTCGAGTCTTCCGTTGCCGAGTCTTCGGTTGACGAGCCTTCGGTTGTCGAGCCTTCGGTTGTCCAGCCTTCGGTTGTCGAGTCTTCGGTTGCCGAGTCTTCGGTTGCCGAGTCTTCGGTTGCCGAGTCTTCGGTTGCCGAGCCTTCGGTTGCCGAGCCTTCGGTTGTCGAGTCTTCGGTTGCCGAGCCATCGGTTGCCGAGCCTTCGGTTGCCGAGCCTTCGGTTGCCGAGCCTTCGGTTGCCGAGCCTTCGGTTGCCGAGCCTTCGGTTGCCGAGCCTTCGGTTGCCGAGCCTTCCGTTGCCGAGCCTTCGGTTGCCGAGCCTTCGGTTCCCGAGTCATCGGTTGCCGAGCCTTCGGTTGCCGAGCCTTCGGTTGCCGAGTGTTCGGTTGCCGAGTCTTCGGTTACCGAGCCTTCGGTTGCCGAACCTTCGTTTGCCGAGCCTTCGGTTGCCGAGCCTTCGGTTGCCTAGCCTTTGGTCGCCGAGTCTTCGGTCGCCGCGTCTTCGGTCGCCGAGCCTTCGGTCGCCGAGCCTTCGGTCGCCGAGCCTTCGGTCGCCGAGTCTTCGGTTGCCGAGTCTTCGGTTGCCGTGTCTTCGGTTGCCGAGTCTTCGGTTGCCGAGTCTTCGGTTGCCGAGTCTTCGGTTGCCGAGTCTTCGGTTGCCGAGTTTTCGGTTGCCGAGTCTTCGGTTGCCGAGCCTTCGGTTGACGAGCCTTCGGTCTTCGAGCCTTCGGTTGTCGTGCCTTCGGTTGTCGAGCCTTCGGTTGTCGAGTCTTCGGTTGTCGAGCCTTCGGTTGTCGAGCCTTCGGTTGCCGAGCCTTCGGTTGCCGAGCCTTCGGTTGCCGAGCCTTCGGTTGCCGAGCCTTCGGTTGCCGAGTCTTCGGTTGCCGAGTCTTCGGTTGCCGAGTCTTCGGTTGCCGAATCTTCGGTTGCCGAGTCTTCGGTTGCCGAGTCTTCGGTTGCCGAGTCTTCGGTTGCCGAGTCTTCGGTGTCCGAGTCTTCGGTTGCCGAGTCTTCGGTTGCCGAGTCTTCGGTTGCCGAGTCTTCGGTTGCCGAGTCTTCGGTTGCCGAGTCCTCGGTTGCCGAGTCTTCGGTTGCCGATCCTTCGGTTGACGAGCCTTCGGCCTTCGAACCTTCGGTTGTCGTGCCTTCGGTTGTCGAGCCTTCGGTTGTCGAGTCTTCGGTTGTCGAGTCTTTGGTTGTCGAGCCTTCGGTTGTCGAGCCTTCGGTTGTCGAGCCTTCGTTTGCCGAGCCTTCGGTCGCCGAGCCTTCGGTCGCCGAGCCTTCGGTCGCCAAGCCTTCGGTCGCCGAGCCTTCGGTCCCCGAGTCTTTGGTTGCCGAGTCTTCGGTTGCCGAGTCTTCGGTTGCCGAGTCTTCGGTTGCCGAGTCTTCGGTTGCCGAGTCTTCGGTTGCCGAGCCTTCGGTTGCCGAGCCTTCGGTTGCCGAGTCTTCGGTTGCCGAGTCTTCGGTTGCCGAGTCTTGGGTTGTCAAATCCTCGGTTGCCGGGTCTTGGGTTGTCGAATTCTCGGTGACGAGGTTCCGGGGTTCGAATTTTCGACGTCGAAATATTGGTCTGGGATTTCCGGTGTGGGGTCCTCGGTGTGGAGTTTTCGGGTGTTTAGGTTTCGGTGTTGGGTCCTCCGTTTCCTTTTTTCGGGTGTCGAGCCTTCGGGTGTCGAGGTTACGGGTGTCGAGATTTTGGATGTCGAGGTTTCGGGTGTCGAATTTTCCATGTCGAATTTTCCATGTCGAATTTTCCATGTCGAGTTTTCGATCAGGAATTTTCGATGAGGAATTTTCGATGTTAAATTCTCGACGTCGAATTTTTGAGGTCGAATTTTTGGTGTTGAATTTATGATGTCGAATTTTCGATGTTGAATTCTCGACGTCGAATTTTTGAGGTCGAATTTTTGGTGTTGAATTTTCGACGTCGAATTTTCGAGTTGGTGTATTCGGGTGTCGAGGTTTCGTTTCGGGTCTTCGTATGTGGGTCTTCGTGTGCCCAGTCTTTGGTCTCCGAGCCTTCGGTCGCCGAGCCTTCGGTCGCCGAGTCTTTGGTTGCCGAGTCTTCGGTTGCCGAGTCTTCGGTTGCCGAGTCTTCGGTTGCCGAGTCTTCGGTTGCCGAATCTTCGATCGCCGAGTCTTTGGTTGCCGAGTCTTCGGTTGTCGAGTCTTCGGTTGGCGAGCCTTCGGTTGCCGAGCCTTCGGTTGCCGAGCCTTCGGTTGCCGAGTCTTCGGTTGCCGAGTCTTCGGTTGCCGAGCCTTCGGTTGCCGAGTCTTCGGTTGCCGAGTCTTCGGTTGCCGAGTCTTCGGTTGCCATGTCTTCGGTGTCCGAGTCTTCGGTTGCCGAGTCTTCGGTTGCCGAGCCTTCGGTTGCCGAGCCTTCGGTTGCCGAGCCTTCGGTTGTCGAGTCTTCCGTTGCCGAGTCTTCGGTTGACGAGCCTTCGGTTGTCGAGCCTTCGGTTGTCCAGCCTTCGGTTGTCGATTCTTCGGTTGCCGAGTCTTCGGTTGCCGAGTCTTCGGTTGCCGAGCCTTCGGTTGCCGAGCCTTCGGTTGTCGAGTCTTCGGTTGCCGAGCCATCGGTTGCCGAGCCTTCGGTTGCCGAGCCTTCGGTTGCCGAGCCTTCGGTTGCCGAGCCTTCGGTTGCCGAGCCTTCGGTTGCCGAGCCTTCGGTTGCCGAGCCTTCAGTTGCCGAGCCTTCGGTTGCCGAGCCTTCGGTTCCCGAGTCATCGGTTGCCGAGCCTTCGGTTGCCGAGCCTTCGGTTGCCGAGTGTTCGGTTGCCGAGTCTTCGGTTACCGAGCCTTCGGTTGCCGAGCCTTCGTTTGCCGAGCCTTCGGTTGCCGAGCCTTCGGTTGCCTAGCCTTTGGTCGCCGAGTCTTCGGTCGCCGCGTCTTCGGTCGCCGAGCCTTCGGTCGCCGAGCCTTCGGTCGCCGAGCCTTCGGTCGCCGAGTCTTTGGTTGCCGAGTCTTCGGTTGCCGAGTCTTCGGTTGCCGTGTCTTCGGTTGCCGAGTCTTCGGTTGCCGAGTCTTCGGTTGCCGAGTTTTCGGTTGCCGAGTCTTCGGTTGCCGAGCCTTCGGTTGACGAGCCTTCGGTCTTCGAGCCTTCGGTTGTCGTGCCTTCGGTTGTCGAGCCTTCGGTTGTCGAGTCTTCGGTTGTCGAGCCTTCGGTTGTCGAGCCTTCGGTTGTCGAGCCTTCGGTTGCCGAGCCTTCGGTTGCCGAGCCTTCGGTTGCCGAGCCTTCGGTTGCCGAGCCTTCGGTTGCCGAGTCTTCGGTTGCCGAGTCTTCGGTTGCCGAGTCTTCGGTTGCCGAATCTTCGGTTGCCGAGTCTTCGGTTGCCGAGTCTTCGGTTGCCGAGTCTTCGGTTGCCGAGTCTTCGGTTGCCGAGTCTTCGGTTGCCGAGTCTTCGGTTGTCGAGTCTTCGGTTGTCGAGTCTTCGGTTGGCGAGCCTTCGGTTGCCGAGCCTTCGGTTGCCGAGCCTGCGGTTACCGAGCCTTCGGTTGTCGAGCCTTCGGTTGTGGAGTCTTCGGTTGTCGAGCCTTCGGTTGCCGAGTCTTCGGTTGCCGAGTCTTCGGTTGCCGAGTCTTCGGCTGCCGAGTCTTCGGTGGCCGAGCCTACGGTCGCCGAACCTTCGGCCGCCGAGTCTGCGGTCGCCGATACTTCGGTCGCCGAGTCTTCGGTTGTCGAGTCTTCGGTTGGCGAGCCTTCGGTTGCCGAGCCTTCGGTTGCCGAGCCTTCGGTTGCCGAGCCTTCGGTTGCCGAGCCTTCGGTTGCCGAGCCTTCGGTTGCCGAGCCTTCGGTGCCGAGTCTTCGGTTGCCGAGCCTTCGGTTGCCGAGTCTTCGGTTCCCGAGCCTTCGGTTGCCGAGCCTTCGGTGGCCGAGTCTTCGGTTGCCGAGCCGTCGGTCGCCGAGCCGTCGGTTGCCGAGCCTTCGGTTGCCGAGCCTTCGGTTGCCGAGCCTTCGGTTGCCGAGCCTTCGGTTGCCGAGCCTTCGGTTGCCGAGCCTTCGGTTGTCGAGTCTTCCGTTGCCGAGTCTTTGGTTGACGAGCCTTCGGTTGTCGAGCCTTCGGTTGTCGAGCCTTCGGTTGTCGAGTCTTCGGTTGAGGAGTCTTCGGTTGTCGAGCCTTCGGTTGTCGAGCCTTCGGTTGCCGAGCCTTCGGTTGCCGAGCCTTCGGTTGCCGAGCCTTCGGTTGCCGAGCCGTCGGTTGCCGAGCCTTCGGTTGCCGAGCCTTCGGTTGCCGAGCCTTCGGTTGCCGAGCCTTCGATTGCCGAGCCTTCGGTTGCCGAGCCTTCGTTTGCCGAGCCTTCGGTTGCCGAGCCTTCGGTTGCCGAGCCTTCGGTTCCCGAGTCATCGGTTGCCGAGCCTTCGGTTGCCGAGTCTACGGTTGCCGAGTCTTCGGTTGCCGAGACTTCGGTTGCCGAGTGTTCGGTTGCCGAGTCTTCGGTTACCGAGCCTTCGGTTGCCGAACCTTCGTTTGCCGAGCCTTCGGTTGCCGAGCCTTCGGTTGCCGAGCCTTCGGTCGCCTAGCCTTAGGTCGCCGAGTCTTCGTTCGCCGCACCTTCGGTCGCCGCGTCTTCGGTCGCCGAGTCTTCGGTCGCCGAGCCTTCGGTCGCCGAGCCTTCGGTCGCCGAGCCTTCGGTCGCCGAGTCTTCGGTTGCCGAGTCTTCGGTTGCCGAGTCTTCGGTTGCCGAGTCTTCGGTTGCCGAGTCTTCGGTTGCCGAGTCTTCGGTTGCCGAGTCTTCGGTTGCCGAGTCTTCGGTTGCCGAGTCTTCGGTTGCCGAGTCTTCGGTTGCCGAGCCTTCGGTTGACGAGCCTTCGGTCTTCGAGCCTTCGGTTGTCGTGCCTTCGGTTGTCGAGCCTTCGGTTGTCGAGTCTTCGGTTGTCGAGTCTTCGGTTGTCGAGCCTTCGGTTGTCGAGCCTTCGGTTGTCGAGCCTTCGGTTGCCGAGCCTTCGGTTGCCGAGGCTTCGGTTGCCGAGCCTTCGGTTGACGAGCCTTCGGTTGTCGAGCCTTCGGTTGTCGAGCCTTCGGTTGTCGAGTCTTCGGCTGTCGAGTCTTCGCTTGTCGAGCCTTCGGTTGTCGAGCCTTCGCTTGCCGAGCCTTCGGTTGCCGCGTCTTCGGTCGCCGAGTCTTCGGTCGCCGAGCCTTCGGTCGCCGAGCCTTCGGTCGCCGAGCCTTCGGTCGCCGAGTCTTTGGTTGCCGAGTCTTCGGTTGCCGAGTCTTCGGTTGCCGAGTCTTCGGTTGCCGAGTCTTCGGTTGCCGAGTCTTCGGTTGCCGAGTCTTCGGTTGCCGAGCCTTCGGTTGACGAGCCTTCGGTCTTCGAGCCTTCGGTTGTCGAGCCTTCGGTTGTCGAGCCTTCGGTTGTCGAGTCTTCGGTTGTCGAGTCTTCGGTTGCCGAGTCTTCGGTTGCCGAGTGTTCGGTTGCCGAGTCTTGGGTTGTCGAGCCTTGGGTTGTCGAATCCTCGGTGACGAGGTTCCGGGGTTCGAATTTTCGACGTCGAATTCTTGGTCTGGGATTTCCGGTGTGGGGTCCTCGGTGTGGAGTTTTCGGGTGTTTAGGTTTCAGTGTTGGGTCCTCCGTTTCCTTTTTTCGGGTGTCGAGCCCTCGGGTGTCGAGGTTTTGGGTATCGAGGTTTTGGGTGTCGAGGTTTCCGGTGTCGAGATTACAGGTGTCGAGATTACGGGTGTCCAGAATTCGGGTGTCGAGGTTTCGAGTGTCGAGGTTTCGGGTGTCGAGGTTTCGGGTGCCGAGGTTTCGGGTGTCGAATTTTCCATGTCGAATTTTCCAAGTCGAATTTTCGATGTCGAGTTTTCCATGTCGAGTTTTCGATCATGAATTTTCGAAGAGGAATTTTCGATGTTGAATTCTCGACGTCGAATTTTTGAGGTCGAATTTTTGGTGTCGAATTTATGATGTCGAATTTTCGATGTCGAATTTTCGATGTTGAATTTTCGACGTCGGATTTTCGATTTGGTGTATTCGGGTGTCGAGGTTTCGTTTCGGGTCTTCGTATGTGGGTCTTCGTGTGCCGAGTCTTCGGTTGTCGAGTCTTCGGTTGCCGAGTCTTCGGTTGCCGAGTCTTCGGTTGCCGAGTCTTCGGTTGCCGAGTCTTCGGTTGCCGAATCTTCGGTTGCCGAGTCTTCGGTTGTCGAGCCTTCGGTTGTCGAGCCTTGGGTTGTCGAGTCTTCGGTTGCCGAGTCTTCGGTTGCCGAGTCTTCGGTTAGCGAGTCTTCGGTTGCCGAGTCTTCGGTTGCCGAGTCTTCGGTTGTCGAGGCTTCGGTTGTCGAGCCTTCGGTTGGCGAGCCTTCGGTTGCCGAGCCTTCGGTTGTCGAGCCTTCGGTTGTGGAGTCTTCGGTTGTCGAGCCTTCGGTTGCCGAGTCTTCGGTTGCCGAGTCTTCGGTTGCCGAGTAATCGGTTACCGAGTCTTCGGTTGCCGAGCCTTCGGTTGACTAGCCTTCGGTCTTCGAGCCTTCGGTTGTCGAGCCTTCGGTTGTCGAGCCTTCGGTTGTCGAGCCTTCGGTTGTCGAGTCTTCGGCTTTCGAGTCTTCGGTTGTCGAGCCTTCGGTTGTCGAGCCTTCGGTTGCCGAGCCTTCGGTTGCCGCGTCTTCGGTCGCCGTGTCTTCGGTCGCCGAGCCTTCGGTCGCCGAGGCTTCGGTCGCCGAGCCTTCGGTCGCCGAGTCTTTGGTTGCCGAGTCTTCGGTTGCCGAGTCTTCGGTTGCCGAGTCTCCGGTTGCCGAGTCTTCGGTTGCCGAGTCTTCGGTTGCCGAGTCTTCGGTTGCCGAGTCTTCGGTTGCCGAGTCTTCGGTTGCCGAGTCTTCGGTTGCCGAGCCTTCGGTTGACGAGCCTTCGGTCTTCGAGCCTTTGGTTGTCGAGCCTTCGGTTGTCGAGCCTTCGGTTGTCGAGCCTTCGGTTGTCGAGTCTTCGGTTGTCGAGTCTTCGGTTGCCGAGTCTTCGGTTGCCGAGTCTTCGGTTGCCGAGTCTTGGGTTGTCGAGCCTTGGGTTGTCGAATCCTCGGTGACGAGGTTCCGGGGTTCGAATTTTCGACGTCGAATACTTGGTCTGGGATTTCCGGTGTGGGGTCCTCGGTGTGGAGTTTTCGGGTGTTTAGGTTTCAGTGTTGGGTCCTCCGTTTCCTTTTTTCGGGTGTCGAGCCCTCGGGTGTCGAGGTTTTGGGTATCGAGGTTTTGGGTGTCGAGGTTTCCGGTGTCGAGATTACAGGTGTCGAGATTACGGGTGTCGAGATTTCGGGTGTCGAGGTTTCGAGTGTCGAGGTTTCGGGTGTCGAGGTTTTGGGTGTCGAATTTTCCATGTCGAATTTTCCATGTCGAATTTTCCAAGTGGAGTTTTCGATCAGGAATTTTCGATGAGGAATCTTCGATGTTGAATTCTCGAGGTCGAATTTTTCAGGTCGAACTTTTGGTGTCGAATTTTTTATGTCGAATTTTCGACGTCGAATTTTCGATTTGGTGTATTCGTGTGTCGAGGTTTCGTTTCGGGTCTTCGTATGTGGGTCTTCGTGTGCCGAGTCTTCGGTTGTCGAGTCTTCGGTCATCGAGTCTTCGGTTGTCGAGTCTTCGGTTGTCGAGTCTTCGGTTGTCGAGTCTTCGGTTGGCGAGCCTTCGGTTGCCGAGCCTTCGGTTGCCGAGCCTTCGTTTGCCGAGCCTTCGGTTGCCGATGCTTCGGTTGCCGAGCCTTCGGTTGCCGAGCCTTCGGTGCCGAGTCTTCGGTTGCCGAGCCTTCGGTTGCCGAGCCTTCGGTTGCCGAGTCTTGGGTTGCCGAGTCTTCGGTTGTCGAGTCCTCGGTTGTCGAGTCTTCGGTTGTCGAGTTTTCGGTTGTCGAGTCTTCGGTTTTCGAGTCTTCGGTTGACGAGTCTTCGCTTGCAGAGTCTTCGGTTGCCGAGTCCTCGGTTGCCGAGTCTTCGGTTGCCGAGCCTTCGGTCGCCGAGCCTTCGATTGCCGAGTCCTTGGTTGCCGTGTCCTCGGTTGCCGAGTCTTCGGTTACCGAGTCTTCGGTTGCCCAGTCTTCGGTTGCCGTGTCTTCGGTGGCCGAGTCTTCGGTTTCCGAGTCTTCGGTTGCCGAGTCTTCGGTCGCCGAATCTTCGGTTGCCGAGTCTTCGGTTGCCGAGTCTTCGGTTGCCGAGTCTCCGGTCGCCGAACCTTCGGCCGCCGAGTCTGCGGTCGCCGATACTTCGGTCGCCAAGTCTTCGGTTGCCGAGTCTTGGGTTGTCGAGGCTTCGGTTGTAGAGTCTTCGGTTGTCGAGTCTTCGGTTGGCGAGCCTTCGGTTGCCGAGCCTTCTCTTGCCGAGCCTTCGGTTGCCGAGTCTTCGGTTGCCGAGCCTTCGGTTGCCGAGCCTTCGGTGCCGAGTCTTCGGTTGCCGAGCCTTCGGTTGCCGAGCCTTCGGTTGCCGAGTCTTCGGTTGCCGAGCCTTCGGTTGCCGAGCCTTCGGTTGCCGAGTCTTCGGTTGCCGAGCCGTCGGTTGCCGAGCCTTCGGTTGCCGAGCCCTCGGTTGCCGAGCCTTCGGTTGCCGAGCCTTTGGTTGTCGAGTCTTCGGTTGGCGAGTCTTCGGTTGCCGAGTCTATAGTTGACGAGCCTTCGGTTGTCGAGCCTTCGGTTGTCGAGCCTTCGGTTGTCGAGCCTCCGGTTTTCGAGTCTTCGGTTGTGGAGTCTTCGGTTGTCGAGCCTTCGGTTGCCGAGCCTTCGGTTGCCGAGCCTTCGGTTGCCGAGCCTTCGGTTGCCGAGCCGTCGGTTGCCGAGCCTTCGGTTGCCGAGCCCTTGGTTGCCGAGCCTTCGGTTGCCGATCCTTCGGTTGCCGAGCCTTCGTTTGCCGAGCCTTCGGTTCCAGAGTCATCAGTTGCCGAGCCTTCGGTTGCCGAGCCTTCGGTTGCCAAGTCTTCGGTTGCCGAGTGTTCGGTTGCCGAGTCTTCGGTTGCCAAGTCTTCGGTTGCCGAGTCTTCGGTTACCGAGCCTTCGGTTGCCGAACCTTCGTTTGCCGAGCCTTCGGTTGCCGAGCCTTCGGTTGCCTAGCCTTTGGTTGCCGAGTCTTCGGTCGCCGCGTCTTCGGTCGCCGCGTCTTCGGTCGCCGAGTCTTCGGTCGCCGAGCCTTCGGTCGCCGAGCCTTCAGTCGCCGAGTCTTTGGTTGCCTAGTCTTCGGTTGCCGAGTCTTCGGTTGCCGAGTCTTCGGTTGCCGAGTCATCGGTTGCCAAGTCTTCGGTTGCCGAGTCTTCGGTTGCCGAGTCTTCGGTTGCCGAGTCTTCGGTTGCCGAGCCTTCGGTTGACGAGCCTTCGGTCTTCGAGCCTTCGGTTGTCGTGCCTTCGGTTGTCGAGCCTTCGGCTGTCGAGCCTTCGGTTGCCGAGCCTTCGGTTGCCGAGCCTTCGGTTGCCGAGCCTTCGGTTGCCGTGCCTTCGGTTGCCGAGCTTTCGGTTGCCGAGCCTTTGGTTGCCGAGTCTTCGATTGCCGAGCCTTCGGTTGCCGAGTCTTCGGTTGCCGAGTCTTCGGTTGCCGAGTCTTCGGTTGCCGAGTCTTCGGTTGCCGAGTCTTCGGTTGCCGAGTCTTCGGTTGCCGAGTCTTGGGTTCCCGAGCCTTCGGTTGACGAGCCTTCGGTCTTCGAGCCTTCGGTTGTCGAGCCTTCGGTTGTCGAGCCTTCGGTTGTCGAGTCTTCGGCTGTCGAATCTTCGGTTGTCGAGCCTTCGGTTGTCGAGCCTTCGGTTGCCGAGCCTTCGGTTGCCGCGTCTTCGGTCGCCGAGTCTTCGGTCGCCGAGCCTTCGGTCGCCGAGCCTTCAGTCGCCGAGCCTTCGTTCGCCGAGTCTTTGGTTGCCGAGTCTTCGGTTGCCGAGTCTTCGGTTGCCGAGTCTTCGGTTGCCGAGTCTTCGGTTGCCGAGTCTTCGGTTGCCGAGTCTTCGGTTGCCGAGTCTTCGGTTGCCGAGTCTTCGGGTGTCGAGATTTCGGTCGCTGAGTCTTCGGTTTCCGAGTCTTCGGTGGCCGAATCTTCGGTTGCCGAGTCTTCGGTTGTCGAGTCCTCGTTTGTCGAGTCCTCGGTTGTCGAGCCTTCGGTTGTCGAGCCTTCGGTTGTCGAGCCTTCGGTTGTCGAGCCTTCGGTTGTCGAGTCTTCGGTTGTCGAGTCTTCGGTTGCCGAGTCTTCGGTTGCCGAGTCTTCGGTTGCCGAGTCTTGGGTTGTCGAGCCTTGGGTTGTCGAATCCTCGGTGACGAGGTTCCGGGGTTCGAATTTTCGGCGTCGAATACTTGGTCTGGGATTTCCGGTGTGGGTCCTCGGTGTGGAGTTTTCGGGTGTTTAGGTTTCAGTGTTGGGTCCTCCGTTTCCTTTTTTCGGGTGTCGAGCCCTCGGGTGTCGAGGTTTTGGGTATCGAGGTTTTGGGTGTCGAGGTTTCCGGTGTCGAGATTACAGGTGTCGAGATTACGGGTGTCGAGATTTCGGGTGTCGAGGTTTCGAGTGTCGAGGTTTCGGGTAACGAGGTTTTGGGTGTCGAATTTTCCATGTCGAATTTTCCATGTGGAGTTTTCGATCAGGAATTTTCGATGAGGAATCTTCGATGTTGAATTCTCGAGGTCGAATTTTTCAGGTCGAACTTTTGGTGTCGAATTTTTTATGTCGAATTTTCGACGTCGAATTTTCGATTTGGTGTATTCGGGTGTCGAGGTTTCGTTTCGGGTCTTCGTATGTGGGTCTTCGTGTGCCGAGTCTTCGGTTGTCGAGTCTTCGGTCATCGAGTCTTCGGTTGTCGAGTCTTCGGTTGTCGAGTCTTCGGTTGTCGAGTCTTCGGTTGGCGAGCCTTCGGTTGCCGAGCCTTCGGTTGCCGAGCCTTCGTTTGCCGAGCCTTCGGTTGCCGAGGCTTCGGTTGCCGAGCCTTCGGTTGCCGAGCCTTCGGTGCCGAGTCTTCGGTTGCCGAGCCTTCGGTTGCCGAGCCTTCGGTTGCCGAGTCTTGGGTTGCCGAGTCTTCGGTTGTCGAGTCTTCGGTTGTCGAGTCTTCGGTTGTCGAGTTGTCGGTTGTCGAGTCTTCGGTTTTCGAGTCTTCGGTTGACGAGTCTTCGCTTGCAGAGTCTTCGGTTGCCGAGTCCTCGGTTGCCGAGTCTTCGGTTGCCGAGCCTTCGGTCGCCGAGCCTTCGATTGCCGAGTCCTCGGTTGCCGTGTCCTCGGTTTCCGAGTCTTCGGTTACCGAGTCTTCGGTTGCCGAGTCTTCGGTTTCCGAGTCTTCGGTTGCCGAGTCTTCGGTCGCCGAATCTTCGGTTGCCGAGTTTTCGGTTGCCGAGTCTTCGGTTGCCGAGTCTCCGGTCACCGAACCTTCGGCCGCCGAGTCTGCGGTCGCCGATACTTCGGTCGCCAAGTCTTCGGTTGCCGAGTCTTGGGTTGTCGAGGCTTCGGTTGTAGAGTCTTCGGTTGTCGAGTCTTCGGTTGGCGAGCCTTCGGTTGCCGAGCCTTCTCTTGCCGAGCCTTCGGTTGCCGAGTCTTCGGTTGCCGAGCCTTCGGTTGCCGAGCCTTCGGTTGCCGAGTCTTCGGTTGACGAGCCTTCGGTTGCCGAGCCTTCTCTTGCCGAGCCTTCGGTTGCCGAGTCTTCGGTTGCCGAGCCTTCGGTCGCCGATACTTCGGTCGCCAAGTCTTCGGTTGCCGAGTCTTCGGTTGTCGAGGCTTCGGTTGTAGAGTCTTCGGTTGTCGAGTCTTCGGTTGGCGAGCCTTCGGTTGCCGAGCCTTCTCTTGCCGAGCCTTCGGTTGCCGAGTCTTCGGTTGCCGAGCCTTCGGTTGCCGAGCCTTCGGTTGCCGAGTCTTCGGTTGGCGAGCCTTCGGTTGCCGAGCCTTCGGTTGCCGAGTCTTCTCTTGCCGAGCCTTCGGTTGCCGAGCCTTCGGTTGCCGAGTCTTCGGTTGTCGAGTCTTCGGTTGGCGAGCCTTCGGTTGCCGAGCCTTCTCTTGCCGAGCCTTCGGTTGGCGAGCCTTCGGTTGCCGAGCCTTCTCTTGCCGAGCCTTCGGTTGCCGAGTCTTCGGTTGACGAGCCTTCGGTTGTCGAGCCTTCGGTTGTCGAGCCTTCGGTTGTCGAGCCTTCGGTTGTCGAGTCTTCGGTTGTGGAGTCTTCGGTTGTCGAGCCTTCGGTTGTCGAGCCTTCGGTTGTCGAGCCTTCGGTTGTCGAGTCTTCGGTTGTCGAGTCTTCGGTTGCCGAGTCTTCGGTTGCCGAGTCTTCGGTTGCCGAGTCTTGGGTTGTCGAGCCTTGGGTTGTCGAATCCTCGGTGACGAGGTTCCGGGGTTCGAATTTTGGACGTCGAATACTTGGTCTGGGATTTCCGGTGTGGGGTCCTCGGTGTGGAGTTTTCGGGTGTTTAGGTTTCAGTGTTGGGTCCTCCTTTTCCTTTTTTCGGGTGTCGAGCCCTCGGGTGTCGAGGTTTTGGGTATCGAGGTTTTGGGTGTCGAGGTTTCCGGTGTCGAGATTACAGGTGTCGAGATTACGGGTGTCGAGATTTCGGGTGTCGAGGTTTCGAGTGTCGAGGTTTCGGGTGTCGAGGTTTTGGGTGTCGAATTTTCCATGTCGAATTTTCCATGTCGAATTTTCCATGTGGAGTTTTCGATCAGGAATTTTCGATGAGGAATCTTCGATGTTGAATTCTCGAGGTCGAATTTTTCAGGTCGAACTTTTGGTGTCGAATTTTTTATGTCGAATTTTCGACGTCGAATTTTCGATTTGGTGTATTCGGGTGTCGAGGTTTCGTTTCGGGTCTTCGTATGTGGGTCTTCGTGTGCCGAGTCTTCGGTTGTCGAGTCTTCGGTCATCGAGTCTTCGGTTGTCGAGTCTTCGGTTGTCGAGTCTTCGGTTGTCGAGTCTTCGGTTGGCGAGCCTTCGGTTGCCGAGCCTTCGGTTGCCGAGCCTTCGTTTGCCGAGCCTTCGGTTGCCGAGGCTTCGGTTGCCGAGCCTTCGGTTGCCGAGCCTTCCGTGCCGAGTCTTCGGTTGCCGAGCCTTCGGTTGCCGAGCCTTCGGTTGCCGAGTCTTGGGTTGCCGAGTCTTCGGTTGTCGAGTCTTCGGTTGTCGAGTCTTCGGTTGTCGAGTTTTCGGTTGTCGAGTCTTCGGTTTTCGAGTCTTCGGTTGACGAGTCTTCGCTTGCAGAGTCTTCGGTTGCCGAGTCCTCGGTTGCCGAGTCTTCGGTTGCCGAGCCTTCGGTCGCCGAGCCTTCGATTGCCGAGTCCTCGGTTGCCGTGTCCTCGGTTGCCGAGTCTTCGGTTACCGAGTCTTCGGTTGCCCAGTCTTCGGTTGCCGTGTCTTCGGTGGCCGAGTCTTCGGTTTCCGAGTCTTCGGTTGCCGAGTCTTCGGTCGCCGAATCTTCGGTTGCCGAGTCTTCGGTTGCCGAGTCTTCGGTTGCCGAGTCTCCGGTCGCCGAACCTTCGGCCGCCGAGTCTGCGGTCGCCGATACTTCGGTCGCCAAGTCTTCGGTTGCCGAGTCTTGGGTTGTCGAGGCTTCGGTTGTAGAGTCTTCGGTTGTCGAGTCTTCGGTTGGCGAGCCTTCGGTTGCCGAGCCTTCTCTTGCCGAGCCTTCGGTTGCCGAGTCTTCGGTTGCCGAGCCTTCGGTTGCCGAGCCTTCGGTGCCGAGTCTTCGGTTGCCGAGCCTTCGGTTGCCGAGCCTTCGGTTGCCGAGTCTTCGGTTGCCGAGCCTTCGGTTGCCGAGCCTTCGGTTGCCGAGTCTTCGGTTGCCGAGCCGACGGTTGCCGAGCCTTCGGTTGCCGAGCCTTCGGTTGCCGAGCCTTCGGTTGCCGAGCCTTTGGTTGTCGAGTCTTCGGTTGGCGAGTCTTCGGTTGCCGAGTCTATAGTTGACGAGCCTTCGGTTGTCGAGCCTTCGGTTGTCGAGCCTTCGGTTGTCGAGCCTTCGGTTGTCGAGTCTTCGGTTGTGGAGTCTTCGGTTGTCGAGCCTTCGGTTGCCGAGCCTTCGGTTGCCGAGCCTTCGGTTGCCGAGCCTTCGGTTGCCGAGCCGTCGGTTGCCGAGCCTTCGGTTGCCGAGCCTTTGGTTGCCGAGCCTTCGGTTGCCGATCCTTCGGTTGCCGAGCCTTCGTTTGCCGAGCCTTCGGTTCCAGAGTCATCAGTTGCCGAGCCTTCGGTTGCCGAGCCTACGGTTGCCAAGTCTTCGGTTGCCGAGTGTTCGGTTGCCGAGTCTTCGGTTGCCAAGTCTTCGGTTGCCGAGTCTTCGGTTACCGAGCCTTCGGTTGCCGAACCTTCGTTTGCCGAGCCTTCGGTTGCCGTGTCTTCGGTGGCCGAGTCTTCGGTTTCCGAGTCTTCGGTTGCCGAGTCTTCGGTCGCCGAATCTTCGGTTGCCGAGTCTTCGGTTGCCGAGTCTTCGGTTGCCGAGTCTCCGGTCGCCGAACCTTCGGCCGCCGAGTCTGCGGTCGCCGATACTTCGGTTGCCAAGTCTTCGGTTGCCGAGCCTTCGGTTGCCGAGCCTTCGGTGCCGAGTCTTCGGTTGCCGAGTCTTCGGTCGCCGCGTCTTCGGTCGCCGAGTCTTCGGTCGCCGAGCCTTCGGTCGCCGAGCCTTCGGTCGCCGAGTCTTTGGTTGCCTAGTCTTCGGTTGCCGAGTCTTCGGTTGCCGAGTCTTCGGTTGCCGAGTCATCGGTTGCCAAGTCTTCGGTTGCCGAGTCTTCGGTTGCCGAGTCTTCGGTTGCCGAGTCTTCGGTTGCCGAGCCTTCGGTTGACGAGCCTTCGGTCTTCGAGCCTTCGGTTGTCGTGCCTTCGGTTGTCGAGCCTTCGGCTGTCGAGCCTTCGGTTGCCGAGCCTTCGGTTGCCGAGCCTTCGGTTGCCGAGCCTTCGGTTGCCGAGCCTTCGGTTGCCGTGCCTTCGGTTGCCGAGCTTTCGGTTGCCGAGCCTTTGGTTGCCGAGTCTTCGATTGCCGAGCCTTCGGTTGCCAAGCCTTCGGTTGCCGAGTCTTCGGTTGCCGAGTCTTCGGTTGCCGAGTCTTCGGTTGCCGAGTCTTCGGTTGCCGAGTCTTCGGTTGCCGACTCTTCGGTTGCCGAGTCTTGGGTTGCCGAGCCTTCGGTTGACGAGCCTTCGGTCTTCGAGCCTTCGGTTGTCGAGCCTTCGGTTGTCGAGCCTTCGGTTGTCGAGTCTTCGGCTGTCGAGTCTTCGGTTGTCGAGCCTTCGGTTGTCGAGCCTTCGGTTGCCGAGCCTTCGGTTGCCGCGTCTTCGGTCGCCGAGTCTTCGGTCGCCGAGCCTTCGGTCGCCGAGCCTTCCGTCGCCGAGCCTTCGTTCGCCGAGTCTTTGGTTGCCGAGTCTTCGGTTGCCGAGTCTTCGGTTGCCGAGTCTTCGGTTGCCGAGTCTTCGGTTGCCGAGTCTTCGGTTGCCGAGTCTTCGGTTGCCGAGTCTTCGGTTGCCGAGTCTTCGGTTGCCGAGTCTTCGGGTGTCGAGATTTCGGTCGCCGAGTCTTCGGTGGCCGAATCTTCGGTTGCCGAGTCTTCGGTTGTCGAGTCCTCGTTTGTCGAGTCCTCGGTTGTCGAGCCTTCGGTTGTCGAGCCTTCGGTTGTCGAGCCTTCGGTTGTCGAGCCTTCGGTTGTCGAGTCTTCGGTTGTCGAGTCTTCGGTTGCCGAGTCTTCGGTTGCCGAGTCTTCGGTTGCCGAGTCTTGGGTTGTCGAGCCTTGGGTTGTCGAATCCTCGGTGACGAGGTTCCGGGGTTCGAATTTTGGACGTCGAATACTTGGTCTGGGATTTCCGGTGTGGGGTCCTCGGTGTGGAGTTTTCGGGTGTTTAGGTTTCAGTGTTGGGTCCTCCTTTTCCTTTTTTCGGGTGTCGAGCCCTCGGGTGTCGAGGTTTTGGGTATCGAGGTTTTGGGTGTCGAGGTTTCCGGTGTCGAGATTACAGGTGTCGAGATTACGGGTGTCGAGATTTCGGGTGTCGAGGTTTCGAGTGTCGAGGTTTCGGGTGTCGAGGTTTTGGGTGTCGAATTTTCCATGTCGAATTTTCCATGTCGAATTTTCCATGTGGAGTTTTCGATCAGGAATTTTCGATGAGGAATCTTCGATGTTGAATTCTCGAGGTCGAATTTTTCAGGTCGAACTTTTGGTGTCGAATTTTTTATGTCGAATTTTCGACGTCGAATTTTCGATTTGGTGTATTCGGGTGTCGAGGTTTCGTTTCGGGTCTTCGTATGTGGGTCTTCGTGTGCCGAGTCTTCGGTTGTCGAGTCTTCGGTCATCGAGTCTTCGGTTGTCGAGTCTTCGGTTGTCGAGTCTTCGGTTGTCGAGTCTTCGGTTGGCGAGCCTTCGGTTGCCGAGCCTTCGGTTGCCGAGCCTTCGTTTGCCGAGCCTTCGGTTGCCGAGGCTTCGGTTGCCGAGCCTTCGGTTGCCGAGCCTTCCGTGCCGAGTCTTCGGTTGCCGAGCCTTCGGTTGCCGAGCCTTCGGTTGCCGAGTCTTGGGTTGCCGAGTCTTCGGTTGTCGAGTCTTCGGTTGTCGAGTCTTCGGTTGTCGAGTTTTCGGTTGTCGAGTCTTCGGTTTTCGAGTCTTCGGTTGACGAGTCTTCGCTTGCAGAGTCTTCGGTTGCCGAGTCCTCGGTTGCCGAGTCTTCGGTTGCCGAGCCTTCGGTCGCCGAGCCTTCGATTGCCGAGTCCTCGGTTGCCGTGTCCTCGGTTGCCGAGTCTTCGGTTACCGAGTCTTCGGTTGCCCAGTCTTCGGTTGCCGTGTCTTCGGTGGCCGAGTCTTCGGTTTCCGAGTCTTCGGTTGCCGAGTCTTCGGTCGCCGAATCTTCGGTTGCCGAGTCTTCGGTTGCCGAGTCTTCGGTTGCCGAGTCTCCGGTCGCCGAACCTTCGGCCGCCGAGTCTGCGGTCGCCGATACTTCGGTCGCCAAGTCTTCGGTTGCCGAGTCTTGGGTTGTCGAGGCTTCGGTTGTAGAGTCTTCGGTTGTCGAGTCTTCGGTTGGCGAGCCTTCGGTTGCCGAGCCTTCTCTTGCCGAGCCTTCGGTTGCCGAGTCTTCGGTTGCCGAGCCTTCGGTTGCCGAGCCTTCGGTGCCGAGTCTTCGGTTGCCGAGCCTTCGGTTGCCGAGCCTTCGGTTGCCGAGTCTTCGGTTGCCGAGCCTTCGGTTGCCGAGCCTTCGGTTGCCGAGTCTTCGGTTGCCGAGCCGTCGGTTGCCGAGCCTTCGGTTGCCGAGCCTTCGGTTGCCGAGCCTTCGGTTGCCGAGCCTTTGGTTGTCGAGTCTTCGGTTGGCGAGTCTTCGGTTGCCGAGTCTATAGTTGACGAGCCTTCGGTTGTCGAGCCTTCGGTTGTCGAGCCTTCGGTTGTCGAGCCTTCGGTTGTCGAGTCTTCGGTTGTGGAGTCTTCGGTTGTCGAGCCTTCGGTTGCCGAGCCTTCGGTTGCCGAGCCTTCGGTTGCCGAGCCTTCGGTTGCCGAGCCTTCGGTTGCCGAGCCGTCGGTTGCCGAGCCTTCGGTTGCCGAGCCTTTGGCTGCCGAGCCTTCGGTTGCCGATCCTTCGGTTGCCGAGCCTTCGTTTGCCGAGCCTTCGGTTCCAGAGTCATCAGTTGCCGAGCCTTCGGTTGCCGAGCCTACGGTTGCCAAGTCTTCGGTTGCCGAGTGTTCGGTTGCCGAGTCTTCGGTTGCCAAGTCTTCGGTTGCCGAGTCTTCGGTTACCGAGCCTTCGGTTGCCGAACCTTCGTTTGCCGAGCCTTCGGTTGCCGAGCCTTCGGTTGCCTAGCCTTTGGTTGCCGAGTCTTCGGTCGCCGCGTCTTCGGTCGCCGAGTCTTCGGTCGCCGAGCCTTCGGTCGCCGAGCCTTCGGTCGCCGAGTCTTTGGTTGCCTAGTCTTCGGTTGCCGAGTCTTCGGTTGCCGAGTCTTCGGTTGCCGAATCATCGGTTGCCAAGTCTTCGGTTGCCGAGTCTTCGGTTGCCGAGTCTTCGGTTGCCGAGTCTTCGGTTGACGAGCCTTCGGTCTTCGAGCCTTCGGTTGTCGTGCCTTCGGTTGTCGAGCCTTCGGCTGTCGAGCCTTCGGTTGCCGAGCCTTCGGTTGCCGAGCCTTCGGTTGCCGAGCCTTCGGTTGCCGAGCCTTCGGTTGCCGTGCCTTCGGTTGCCGAGCTTTCGGTTGCCGAGCCTTTGGTTGCCGAGTCTTCGATTGCCGAGCCTTCGGTTGCCAAGCCTTCGGTTGCCGAGTCTTCGGTTGCCGAGTCTTCGGTTGCCGAGTCTTCGGTTGCCGAGTCTTCGGTTGCCGAGTCTTCGGTTGCCGAGTCTTCGGTTGCCGAGTCTTGGGTTGCCGAGCCTTCGGTTGACGAGCCTTCGGTCTTCGAGCCTTCGGTTGTCGAGCCTTCGGTTGTCGAGCCTTCGGTTGTCGAGTCTTCGGCTGTCGAGTCTTCGGTTGTCGAGCCTTCGGTTGTCGAGCCTTCGGTTGCCGAGCCTTCGGTTGCCGCGTCTTCGGTCGCCGAGTCTTCGGTAGCCGAGCCTTCGGTCGCCGAGCCTTCAGTCGCCGAGCCTTCGTTCGCCGAGTCTTTGGTTGCCGAGTCTTCGGTTGCCGAGTCTTCGGTTGCCGAGTCTTCGGTTGCCGAGTCTTCGGTTGCCGAGTCTTCGGTTGCCGAGTCTTCGGTTGCCGAGTCTTCGGTTGCCGAGTCTTCGGTTGCCGAGTCTTCGGGTGTCGAGATTTCGTGCGCCGAGTCTTCGGTTTCCGAGTCCTCGGTGGCCGAATCCTCGGTTGCCGAGTCTTCGGTTGTCGAGTCCTCGTTTGTTGAGTCCTCGGTTGTCGAGCCTTCGGTTGTCGAGCCTTCGGTTGTCGAGCCTTCGGTTGCCGAGCCTTCGGTTGTCGAGCCTTAGGTTGTCGAGTCTTCGGTTGCCGAGTCTTCGGTTGCCGAGTCTTCGGTTGCCGAGTCTTCGGTTGCCGAGTCTTCGGTTGACGAGTCTTCGGTTGCCGAGTCTTCGGTTGCCGAGTCTTCGGTTGCCGAGCCTTCGGTGGCCGAACCTTCGTTTGCCAGGCCTTCGGTTGCCGAGCCTTCGTTTGCCTGGCCTTCGTTTGCCGAGCCTTCGGTTGCCGAGCCTTCGGCTGCCTAGCCTTCGGTTGCCTAGCCTTCGGTCGCCGAGTCTTCGGTCGCCGAGTCTTCGGTCGCCGAGTCTTCAGTCGCAGAGTCTTCGGTCGCCGAGCCTTCGGTCGCCAAGCCTTCGGTCGCCGAGCCTTCGGTCGCCGAGCCTTCGGTCGCCGAGCCTTCAATCGCCGAGCCTTCAATGGCCGAGCCTTCGGTCGCCGACTCTTCGGTTGCCGAGTCTTCGGTTGCCGAGTCTTCTGTTGCCGAGTCTTCGGTTGCCGAGTCTTCGGGCCCGAGTCTTCGGTTGTCGAGTCTTCGGTTGCCGAGTCTTCGGTTGCCGAGTCTTCGGTTGCCAAGTCTTCGGTTGCCGACCCTTCGGTTGCCGAGCCTTCGGTTGCCGAGCCTTCGGTTGCCGAGCCTTCGGTTGCCGAGCCTTCGGTTGCCGAGCATTCGGTTGCCGGGCCTTCGGTTGCCGAGACTTCGGTTGCCGAGTCTTCGGTTGCCGAGCCTTCGGTTACCGAGCCTTCGGTTGCCGAGTCTTCGGTTGCCGAGTCTTCGGTTGCCGAGCCTTCGGTTGCCGAGTCTTCGATTGCCGAGCCTTCGGTTGCCGAGCCTTCGGTTGCCGAGCCTTCGTTTGCCTAGCCTTTGGTTGCCGAGTCTTCGGTCACCGAGTCTTCGGTCACCGAGTCTTCGGACGCCGAGTCTTCGGTCGCCGAGTCTTCGGTCGCCGAGCCTTCGGTCGACGAGCCTTCGGTCGCCGAGTCTTCGGTCGCCGAGTCTTCGGTTGCCGAGTCTTCGGTTGCGACCCTTCGGTTGCCGAGTCTTCGGTTGCCGAGTCTTCGGGCTCGAGTCTTCGGTTGTCGAGTCTTCGGTCGCCGAGTCTTCGGTCGCCGAGTCTTCGGTTGCCGAGCCTTCGTTTGCCAGGCCTTCGGTTGCCGAGCCTTCATTTGCCTGGTCTTCGGGCTCGAGTCTTCGGTTGTCGAGTCTTCGGTTGCCGAGTCTTCGGTTGCCGAGCTTTCGGTTGCCGAACCTTCGTTTGCCAGGCCTTCGGTTGCCGAGCCTTCGTTTGCCTGGCCTTCGGTTGCAGAGCCTTTGGTTGCCGAGCCTTCGGTTGCCGAGCCTTCGGTTGCCGAGTCTTCGGTCGCCGAGTCTTCGGTCGCCGAGTCTTCGGTCGCCGAGTCTTCGGTCGCCGAGCCTTCGGTCGCCGAGCCTTCGGTCGCCGAGCCTTCGGTCGCCGAGCCTTCGGTCGCCGACTCTTCGGTTGCCGAGCCTTTGGTTGCCGAGCCTTCGGTTGCCGAGCCTTCGTTGCCGAGCCTTCGGTTGCCGAGCCTTCGGTCGCCGAGCCTTCGGTCGCCGAGTCTTCGGCCGCCGAGCCTTCGGTTGCCGAGCCTTCGGTTGCCGGGCCTTCGTTTGCCGAGCCTTCGGTTGCCGAGTCTTCGTGTGCCGAGTCTTCGGTTGTCGAGTCTTCGGTTGCCGAGTCTTCGGTTGTCGAGTCTTGGTTGTCGAGTCTTCGGTTGTCGAGTCTTCGGTTGCCGAGTCTTCGGTGGTCGAGTCTTCGGTGGTCGAGTCTTCGGTTGTCGAGCCTTCGGTTGTCGAGCCCTCGGTTGTCGAGCCTTCGGTTCTCGAGCCTTCGGTTGTCGAGCCTTGGGTTGTCGAGCCTTGGGTTGTCGAGACTTGGGTTGTCGAGTCTTCGGTTGTCGAGTCTTCGTTTGCCGAGTCTTCGGGTGCCGAGTCTTCGGTTGGCGAGTCTTCGGTTGGCGAATCTTCGGTTGCCTAGTCTTCGGTTGCCGAGTCTTCGGTTGCCGAGCCTTCGGTTGCCGAATCTTCGGTAGCCGAGTCTTCGGTTGCCGAGTCTTCGGTTGTCGAGTCTTCGGTTGTCGAGTCTTCGGTTGTCGAGTCTTCGGTTGTCGAGAATTCGGTTGTCGAGCCTTCGGTCGCCGAGCCTTCGGTCGCCGAGCCTTAGGTCGCCGAACCTTTGGTCGCCGAGCCCTCGGTCGCCCAGCCTTCAGTCGCCGAGCCTTCGGTCGCCGAGCCCTCGGTCGCCGAGCCTTCGGTCGCCGAGCCTTCGGTCGCCGAGCCCTCGGTCGCCGAGCCTTCGGTCGCCGAGCCTTCGGTCGCCGAATCTTCGGTTGCCGAGTCTTCGGTTGCCGAGCCTTCGGTTGCCGAGTCTTCGGTTGCCAGGCCTTCGGTTGCCGAACCTTCGTTTGCCAGGCCTTCGGTTGCCGAGCCTTCGTTTGCCTGGCCTTCGTTTACGAGCCTTCGGTTGCCGAGCCTTCGGTTGCCGAGCCTTGGGTTTCCTAGCCTTCGGTTGCCGAGTCTTTGGTCGCCGAGTCTTCTGTCGCCGAGTCTTGGGTCGCCGAGTCTTCGGTCGCCGAGTCTTCGGTCGCCGAGCCTTCGGTCGCCGAGCCTTCGGTCGCCGAATCTTCGGTTGCCGAGTCTTCGGTTGCCGAGCCTTCGGTTGCCGAGTCTTCGGTTGCCGAGCCTTCGGTTGCCGAACCTTCGTTTGCCAGGCCTTCGGTTGCCGAGCCTTCGTTTGCCTGGCCTTCGTTTACGAGCCTTCGGTTGCCGAGCCTTCGGTTGCCGAGCCTTCGGTTGCCGAGCCTTGGGTTTCCTAGCCTTCGGTTGCCGAGTCTTTGGTCGCCGAGTCTTCTGTCGCCGAGTCTTGGGTCGCCGAGTCTTCGGTCGCCGAGTCTTCGGTCGCCGAGCCTTCGGTCGCCGAGCCTTTGGTCGCCGAGCCTTCGGTCGCCGACTCTTCGGTTGCCGAGTCTTCGGTTGCCGAGTCTTCGGTTGCCGAGTCTTCTGTTGCCGAGTCTTCGGTTGCCGAGTCTTCGGGCCCGAGTCATCGGTTGTCGAGTCTTCGGTTGCCGAGTCTTCGGTTGCCGAGTCTTCGGTTACCGAGTCTTCGGTTGCCGAGCCTTCGGTTGCCGAGCCTTCGGTTGCCGAGCCTTCGGTTGCCGAGCCTTCGGTTGCCGAGCCTTCGGTCGCCGAGCCTTCGGTCGCCGAGTCTTCGGTCGCCGAGTCTTCGGCTGCCGAGCCTTCGGTTGCCGAGCCTTCGGTTGCCGAGCCTTCGTTTGCCGAGCCTTCGGTTGCCGAGTCTTCGTGTGCCGAGTCTTCGGTTGTCGAGTCTTCGGTTGTCGAGTCTTCGGTTGTCGAGTCTTCGGTTGTCGAGTCTTCGGTTGTCGAGTCTTCGGTTGTCGAGTCTTCGGTTGTCGAGTCTTCGGTTGTCGAGTCTTCGGTTGTCGAGTCTTCGGTTGTCGAGGCTTCGGTTGTCGAGTCTTCGGTTGCCGAGTCTTCGGTTGTCGATTCTTCGGTTGTCGAGTCTTCGGTTGCCGAGTCTTCGGTTGCCGATTCTTCGGTTGTCGAGCCTTCGGTTGCCGATTCTTCGTTTGCCGAGCCTTCGGTTGCCGAGCCTTCGGTTGCCTTGTCTTCGGTTGCCGAGCCGTCGGTTGCCGAGCCTTCGGTTGCCGAGCCTTCGGTTGCCGAGCCTTCGGTTGCCGAGCCTTCGGTTGTCGAGTCTTCGGTTGGCGAGTCTTTGTTTGCCGAGTCTTCGGTTGACGAGCCTTCGGTTGTCGAGCCTTCGGTTGTCGAGCCTTCGGTTGTCGAGTCTTCGGTTGTGGAGTCTTCGGTTGTCGAGCCTTCGGTTGTCGAGCCTTCGGTTGCCGAGCCTTCGGTTGCCGAGCCTTCGGTTGCCGAGCCTTCGGTTCCCGAGTCATCGGTTGCCGAGCCTTCGGTTGCCGAGCTTTCGGTTGCCAAGTCTTCGGTTGCCGAGTGTTCGGTTGCCGAGTCTTTGGTTGCCGAGTCTTCGGTTACCGAGCTTTCGGTTGCCGAACCTTCGTTTGCCGAGCCTTCGGTTGCCGAGCCTTCGGTTGCCTAGCCTTTGGTCGCCGAGTCTTCGGTCGCCGCGTCTTCGGTCGCCGCGTCTTCGGTCGCCGAGTCTTCGGTCGCCGAGCCTTCGGTCGCCGAGCCTTCGGTCGCCGAGTCTTCGGTTGCCGAGTCTTCGGTTGCCGAGTCTTCGGTTGCCGAGTCTTCGGTTGCCGAGTCTTCGGTTGCCGAGTCTTCGGTTGCCGAGTCTTCGGTTGCCGAGTCTTCGGTTGCCGAGTCTTCGGTTGCCGAGCCTTCGGTTGACGAGCCTTCGGTCTTCGAGCCTTCGGTTGTCGTGCCTTCGGTTGTCGAGCCTTCGGTTGCCGAGCCTTCGGTTGCCGAGCCTTCGTTTGCCGAGCCTTCGGTTGCCGAGCCTTCGGTTGCCGAGTCTTCGATTGCCGAGCCTTCGGTTGCCCAGCCTTCGGTTGCCGAGTCTTCGGTTGCCGAGTCTTCGGTTGCCGAGTCTTCGGTTGCCGAGTCTTCGGTTGCCGAGTCTTCGGTTGCCGAGTCTTCGGTTGCCGAGTCTTCGGTTGCCGAGTCTTCGGTTGCCGAGCCTCCGGTTGACGAGCGTTCGGTCTTCGAGCCTTCGGTTGTCGAGCCTTCGGTTGTCGAGCTTTCGGTTGTCGAGTCTTCGGCTGTCGAGTCTTCGGTTGTCGAGCCTTCGGTTGCCGAGCCTTCGGTTGCCGCGTCTTCGGTCGCCGAGCCTTCGGTCGCCGAGCCTTCGGTTGCCGAGCCTTCGTTTGCCGAGCCTTCGGTTGCCGAGTCTTCGTGTGCCGAGTCTTCGGTTGTCGAGTCTTCGGTTGTCGAGTCTTCGGTTGTCGAGTCTTCGGTTGTCGAGTCTTTGGTTGTCGAGTCTTCGGTTGTCGAGTCTTCCGTTGTCGAGTCTTCGGTTGTCGAGTCTTCGGTTGTCGAGTCTTCGGTTGTCGATTCTTCGGTTGTCGAGTCTTCGGTTGCCGAGTCTTCGGTTGCCGAGCCTTCGGTTGTCGTGCCTTCGTTTGCCGAGCCTTCGGTTGCCGAGTCTTCGTGTGCCGAGTCTTCGGTTGTCGAGTCTTCGGTTGTCGAGTCTTCGGTTGTCGAGTCTTCGGTTGTCGAGAATTCGGTTGTCGAGCCTTCGGTCGCCGAGCCTTCGGTCGCCGAGCCTTCGGTCGCCGAACCTTTGGTCGCCGAGCCCTCGGTCGCCCAGCCTTCAGTCGCCGAGCCTTCGGTCGCCGAGCCCTCGGTCGCCGAGCCTTCGGTCGCCGAGCCTTCGGTCGCCGAGCCCTCGGTCGCCGAGCCTTCGGTCGCCGAGCCTTCGGTCGCCGAATCTTCGGTTGCCGAGTCTTCGGTTGCCGAGCCTTCGGTTGCCGAGTCTTCGGTTGCCAGGCCTTCGGTTGCCGAACCTTCGTTTGCCAGGCCTTCGGTTGCCGAGCCTTCGTTTGCCTGGCCTTCGTTTACGAGCCTTCGGTTGCCGAGCCTTCGGTTGCCGAGCCTTGGGTTTCCTAGCCTTCGGTTGCCGAGTCTTTGGTCGCCGAGTCTTCTGTCGCCGAGTCTTGGGTCGCCGAGTCTTCGGTCGCCGAGTCTTCGGTCGCCGAGCCTTCGGTCGCCGAGCCTTCGGTCGCCGAATCTTCGGTTGCCGAGTCTTCGGTTGCCGAGCCTTCGGTTGCCGAGTCTTCGGTTGCCGAGCCTTCGGTTGCCGAACCTTCGTTTGCCAGGCCTTCGGTTGCCGAGCCTTCGTTTGCCTGGCCTTCGTTTACGAGCCTTCGGTTGCCGAGCCTTCGGTTGCCGAGCCTTCGGTTGCCGAGCCTTGGGTTTCCTAGCCTTCGGTTGCCGAGTCTTTGGTCGCCGAGTCTTCTGTCGCCGAGTCTTGGGTCGCCGAGTCTTCGGTCGCCGAGTCTTCGGTCGCCGAGCCTTCGGTCGCCGAGCCTTTGGTCGCCGAGCCTTCGGTCGCCGACTCTTCGGTTGCCGAGTCTTCGGTTGCCGAGTCTTCGGTTGCCGAGTCTTCTGTTGCCGAGTCTTCGGTTGCCGAGTCTTCGGGCCCGAGTCATCGGTTGTCGAGTCTTCGGTTGCCGAGTCTTCGGTTGCCGAGTCTTCGGTTACCGAGTCTTCGGTTGCCGAGCCTTCGGTTGCCGAGCCTTCGGTTGCCGAGCCTTCGGTTGCCGAGCCTTCGGTTGCCGAGCCTTCGGTCGCCGAGCCTTCGGTCGCCGAGTCTTCGGTCGCCGAGTCTTCGGCTGCCGAGCCTTCGGTTGCCGAGCCTTCGGTTGCCGAGCCTTCGTTTGCCGAGCCTTCGGTTGCCGAGTCTTCGTGTGCCGAGTCTTCGGTTGTCGAGTCTTCGGTTGTCGAGTCTTCGGTTGTCGAGTCTTCGGTTGTCGAGTCTTCGGTTGTCGAGTCTTCGGTTGTCGAGTCTTCGGTTGTCGAGTCTTCGGTTGTCGAGTCTTCGGTTGTCGAGTCTTCGGTTGTCGAGTCTTCGGTTGTCGAGGCTTCGGTTGTCGAGTCTTCGGTTGCCGAGTCTTCGGTTGTCGATTCTTCGGTTGTCGAGTCTTCGGTTGCCGAGTCTTCGGTTGCCGATTCTTCGGTTGTCGAGCCTTCGGTTGCCGATTCTTCGTTTGCCGAGCCTTCGGTTGCCGAGCCTTCGGTTGCCGAGCCTTCGGTTGCCTTGTCTTCGGTTGCCGAGCCGTCGGTTGCCGAGCCTTCGGTTGCCGAGCCTTCGGTTGCCGAGCCTTCGGTTGCCGAGCCTTCGGTTGTCGAGTCTTCGGTTGGCGAGTCTTTGTTTGCCGAGTCTTCGGTTGACGAGCCTTCGGTTGTCGAGCCTTCGGTTGTCGAGCCTTCGGTTGTCGAGTCTTCGGTTGTGGAGTCTTCGGTTGTCGAGCCTTCGGTTGTCGAGCCTTCGGTTGCCGAGCCTTCGGTTGCCGAGCCTTCGGTTGCCGAGCCTTCGGTTCCCGAGTCATCGGTTGCCGAGCCTTCGGTTGCCGAGCTTTCGGTTGCCAAGTCTTCGGTTGCCGAGTGTTCGGTTGCCGAGTCTTTGGTTGCCGAGTCTTCGGTTACCGAGCCTTCGGTTGCCGAACCTTCGTTTGCCGAGCCTTCGGTTGCCGAGCCTTCGGTTGCCTAGCCTTTGGTCGCCGAGTCTTCGGTCGCCGCGTCTTCGGTCGCCGCGTCTTCGGTCGCCGAGTCTTCGGTCGCCGAGCCTTCGGTCGCCGAGCCTTCGGTCGCCGAGTCTTCGGTTGCCGAGTCTTCGGTTGCCGAGTCTTCGGTTGCCGAGTCTTCGGTTGCCGAGTCTTCGGTTGCCGAGTCTTCGGTTGCCGAGTCTTCGGTTGCCGAGTCTTCGGTTGCCGAGCCTTCGGTTGACGAGCCTTCGGTCTTCGAGCCTTCGGTTGTCGTGCCTTCGGTTGTCGAGCCTTCGGTTGCCGAGCCTTCGGTTGCCGAGCCTTCGTTTGCCGAGCCTTCGGTTGCCGAGCCTTCGGTTGCCGAGTCTTCGATTGCCGAGCCTTCGGTTGCCCAGCCTTCGGTTGCCGAGTCTTCGGTTGCCGAGTCTTCGGTTGCCGAGTCTTCGGTTGCCGAGTCTTCGGTTGCCGAGTCTTCGGTTGCCGAGTCTTCGGTTGCCGAGTCTTCGGTTGCCGAGTCTTCGGTTGCCGAGCCTCCGGTTGACGAGCGTTCGGTCTTCGAGCCTTCGGTTGTCGAGCCTTCGGTTGTCGAGCTTTCGGTTGTCGAGTCTTCGGCTGTCGAGTCTTCGGTTGTCGAGCCTTCGGTTGCCGAGCCTTCGGTTGCCGCGTCTTCGGTCGCCGAGCCTTCGGTCGCCGAGCCTTCGGTTGCCGAGCCTTCGTTTGCCGAGCCTTCGGTTGCCGAGTCTTCGTGTGCCGAGTCTTCGGTTGTCGAGTCTTCGGTTGTCGAGTCTTCGGTTGTCGAGTCTTCGGTTGTCGAGTCTTCGGTTGTCGAGTCTTCCGTTGTCGAGTCTTCGGTTGTCGAGTCTTCGGTTGTCGAGTCTTCGGTTGTCGATTCTTCGGTTGTCGAGTCTTCGGTTGCCGAGTCTTCGGTTGCCGAGCCTTCGGTTGTCG
This sequence comes from Tenodera sinensis, assembly GCA_030765045.1. NCBI lineage: Eukaryota > Metazoa > Arthropoda > Insecta > Mantodea > Mantidae > Tenodera > Tenodera sinensis. Next base: position 364,849,287 of record CM060964.1, on the reverse strand, counting down.
TGCCTTCGGTTGCCGATTCTTCGGTTGCCGAGCCTTCGGATGCCGAGCCTTCAGTTGCCGAGCCTTCGGTTGCCGAGTCTTCGGTTGCCGAGCCGTCGGTTGTCGAGTCTTCGGTTGGCGAGTCTTCGGTTGCCGAGTCTTCGGTTGACGAGCCTTCGGTTGTCGAGCCTTCGGTTGTCGAGCCTTCGGTTGTCGAGTCTTCGGTTGTGGAGTCTTCGGTTGTCGAGCCTTCGGTTGTCGAGCCTTCGGTTGCCGAGCCTTCGGTTGCCGAGTCTTCGGTTACCGAGCCTTCGGTTGCCGAGCCGTCGGTTGCCGAGCCTTCGGTTGCCGAGCCTTCGGTTGCCTAGCCTTTGGTCGCCGAGTCTTCGGTCGCCGCGTCTTCGGTCGCCGCGTCTTCGGTCGCCGAGTCTTCGGTCGCCGAGCCTTCGGTCGCCGAGCCTTCGGTCGCCGAGTCTTGGGTTGCCGAGTCTTCGGTTGCCGAGTCTTCGGTTGCCGAGTCTTCGGTTGCCGAGTCTTCGGTTGCCGAGTCTTCGGTTGCCGAGTCTTCGGTTGCCGAGTCTTCGGTTGCCGAGTCTTCGGTTGCCGAGTCTTCGGTTGCCGAGTCTTCGGTTGTCGAGTCTTCGGTTGCCGAGCCTTCGGTTGACGAGCCTTCGGTCTTCGAGCCTTCGGTTGTCGAGCCTTCGGTTGTCGAGCCTTCGGTTGTCGAGTCTTCGGCTGTCGAGTCTTCGGTTGTCGAGCCTTCGGTTGCCGAGCCTTCGGTTGCCGCGTCTTCGGTCGCTGCGTCTTCGGTCGCCGAGCCTTCGGTTGTCGAGCCTTCGGTCGCCGAGTCTTTGGTTGCCGAGCCTTCGGTTGCCTAGCCTTTGGTCGCCGAGTCTTCGGTCGCCGCGTCTTCGGTCGCCGAGTCTTCGGTCGCCGAGCCTTCGGTCGCCGAGCCTTCGGTTGTCGTGCCTTCGGTTGTCGAGCCTTCGGTTGTCGAGCCTTCGGTTGCCGAGCCTTCGGTTGCCAAGCCTTCGGTTGCCGAGCCTTCGTTTGCCGAGCCTTCGGTTGCCGAGCCTTCGGTTGCCGAGTCTTCGATTGCCGAGCCTTCGGTTGCCGAGCCTTCGGTTGCCGAGTCTTCGGTTGCCGAGTCTTCGGTTGCCGAGTCTTCGGTTGCCGAGTCTTCGGTTGCCGAGTCTTCGGTTGCCGAGTCTTCGGTTGTCGAGTCTTCGGTTGCCGAGCCTTCGGTTGACGAGCCTTCGGTCTTCGAGCCTTCGGTTGTCGAGCCTTCGGTTGTCGAGCCTTCGGTTGTCGAGTCTTCGGCTGTCGAGTCTTCGGTTGTCGAGCCTTCGGTTGCCGAGCCTTCGGTTGCCGCGTCTTCGGTCGCTGAGTCTTCGGTCGCCGAGCCTTCAGTCGCCGAGCCTTCGGTCGCCGAGTCTTTGGTTGCCGAGTCTTCGGTTGCCGAGTCTTCGGTTGCCGAGTCTTCGGTTGCCGAGTCTTCGGTTGCCGAGTCTTCGGTTGCCGAGGCTTCGGTTGCCGAGTCTTCGGTTGCCGAGCCCCCGGTTGACGAGCCTTCGGTCTTCGAGCCTTCGGTTGTCGAGCCTTCGGTTGTCGAGCCTTCGGTTGTCGAGTCTTCGGCTGTCGAGTCTTCGGTTGTCGAGCCTTCGGTTGCCGAGCCTTCGGTTGCCGCGTCTTCGGTCGCTGAGTCTTCGGTCACCGAGCCTTCGGTCGCCGAGCCTTCGCTTGCCGAGCCTTCGTTTGCCGAGCCTTCGGTTGCCGAGTCTTCGTGTGCCGAGTCTTCGGTTGTCGAGTCTTCGGTTGTCGAGTGTTCGGTTGTCGAGTCTTCGGTTGTCGAGTCTTCGGTTGTCGAGTCTTCCGTTGTCGAGTCTTCGGTTGTCGAGTCTTCGGTTGTCGAGTCTTCGGTTGTCGAGTCTTCGGTTGTCGATTCTTCGGTTGCCGAGTCTTCGGTTGCCGAGCCTTCGGTTGTCGTGCCTTTGGTTGCCGATTCTTCGGTTGCCGAGCCTTCGGTTGCCGAGCCTTCGGTTGCCGAGCCTTCGGTTGCCGAGTCTTCGGTTGCCGAGCCGTCGGTTGCCGAGCCTTCGGTTGCCGAGCCTTCGGTTGCCGAGCCTTCGGTTGCCGAGCCTTCGGTTGTCGAGTCTTCGGTTGGCGAGTCTTCGGTTGCCGAGTCTTCGGTTGACGAGCCTTCGGTTGTCGAGCCTTCGGTTGTCGAGCCTTCGGTTGTCGAGTCTTCGGTTGTGGAGTCTTCGGTTGTCGAGCCTTCGGTTGCCGAGCCTTCGGTTGCCGAGCCTTCGGTTGCCGAGCCTTCGGTTGCCGAGCCTTCGGTTGCCGAGCCTTCGGTTCCCGAGTCATCGGTTGCCGAGCCTTCGGTTGCCGAGCCTTCGGTTTCCAAGTCTTCGGTTGCCGAGTGTTCGGTTGCCGAGTCTTCGGTTGCCGAGTCTTTGGTTGCCGAGTCTTCGGTTACCGAGCCTTCGGTTGCCGAACCTTCGTTTGCCGAGCCTTCGGTTGCCGAGCCTTCGGTTGCCTAGCCTTTGGTCGCCGAGTCTTCGGTCGCCGCGTCTTCGGTCGCCGCGTCTTCGGTCGCCGAGTCTTCGGTCGCCGAGCCTTCGGTCGCCGAGCCTTCGGTCGCCGAGTCTTTGGTTGCCGAGTCTTCGGTTGCCGAGTCTTCGGTTGCCGAGTCTTCGGTTGCCGAGTCTTCGGTTGCCGAGTCTTCGGTTGCCGAGTCTTCGGTTGCCGAGTCTTCGGTTGCCGAGTCTTCGGTTGCCGAGTCTTCGGTTGCCGAGCCTTCGGTTGACGAGCCTTCGGTCTTCGAGCCTTCGGTTGTCGTGCCTTCGGTTGTCGAGCTTTCGGTTGTGGAGCCTTCGGTTGCCGAGCCTTCGGTTGCCGAGCCTTCGGTTGCCGAGCCATCGTTTGCCGAGCCTTCGGTTGCTGAGCCTTCGGTCTTCGAGCCTTCGGTTGTCGTGCCTTCGGTTGTCGAGCCTTCGGTTGTCGAGCCTTCGGTTGCCGAGCCTTCGGTTGCCGAGTCTTCGGTTGCCGAGTCTTCGGTTGCCGAGTCTTCGGTTGCCGAGTCTTCGGTTGCCGAGTCTTCGGTTGCCGAGTCTTCGGTTGCCGAGCCTTCGGTTGACGAGCCTTCGGTCTTCGAGCCTTCGGTTGTCGAGCCTTCGGTTGTCGAGCCTTCGGTTGTCGAGTCTTCGGCTGTCGAGTCTTCGGTTGTCGAGCCTTCGGTTGCCGAGTCTTCGGTTGACCAGTCTTCGGTTGCCGAGTCTGCGGTTGCCGTATCTTCGGTTGCCGAGTCTGCGGTTGTCGAGTCCTCGGTTGCCGAGTCTTCGGTTGCCGAGTTTTCGGTTGCCGAGTCTTCGTCCGCCGAGTCTTCGGTCGCCGAGCCTTCGGTCGCTGAGCCTTCGGTCTCCGAGCCTTCGGTCGCCGAGCTCTAGGTCGCCGAGCCTTCGGTCGCCGAGCCTTCGGTCGCCGAGTCTTCGGTCGCCGAGTCTTCGGTTGCCGAGTATTCGGTTGCCGTGTCTTCGGTTGCCGAGTCTTCGGTTGCCGAGTCTTCGGTTGCCGAGTCTTCGGTTGTCGAGTCTTCGGTTGCCGAGTCTTCGGTTGCCGAGTCTTCGGTTGCCGAGTCTTCGGTTGACGAGTTTTCGGTTGCCGAGTCTTCGGTCGCCGAGCCTTCGGTCGCCGAGCCTTCGGTCTCCGAGCCTTCGGTCGCCGAGCCTTCGGTCGCCGAGCCTTCGGTTGGCGAGCCTTCGGTCGCCGAGTCTTCGGTCGCCGAGTCTTCGGTTGCCGAGTCTTCGGCTGCCGAGTCTTCGGTTGACCGGTCTTCGGTTGCCGAGTCTTCGGTTGCCGAGTCTTCGGTTGCCGAGTATTCCGTTGCCGAGTCTTCGGTTGCCGAGTCTTCGGTTGCCGAGTCTTCGGTTGCCGAGTTTTCGGTTGCCGAGTCTTCGGTTGCCGAGTATTCCGTTGCCGAGTCTTCGGTTATCGAGTCTTCGATTGCCGAGTCTTCGGTTGCCGAGTCTTCGGTTGCCGAGTCTTCGGTCGCCGAGCCTTCGGTCGCCGAGCCTTCGGTCGCCGAGCTCTAGGTCGCCGAGTCTTCGGTCGCCGAGTCTTCGGTTGCCGAGTCTTCGGCTGCCGAGTCTTCGGTTGACCGGTCTTCGGTTGCCGAGTCTTCGGTTGCCGAGGCTTCGGTTGCCGAGTCTTCGGTTGCCGAGTATTCCGTTGCCGAGTCTTCGGTTGCCGAGTCTTCGGTTGCCGAGTCTTCGGTTGCCGAGTCTTCGGTTGCCGAGTCTTCGGTTGCCGAGTCTTCGGTTGCCGAGTCTTCGGTTGCCGAGTCTTCGGTTGCCGAGTCTTCGGTTGCCGAGTCTTCGGTTGCCGAGTCTTTGGTTGCCGAGTCTTGGGTTGTAGAATCCTCGGTGACGAGGTTCCGGGGTTCGAATTTTCGACGTCGAATTCTTGGTCTGGTATTTCCGGTGTGGGGTCCTCGGTATGGAGTTTTCGGGTGTTGAGCTTTCGGTGTTGAATCCTCCGTTTCCTTTTTTCGGGTGTCGAGCCCTCGGGTGTCGAGGTTTTGGGTATCGAGGTTTTCGGTGTCGAGGTTTCCGGTGTCGAGATTACGGGTGTCGAGATTACGGGTGTCGAGATTTCGGGTGTCGAGGTTTCGAGTGTGGAGTTTTCGGGTGTCGAATTTTCCATGTCGAATTTTCCATGTCGAGTTTACCGATCAGGAATTTTCGACAAGGAATTTTCGATGTTGAATTCTCGACGTCGAATTTTTAAAGTCGATATTTTGGTGTCGAATTTTCGACGTCGAATTTTCGATTTGATGTATTCGGGTGTGGAGGTTTCGTTTCGGGTCTTCGTATGTGGGTCTTCGTGTGCCGAGTCTTCGGGCTCGAGTCTTCGGTTGTCGAGTCTTCGTTTGTCGAGTCTTCGGTTGTCGAGTCTTCGGTTGTCGAGTCTTCGGTTGTCGAGTCTTCGGACGACGAGCCTTCGGTCGCCGAGCCTTCGGTTGCCGAGCCTTCGGTCGACGAGCCTTCGGTCGCCGAGCCTTCGGTCGCCGAGCCTTCGGTCGCCGAGCCTTCGGTCGCCGTGTCTTCGGTCGCCGAGTCTTTGGTCGCCGAGTCTTCGGTTGCCGAGTCCTCGGTTGCCGAGTCTTCGGTTGCCGAGTCTTGGGTTGCCGAGTCTTCGGTTGTCGAGCCTTCGGTTGTCGAGCCTTCGGTTGTCGAGCCTTCGGTTGCCGAGTATTCGGTGGCCGAGTCTTCGGTCGCCGAGCCTTCGGTCTCGAGCCTTCGGTCGCCGAGCCTTCGGTCGCCGAGCCTTCGGTCGCCGAGTCATCGGTCGCCAAGCCTTTGGTCGCCGAGCCTTTGGTCGCCGAGCCTTCGGTCGCCGAGTCTTCGGTTGCCGAGTCTTCGGTTGCCGAGTCTTCCGTTGCCGAGTCTTCGGTTGCCGAGTCTTCGGTTGCCGAGTCTTCGGTTGTCGAGCCTTCGGTTGTCGAGCCTTCGGTTGTCGAGCCTTCGGTTGCCGAGTCTTCCGTTGCCGAGTCTTCGGTTGCCGAGCCTTCGGTCGCCGAGTCTTCGGTCGCCGAGTCTTCGGTTGCCGAGTCTTCGGTTGCCGAGGATTCGGTTGCCGAGTCTTCGGTTGCCGAGTCTTCGGTTGCCGAGTCTTCGGGTGCCGAGTCTTCGGTTGCCGAGTCTTCGGTTGCCGAGTCTTCGGTTGCCGAGTCTTCGGTTGTCGAGTCTTCGGTTGCCGAGTCTTCGGTTGCCGAGTCTTCGGTGGCCGGGTCTTCGGTTGCCGCTGCCGCTTGTGTCGCTGCCGTAGTTGCCGTTGCCGCTGCCATTGTTGCCGTTGCCGCTGCCGTTGTTGCCGTTGTTACCGTTGTTGCCGTTGTAACCGTTGTTGCCGTTGTTACCGTTGCCGTTGTTGCCGCTGCTGCTCTCGGCGCTGCCGCTGCCGTTGTTGCCATTGTTGCGGTTGTTGCCGTTGTTGCCGTTGTTGCCGTTGACGTTGCCGCTGTTGGCGCCGCCGCTCCCGCCGCCGCTGCTCCTGCCGCTGTCGCCGCTGCCGTTGTTGCCGTTATTGCCGTTGCCGCTGCCGTTGTTGCCGTTGTTGTCGTTTTTGCCGTTGACGCCGTTGTTGCCGTTGCCGTTGCCGGTTACGTTGCCGTTGCCGTTGTTGCAGTAGCCGCTGCCGTTGTTACCGTTGCCGCTGCCGTTGTTGCCGTTGCCGCTGCCGTTGTTGCCGTTACTTCTGCCGTTGTTGCCGTTGCCGCTTCCGTTGTTGCCGTAGTTGCCGTTGCCGCTGCCATTGTTGCCGTTGCCGCTGCCGTTGTTGCCGTTGTTGCCGTTTCCGCTGTTGCCGCTGCCGCCGTTGCCGTTGCCGTTGGCGTTGTTGCCGTCGCCGTTGTTGCCGTTGCCGTTGGCGTTGTTGCCCTTGCCGCTGTCGCCGCTGCCGTTGTTGCCGTTGCCGTATCCGTTGTTGCCGTTGCCGCTGCCCTTGTTGCCGTTGTTGCCGTTGTGACCGTTGTTGCCGTTGGCGCCGTTGTTGCCGTTGTTGCCGATGTTAGCGTTGTTGCCGCCGCCGCTGTTCCCGTTGTTTCCGTTGCCGCTGCCGTTGTTGCCGTTGTTGCCGTTGCCGCTACCGTTGTTGCCGTTGTTGCCGTTGCCGCTGCCGTTGTTCCCGTTGTTGCCGTAGCCACTGCCATTGTTGCCGTTGACGCTGCCGTTGTTACCGTTGTTGCCATTGTTGCCGTTCTTACCGTTGCGGTTGCCGTTGTTGCCGTGGCCGTAGTTGCTGTTGCCGCTGCCACTGTTGCCGTTGCCGCCGCCGTTGTTGCCATTGTTACCGTTGTTGCATTGTTGCCGTTGTTGTCGTTACCGTTGATGCCGTTGCCGCTGTATCCGCCGCCGCCGTCGCTGCCGCTGCCGCTTGTGTCGCTGCCGTTGTTGCCGTTGCCGCTGCCGGTGTTGCCGTTGCCGCTGATGTTGCCGATGCCGTTGTTGCCGCTGTCGCCGCTGCCGTTGTTGCCGCTGCCGTTGTTGCCGTTGTTGCCGTTGCCGCTGCCGTTGTTGCCGTTGCCACTGCCGTTGTTGCCGTAGTTGCCGTTGCCGCTGCCATTGTTGCCGTTGCCGCTGCCGTTGTTGCCGTTGCCGCTGTTGCCGCTGCCGTTGCCGTTGATGCCGTTTCCGCTGTTGCCGCCGCCGTTGCCGCTGTCGCCGCTGCCGTTGTTGCCCTTGTAGCCGGTGCCGCTGCCGTTGTTGCCATAGCTGCTGCCGTTGTTGCCGTTGTTGCCGTTGCCGCTGCCGTTGTTGTCGTTGTTGCCGTTGCCGCTGCCGTTGTTGCCGTTTCCGCTTCCGTTGTTGCCGCTGTCGCCGCTGCCGTTGTTGCCGTTGTTGCCGTTGTTGCCGTTGCCGCTGCCGTTGTTGCCGTAGCCGCTGCCGTTGTTGCCGTTGTTGCCGTTGTTGCCGTTGCCGCTGCCGTTGGTGCCGTTGCCGCTGCCGTTCTTGCCGTTGCCGCTGTTGCCGCTGCCGTTGCTGCCGTTGCCGTTGCCGTTGTTGTCGTTGCCGCTGTCGCCGCTGCCGTTGTTGCCGTTGCCGTTGTTGCCGCTTCCGCTGCCATTGTTGCCGTTGACTCTGCCGTTGTTACCGTTGTTGCCATTTTTTGCCGTTCTTACCGTTGTTGCCGTTGCCGTTGTTGCCGTTGCCGTAGTTGTCGTTGCCGCCGCCAATGTTGCCGTTGCGGCTGCCGTTGTTGCCGTTGCCGCTGCCGTTGTTGCGTTTGTTGCCGTTGCCGCTGCCGTTGTTGCCCTGCCGCTGCCGTTGTTGCCGCTGTCGCCGCTGCCGTTGTTGCCGTTGCCGCTGTCGCCGCTGCCGTTCTTACCGTTGTTGTCGTTGCCGCTGCCGTTGTTGCGTTGTTTCCGTTATTGCCGTTGCCGCTGCCGTTGTTTCCCTTGCCGCTGCCGTTGTTTCCCTTGCCGCTGCCGTTGTTGCCGTTACCGCTGCCGTTGTTGCCGTTGCCGCTGCCGTTGTTGCCGTTGTCTCCGTTGCCGTTGTTGCCGTTGTTACCGTTGTTGCCTTTGTAATCGTTTTTGCCGTTGTTACCGTTGCCGTTGTTGGCGCTGCCGCTGTCGGCGCTGCCGCTGCCGTTGTTGCCGTTGTTGCCATTGTTGCGGTTGTTGCCGTTGTTGCCGTTGTTGCAGTTGACGTTGCCGCTGTTGGCGCTGCCGCTCCCGCCGCCGCTGCTCCTGCCGCTGTCGGCGCTGCCGTTGTTGCCGTTATTGCCGTTGCCGCTGCCGTTGTTGCCGTTGATGTCGTTTTTGCCGTTGGCGCCGTTGTTGCCGTTGCCGGTTACGTTGCCGTTGCCGTTGTTGCAGTAGCCGCTGCCGTTGTTACCGTTGCCGCTGCCGTTGTTGCCGTTGCAGCTGCCGTTGTTGCCGTTACTTCTGCCGTTGTTGCCGTTGCCGCTGCCGTTGTTGCCGTAGTGGCCGTTGCCGCTGCCTTTGTTGCCGTTGCCGCTGCCGTTGTTGCCGTTGTTGCCGTTGCCGCTCTTGCCGCTGCCGTTGTTGCCGTTGCCGTTGGCGTTGTTGCCGCTGCCGTTGTTGCCGTTGCCGTTGGCGTTGTTGCCCTTGCCGCTGTCGCCCTGCCGTTGTTACCGTTGCCGTATCCGTTGTTGCCGTTGCCGCTGCCCTTGTTGCCGTTGTTGCCGTTAAGACCGTTGTTGCCGTTGGCGCCGTTGTTGCCGTTGTTGCCGATGTTGCCGTTGTTGCCGCCGCCGCTGTTCCCGTTGTTTCCGTTGCCGCTGCCGTTGTTGCCGTTGTTGCCGTTGCCGCTGCCGTTGTTGCCGTTGTTGCCGTTGCCGCTGCCGTTGTTCCCGTTGTTGCCGTTGCCGCTGCCATTGTTGCCGTTGACGCTGCCGTTGTTACCGTTGTTGCCATTGTTGCCGTTCTTACCGTTGCGGTTGCCGTTGTTGCCGTGGCCGCAGTTGCCGTTGCCGCTGCTATTGTTTCCGTTGCCGCCGCCGTTGTTGCCATTGTTACCGTTGTAGCATTGTTGCCGTTGTTGTCGTTACCGTTGATGCCGTTGCCGCTGTATCCGCCGCCGCCGCCGCTGCCGCTGCCGCTTGTGTCGCTGCCGTTGTTGCCGTTGCCGCTGCCGGTGTTGCCGTTGCCGCTGATGTTGCCGATGCCGTTGTTGCCGCTGTCGCCGCTGCCGTTGTTGCCGTTGCCGCTGCCGTTGTTGCCGTTGCCGCTGCCGTTGTTGCCGTTGCCGCTGCCGTTGTTGCCGTAGTTGCCGTTGCCGCTGCCATTGTTGCCGTTGCCGCTGCCGTTGTTGCCGTTGCCGCTGTTGCCGCTGCCGTTGTTGCCGTTGCCGTTGGCGTTGTTGCCATTGCCGTTGTTGCCGCTGCCGTTGTTGCCGTTGCCGTTGGCGTTGTTGCCCTTGCCGCTGTCGCCGCTGTCGTTGTCGCCGTTGCCGTATCCGTTGTTGCCGTTGCCGCTGCCCTTGTTGCCGTTGTTGCCGTTGTGATCGTAGTTGCCGTTGGTGCCGTTGTTGACGTTGTTGCCGATGTTGCCGTTGTTGCCGCCGCCGCTGTTCCCGTTGTTTCCGTTGCCGCTGCCGTTGCCGCTGCCGTTGTTGCCGTTGTTGCCGTTTCCGCTGCCGTTGTTGCCGTTGTTGCCGTTGCCGCTGCCGTTGTTCCCGTTGTTGCCGTTGCCGCTGCCATTGTTGCCGTTGCCGCCGCCGTTGTTGCCATTGTTACCGTTGTTGCCATTGTTGCCGTTGTTGTCGGTGGCGTTGATGCCGTTGCCGCTGTTTCCGCCGCCGCCGCTGCCGCTGCCGCTTGTGTCGCTGCCGTTGTTGCGGTTGTCGCCGTTGCCGCTGCCGTTGCCGATGCCGTTGTTGCCGCTGTCGCCGCTGCCGTTGTTGCCGTTGCCGCTGCCGTTGTTGCCGTTGTTGCCGTTGCCGCTGTCGCCGCTGCCGTTGTTGCCGTTGCCGTTGCCGTTGTTGCCGTTGCCGCTGCCATTGTTGCCGTTTACGCTGCCGTTGTTACCGTTGTTGCCATTGTTGCCGTTCTTACCGTTGCAGTTGCCGTTGTTGCCGTGGCCGTAGTTGCCGTTGCCGCTGCCATTGTTGCCGTTGCCGCCGCCGTTGTTGCCGTTGTTACCGTTGTTGCCATTGTTGCCGTTATTCTCGTTGCCGTCGATGCCGTTGCCGCTGTTTCCGCCGCCGCCGCTGCCGCTGCCGCTTGTATCGCTGCCGTTGTTGCCGTTGCCGCTGCCGTTGCCGATGCCGTTGTTGCCGCTGTCGCCGCTGCCGTTGTTGCCGTTGTTGCCGTTGCCGCTGCCGTTGTTGCCGTTGTTGCAGTTGCCGTTGTTGCCGTTGCCGCTGTCGCCGCTCCCGTTGTTGCCGTTGCCGTTGTTGCCGTTGCCGCTGCCATTGTTGCCGTTGGTACCGTTGTTGCCATTGTTGCCGTTCTTACCGTTGTTGCCGTTGTTGCCCTTGCCGTAGTTGCCGTTGCCGCTGCCATTGTTGCCGTTGCCGCTGCCGTTGTTGCCGTTGTTACCGTTGTTGCCTTTGTTGCCGTTGTTGTTGCCGTGGTTGCCGTTGACGTTGCCGCTGTTGCCGCTGTTGCCGCCGCCGATGCCGCTGCCGTTGCCGCTGTTGCCGCCGCCGCTGCCGCTGCCGTTGTCGCCGCTGCCGTTGTTGCCGTTGCCGTTGTTGCCGTTGTTGCCGTTGTTGCCGTTGTTACCGTTGTTGCCTTTGTTGCCGTTGTTGTTGCCGTGGTTGCCGTTGACGTTGCCGCTGTTGCCGCCGCCGATGCCGCTGCCGTTGCCGCTGTTGCCGCCGCCGCTCCCTCCGCCGATGCCGCTGCCGCTGTCGCCGCTTCCGTTGTTGCCGTTATTGCAGTTGCCGCTGCCGTTGTTGCCGTTTTAGCCGTTGGCGCCGTTGTTGCCATTGCCGTTGCCGGTTACGTTGCCGCTGCCGTTGCCGTTGTTGCAGTAGCCCCTGCCGTTGTTGCCGTTGCCGCTGCCGTTGTTACCGTTGCCGCTGCCGTTGTTGCCGTTGCCGCTTCCGTTGTTGCCGTTGTTGCCGTTGTTTCCGTTGCCGCTGCCATTGTTGCCGTTGACGCAGCCGTCGTTACCGTTATTGCCATTGTTGCCGTTCTTACCGTTGCAGTTCCCGTTGTTGCCGTGGCCGTAGTTGCCGTTGCCGCTGCCATTGTTGCCGTTGCCGCTGCCGTTGTTGCCGTTCTTACCGTTGTTGCAATTGTTGCCGTTGTTGTCGTTGCCGTTGATGCCGTTGCCGTTGTTGCCGTTGCCGCTTCCGTTGTTGCCGTTGTTGCCGTTGTTTCCGTTGCCGCTGCCATTGTTGCCGTTGACGCAGCCGTCGTTACCGTTATTGCCATTGTTGCCGTTCTTACCGTTGCAGTTCCCGTTGTTGCCGTGGCCGTAGTTGCCGTTGCCGCTGCCATTGTTGCCGTTGCCGCTGCCGTTGTTGCCGTTCTTACCGTTGTTGCAATTGTTGCCGTTGTTGTCGTTGCCGTTGATGCCGTTGCCGTTGTTGCCGTTGCCGCTTCCGTTGTTGCCGTTGTTGCCGTTGTTTCCGTTGCCGCTGCCATTGTTGCCGTTGACGCAGCCGTCGTTACCGTTATTGCCATTGTTGCCGTTCTTACCGTTGCAGTTCCCGTTGTTGCCGTGGCCGTAGTTGTCGTTGCCGCTGCCATTGTTGCCGTTGCCGCTGCCGTTGTTGCCGTTCTTACCGTTGTTGCAATTGTTGCCGTTGTTGTCGTTGCCGTTGATGCCGTTGCCGCTGTTGCCGTCGCCGCTGCCGCTTGTGCCGCTGCCGTTGTTGCCGTTGCCGCTGCCGTTATTGCCGTTGCCGCTGCCGTTGTTGCCGTTGCCGCTGCCGCTGTCGCCGCTGCCGTTGTTGCCGTTGCCGCTGCCGTTGTTGCCGTTGTTGCCGTTGTTGCCGATGCCGCTCCCGTTGTTGCCGCTGTCGCCGCTGCCGTTGTTGCCGTTGCCGCTGCCGTTGTTGCCGTTGTTGCCGTTGTTGCCGTTGCCGCTGCCGTTGTTGCCATTGTTGCCGTTGCCGCTGCCGTTGTTGCCGTTGCCGCTGCCGTAGTTGCCGTTGTTGCCGTTGCCGCTGCCGTTGTTGCCGTTGCCGCTGCCGTTGTTGCCGCTGCCGTTGTTGCCGCTGCCGCTGCCTTTGTTGCCGTTGCCGCTGCCGTTGTTGCCGCTGTCCCCGCTGCCGTTGTTGCCGTTGCCGCTGCCGTTTTTGCCGTTGCTGCTGCCGTTGTTGCCGTTGTTGTCGTTGCCGCTGCCGTTGTTGCCGTTGCCGCTGCCGTTGTTGCCGTTGCCGCTGCCGTTGTTGCCGTTGTTGCCGTTGCCGCTGCCGTTGTTGCCGTTGCCGCTGCCGTTGTTGCCGTTGCCGCTGCCTTTGTTGCCGCTGTCGCCGCTGCCGTTGTTGGCGTTGTTGCCGTTGCCCCTGCCGTTGTTGCCGTTGCTGCTGCCGTTGTTGCCGTTGCCGCTGCCGATGCTGCCGTTGCCGCTACCGTTGTTGCCGTTGCCGCGGCCGTTGTTGCCGTTGTTGCCTTTGCCGCTGTTGCCGCTGCCGTTGTTGCCGTTGCTGCTGCCGTTGTTGCCGTTGCCCTTGCCGCTGTTGCCGCTGCCGTTGTTGCCGTTGCCGCTGTCGCCGCTGCAGGTGTTGCCGTTGCCGTTTTTGCCGTTGCCGCTGCCATTATTGCCGTTGACACTGCCGTTGTTACCGTTGTTGCCGTTGCCGTTGCCGTTGTTGCGGTTGCCGTAGTTGCCGTTGCCGTGCCATTGTGGCCGTTGCCGCTGCCGTTGTCGTCGCTGTTACCGTTGTTGCCATCGTTGCTGTTGTTGTCGTTGCCGTGGTTGCCGTTGATGCCGTTGCCGCTGTTGCCGCCGCCGGTGCCGCTGCCGCTGTCGCCGCTGCCATTGTTGCCGTTGGCGCTTCCGTTGTTGCCGTTGCCGCTACCGTTGTTGATGTTGTTGCCATTGCCGTTGCCGTTGTTGCCGTTGCTGCCGTTGTCGTTGTTGCCGTTGCTGCCGTTGCCGCTGCTGTTGTTGCCGTTGCCGTTGTTGCCGTTGCCGCTGTCGCCGCTGCCGTTGTTGCCGTTGTTGCCGTTGTTGCCGTTGCCGCTGTCGCTGTCGCCGCTGCCGTTGTTGCCGTTGTTGCCGTTGTTGCCGTTGCCGCTGCCATTGTTGCCGTTGTCGCAGCCGTTGTTACCGCTGTTGCCATTGTTGCCGTTCTTACCGTTGTTGCCGTTGCCGTAGTTGGCGTTGCCGCTGCTATTGTTGCCGTTGTTGGCGTTGTTACCGTTGTTGCCATTGTTGCCGTTGCCGTGGTTGCCGTTGCCGTTGCCGTTGCTGCCGTTGCCGCTGCCGCAGCCGCTTGTGCCGCTGCCGTTGTTGCCGTTGTTGCCGTTGTTGCCGTTGCCGCTGCCGTTGTTGCCGTTGTCGCTGCCGTTGCCGATGCCGTTGTTGCCGCTGTCGCCGCTGCCGTTGTTGCCGTTGTTGCCGTTGCCGCTTCCGTTGTTGCCATTGTTGCCGTTGCCGTTGTTGCCGTTGCCGTTGGCGTTGTTACCGTTGCCGCAGTCGCCGCTGCCGTTGTTGGCGTTGTTGCCATTGTTGCGGTTGGTGCCGTTGTTGCCGTTGTTGCCGTTGTTGCCGTTGTTGCCGTTGACGTTGCCGCTGTTCCCGCCGCCGCCGCTGCCGCTGCCGCTGTCGCCGTTTCCGTTGTTGCCGTTATTGCCGTTGCCGCTGCCGTTGTTGCCTCTTTGCCGTTTTTGCCGTTGGCGCCGTTGTTGCCGTTGCCGTTGCCGGTCACGTTGCCGTTGCCGTTGTTGCAGTAGCCGCTGCCGTTGTTGCCGTTGCCGCTGCTGTTCTTGCCGTTGCCGCTGCCGTTGTTGCCGTTGCCGCTGCCGTTTTTGCCGTTGTAGCCGTTGCCGCTGCCATTGTTGCCGTTGACGCAGCCGTTGTTACCGTTGTTGCCATTGTTGCCGTTCTTACCGTTTCAGTTGCCGTTGTTGCCGTGGCCGTTGTTGCCGTTGTTGCCGTTGCGGTAGTGGCCGCTGTCACCGTTGCCGATGTTGCCGCTGTTGCCGCCACCGCTGCCGCTGCCGTTGTCGCCGCTGCCGTTGTTGCCGTTGCCGTTATTGCCGTTGTTGCCATTGTTGTCGTTGTTGCCGTGGTTGCCGTTGTTGCCGTTGTAACCATTGTTGCCGTTGTTGAAGTTGCCGCTGGCGGTGTCGCCGCTGCCGCTGCCGTTGTTGCCGTTGTTGCCATTGTTGCGGTTGTTGCCGTTGTTGCGGTTGTTGCCGTTGACGTTGCCGCTGTTGTCGCCGCCGTTCCCGCCGCCGCTCCCGGCGCCGCTGCCGCTGTCGCCGCTGCCGTTGTTGCCGTTATTGCCGTTACCGCTGCCGTTGTTGCCGTTGTTGCCGTTTTTGCCGTTGGCGCCGTTGTTGCCATTGCCGTTGCCGGTTACGTTGCCGTTGCCGTTGTTGCAGTAGCCGCTGCCGTTGTTGCCGTTGCCGCTGCCGTTGTTGCCGTTGCCGCTGCCGTTGTTGCCCTTTCCGCTGCCGTAGTTGCCGTTGTGGCCGTTTTTGCCTTTGGCGCCGTTGTTGCCGTTGCCGTTGCCGGTTACGTTTCCGTTGCCGTTACCGTTGTTGCAGTTTCCGCTGCCGTTGTTGTCGTTGACGCTGCCGTTGTTGCCGTTGCCGCTGCCGTTGTTGCCGTTGCCGCTGCCGTTGTTGCCGTTGCCGCTGCCGTTGTTGCCGTTGTTGCCGTTGCCGCTGCCATTGTTGCCGTTGACGCTGCCGTTGTTACCGTTGTTGCCATTGTTGCCGTTGTTGCCGTTGCCGCTGCCGTTTTTTCCGTTGCCGCTGCCGTTGCTGCCGCTGTCGCCGCTGAAGTTGTTGCCGTTGCCGCTGCCGTTGTTGCCGTTGTTGCCGTTGTTGCCGTTGCCGTTATTGCCGTTGCCGCTGCCGTTGTTGCCGTTGTTGCCGTTTTTGCCGTTGGCGCCGTGGTTGCCGTTGCCGTTTACGTTGCCGTTGCCGTTTTTGCAGTTGCCGCTGCCGTTGTTGCCGTTGCCGCTGCCGTTGTTGCTGTTGCGGTTGCCGTTGTTGCCGTTGCCGTTGTCGCCGCTGCCGTTGTTGCCGTTGCCGTTGCCGTTGTTGCCGTTGCCGCTGTCGCCGCTACCGTTGCCGCTGTTGCCGCTGTTGCCAACGTCGCTGCCGCTGCCTTTGTCGCCGCTGCCGCTGTTGCCGTTGCCGTTCTTGCCGTTGTTGCGTTGTATCCGTTGTTGCCGTTGTTGCCGTTGACGTTGGCGCTGTTGCCGCCGCCGCTCCCGCCGCCGCTGCCGCTGTCGCCGCTGCCGTTGTTGCCGTTATTGCCGTTGCCGCTGCCGTTGTTGCCGTTGTTGCCGTTTTTGCCGTTGGCGCCGTTGTTGCCGTTGCCGGTTACGTTGCCGTTGCCGTTGTTGCAGCTGCCGCTGCCGTTGTTGCCGTTGCCACTGCCATTGTTGCCGTTGCCGCTGCCGTTGTTGCCGTTGTTGCCGTTGTTACCGTTGCCGCTGCCATTGTTGCTGTTGCCGCTGCCATTGTTGCCGTTGCCGCTGCCGTTTTTGCCGTTGTTACCGTTGTTGCCATTGTTGCCGTTGTGTCGTTGCCGTTGCCGCTGTTGCCGCCGCCGCTCCCGCTGCCGCTGTCGCCGCTGCCGTTGTTGCCGTTGTTCCCGTTGCCGCTGCCGTTGTTGCCGTTGCCGCTGCCGTTGTTGCCACCGCCGCTCCCGCTGCCGCTGTCGCCGCTGCCGTTGTTGCCGTTGTTGCCGTTGCCGCTGCCGTTGTTGCCGTTGCCGTTGTTGCCGTTGCCGCTGCCGTTGTTCCCGTGGTTGCCGTTGCCGCTGCCGTTGTTGCCGCTGTCGCTGCTGCCGTTGTTTCGGTTGCCGCTGCCGTTGTTGCCGTTTTTGCCGTTGCCGCTGCCGTTGTTGCCGTTGCCGCTGCCGTTGTTGCCGTTGTTGCCGTTGCGGTAGTGGCCGCTGTCGCCGATGCCGATGTTGCCGCTGTTGCCGCCGCCGTTGCCGCTGCCGTTGTCGCCGCTGCCGTTGTTGCCGTTGCCGTTCTTGCCGTTGTTGCCATTGTTGTCGTTGTTGCCGTGGTTGCCGTTGTTGCCGTTGTAACCGTTGTTGCCGTTGTAGAAGTTGCCGCTGGCGGTGTCGCCGCTGCCGCTGCCGTTGTTGGCGTTGTTGCCATTGTTGCGGTTGTTGCCGTTGTTGCCGTTGTTGCCGTTGACGTTGCCGCTGTTGTCGCCACCGTTCCCGCCGCCGCTCCCGGCGCCGCTGCCGCTGCCGCTGTCGCCGCTGCCGTTGTTGCCGTTATTGCCGTTGCCGCTGCCGTTGTTGCCGTTGTTGCCGTTTTTGCCGTTGGCGCCGTTGTTGTCATTGCCGTTGCCGGTTACCTTGCCGTTGCCGTTGTTGCAGTAGCCGCTGCCGTTGTTGCCGTTGCCGCTGCCGTTGTTGCCGTTGCCGCAGCCGTTGTTGCCCTTTCCGCTGCCGTAGTTGCCGTTGTGGCCGTTTTTGCCGTTGGCGCCGTTGTTGCCGTTGCCGTTGCCGGTTACGTTGCCGTTGCCGTTACCGTTGTTGCAGTTGCCGCTGCCGTTGTTGTCGTTGCCGCTGCCGTTGTTACCGTTGCCGCTGCCGTTGTTGCCGTTGCCGCTGCCGTTGTTGCCGTTGCCGCTGCCGTTGTTGCCGTTGTTGCCGTTTTTGCCGTTGGCGCCGTTGTTGCCGTTGCCGGTTACGTTGCCGTTGCCGTTGTTGCAGCTGCCGCTGCCGTTGTTGCCGTTGCCACTGCCATTGTTGCCGTTGCCGCTGCCGTTGTTGCCGTTGTTGCCGTTGTTACCGTTGCCGCTGCCATTGTTGCTGTTGCCGCTGCCATTGTTGCCGTTGCCGCTGCCGTTTTTGCCGTTGTTACCGTTGTTGCCATTGTTGCCGTTGTGTCGTTGCCGTTGATGCCGTTGCCGCTGTTGCCGCCGCCGCTCCCGCTGCCGCTGTCGCCGCTGCCGTTGTTGCCGTTGTTCCCGTTGCCGCTGCCGTTGTTGCCGTTGCCGCTGCCGTTGTTGCCACCGCCGCTCCCGCTGCCGCTGTCGCCGCTGCCGTTGTTGCCGTTGTTGCCGTTGCCGCTGCCGTTGTTGCCGTTGCCGTTGTTGCCGTTGCCGCTGCCGTTGTTCCCGTGGTTGCCGTTGCCGCTGCCGTTGTTGCCGCTGTCGCTGCTGCCGTTGTTTCGGTTGCCGCTGCCGTTGTTGCCGTTTTTGCCGTTGCCGCTGCCGTTGTTGCCGTTGCCGCTGCCGTTGTTGCCGTTGTTGCCGTTGCGGTAGTGGCCGCTGTCGCCGATGCCGATGTTGCCGCTGTTGCCGCCGCCGTTGCCGCTGCCGTTGTCGCCGCTGCCGTTGTTGCCGTTGCCGTTCTTGCCGTTGTTGCCATTGTTGTCGTTGTTGCCGTGGTTGCCGTTGTTGCCGTTGTAACCGTTGTTGCCGTTGTAGAAGTTGCCGCTGGCGGTGTCGCCGCTGCCGCTGCCGTTGTTGGCGTTGTTGCCATTGTTGCGGTTGTTGCCGTTGTTGCCGTTGTTGCCGTTGACGTTGCCGCTGTTGTCGCCGCCGTTCCCGCCGCCGCTCCCGGCGCCGCTGCCGCTGCCGCTGTCGCCGCTGCCGTTGTTGCCGTTATTGCCGTTGCCGCTGCCGTTGTTG
This sequence comes from Tenodera sinensis, assembly GCA_030765045.1. Lineage (NCBI taxonomy): Eukaryota > Metazoa > Arthropoda > Insecta > Mantodea > Mantidae > Tenodera > Tenodera sinensis. The sequence goes on along the minus strand of CM060964.1, from coordinate 364,831,542 downwards.
CCGTTGTTGCCGTTTTGCCGTTGGCGCCGTTGTTGTCATTGCCGTTGCCGGTTACCTTGCCGTTGCCGTTGTTGCAGTAGCCGCTGCCGTTGTTGCCGTTGCCGCTGCCGTTGTTGCCGTTGCCGCAGCCGTTGTTGCCCTTTCCGCTGCCGTAGTTGCCGTTGTGGCCGTTTTTGCCGTTGGCGCCGTTGTTGCCGTTGCCGTTGCCGGTTACGTTGCCGTTGCCGTTACCGTTGTTGCAGTTGCCGCTGCCGTTGTTGTCGTTGCCGCTGCCGTTGTTACCGTTGCCGCTGCCTTTGTTGCCGTTGCCGCTGCCGTTGTTGCCGTTGCCGCTGCTGTTGTTGCCGTTGTTGCCGTTGCCGCTGCCATTGTTGCCGTTGACGCTGCCGTTGTTACCGTTGTTGCCATTGTTGCCGTTGTTGCCGTTGCCGCTGCCGTTTTTGCCGTAGCCGCTGCCGTTGTTGCCGCTGTCGCCGCTGCCGTTGTTGTCGTTGCCGCTGCCGTTGTTGCCGTTGCCGCTGCCGTTGTTGCCGTTGCCGCTGCCGTTGTTGCCGTTGCCGCTGCTGTTGTTGCCGTTGTTGCCGTTGCCGCTGCCATTGTTGCCGTTGCCGCTGCCGTTGTTGCCGTTGTTGCCGTTTTTGCCGTTGGCGCCGTGGTTGCCGTTGCCGTTGCCGGTTACGTTGCTGTTGCCGTTTTTGCAGTTGCCGCTGCCGTTGTTGCCGTTGCCGCTGCCGTTGTTGCTGTTGCGGTTGCCGTTGTTGCCGTTGCCGTTGTCGCCGCTGCCGTTGTTGCCGTTGCAGTTGCCGTTGTTGCCGTTGCCGCTGTCGCCACTGCCGTTGCCGCTGTTTCCGCTGTTGCTGCCGTCGCCGCCGTCGATGCCGCTGCCTTTGTCGCCGCTGCCGCTGTTGCCGTTGCCGTTCTTGCCGTTGTTGCCGTGGTATCCGTTGTTGCCGTTGTTGCCGTTGACGTTGCCGCTGTTGCCGCCGCAGCTCCCGCCGCCGCTGCCGCTGTCGCCGCTGCCGTTGTTGCCGTTATTGCCGTTGCCGCTGCCGTTGTTGCCGTTGTTGCCGTTTTTGCCGTTGGCGCCGTTGTTGCCGTTGCCGGTTACGTTGCCGTTGCCGTTGTTGCAGCTGCCGCTGCCGTTGTTGCCGTTGCCACTGCCATTGTTGCCGTTGCCGCTGCCGTTGTTGCCGTTGCCGCTGCCGTTGTTGCCGTTGTTGCCGTTGTTGCCGTTGTTACCGTTGCCGCTGCCATTGTTGCCGTTGCCGCTGCCATTGTTGCCGTTGCCGCTGCCATTGTTGCCGTTGACGCTGCCGTTCTTACCGTTGTTGCCATTGTTGCCGTTCTTACCGTTGCAGTTGCCGTTGTTGCCGTGGCCGTAGTTGCCGTTGCCGCTGCCATTGTTGCCGTTGTCGCTGCCGTTTTTGCCGTTGTTACCGTTGTTGCCATTGTTGCCGTTGTGTCGTTGCCGTTGATGCCGTTGCCGCTGTTGCCGCCGCCGCTCCCGCTGCCGCTGTCGCCGCTGCCGTTGTTGCCGTTGTTCCCGTTGCCGCTGCCGTTGTTGCCGTTGCCGCTGCCGTTGTTGCCACCGCCGCTCCCGCTGCCGCTGTCGCCGCTGCCGTTGTTGCCGTTGTTGCCGTTGCCGCTGCCGTTGTTGCCGTTGCCGTTGTTGCCGTTGCCGCTGCCGTTGTTCCCGTGGTTGCCGTTGCCGCTGCCGTTGTTGCCGCTGTCGCTGCTGCCGTTGTTTCGGTTGCCGCTGCCGTTGTTGCCGTTTTTGCCGTTGCCGCTGCCGTTGTTGCCGTTGCCGCTGCCGTTGTTGCCGTTGTTGCCGTTGTTGCCGTTGCCGCTGCCGTTGTTGCCGTTGCCGCTGCCGTTGTTCCCGTGGTTGCCGTTGCCGCTGCCGTTGTTGCCGCTGTCGCCGCTGCCGTTGTTTCGGTTGCCGCTGCCGTTGTTGCCGTTGTTGCCGTTGCCGCTACCGTAGTGGCCGCTGTCGCCGCCGCCGTTGTTGCCGTTGCCGCTGCAGTTGTTGCCGTTGCCGTTGTTGCCGTTGCCGCTGTCGCCGCTGCCGTTGTTGCCGTTGCCGTTGTTGCCGTTGCCGCTGCCATTGTTGCCGTTGAAGCTGCCGTTGTTACCGTTGTTGCCATTGTTGCCGTTGCCGTTGCCGTTGTCGCCGTTGCCGTAGTTACCGTTGCCGCTGCCATTGTTGCCGTTGCCGCTGCCGTTGTTTCCGTTGTTACCGTTGTTGCCATTGTTGCCGCCGTTGTTGCCGTTGTTGCCGTTGCCGCTGCAGTTGTTGCCGTTGCCGTTGCCGTTGTTGCCGTTGCCGCTGCCATTGTTGCCGTTGACGCTGCCGTTGTTACCGTTGTTGCCAATGTTGCCGTTGCCGTTGCCGTTGTCGCCGTTGCCGTTGCCGCTGCCATTGTTGCCGTTGCCGCTGCCGTTATTTCCGTTGTTACCGTTGTCGCCATTGTTGCCGTTGTTGTTGCCGCTGTCGCCGCTGCCGTTGTTGCGGTTGCCTCTGCCGTTTTTGCTGTTGTTGCCGTTGCCGCTGCCGTAGTGGCCGCTGTCGCCGCCACCGTTGTTGTCGTTGCCGCTGCAGTTGTTGCCCTTGCCGTTGCCGTTGTTGCCGTTGCCGCTGTCGCCGCTGCCGTTGTTGCCGTTGCCGTTGTTGCCATCGCCGCTGCCGTTGTTGCCGTTGCCGTTGTTGCCGTTGCCGCTGCCATTGTTGCCGTTGACGCTGCCGTTGTTACCGTTGTTGTCATTGTTGCCGTTGCCGTTGCCGTTGTCGCCGTTGCCGTAGTTACCGTTGCCGCTGCCATTGTTGCCGTTGCCGCTGCCGTTGTTTCCGTTGTTACCGTTGTTGCCATTGTTGCCGTTGTTGTTGCCGTGGTTGCCGTTGACGTTGCCGCTGTTGCAACTGTTTCCGCCGCCGCTGCCGCTGCCGTTGCCGCTGTTGCCGCCGCCGCTGCCGCTGCCGTTGTTGCAGTTGCCGCTGCCGTTGTTGCCGTTGCCGCTGCCGTTGTTCCCGTTGCCGCTGCCGTTGTTGCCGTTGCCGTTGCCGCTGTTGCCGCTGCCGTTGTTTCCGTTGCCGTTGTTGCCGTTGCGGCTGTCGCCGCTGCCGTTGTTGCCGTTGCCGTTGTTGCCGCTGCCGCTGCCATTGTTGCCGTTGGCGCTGCCGTTGTTACCGTTGTTGCCATTGTTGCCGTACTTACCGTTGTTGCCGTTGCCGTTGTTGCTGTTGCCGCTGTTTCCGCCGCCGCTGCCGCTGCCGCTGCCGTTGCCCCTGTTGCCGCTGTTGCCGCCGCCGCTGCCGTTGCCGCTGTCGCCCCTGCCGTTGTTGCCGTTGCCGTTGCCGTTGTTTCCGTTGCCGCTGCAATTGTTGCCGTTGACGCTGCCGTTGTTGCGGTTGCCGCTGCCGTTGTTGCCGTTGTTGCCGTTGCTGCTGTTGCTGCTGCCGTTGTTGCCGTTGCCGCTGCCGTTGTTGCTGTTGTTGCCGTTGTTGCCGTTGTTGCCGTTGCCGTTGCCGTTGTTGCCGTTGCCGCTGTCCCCGCTGCCGTTGCTGCCGTTGCCGTTGTTGCCGTTTCCGCTGTCGCCGCTGCCGTTGTTGCCGTTGCCGCTGCCGCTGCCATTGTTGCCGTTGCCGTTGCCGTTGTCGCCGTTGCCGTAGTTGCCGTTGCCGCTGCCATTGTTGCCGTTGCCGCTGCCGCTGTTTCCGTTGTTACCGTTGTTGCCATTGTTGCCGTTGTTGTTGCCGTGGTTGCCGTTGACGTTGTCGCATTTGCAACTGTTGCCGCCGCCGCTGCCGCTGCCGTTGCCGCTGTTGCCGTTGTTGCCGCCGCCGCTGCCGCTGGCGTTGTTGCCGTTGCCGTTATTGCCGTTGCCGCTGCCGTTGTTGCCGTTTTTGCCGTTGGCGCCGTGGTAGCCGTTGCCGGTTACGTTGCCGTTGCCGTTTCCGTTGTTGCAGCTGCCGCTGCCGTTGTTGCCGTTGCCGCTGAAGTTGTTGCCGTTGTTGCCGTTGTTGCCGTTGGCGTTGTTGCCGTTGCTGCTTTCGCCGCTGCCGTTGTTGCCGTTGCACGCTGTTGCCGCTGCCGTTGTTGCCGTTGCCGTTGCCGTTGTTGCCGTTGCCGTTGCCATTGTTGCCGTTGCCGTTGTTGCCGTTGCCGCTGCCATTGTTGCCGTTGACGCTGCCGTTATACCGTTGTTGCCGTTCTTACCGTTGTTGCCGTTGCCGTTGCCGTTGTTGCTGTTGCCGTAGTTACCGTTGCCGCTGCCATTGTTGCCGTTGCCGCTGCCGTTGTTGCCATTGTTAGCGTTGTTGCCATTGTTGCCGTTGTTGTTGCCGTGGTTGCCGTTGACGATGCCGCTGTTGCCGCCGTCGCTGCCGCTGCCGTTGTTGCCGTTGCCGTTGCCGTTATTGCCGTTGCTGTTATTGCCGTTGCCGCTGCCGTTGTTGCCGTTTTTGCCGTTGGCGCCGTTGTTGCCGTTGCCGATGCCGTTTACGTTGCCGTTGCCGTTTCCGCTGTCGCCGCTGCCGTTGTTGCCGTTGCCGCTGCCGCTGCCATTGTTGCCGTTGCCGTTGTCGCCGTTGCCGTAGTTGCCATTGCCGCTGCCATTGTTGCCGTTGCCGCTGCCGTTGTTTCCGTTGTTACCGTTGTTGCCATTGTTGCCGTTGTTGTTGCCGTGGTTGCCGTTGACGTTGTCGCATTTGCAACTGTTGCCGCCGCCGCTGCCGCTGCCGTTGCCGCTGTTGCCGTTGTTGCCGCCGCCGCTGCCGCTGGCGTTGTTGCCGTTGCCGTTATTGCCGTTGCCGCTGCCGTTGTTGCCGTTTTTGCCGTTGGCGCCGTGGTAGCCGTTGCCGGTTACGTTGCCGTTGCCGTTTCCGTTGTTGCAGCTGCCGCTGCCGTTGTTGCCGTTGCCGCTGAAGTTGTTGCCGTTGTTGCCGTTGTTGCCGTTGGCGTTGTTGCCGTTGCTGCTTTCGCCGCTGCCGTTGTTGCCGTTGCCGCTGTCGCCGCTGCCGTTGTTGCCGTTGCCGTTGCCGTTGTTGCCGTTGCCGTTGCCATTGTTGCCGTTGCCGTTGTTGCCGTTGCCGCTGCCATTGTTGCCGTTGACGCTGCCGTTATACCGTTGTTGCCGTTCTTACCGTTGTTGCCGTTGCCGTTGCCGTTGTTGCTGTTGCCGTAGTTACCGTTGCCGCTGCCATTGTTGCCGTTGCCGCTGCCGTTGTTGCCATTGTTAGCGTTGTTGCCATTGTTGCCGTTGTTGTTGCCGTGGTTGCCGTTGACGATGCCGCTGTTGCCGCCGTCGCTGCCGCTGCCGTTGTTGCCGTTGCCGTTGCCGTTATTGCCGTTGCTGTTATTGCCGTTGCCACTGCCGTTGTTGTCGTTGCCGCTGCCGTTGTTACCGTTGCCGCTGCCGTTGTTGCCGTTGCCGCTGCCGTTGTTGCCGTTGCCGCTGCTGTTGTTGCCGTTGTTGCCGTTGCCGCTGCCATTGTTGCCGTTGACGCTGCCGTTGATACCGTTGTTGCCATTGTTGCCGTTGTTGCCGTTGCCGCTGCCGTTTTTGCCGTAGCCGCTGCCGTTGTTGCCGCTGTCGCCGCTGCCGTTGTTGCCGTTGCCGCTGCCGTTGTTGCCGTTGCCGCTGCCGTTGTTGCCGTTGCCGCTGCTGTTGTTGCCGTTGTTGCCGTTGCCACTGCCATTGTTGCCGTTGCCGCTGCCGTTGTTGCCGTTGTTGCCGTTTTTGCCGTTGGCGCCGTGGTTGCCGTTGCCGTTGCCGGTTACGTTGCTGTTGCCGTTTTTGCAGTTGCCGCTGCCGTTGTTGCCGTTGCCGCTGCCGTTGTTGCTGTTGCGGTTGCCGTTGTTGCCGTTGCCGTTGTCGCCGCTGCCGTTGTTGCCGTTGCAGTTGCCGTTGTTGCCGGTGCCGCTGTCGCCACTGCCGTTGCCGCTGTTTCCGCTGTTGCTGCCGTCGCCGCCGTCGATGCCGCTGCCTTTGTCGCCGCTGCCGCTGTTGCCGTTGCCGTTCTTGCCGTTGTTGCCGTGGTATCCGTTGTTGCCGTTGTTGCCGTTGACGTTGCCGCTGTTGCCGCCGCAGCTCCCGCCGCCGCTGCCGCTGTCGCCGCTGCCGTTGTTGCCGTTATTGCCGTTGCCGCTGCCGTTGTTGCCGTTGTTGCCGTTTTTGCCGTTGGCGCCGTTGTTGCCGTTGCCGGTTACGTTGCCGTTGCCGTTGTTGCAGCTGCCGCTGCCGTTGTTGCCGTTGCCACTGCCATTGTTGCCGTTGCCGCTGCCGTTGTTGCCGCTGCCGCTGCCGTTGTTGCCGTTGTTGCCGTTGTTGCCGTTGTTACCGTTGCCGCTGCCATTGTTGCCGTTGCCGCTGCCATTGTTGCCGTTGCCGCTGCCATTGTTGCCGTTGACGCTGCCGTTCTTACCGTTGTTGCCATTGTTGCCGTTCTTACCGTTGCAGTTGCCGTTGTTGCCGTGGCCGTAGTTGCCGTTGCCGCTGCCATTGTTGCCGTTGTCGCTGCCGTTTTTGCCGTTGTTACCGTTGTTGCCATTGTTGCCGTTGTGTCGTTGCCGTTGATGCCGTTGCCGCTGTTGCCGCCGCCGCTCCCGCTGCCGCTGTCGCCGCTGCCGTTGTTGCCGTTGTTCCCGTTGCCGCTGCCGTTGTTGCCGTTGCCGCTGCCGTTGTTGCCGCCGCCGCTCCCGCTGCCGCTGTCGCCGCTGCCGTTGTTGCCGTTGTTGCCGTTGCCGCTGCCGTTGTTGCCGTTGCCGTTGTTGCCGTTGCCGCTGCCGTTGTTGCCGCTGTCGCCGCTGCCGTTGTTTCGGTTGCCGCTGCCGTTGTTGCCGTTGTTGCCGTTGCCGCTACCGTAGTGGCCGCTGTCGCCGCCGCCGTTGTTGCCGTTGCCGCTGCAGTTGTTGCCGTTGCCGTTGTTGCCGTTGCCGCTGTCGCCGCTGCCGTTGTTGCCGTTGCCGTTGTTGCCATCGCCGCTGCCGTTGTTGCCGTTGCCGTTGTTGCCGTTGCCGCTGCCATTGTTGCCGTTGAAGCTGCCGTTGTTACCGTTGTTGCCATTGTTGCCGTTGCCGTTGCCGTTGTCGCCGTTGCCGTAGTTACCGTTGCCGCTGCCATTGTTGCCGTTGCCGCTGCCGTTGTTTCCGTTGTTACCGTTGTTGCCATTGTTGCCGCCGTTGTTGCCGTTGTTGCCGTTGCCGCTGCAGTTGTTGCCGTTGCCGTTGCCGTTGTTGCCGTTGCCGCTGCCATTGTTGCCGTTGACGCTGCCGTTGTTACCGTTGTTGCCAATGTTGCCGTTGCCGTTGCCGTTGTCGCCGTTGCCGTAGTTGCCGTTGCCGCTGCCATTGTTGCCGTTGCCGCTGCCGTTGTTTCCGTTGTTACCGTTGTCGCCATTGTTGCCGTTGTTGTTGCCGCTGTCGCCGCTGCCGTTGTTGCGGTTGCCTCTGCCGTTTTTGCTGTTGTTGCCGTTGCCACTGCCGTAGTGGCCGCTGTCGCCGCCACCGTTGTTGTCGTTGCCGCTGCAGTTGTTGCCCTTGCCGTTGCCGTTGTTGCCGTTGCCGCTGTCGCCGCTGCCGTTGTTGCCGTTGCCGTTGTTGCCATCGCCGCTGCCGTTGTTGCCGTTGCCGTTGTTGCCGTTGCCGCTGCCATTGTTGCCGTTGACGCTGCCGTTGTTACCGTTGTTGTCATTGTTGCCGTTGCCGTTGCCGTTGTCGCCGTTGCCGTAGTTACCGTTGCCGCTGCCATTGTTGCCGTTGCCGCTGCCGTTGTTTCCGTTGTTACCGTTGTTGCCATTGTTGCCGTTGTTGTTGCCGTGGTTGCCGTTGACGTTGCCGCTGTTGCAACTCTTTCCGCCGCCGCTGCCGCTGCCGTTGCCGCTGTTGCCGCCGCCGCAGCCGCTGCCGTTGTTGCAGTTGCCGCTGCCGTTGTTGCCGTTGCCGCTGCCGTTGTTCCCGTTGCCGCTGCCGTTGTTGCCGTTGCCGTTGCCGCTGTTGCCGCTGCCGTTGTTTCCGTTGCCGTTGTTGCCGTTGCGGCTGTCGCCGCTGCCGTTGTTGCCGTTGCCGTTGTTGCCGCTGCCGCTGCCATTGTTGCCGTTGGCGCTGCCGTTGTTACCGTTGTTGCCATATATGCCGTACTTACCGTTGTTGCCGTTGCCGTTGTTGCCGTTGCCGTTGCCGCTGTTGCCGCTGTTTCCGCCGCCGCTGCCGCTGCCGCTGCCGTTGCCCCTGTTGCCGCTGTTGCCGCCGCCGCTGCCGTTGCCGCTGTCGCCCCTGCCGTTGTTGCCGTTGCCGTTGCCGTTGTTTCCGTTGCCGCTGCAATTGTTGCCGTTGACGCTGCCGTTGTTGCGGTTGCCGCTGCCGTTGTTGCCGTTGTTGCCGTTGCTGCTGTTGCTGCTGCCGTTGTTGCCGTTGCCGCTGCCGTTGTTGCTGTTGTTGCCGTTGTTGCCGTTGTTGCCGTTGCCGTTGCCGTTGTTGCCGTTGCCGCTGTCGCCGCTGCCGTTGTTGCCGTTGCCGTTGTTGCCGTTTCCGCTGTCGCCGCTGCCGTTGTTGCCGTTGCCGCTGCCGCTGCCATTGTTGCCGTTGCCGTTGCCGTTGTCGCCGTTGCCGTAGTTGCCGTTGCCGCTGCCATTGTTGCCGTTGCCGCTGCCGTTGTTTCCGTTGTTACCGTTGTTGCCATTGTTGCCGTTGTTGTTGCCGTGGTTGCCGTTGACGTTGTCGCATTTGCAACTGTTGCCGCCGCCGCTGCCGCTGCCGTTGCCGCTGTTGCCGTTGTTGCCGCCGCCGCTGCCGCTGGCGTTGTTGCCGTTGCCGTTATCGCCGTTGCCGCTGCCGTTGTTGCCGTTTTTTTCCGTTGGCGCCGTGGTAGCCGTTGCCGGTTACGTTGCCGTTGCCGTTTCCGTTGTTGCAGCTGCCGCTGCCGTTGTTGCCGTTGCCGCTGAAGTTGTTGCCGTTGTTGCCGTTGTTGCCGTTGGCGTTGTTGCCGTTGCTGCTTTCGCCGCTGCCGTTGTTGCCGTTGCCGCTGTCGCCGCTGCCGTTGTTGCCGTTGCCGTTGCCGTTGTTGCCGTTGCCGTTGCCATTGTTGCCGTTGCCGTTGTTGCCGTTGCCGCTGCCATTGTTGCCGTTGACGCTGCCGTTATACCGTTGTTGCCGTTCTTACCGTTGTTGCCGTTGCCGTTGCCGTTGTTGCTGTTGCCGTAGTTACCATTGCCGCTGCCATTGTTGCCGTTGCCGCTGCCGTTGTTGCCATTGTTAGCGTTGTTGCCATTGTTGCCGTTGTTGTTGCCGTGGTTGCCGTTGACGATGCCGCTGTTGCCGCCGTCGCTGCCGCTGCCGTTGTTGCCGTTGCCGTTGCCGTTATTGCCGTTGCTGTTATTGCCGTTGCCGCTGCCGTTGTTGCCGTTTTTGCCGTTGGCGCCGTTGTTGCCGTTGCCGATGCCGGTTACGTTGCCGTTGCCGTTTCCGCTGTCGCCGCTGCCGTTGTTGCCGTTGCCGCTGCCGCTGCCATTGTTGCCGTTGCCGTTGCCGTTGTCGCCGTTGCCGTAGTTGCCATTGCCGCTGCCATTGTTGCCGTTGCCGCTGCCGTTGTTTCCGTTGTTACCGTTGTTGCCATTGTTGCCGTTGTTGTTGCCGTGGTTGCCGTTGACGTTGTCGCATTTGCAACTGTTGCCGCCGCCGCTGCCGCTGCCGTTGCCGCTGTTGCCGTTGTTGCCGCCGCCGCTGCCGCTGGCGTTGTTGCCGTTGCCGTTATTGCCGTTGCCGCTGCCGTTGTTGCCGTTTTTGCCGTTGGCGCCGTGGTAGCCTTTGCCGGTTACGTTGCCGTTGCCGTTTCCGTTGTTGCAGCTGCCGCTGCCGTTGTTGCCGTTGCCGCTGAAGTTGTTGCCGTTGTTGCCGTTGGCGTTGTTGCCGTTGCTGCTTTCGCCGCTGCCGTTGTTGCCGTTGCCGCTGTCGCCGCTGCCGTTGTTGCCGTTGCCGTTGCCGTTGTTGCCGTTGCCGTTGCCATTGTTGCCGTTGCCGTTGTTGCCGTTGCCGCTGCCATTGTTGCCGTTGACGCTGCCGTTATACCGTTGTTGCCGTTCTTACCGTTGTTGCCGTTGCCGTTGCCGTTGTTGCTGTTGCCGTAGTTACCGTTGCCGCTGCCATTGTTGCCGTTGCCGCTGCCGTTGTTGCCATTGTTAGCGTTGTTGCCATTGTTGCCGTTGTTGTTGCCGTGGTTGCCGTTGACGATGCCGCTGTTGCCGCCGTCGCTGCCGCTGCCGTTGTTGCCGTTGCCGTTGCCGTTATTGCCGTTGCTGTTATTGCCGTTGCCACTGCCGTTGTTGCCGTTTTTGCCGTTGGCGCCGTTGTTGCCGTTGCCGATGCCGGTTACGTTGCCATTGCCGTTGTTGCAGTTGCCGCTGCCGTTGTTGCCGTTGCCGCTGCCGTTGTTGCCGCTGCCGCTTCCGTTGTTGCCGTTGCCGCTCCCGTTGTTGCCGCTGCCGTTGTTGCCGTTGCCGTTGTTGCCGTTGTTGCCGTTGTTGCCGTTGCCGCTGCCATTGTGCCGCTGCCGCTGCCATTGTTGCCGTTGTTGCCGTTGCCGCTGCCGTTGTTGCCGCTGTCGCCGCTGCCGTTGTTGCCGTTGCCGCTGCCGCTGCCATTGTTGCCGTTGCCGTTGCCGTTGTCGCCGTTGCCGTAGTTGCCGTTGCCGCTGCCATTGTTGCCGTTGCCGCTGCCGTTGTTTCCGTTGTTACCGTTGTTGCCATTGTTGCCGTTGTTGTTGCCGTGGTTGCCGTTGACGTTGTCGCATTTGCAACTGTTGCCGCCGCCGCTGCCGCTGCCGTTGCCGCTGTTGTCGTTGTTGCCGCCGCCGCTGCCGCTGGCGTTGTTGCCGTTGCCGTTATTGCCGTTGCCGCTGCCGTTGTTGCCGTTTTTGCCGTTGGCGCCGTGGTAGCCGTTGCCGGTTACGTTGCCGTTGCCGTTTCCGTTGTTGCAGCTGCCGCTGCCGTTGTTGCCGTTGCCGCTGAAGTTGTTGCCGTTGTTGCCGTTGTTGCCGTTGGCGTTGTTGCCGTTGCTGCTTTCGCCGCTGCCGTTGTTGCCGTTGCCGCTGTCGCCGCTGCCGTTGTTGCCGTTGCCGTTGCCGTTGTTGCCGTTGCCGTTGCCATTGTTGCCGTTGCCGTTGTTGCCGTTGCCGCTGACATTGTTGCCGTTGACGCTGCCGTTATACCGTTGTTGCCGTTCTTACCGTTGTTGCCGTTGCCGTTGCCGTTGTTGCTGTTGCCGTAGTTACCGTTGCCGCTGCTATTGTTGCCGTTGCCGCTGCCGTTGTTGCCATTGTTAGCGTTGTTGCCATTGTTGCCGTTGTTGCCGTGGTTGCCGTTGACGATGCCGCTGTTGCCGCCGTCGCTGCCGCTGCCGTTGTTGCCGTTGCCGTTGCCGTTATTGCCGTTGCTGTTATTGCCGTTGCCGCTGCCGTTGTTGCCGTTTTTGCCGTTGGCGCCGTTGTTGCCGTTGCCGATGCCGTTTACGTTGCCGTTGCCGTTTCCGCTGTCGCCGCTGCCGTTGTTGCCGTTGCCGCTGCCGCTGCCATTGTTGCCGTTGCCGTTGCCGTTGTCGCCGTTGCCGTAGTTGCCATTGCCGCTGCCATTGTTGCCGTTGCCGCTGCCGTTGTTTCCGTTGTTACCGTTTTGCCATTGTTGCCGTTGTTGTTGCCGTGGTTGCCCTTGACGTTGTCGCATTTGCAACTGTTGCCGCCGCCGCTGCCGCTGCCGTTGCCGCTGTTGCCGTTGTTGCCGCCGCCGCTGCCGCTGGCGTTGTTGCCGTTGCCGTTATTGCCGTTGCCGCTGCCGTTGTTGCCGTTTTTGCCGTTGGCGCCGTGGTAGCCGTTGCCGGTTACGTTGCCGTTGCCGTTTCCGTTGTTGCAGCTGCCGCTGCCGTTGTTGCCGTTGCCGCTGAAGTTGTTGCCGTTGTTGCCGTTGTTGCCGTTGGCGTTGTTGCTTTCGCCGCTGCCGTTGTTGCCGTTGCCGCTGTCGCCGCTGCCGTTGTTGCCGTTGCCGTTGCCGTTGTTGCCGTTGCCGTTGCCATTGTTGCCGTTGCCGTTGTTGCCGTTCCCGCTGCCATTGTTGCCGTTGACGCTGCCGTTATACCGTTGTTGCCGTTCTTACCGTTGTTGCCGTTGCCGTTGCCGTTGTTGCTGTTGCCGTAGTTACCGTTGCCGCTGCCATTGTTGCCGTTGCCGCTGCCGTTGTTGCCATTGTTAGCGTTGTTGCCATTGTTGCCGTTGTTGTTGCCGTGGTTGCCGTTGACGATGCCGCTGTTGCCGCCGTCGCTGCCGCTGCCGTTGTTGCCGTTGCCGTTGCCGTTATTGCCGTTGCTGTTATTGCCGTTGCCACTGCCGTTGTTGCCGTTTTTGCCGTTGGCGCCGTTGTTGCCGTTGCCGATGCCGGTTACGTTGCCGTTGCCGTTGTTGCAGTTGCCGCTGCCGTTGTTGCCGTTGCCGCTGCCGTTGTTGCCGCTGCCGCTGCCGTTGTTGCCGTTGCCGCTCCCGTTGTTGCCGCTGCCGTTGTTGCCGTTGCCGTTGCCGTTGTTGCCGTTGTTGCCGTTGCCGCTGCCATTGTGCCGCTGCCGCTGCCATTGTTGCCGTTGTTGCCGTTGCCGCTGCCGTTGTTGCCGCTGTCGCCGCTGCCGTTGTTGCCGTTGCCGCTGCCGCTGCCATTGTTGCCGTTGCCGTTGCCGTTGTCGCCGTTGCCGTAGTTGCCGTTGCCGCTGCCATTGTTGCCGTTGCCGCTGCCGTTGTTTCCGTTGTTACCGTTGTTGCCATTGTTGCCGTTGTTGTTGCCGTGGTTGCCGTTGACGTTGTCGCATTTGCAACTGTTGCCGCCGCCGCTGCCGCTGCCGTTGCCGCTGTTGCCGTTGTTGCCACCGCCGCTGCCGCTGGCGTTGTTGCCGTTGCCGTTATTGCCGTTGCCGCTGCCGTTGTTGCCGTTTTTGCCGTTGGCGCCGTGGTAGCCGTTGCCGGTTACGTTGCCGTTGCCGTTTCCGTTGTTGCAGCTGCCGCTGCCGTTGTTGCCGTTGCCGCTGAAGTTGTTGCCGTTGTTGCCGTTGTTGCCGTTGGCGTTGTTGCCGTTGCTGCTTTCGCCGCTGCCGTTGTTGCCGTTGCTGCTTACGCCGCTGCCGTTGTTGCCGTTGCCGTTGCCGTTGTTGCCGTTGCCGTTGCCATTGTTGCCGTTGCCGTTGTTGCCGTTGCCGCTGCCATTGTTGCCGTTGACGCTGCCGTTATACCGTTGTTGCCGTTCTTACCGTTGTTGCCGTTGCATTGCCGTTGTTGCTGTTGCCGTAGTTACCGTTGCCGCTGCCATTGTTGCCGTTGCCGCTGCCGTTGTTGCCATTGTTAGCGTTGTTGCCATTGTTGCCGTTGTTGTTGCCGTGGTTGCCGTTGACGATGCCGCTGTTGCCGCCGTCGCTGCCGCTGCCGTTGTTGCCGTTGCCGTTGCCGTTGCCGTTGCCGTTATTGCCGTTGCTGTTATTGCCGTTGCCGCTGCCGTTGTTGCCGTTTTTGCCGTTGGCGCCGTTGTTGCCCTTGCCGATGCCGTTTACGTTGCCGTTGCCGTTTCCGCTGTCGCCGCTGCCGTTGTTGCCGTTGCCGCTGCCGCTGCCATTGTTGCCGTTGCCGTTGCCGTTGTCGCCATTGCCGTAGTTGCCATTGCCGCTGCCATTGTTGCCGTTGCCGCTGCCGTTGTTTCCGTTGTTACCGTTGTTGCCATTGTTGCCGTTGTTGTTGCCGTGGTTGCCGTTGACGTTGTCGCATTTGCAACGGTTGCCGCCGCCGCTGCCGCTGCCGTTGCCGCTGTAGCCGTTGTTGCCGCCGCCGCTGCCGCTGGCGTTGTTGCCGTTGCCGTTATTGCCGTTGCCGCTGCCGTTGTTGCCGTTTTTGCCGTTGGCGCCGTGGTAGCCGTTGCCGGTTACGTTGCCGTTGCCGTTTCCGTTGTTGCAGCTGCCGCTGCCGTTGTTGCCGTTGCCGCTGAAGTTGTTGCCGTTGTTGCCGTTGTTGCCGTTGGCGTTGTTGCCGTTGCTGCTTTCGCCGCTGCCGTTGTTGCCGTTGCCGCTGTCGCCGCTGCCGTTGTTGCCGTTGCCGTTGCCGTTGCCGTTGTTGCCGTTGCCGTTGCCATTGTTGCCGTTGCCGTTGTTGCCGTTGCCGCTGCCATTGTTGCCGTTGACGCTGCCGTTATACCGTTGTTGCCGTTTTTACCGTTGTTGCCGTTGCCGTTGCCGTTGTTGCTGTTGCCGTAGTTACCGGTGCCGCTGCCATTGTTGCCGTTGCCGCTGCCGTTGTTGCCATTGTTAGCGTTGTTGCCATTGTTGCCGTTGTTGTTGCCGTGGTTGCCGTTGACGATGCCGCTGTTGCCGCCGTCGCTGCCGCTGCCGTTGTTGCCGTTGCCGTTGCCGTTATTGCCGTTGCTGTTATTGCCGTTGCCACTGCCGTTGTTGCCGTTTTTGCCGTTGGCGCCGTTGTTGCCGTTGCCGATGCCGGTTACGTTGCCGTTGCCGTTGTTGCAGTTGCCGCTGCCGTTGTTGCCGTTGCCGCTGCCGTTGTTGCCGCTGCCGCTGCCGTTGTTGCCGTTGCCGCTCCCGTTGTTGCCGCTGCCGTTGTTGCCGTTGCCGTTGTTGCCGTTGTTGCCGTTGTTGCCGTTGCCGCTGCCATTGTGCCGCTGCCGCTGCCATTGTTGCCGTTGTTGCCGTTGCCGCTGCCGTTGTTGCCGCTGTCGCCGCTGCCGTTGTTGCCGTTGCCGCTGCCGCTGCCATTGTTGCCGTTGCCGTTGCCGTTGTCGCCGTTGCCGTAGTTGCCGTTGCCGCTGCCATTGTTGCCGTTGCCGCTGCCGTTGTTTCCGTTGTTACCGTTGTTGCCATTGTTGCCGTTGTTGTTGCCGTGGTTGCCGTTGACGTTGTCGCATTTGCAACTGTTGCCGCCGCCGCTGCCGCTGCCGTTGCCGCTGTTGCCGTTGTTGCCGCCGCCGCTGCCGCTGGCGTTGTTGCCGTTGCCGTTATTGCCGTTGCCGCTGCCGTTGTTGCCGTTTTTGCCGTTGGCGCCGTGGTAGCCGTTGCCGGTTACGTTGCCGTTGCCGTTTCCGTTGTTGCAGCTGCCGCTGCCGTTGTTGCCGTTGCCGCTGAAGTTGTTGCCGTTGTTGCCGTTGTTGCCGTTGGCGTTGTTGCCGTTGCTGCTTTCGCCGCTGCCGTTGTTGCCGTTGCCGCTGTCGCCGCTGCCGTTGTTGCCGTTGCCGTTGCCGTTGTTGCCGTTGCCGTTGCCATTGTTGCCGTTGCCGTTGTTGCCGTTGCCGCTGCCATTGTTGCCGTTGACGCTGCCGTTATACCGTTGTTGCCGTTCTTACCGTTGTTGCCGTTGCCGTTGCCGTTGTTGCTGTTGCCGTAGTTACCGTTGCCGCTGCCATTGTTGCCGTTGCCGCTGCCGTTGTTGCCATTGTTAGCGTTGTTGCCATTGTTGCCGTTGTTGTTGCCGTGGTTGCCGTTGACGATGCCGCTGTTGCCGCCGTCGCTGCCGCTGCCGTTGTTGCCGTTGCCGTTGCCGTTGCCGTTGCCGTTATTGCCGTTGCTGTTATTGCCGTTGCCGCTGCCGTTGTTGCCGTTTTTGCCGTTGGCGCCGTTGTTGCCCTTGCCGATGCCGTTTACGTTGCCGTTGCCGTTTCCGCTGTCGCCGCTGCCGTTGTTGCCGTTGCCGCTGCCGCTGCCATTGTTGCCGTTGCCGTTGCCGTTGTCGCCGTTGCCGTAGTTGCCATTGCCGCTGCCATTGTTGCCGTTGCCGCTGCCGTTGTTTCCGTTGTTACCGTTGTTGCCATTGTTGCCGTTGTTGTTGCCGTGGTTACCGTTGACGTTGTCGCATTTGCAACTGTTGCCGCCGCCGCTGCCGCTGCCGTTGCCGCTGTTGCCGTTGTTGCCGCCGCCGCTGCCGCTGGCGTTGTTGCCGTTGCCGTTATTGCCGTTGCCGCTGCCGTTGTTGCCGTTTTTGCCGTTGGCGCCGTGGTAGCCGTTGCCGGTTACGTTGCCGTTGCCGTTTCCGTTGTTGCAGCTGCCGCTGCCGTTGTTGCCGTTGCCGCTGAAGTTGTTGCCGTTTTTGCCGTTGTTGCCGTTGGCGTTGTTGCCGTTGCTGCTTTCGCCGCTGCCGTTGTTGCCGTTGCCGCTGTCGCCGCTGCCGTTGTTGCCGTTGCCGTTGCCGTTGCCGTTGTTGCCGTTGCCGTTGCCATTGTTGCCGTTGCCGTTGTTGCCGTTGCCGCTGCCATTGTTGCCGTTGACGCTGCCGTTATACCGTTGTTGCCGTTTTTACCGTTGTTGCCGTTGCCGTTGCCGTTGTTGCTGTTGCCGTAGTTACCGGTGCCGCTGCCATTGTTGCCGTTGCCGCTGCCGTTGTTGCCATTGTTAGCGTTGTTGCCATTGTTGCCGTTGTTGTTGCCGTGGTTGCCGTTGACGATGCCGCTGTTGCCGCCGTCGCTGCCGCTGCCGTTGTTGCCGTTGCCGTTGCCGTTATTGCCGTTGCTGTTATTGCCGTTGCCACTGCCGTTGTTGCCGTTTTTGCCGTTGGCGCCGTTGTTGCCGTTGCCGATGCCGGTTACGTTGCCGTTGCCGTTGTTGCAGTTGCCGCTGCCGTTGTTGCCGTTGCCGCTGCCGTTGTTGCCGCTGCCGCTGCCGTTGTTGCCGTTGCCGCTCCCGTTGTTGCCGCTGCCGTTGTTGCCGTTGCCGTTGTTGCCGTTGTTGCCGTTGTTGCCGTTGCCGCTGCCATTGTGCCGCTGCCGCTGCCATTGTTGCCGTTGTTGCCGTTGCCGCTGCCGTTGTTGCCGCTGTCGCCGCTGTCGTTGTTGCCGTTGTCGCAGCCGCTGTTGCCGCTGTCGCCGCTGCCATTGTTGCCGTTGCCGCTGACGTTGTTGCCGTTGCCGCTGCCCGTACCGTCACAGTTCCCGTTTCCGTCCCGTCACCGTCCCCGTTCACGTCCCTTTACCGTTCCAGTCACCGTCCCGTCACCGTTGCCGTTCCGGTCCGGTTTTCGTTCGTGTCCCATCAACGTTCTCGTTCCCGTCCGGTGACCGTTCCCGTTATCGACCCGTCAGCGTTACCGTTCCCGTCCCATCCCCGTTATGTCCCGTTCCCTTTACCGTTCCCGTCCCGTCACAGTCTCCTTTCTGGCTCCGTCACCGTTCCCGTCCCGTCAGCGTTCCCGTCCCGTCACCCTTCCCGTTCCAGTCAACGTTCCCGTTCCCGTCACCATTGCCGTCCCGTCACTATCCCCGTTCCCGTCACCGTTCCAGTTCCCGTCCCGTCACTGTTCCCGTCTCGTCACTGTTCCCGTCCCGTAACAGTTCCCGTTTCCATTCCGTCGCCATTCCGTCACCGTTCCCATTGCCGTCCCCGCTCCCGTCCCGTCACCGTACCGTCACCGTTGCCGTTCCCGTCCCGTCATCGTCCCCTTTACCGTCCGGTCCGCTATTCCGTTCCAGTTCCGACACCCTCACCGTTCCCGTTGCCGTCCCGTCACCGTTCCCGTCACCGTCAGCGATCCCGCTGCCGTCCCGTCACCGTCCCGTCACCGTTGCCGTTCCCGTCCCGTCATCGGGCCGGTTACCGTCCGGTCCGCTTTACCGGTCCCGTCCCGACACAGTCCCCGTTCCCGGCACGGATCCCGTTTCCGTCCCGTCACCATTCCCGTCCCGGTCCCGTCACCGTTCCCGTTCCGGTTCCCGTCACCGTTCCCGTTCCCGTCACCATTCCCGTCACCGTCCCCGTTCCCGTCACAACGCCGGTTTCCGTCACCGTCAACGGTCACTTCCAGTCACCGTGACCGTTCCCGTCCCGTCCCGTCACCCCTGCGGTCCCGTCACTGTTCCCGTTTCCGTCCCATTACCGTTCCCGTCCCCGACCCATGACCGTTCCCGTCATCGTTCCCGTTCCCGTCACCGTTCCCGTTCCCGTCACCGGTCCCGTCCCGTTTCCGTCACCGTTCCCGTTCCCGTTGCCGTTCCCTGTCACGGCTCCCGTTCCCGTCACTGGTAACTTTTCCTTCCCGTCACCGTCATCGTTCCCGTTCCCGTAACCGTTTAGGGTCCCGTCCCGTCACCGTCACCGTTCCCGTTGTCGTTACGTCACCGTTACCGTTGCCGTTGCCGTTCCGTCACCGTACCCGTAACCCTTCTCGTTCCTGTCCCTTTTCCCGTCACCGTTCCCGCAGCCTACACCGTTCCCGTTCCCGTCACCGCTGCCGTTCACGTCACCGTTCCGGTTCCCGTCACCGTTCCCGTCACCGTTGCCGTCCGTTACCGTTCCCGTCCCCATTACCGGTCCCGTCCCCGTTCCCGTCCCTTTCCCGTTCACGTTCCCTTCCCGTTCCCGTCCCTTTCCTGTTCCACTCCCTTTCCCGTTCCCGCCCCGTTCTCGTCCCGGTCCCGTTCCCCTCCCGTTTCCGTTCCCCTCCCATTTCCGTTCCCGTCGAATTCCCTTCCCATCATTTAATTATTTATTTAATTATTTATTTAATTATTTATTTAATTATTTATTTAATTATATATTTAATTATATATTTAATTATTTAGTTAATTATTTACTTAATTATTTAATTAACTATTTTATTAATTAACTCGTTAATTTATTAACTCTTTAATTAATTAAGTCTTTAATTAATTAACTCTATAATTAACTCTTTAATTAGTTAACTCTTTAATTAACTCTTTAATTAATTAACTCTTTAATTAACTCTTTAATTATTTATTTAATTTTGCTTCTATGCAGCAACAAACATTGATATTGCTGTTAGAATGCTGTAGTGATAGCTTTTTTCCTTATAAAGTGCCGCCTAGCTATTTATTTAATGAATAACATTCATGCTTTAACTTGCACTCCTTTGAAAATCTTAGGACACATACATTTATTATGCATTTCGCTAACCTGGGCGCTCATCAAGCTTTCCCCTTAGGTTTTAACACCTACAACGGCATATCCTGCTCTAGCCGATAAGGTAAGGATATCTCGTACCCGTCACCGTTCCCGTTACTGTTCCTTTTCCCGTCATTGTTCCCGTTGCCTTCACCGTTCCCGTTCCCGTCACCGCTCCCGTTCACGTCACCGTTCCCGTCACCGCTGCAGTCCCGTTACCGTCGCCGTCCCCGTTCCCGTCACCGTCCCCGTTCCCGCCACGGTCCCCGTTCCCGTACCTCTTCCCGTTCCTGTCACCGTCCCCGTTCCCGTCACCGTTCCCGTTCACGTCAACGTTTCGTTTCCCGTTCCCGTCACTGTTCCCGTTCCCGTCACTGTCACCGTGCCCGTTCCTGTCCCGTCAGCGACCCCGTCCCATCACCGTTCCCGCTCCCGTCCGGTCACCGTCCCCGTACCCGTCCCATCCCCGGTCCCGTCCAGTCACCATTCCCGTCCCGACAGAGTTCCCGTTCCCGTCACAGTTCCTGTTCCGGTTCCCGTTTCCGTCAACGATGCCATCCCGCCACCGTCCCCGTTCCCGTTCACGTCAACGTTCCGGTTCCCGTTCCCGTCACCGTTCCCGTTCCCGTCACCGTTTCCGTTGCCGTCCCGTTACCTGTTCCGTCCCGTCACCATTCCCGTTGCCGTCACCGTTCCCGTTACTGTCACCGTTCCAGTTTCCGGCCCGTCACTGTTCCCGTCCCGTAACAGTTGCCGTTTCCGTCACGTCACCATTCCCGTCACCGTTTCGATTCCCGTCCACGCTGCCGTCCCGTCACCGTTCCCGTTCCGGTTCCCGTTCCCGTCCCGTCCCGTCACCGCTGCCGTCCCGTCACGGTTTCCGTTTCCGTCCCGTTACCGTCCCCGTTACCGTTCTCGTCCCGTCCCGTCACCGTTCCCGTCCCGTCACCTTTCCGTCCCGTCGCCGTTCCCGTTCCCGTCACCGTTCCCGTCCAGTCACCGTTCCCGTTCCCGTCACAGTTCCCGTTCCCGTCCAGTCAACGTTCCCGTTCTTGTTCCCTCACCGTTCCAGTTCCCATCACCGTTCCTGGCATCGTCCCGTCACCGTCCCCGTTTCCTTCCGGTCACCGCCCCGTCCCTTCACAGTGCCCGTCCTGTAACCGTTCTCGCTCCCGTCCCGTCACCGTTCCCTTTATCGTCCGTCACCGTTACCGTTCCCGTCCCGCCCCTGTTACCGTCCCATCCCCGTTACCGTTCCCGTCCCATTATTGTCCCTGATTCTGCCCCGTCACCGTTCCCGTTCCGTCACACTTCCCGTCCCGTCACCGTTCGAGTCACCGTTCACGGTCCCGTCCCTTCACCGTTTCCGTCCCGTCACCGTCCCCGTTCACGTCCCTTCACCGTTCCAGTCACCGTCCCGCCACCGTTGCCGTTCCCGTCCCGTTACCGTTCGCGTCCCGTCAACGTTCTCGTTCCCGTCCGGTGACCGTTCCCGTTATCGTCCCGTCAGCGTAGCCGTTCGCGTCACATCCCGTTATGTCCCGTCCCCTTTACCGTTCCCGTCCCGTCACAGTCTCCTTTCCTGCTCCGTCACCGTTCCCGTCCCGTCAGCGTTCCCGTCCCGTCACCCTTCCCGTTCCCGTCAACGTTCCCGTTCCCGTCACCATTGCCTTCCGTCACTAACCCCGTTCCCGTCACCGTTCCAGTTCCCGTCCCGTCAATGTTCCCGTTCCGTAACAGTTCCCATTTTCATCCCGTCACCATTCCGTCACCGTTCCCATTGCCGTGCCCGCTCCCGTCCCGTCACCATCCCGTCACCGTTCCCGTTCCCGTCACCGTTCCCTTCACCGTCCCCGTTCCCGTCACGGTTCCCGTTTCCGTCCCGTCACCATGCCGTCCCGGTCCCGTCAAAGTTCCCGTTCCCGTTCCGGTTACCGTTCCGGTTACCGTTCCCGTCACCGTTCCCGTTCCCGTCATCGTTCCCGTTCCCGTCACCGTCCCGTTCCCGTCACCGTTCCCGTTCCCGTCACCGTTCCCTTCACCGTCCCCGTTCCCGTCACAACTCCGGTCCCCTTCACCGTTTTCGTTCCCGTTCCCGTCACCGGTCACTTCCAGTCACCGTGACCGTTCCCGTCCCCGACCCGTAACCGTTCCCGTCACGGTTCCCGTTCCCGTCACCGTTGCCATTGCCGTCACCGGTCCCGTCCCGTTTCCGTCACCGTTCCCGTTTCCGTCACCGTACCCGTTCCCGTCACAGTTCCCTTTCACGTCACCGTTCCCTATACTGTCACGGCTCCCGTTCCCGTCACAGGTAACTGTTCCTTCCCGTCACCGTCACCGTTCCCGTAACCGCTATCGGTGCCATCCCGTCACCGTCACCGTTCCCGTTGTCGTGCCGTCACCGTTACCGTTGCCGTTCCGTCACCGTACCCGTAACCCTTCTCGTTCCTGTTCCTTTTCCCGTCACCGTTCCCGTTGCCTTCACCGTTCCCGTTCCCGTCACCGCTCCCGTTCACGTTACCGTTCCCGTTCCCGTCACCGTTCCCGTTCCCGTCACCGTTGGCGTCCCGTCACCGTCCCCGTTCCCGTCACCGTCCCCGTTCCCGTCACCCTTCACGTTCCTGTCACCGTTCCCGTCCCCGGCACAGTTCCCGTCCCCGTCACCGGTTCCGTGCCATCACCGTCCACGTTTACGTCACCGTTCCCGTTCAAGTTCCCGTTCCCGTCACCGTTCCCGTCCCTTCACCGTTCCCGTCACGTCACCGTTCGCGTCCCGTCACCGATCCCGTCCCGATAACAGTTCCCGTTTCCGTCCCGTCACCATTACCGTCACCGTTCCCATTCCCGTCCCCTCTCCCGTCCCGTCACCGTGGGCGTCCCGTCCCGTCACAGTTGCCGTTCCGGTCCCTTCACCGTTCCCGTCCCGTCACCGTTCTCGTTCCCGTCTGGTCACCGTTATTGTGCCGTCACCGTTACCGTTCCCGTCCCGTCCCCGTTACCATCCGGTACCCGTTACCGTTCCCGTCCTGTCACCGTCCCCGTTCCCGCTCCGTCGCCGTTCCCGTCCCGTCAGCGTTCGCATTCCCGTTCCTGTCACCGTTCCCGGGCGGACACCATCACCGTTCCCGTTCCCGTTCCCGTCCCGTAACCGTTCCCGTCCCGTCACCGTTCCCGTTCCCGTCCCGTCACCGTTCCCGTTCCCGTCCCGTCACGGTTCCCGTTCCCCTCCCTTCACCGCTCCCGTTCCCGTCCCGTCACCGCTCCCGTTCCCGTCCCGTCACCGTTCCCTTTATCGTCCCGTCACCGTTACCGTTCCCATCGCGTCCCCGTTACCTTACCGTCCGTTACCGTTCCCGTCCCCGTTACCGGTTCCGTTACCGTTCCCGTCCCCGTTACCGGTTCCGTTACCGTTCCCGTCCCTTTCCCGATCCGGTTCCCTTCCCGTTCCCGTCCCTTCCCGTTCCGCTCCCTTTCCCGTTCCCGCCACGTTCTCGTCGCGGTCCCGTTCCCCTCCCGTTTCCGTTCCCGTCTAATTCCCTTCCCATCATTTAATTATTTATTTAATTATTTATTTAATTATATATTTAATTATTTAGTTAATTATTTACTTAATTATTTAATTAACTCTTTTATTAATTAACTCTTTAATTTATTAACTCTTTAATTTATTAACTCTTTAATTAATTAACTCTTTAATTAATTAACTCTATAATTAACTCTTTAATTAGTTAACTCTTTAATTAACTCTTTAATTATTTATTTAATTTTGCTTCTATGCAGCAACAAACATTGATATTGCTGTTAGAATACTGTAGCAATGGATTTTTTCGGGCATAACATTCTTAGCATGACCTACAATGGAAATTACTAACAAGTCTGTGAGAAAATCCCAGGGAAATAATATACGATTTACAAGGCGCATTTTAATGTGTAAATTAAAATCTATGACGTATTGCGCACAAATACATATAATTCCATAAACCACATTTGTACTGCAGCCATTAACCAGTTAAGAGGATGCATCTTGTTATTTTTATTAAAGTAAGAATTATTTGTATTTTAATACTGAAGCTATAAGTCGTTCTTCGCTTCTTGATGTATCGCTGTGTCGCCCGTTGATTTGGTTCTTTCCCTCTAGCTCTGCAAGAGATCTCTTTATCTCGGGTACGCGCAGATGTTTTCGAATAGACTACCCAAGGAAACTTTTTATATATTGTTTATTGCATCTTAAATATTTTCGGGAGCTATGCCGATTGTATATGTAGAGGAATCGCACTCACGTCCGCACAGCACAACCTGCCGTACTGGTCTCTGGTTGAGTAGTGACCAGACGCTTTCTCTCTTACCCACGCTAAGAAAACCGTTCCCTTCAATTTTGAATGTCATGACGTCATCCAAGAAAGCCTCGTATCCAAAATGCTATTTCCTTTTCCCGCAATTTAGAAATGTCCCTTTCTATTATAACATGTTCTTTTATGAGTTTCGAATATATAATTACCTTTTTAGGATTAAACGATGTTTACTTTATATTTTATTAAATATATCGCGCGACTTTTAAGGTTTTCAGACCTGACTTTCGAACGTGTATTTAAACTATGTAGTATGACGTCATGACTCGCTAATTTCAAACCAATAATGTGTTTATCCTACAAATTTAACGACTATTATTTACTCATATCTTGCTCACCTTACAACACTTCCTGCTCTATTATCTATTTATGTTATTACTTAACACTTATCGCAAATCTCACATCCGGCAATTAAATTAAAACGTGTCTTTTTCAAAAGCCCATTCGATCGGAAATCTAAATTTCGGTATCAAATGCCCCCATTTATGTTATTTTATTATTTCATAATAAAATAATGTAAATGTCTTGCCCGAAAGAAAAATTAAAAATTACTCCTGTATTTCGAATAATCGGCAACACTCCCATTATATACAATTTTCAATTACACTGTTTTGAAATTGGTTATTAACATATTTTCTCATTAATCTTTTTAACATGACAAACAATTATACACTTGACTTAACATTAATCCTTAAATACTAATTACAATATGTTATGGTTTCTTCTGTGAAGCTTTTATATAAAGGTTAAATTTCAAGAGTCTTTCTTTATACTTCCTTCTTTTAGTTCATGTTTGCTCACTTCGCTCTCACTATCACTTGCACTGTGATTTTTTCACTTTTGTTATTGTAACACATATCTGTACTATATCCTTTAAGCACTAAAATGTACATATATTTATATAAATCCATTACACTCTTTAGACAAGTTCTTTCTTTGTCTTTCTGTGATAACTATCTATACATCTAAATATTTTAACAAATGTTTACAAAGTAAATATTCTGTTTTCTCTCTATGCGGAGATGAACATTTTAACAATCTTTCTGAAGCTGTTATTGTGAGCTCTATACAATATATTCTTAAGCTCTTTGTAGTAGATAGCAATTCACATTCTGCATTTTTCATGAATATGTAAGTACCTGACCAATATATGGTTTTCAAGTAAGCTAACATTTAAATTTTATCTCAAAGCTGATTGGGCGCCAATAGACAAATGACACTTCCAAATTTCTTTTTTTTTTTTTTTTTTTTTTTTTTTTTTTTTTTTTTTTACATTAAATCAAGGTTCCAAGGCACCACACGGTTTCTTGTATGGTCGAAGGAGTTGTTTATGCCATCTTCCCAGACATTTTTCATTTTTAACATCTTTTAATTCATAGGTATGATAACCAAATTTTGATATAATTTCTGCAGGACCTTTATATAACAATTCCATCCTTTTGTTCCTACCTCGCAACGCACTTGATAACTTATGGTCTTTAACTAGTACCCAATCGCCTATCTTAGGTTCCCATTTATGTTTTCTACTCTTTTTCTTTAATTTTCGCTTCTCTGCCTTTTTCTTGATTCGTTCAAAAGCAATTTTCGCTCTTTCTTCTTCACTTAACTGAATGTCATTAATTTTCAGTGTTTTTGGTACCCCGATCAATATTGGTTCTGGTTCAATTCCTAACATTAATTTTATTGGTGCAAACCCAGTAGTTACATTAATGGTGTGATTGATAATCTTTTCTATCAATGGACAATATTTCACCCAATCCTTGTGATTATGATGTGTAAGTACACGTAAATAAATTCCTATATCTTGGAGGACACGTTCTGTTGGATTCCCTGATGGAAAGTATGAGGAACAATGATTTAGTTTTCTCGCGTCTAATGTCACCCTAATCTTTCCATTGGCCTTATTTACAATACATAGGGGATTCACAAATTCTGAATTCGAAATCTCAATAACCTCATCTTCTAACATTGACTTTATAACTGCATCTACCTCTTCTCTTATTGTACTAGGGATAGCTCTCGCTTTATGTGTAAAAGGTTTGATGGGTATCATCTCAAACGAATGAGTATAAATATTACATTTACCAGGTTTCTCAGAGAATACTTCTTTATTTCGGATTAATATTTCAAACAGTTTATCCCTCTGTTGTTCATTTAGTTGATCAGCCTGAGTTACTTTTTCCCTCAACAATTCTTCTAAGTCTTCACTACTCTCCCTATCATAGTACCTAGTTGCGTCAGAAAACCTCAAATTGTCTATGAAATCATTTTTATCCCATTCTACATTTTCTTTATTATCGACACTGTACTCTTTGACATTTACTTCAGTTAATTCCATAGCTCCTACTTTAACATATTCTACAAAGAATGTATCCCCTTGGATTTCTTCTTCCTCTTTTTCTCTTACAATAGTTTCTGAACTACTATCTTCCACAAAAGGCACTATAATGGTCTCATCTTCAACTTTCATTTCTACAATCATGTTTTTAAAATTCACCACAGCTTCCCAGGCATAAAGACAATCACAACCTATTATAATATCTGTCACAAGTCTTCCTACAATCAGAAATAAAATTCCAAGTATTCTCCCATTTATTTCAATATTTATCATTGCTTGAAATTTTACTCTCTCTTTTCGTTTTCCCACAGCTAGCGAGCAATATATCCCATTAACTGGTAAAGACATTACTTTAAAACCACTACTTTGTAAATTATCATAAAAATTTTGTGAGCATACTGTGCTATTTGATCCCGTATCTATAATTTCATTGTATTGTTTTCCATTTACTCCAATTTTGATTTTAGGTGGATCTCCTACTTTTTTCGTTTTCGTCGTTTCTATTTTTCCATTCTCTTTTCTTTTGTATCATCATTTGCCTTCCAGGACTATTTATTTCCGAGTACTTATCACAATCATTACTAGGATACCCAGTTCTCACTGAAGGCGCGTTTGACCGGGTCTGGCGTTTCCCTGATTTTTAGGTATTGCTCCTGTACTATTTCCCGAATTGTTACTTCTGTTTTCCTGCATTAAATCGGGGTTACTTCCTACCATGTTTTTGACCGTGTTAATGGCCTCAACCATTTCCGCATTTTCGGGGGAATTTCGTCCATTAGAATACCTTTCTTCCTGTCTTGGTGACCTCGGTCTAAACTCATTATCTCCGTTTGTCCAATACCCATCATTTGAATTTCTACTATGTCCAAAATAACGTCCCCGTCTACCTCGATCAAATCTATTTGTATTCATATAATTCACCCTTATATTTCTTCCCCTTTGATTACCATTTCTATTTTGATGACGCCCTTCCTGGTTATATCTACCTTGATTTTCCCACCGGAATGATTCCATCCTTGGTACTGGTCCTTTATATCTTTCCCTAATCTCACTTCTATTCTGATAATACTGTGCCCCTTGCCCGAAAGAATTTACAGTTTCTTTTTCTTCATATTTATTTCCAAATGCGTGTTTTGGCTTATTGACTTCTAAGGCTGATAATAATTCGATCATAGCTGCAATGCTATCGGGTCGGGCTATGATTAGGTAGTGTTGAAGCGTTTCCGGAAAATGTGGAGTAACTATATTTATTAGATCTTTTTCATCTAAGGGAGGATCCAACATCTTCGATTTTCTCGCTATTCTCATAAAATAGTTTACCATCGATTCCTCCGATCTAGGATTAAACTTTCCATTGCTTAATTCAACTCTAATATTAGCCTGCCTACTAGCTCCCCAATATCTGGTTAAAAAGATGTTCCTAAAGGTCCTGTAATCATTATTGTTACCCATAGAAAGGCCTAGCCAATTAGCAGCATTACCCTTTAGGCATTTTCTTACTATCACCATCTTGTACTCCTCTGGTATACGTTTCACCGTGAAGTACTCTTGTAACCCTTCTAAAAAGGCTTTAGGATCATCTGAATCTTCATTTTCAAAAACTGGAGGTGTCATTTCATTTAAGACATGGTTAGGCCAATGTAAATTTGAATTGTCACCTATCCCTGAGCTATTTCCGAGATCAGAATGAGAATTACTGTTACCCCTATTTTGCATCGAAATGTCAGCTGATACACCTGGTATTGCCTCGTTTCTTGCAACTTCATTACTAAGATTGTTGTGATTACATGCATTTTCATTTAATTTCAAATTTTCTAAGGCCTCTTTTACCTGAGTAATTTCTGTTACTACTCCTTTTATTTGGTCTGTAACATCCTCCAAATTTCTAGCCTGCCTTTCACTTTCTACATCAGATCTTTCTATTCTAACTTTACACCCCTGTAACTCTTCTCTAATTTCTTGCCTTTGTTTGTCTAATCTATATGTTACTTTTTCCCTTTCTTTATCTAATTTTTCACTCACTTGTTGACCTAATTTCTTTTCAGAATTCTTTACTTCTTGCCTTATTGTCTCTAATTCTCCCTTAACCTGTTCTCTATTTTCTTTTACTTCACTACTGACTTTATTAATTTCCTCCCTAACTTCTTCCCTAAAGGTTTCTAAAGCTCTTTTCTGATTTTCCAATTGCATTCCCAATTCCTGTTGTCCCTTCTCTAATTTCTGTCCTAACTCTGTTCTTAATTCTTTACTAGTTTCATCTATCTTTTGACTTAACTCTGTACTCATCTT
Source organism: Tenodera sinensis (assembly GCA_030765045.1). Classification (NCBI taxonomy): domain Eukaryota; kingdom Metazoa; phylum Arthropoda; class Insecta; order Mantodea; family Mantidae; genus Tenodera; species Tenodera sinensis. The sequence goes on along the minus strand of CM060964.1, from coordinate 364,803,664 downwards.
TTTCACTGTTCTTAATTCTTTACTATTTTCATCTATCTTTTGACTTAACTCTGTACTCATCTTTTCCACTGTTCTTAATTCTTTACTAGTTTCATCTATTTTTCGACTTAACTCTGTACTCATCTTTTCCATTATCTTTTGAAACATATTCTCTATTTCTGACATAAATGCTGGCCTTTCTGAATTACTACTAAACATTTCTGAACTACCTCTAGGTGTTTCTCTAACGTTCTGATCTTCTACTTCTTGGCATATTCTGCTACCAATTACATTCTGATTATATTTTTCCATCCTAACTACACTTTTCTCAATTTCCGGACTCTCAAAACCTAGAAAATCGCTATCACTGTCTTCCATTTCTAAACTATTTACACGTGTTTTTCTACTCACCAATATTTCACGCACTTAAACTTGTTCACTACACGTTTCACAGATGTTCACACGCTGGGCACCTTCTTGTCTGCTGGCTCGATGCTGGCCTGGTCGTCTTGGGGTTGGTCTCTTCTCTCGACGCTACACGTTGGGTCACCTTCTTGTTTGCTGGTTCTATGCTGGCTTGGTCGTCTTGGGGTTGGTCCATTCTTTCGACGCCACACGTTGGGATGCCATTTGAAGCTATAAGTCGTTCTTCGCTTCTTGATGTATCGCTGTGTCGCCCGTTGATTTGGTTCTTTCCCTCTAGCTCTGCAAGAGATCTCTTTATCTCGGGTACGCGCAGATGTTTTCGAATAGACTACCCAAGGAAACTTTTTATATATTGTTTATTGCATCTTAAATATTTTCGGGAGCTATGCCGATTGTATATGTAGAGAAATCGCACTCACGTCCGCACAGCACAACCTGCCGTACTGGTCTCTGGTTGAGTAGTGACCAGACGCTTTCTCTCTTACCCACGCTAAGAAAACCGTTCCCATCAATTTTGAATGTCATGACGTCATCCAAGAAAGCCTCGTATCCAAAATGCTATTTCCTTTTCCCGCAATTTAGAAATGTCCCTTTCTATTATAACATGTTCTTTTATGAATTTCGAATATATAATTACCTTTTTAGGATTAAACGATGTTTACTTTATATTTTATTAAATATATCGTGCGACTTTTAAGGTTGGTCGACCTGACTTTTTACTGATTTCGAACTATAGGGTATGACGTCATGACTCGTTAATTTCAAACCAATAATGTGTTTATCCTACAAATTTAACGACTATTATTTACTCATATCTTGCTCACCTTACAACACTTCCTGCTCTATTATCTATTTATGTTATTACTTAACACTTATCGCAAATCTCACATCCGGCAATTAAATTAAAACGTGTCTTTTTCAAAAGCCCATTCGATCGGAAATCTAAATTTCGGTATCAATACTAAATGAATTGAATGCTTTCTATGCAAAGAAGGCTCTATACCACTTCAACAATCAAACAGTAACAAAATATATAAGCTACAAAACGGATTATAGAAACTGCTGGGGTGGATTCTCTTCTCATTTCCCTCCCTTGTCATCTTGCAGGTTTGGTTGGTAGCGCGGTACGTTACGGCGGATGCGGGTAGATGGCACAGATGCTTGCATTATGGAAACCCTTCCCTAGCCCCTCCTGGAAGTTGCCGACCAGGCCGTTAAGGTCGCCTCGTTGCCCTCTCCCTGGTTGGGGAAAACACCTCCATCGTGCACCAAGTGTCAATATCTATATTTGTTAGGGACTTCTGTGCTTCTCTGGGCTTCTCTGCCTCCGTTCTCTGGCCAGCCTACGGTCACACTTCGCCTCATCCCTTCACCGTGGGGGGTGGTAGTCCACAAAAGATCCATGACGGAGTCGCGTTGGGTCGAGTTTCTACACACACACACACACACACACACACACGCGCGCGCGCGCGCGCACGCACGCACGCGCACGCACACACACACACCTCAAATCCGATAAAGAGGCCTCTGAGCGGTCCTTCACGCCCATTATAGAAAGAGCAATATGGAAGCAGCAATATTAAGTAGAACTAGAGGAATAAAATAATTATAATTATAATTATATATATATATATATATATATATATTTGTATATAGTGACTTGTAATTATGATACATTTGTAAGAATAAAGATCTGTGACTAAGTAAATTCTTTTGTTACACTTGGCAATTTAGAAACTAGAGGTATGGCTTACATGAATATGATAAACATATTATGGCAATAAAATTGTTATATTCATGTTGTATTCCTATGATTAGCAATAGGTTACTAAAATTAAGTAAACTAACCCATTATATTTTGAGTTGGAAACCTCAACCCGTCCGCCCGGACGCCCATTCATTCACTCACTGATTCATTCATCGATCCATCCATCCGTTCCGTTCCGTCCCGTCCCGTCGCGTCGCGTCCCCGTTCCCTTCCCCGTCCACGTCCCGTCCCCGTTCCCGCCCCGTGCACGTTCCCGTCCCGTCACCATTCCCGTTCCCGTTCCGTCCTGTTCCAGTCCCGTTCCCGTCCCGTACCTGTTCCAGTCCCGTCACCGTTCCCGTTCCAGTCACCGCTCCCGTTCCCGTACCCGCTCCCGTCCCGTCACCGTTCCCGTCCCGTCACCGTTCGCGTCCCGTCACCGTTGCCGGTGCCGTCCCGTCACAGTTCCCGTTCTCGTCCCGTCCCATCACCGTTCCCGTTCCCGGCCCGTCACCAATCCGTCCCGTCACCGTTACCCTTCCCGTCCAGTCACCGGTCCCGTCACCGTTCCCGTTCCCGTCTCAGTTCCCGTTCCCGTCCAGGCAACGTTCCCGTTCCCGTCCAGGCAACGTTCCCGTTCTGGTCTCCTCACCGTTGCAGTTCCCATCACCGTCACCGTCCCCGTTCCCGTCCCGTCAGCGATATCGTCCCATCACCGTTCCCATTCCCGTCCAGTCGCCGTTCCCGTTCCCGTCCGGTCACCGACCCTGCTCCCGTCCTGTCCCCGTTCCCATCCAGTCACTGTTCCCGTCCCATCACAGTTCCCGTTCCCGTCCCGTCATCGTCCCCGTTCCCGTCCCTTCACATTTCCCGTCACAGTCCCGTCACCGTTGCCGTTCCCGTCCCGTCACCGTGCCCGTTCTGTCACCGTTCTCGTTCCCGTCCCGTCACCGTTCCCTTTATCGTCCGTCACCGTTACCGTTCACGTCCCGTCCCTGTTACCGTCCCATCGCCGTTACCGTTCCCGTCCCGTTATTGTGCCCGATACTGCCCCGTCACCGTTCCCGTTCCGTCACAGTTCCCGTCCCGTTACCGTTCGCGTCACCGTTCACGGTCCCGTCCCGTCACCGTTCCCGTCCCGTCACAGTTCCCGTTCTCGTCCCGTCCCGTCACCGTTCACGTCCCGTCACCAATCCGTCCCGTCACCGTTACCCTTCCCGTCCAGTTACCGGTCCCGTCACCGTTCCCGTTCCCGTCTCAGTTCCCGTTCCCGTACTAGCAACGTTCCCGTTCCCGTCCAGGCAACGTTCCCGTTCTGGTCCCCTCACCGTTGCAGTTCCCATCACCGTCACCGTCCCCGTTTCCGTCCCGTCAGTGATAACGTCCAGTTACCGTTCCCGTACCCGTCCGGTCACCGACCCTGCTCCCGTCCTGTCCCCGTTCCCGTCCAGTCGCCGTTCCCGTCCCATCACAGTTCCCGTTCCCGTCCCGTCACCGTTCCCGTTCCCGTCCCTTCACATTTCCCGTCACAGTCCCGTCACCGTTGCCGTTCCCGTCCCGTCACCGTGCCCGTTCTGTCACCGTTCTCGTTCCCGTCCCGTCACCGTTCCCTTTATCGTCCGTCACCGTTACCGTTCACGTCCCGTCCCTGTTACCGTCCCATCGCCGTTACCGTTCCCGTCCCGTTATTGTGCCCGATACTGCCCCGTCACCGTTCCCGTTCCGTCACAGTTCCCGTCCCGTTACCGTTCGCGTCACCGTTTACGGTCCCGTCCCGTCACCGTTACCGTCCCGTCACAGTTCCCGTTCTCGTCCCGTCCCGTCACCGTTCCTGTTCCCGTCCCGTCACCAATCCGTCCCGTCACCGTTACCCTTCCCGTCCAGTTACCGGTCCCGTCACCGTTCCCGTTCCCGTCTCAGTTCCCGTTCCCGTACTAGCAACGTTCCCGTTCCCGTCCAGGCAACGTTCCCGTTCTGGTCCCCTCACCGTTGCAGTTCCCATCACCGTCACCGTCCCCGTTTCCGTCCCGTCAGTGATAACGTCCAGTTACCGTTCCCGTACCCGTCCGGTCACCGACCCTGCTCCCGTCCTGTCCCCGTTCCCGTCCAGTCGCCGTTCCCGTCCCATCACAGTTCCCGTTCCCGTCCCGTCACCGTTCCCGTTCCCGTCCCTTCACATTTCCCGTCACAGTCCCGTCACCGTTGCCGTTCCCGTCCCGTCACCGTGCCCGTTCTGTCACCGTTCTCGTTCCCGTCCCGTCACCGTTCCCTTTATCGTCCGTCACCGTTACCGTTCACGTCCCGTCCCTGTTACCGTCCCATCTCCGTTACCGTTCCCGCCCCGTTATTGTGCCCGATACTGCCCCGTCACAGTTCCCGTCCCGTTACCGTTCGCGGCACCGTTCACGGTCCCGTCCCGTCACCGATCCCGTCCCGTCACAGTTCCCGATTCCGTCCCGTCACCGTTCCATTCACCGTTCCGTCACCGTTGCCGTTCCCGTCCCGTTACCGTTCCCGTCCCGTCAACGTTCTCGTTCCCGTCCGGTGACCGCTCCCGTTATCGTCCCCTCACCGTTACCGTTCCAGTCCCATCCCCGTTATGTCCCCTCCCCTTTACCGTTCCCGTCCCGTCACCGTCTCCGTTCCTGCCCGTCAGCGTTCCCGTCCCGTTACCGTTCCCGTCACCGTTACCGTTGCCGTCACCGTTGCCGTCCCGTCACCGTCTCCGTTCCCGTCAACGTTCCTGTTCCCGTCCCGTCACAGTTCCCGTCCCGTACCAGTTCTCGTTTCCGTCTCGACACCATTCCCGTCATCGTTCCAATTCCCGTGCCCGTTCCCGTCCCGTCACCGTCTCGTCACCGTTGCCGTTCCCGTCCCATCATGGTCCCCGTTACCGTCCGGTCCGCTCTACCGTTCCCGTCCCGACACCGTACCCGTTCCCGTTACGGTTCCCCTTTCCGTGCCGTCACGGTTCCCGTCCCCGTCCCGTCACCGTTCCCGTTACCGTTCCCGTTCGCGTCATCGTTGTCGTTCCCGTTGCCGTCTCGTCACGGTTCCCGTTTACGCCCCGTCACCGTTCCCAATCCCGTCACCGTTCCCGTCCGTCACCGTCCCCGTTACCGTCCCGTCACTGTCCCCGTTCCCGTCACCGTCCCCGTTCCCGTCACCGTCCCCGTTACCGTCATCGTCCCCGTTCCCGTCATCGTTTTCGTTCCCGTTCCCGTCACCGTTTTGGTTCCGGTTCCCGTCACAGTTTCCGGTCCCGTCCGGTCACCGTTCCGTCCCGTCACCGTTCCCGTTCCCGTCCAGTCACCGTTCCCGTCACCGTTCCCGTTCCCGTCATCGTTTTCATTCCCGACACCGTTGCCGTTCCCGTTGCCGTCACGTCACGGTTCCCGTTTCCGTCAACGTTCCCGTTCTGGTCCCCTCAACGTTCCAGTTCCCATCACCGTTACTGTCACCGTCCCGTCACTGTCCCCGTTACGTCACCGGTCCGGTTCCCGTCACCGTGTTCGTTCCCGTTCCCGTCACCGTTACCAGTCCCGTCGGGTCACCGTTCCGTCCCGTCACCGTTCCCGTTCCCGTCACCGTTCCCGTCCAGTCACCGTTCCCGTCGTCATTTTCATTCAAGTTACCGTTGCCGTTCCCGTTGCCGTCCCGTCACGGTGCCCGTTTCCGTCAACGTTCCCGTTCTGGTCCCCTCAACGTTCCAGTTCCCATCACCGTTCCTGTCACCGTCCCGTCACCGTCCCTGTTCCCGAGCCGTCAGCGACCCCGTTCCAGTCAACGTTTCGGTAACCGTTCCAGTCACCGTTTCCGTTGCTGTCACAGTTACCGGTCCTATCCCGTCACCGTCACCGTCCCGTCACCGTTCACGTCCCCGACCCGTCACCTTTCCCGTTGCCATACCGTCACAGTTCCCGTCCGGTCACGGTCCCCGTTCTCGTCCCATATCCGGTCCCGTCCAGTCTTCATTCCCGTCCCGTCAGAGTTCCCGCTCCCGTCACAGTTCCCGTTCCGGTTACCGTTCCCGTCACGGTTGCCATCCCGTCACCGTCCCCGTTCCCGTCACCGTTCCCGTTAACGTCAACGTTTCGTTTCACGTTCCCGTCACCGTTCCTGTTCCCGTCACCGTTCCCGTTCACGTCAACGTTCCGGTTCCCGTTCCCGTCACCGTTCCCTTTCCAGTCACAGTTCCCGTTCCGGTTACCGTTCCCGTCACGGTTGCCATCCCGTCACCGCCCCCGTTCCCGTCACCGTTCCCGTTCACGTCAACGTTTCGTTCCACGTTCCCGTCACCGTTCCTGTTCCCGTCTCCGTTCCCGTTTACGTCAACGTTCCGGTACCCGTTCCCGTCACCGTTCCCTTTCCCGTCACCGTTCCCGTTGCCGTCCCGTTACCTGTACCGTCGCGTCACCGTTCCCGTTCCCGTCACAGTCCCCGTTACCGTCACAGTTCCAGTTCCCGTCCCGTCACTGTTCCCGTCCCGTAACAGTTGCCGTTTCCGTCACCTCACAATTCCCGTCACCGTGTCCATTCCCGTCCACGCTGCCGTCCCGTCATCGTCCGGTCACAGTTGCCGTTCCCGTCACCCTTCCCTTTCCGGTTCCCGTTCCCGTCACCGTTCCCGTCACCGTCGCCGTTCCCGTCACCGTACTGGTTGCCGTCACCGTTTTCCTTCCCGTCACCGTCACCGGTCACTTCCAGTCACCGTGTCCGTTCCCGTCCCGTCCCGTCACCGCTGCCGTCCCGTCACGGTTCCCGTTTCCGTCCCGTTACCGTCCCCGTTACCGTTCTCGTCACGTCACCGTTCCCGTTCCCGTTCCCGTCCCGTAACCGTTGCGTCCCGTCACCGTTCCCGTTCCCCTCACCATTCCCGTCCAGTAACCGTTCCCGTTCCCGTCACAGTTCCCGTTCAGTCAACGTTCCCGTTCTGGTCCCCACACCGTTCCAGTTCCCATCACCGTTCCTGTCACCGTCCCGTCACCGTCCCCGTTCGCTTCCGGTCACCGTCCCCGTCCCGTCACAGTGCCCGTCCTGTCCCCGTTCTCGCTCCCGTCCCGTCACCGTTCCCTTTATGGTCCGTCACCGTTACCGTTCCCGTCCAGTCCCTGTTACCGTCCCATCCCCGTTACCGTTACCGTTCCATTATTGTCCCCGATCCTGCCCCGTCACCGTTCCCGTTCCGTCACAGTTCCCGTCCCGTCACCGTTCGAGTCACCGTTCACGGTCTCGTGCCGTCACCGTTCCCGTACCGTCACAGTTTCCGTCCCGTCACCGTCCCCGTTCACGTCCCTTCACCGTTCCAGTCACCGTCCCGTCACCGTTGCCGTTCCCTTCCCGTTACCGTTCGTGTCCCGTCAACGTTCTCGTTCCTGTCCGGTGACCGTTCCCTTTATCGTCTCGTCAGCGTTACCGTTCCCGTCCCATCCCCGTTATGTCCCGTTCCCTTTACCGTTCCCGTCCCGTCACAGTTTCCTTTCCTGCTCCGTCACCGTTCCCGTCCCGTAAGCGTTCCCTTCCCGTCACCGTTCCCATAAACGTTCCCGTTCCCGTCACCATGGCCGTCCCGTCACCAACCCCGTTCCCGTCACCGTTCCGGTTCCCGTCCCGTCACTGTTCCCGTCCCGTAACAGTTCCCGTTTCCATCCCGTCGCCATTCCGTCACCGTTCCCATTGCCGTCCCCGCTCCCGTCCCGTCACCGTCCCGTCACCGTTGCCGTTCCCGTCCCGTCATCGTCCCCTTTACCGTCCGGTCCGCTATTCCGTTCCAGTCCCGACACCGTCACCGTTCCCGTTGCCGTCATCGTGCCGGTTACCGTCCGGTCCGCTTTACCAGTCCCGTCCCGACACAGTCCTCGTTCCCGTCACGGATCCCGTTTCCGTCCCGTCACCGTTCCCGTCCCGGTACCGTTACCGTTCCCGTTCTCGTTCCGGTTCCCATCACCGTTCCCGTTGCCGTCACCGTTCCCGTCACCGTCCCCGTTCCCGTCACAACGCCGGTTTCCGTAACCGTCACCGGTCACTTCCAGTCACCGTGACCGTTCCCGTCCCGTCCCGCCACCCCTGCCGTCCCGTCACTGTTCCCGTTTCCGTCCCATCACCATTCCCTTCCCCGACCCGTGACCGTTCCCGTCACCGTTCCCGTTCCCGTCACCATTCCCGTTGCCGTCACCCTTCCCGTCCCGTTTCCGTCACCGTTCCCGTTGCCGTTCCCTGTCACGGCTCCCGTTCCCGTCACTGGTAACTGTACCTTCCCGTCACCATCATTGTTCCCGTTCCCGTAACCGTTATCGGTCCCGTCCCGTCACCGTTCCCGTTGTCGTGCCGTCACCGTTACCGTTCCGTCACCGTACCCGTAACCCTTCTCGTACCTGTTCCTTTTCCCGTCACCGTTCCCGTTGCCTTCACCGTTCCCGTTCCCGTCACCGCTCCCGTTCACGTCACCCTTCCCGTTCCCGTCACCGTTCCCGTTCCCGTCACCCGTGCCGCCCCGTCACCGTCACCGTTACCGTCACCGTCCCCGTTCCCGTCACCCGTCCCGTTTCAGTCACCGCTCCCGTTCCCGTCACAGTTCCCGTTCCCGTCACCGTTGCCGTCCCGTCACCGTCCTCGTTTACGTCACCGTTACCGTTTCGGTTCCCCTTCCCGTCACCGTTCCCGTCCCTTCACCGTTCCCGTCACCGTTGCTGTTCCCGTCCCGTCACCGTTCCCGTCCCGTCACAGTTCCCGTCCCGTCACCGTTCCCGTCCCGTCACCGTTCCCGTCCCGTCACTGATCCCGTCACCGTTCCCGTTCCCGTCCCGTCACCGTTCCCGTCCCGTCACTGATCCCGTCCCGTAACAGTTCCCGTTTCCGTGCCGCACAGTTCCCGTTCCAGTTCCCGTTTCCGTCGCGCACAGTTCCCGTTCCAGTTCCCGTTCCTGTCACCGTTCCCGTTCCCGTCACCGTTCCCCTTTCCGTCACCGTTACCGGTCCCGTCCCTTCACCGTCACCGTTTCCTTTCCCGTCACCGTTATCTTTGCCGTCACCGCTCCCGTTGCCGTCACTGTTACTGTTCCTTCCCGTCAACGTCACCGTACCTGCTCCCGTCACCGTTATGGGTCCCGTTCCGTCACCGTTATCGGTCCCGTTCCGTCACCGTCATCGTTCCCGTTGTCGTCCCGTCACCGTTCCTGTTGCCGTCATCGTTCGCGTTCCCGTCACTTTTCCGTACCCCTCACCGCGCCCGTTTCAGTCACCGTTCCCTTTCCCGTCACCGTTCCCTTTCCTGTCACGGCTCCCGTTCCCGTCACTTGTAACTGTTCCTTCCCGTCACTGTCACCGTTCCCGTTCCCGTAACCGATATCGGTCCCGTCCCGTCACCGTCACCGTTCCCGTTGTCGTGCCGTCACCGTTACCGTTGCCGTTGCCGTTCCGTCACCGTACCCGTAACCCTTCTCGTACCTGTTCCTTTTCCCGTCACCGTTCCCGTTGCCTTCACCGTTCCCTTTACCGTCAACGCTCCCGTTCACGTCACCCTTCCCGTTCCCGTCACCGTTCCCGTTCCCGTCACCGTTGCCGCCCCGTCACCGTCACTGTCCCCGTTCCCGACACCCTTCCCGTTTCAGTCACCGCTCCCGTTCCCGTCACAGCTCCCGTTCCCATCACCGTTGCCGTCCCGTCACCATCCACGTTTACGTCACCGTTACCGTTCCGGTTCCCGTTCCCGTCACCGTTCCCGTCCCTTCACCGTTCCCGTCACCGTTTCCGTTCCCGTCCCGTCACTGATTCCGTCACCGTTCCCGTTCCCGTCCCGTCACCGTTCCCGTCCCGTCACTGATCCCGTCCCGTAACAGTTCCCGTTTCCGTCCCGTCATCATACCCGTCACCGTACCCATTCCCGTTCCCTCTCCCGTCCCGTTACCGTTCCGTCACCGTCCCGTCATCGTCCCCGTTACCGTCCGGTCCCCTTTACCGTTGCCGTTCCGTCGCCGTCCCAGTTCCCGCCCTATCACTGTTCCCGTCCCGTTCCGTCACAGTTCCCGTTCCGGTTCACGTTCCTGGCACCGTTCCCGTTCCCGTCACCGTTCCCCTTCCCGTCACCGTTACCGGTCCCGTCCCGTCACTGTTAACTGTTCCTTCCCGTCACCGTACCTGTTCCCGTCACCGTTATAGGTCCCGTTCCGTCACCGTCATCGTTCCCGTTGTCGTCCCGTCACCGTTCCTGTTGCCGTCCCGTCACCGTACCCGTCACCGTTCCCGATACTGTTCCTTTTCCCGTCATTGTTCCCGTTGCCTTCACCGTTGCTGTTCCCGTCACCGCTCCCGTTCACGTCACCGTTCCCGTCAGCGTTGCAGTCCCGTTACCGTCCCCGTCCCCGTTCCCGTCACCGTCCCCGTTCCCGTCACCGTCCCCGTTCCCGTCACCGTCCCCGTTTCTGTCACGGTCCCCGATCCCGTACCTCTTTCCGTTCCTGTCACCGTTCCCGTTCCCGTCATCGTTCGCGTTCCCGTCACCGTTCCCGTTCCCCATACCGTTCCCGTTTCCGTCACCGTTCCCTTTCCTGTCACGGCTCCAGTTCCCGTCACTGGTAACTGTTCCTTCCCGTCACCGTCACCGTTCCCGTTCCCGTAACCGTTATCGGTCCCGTCCCGTCACCGTCACCGTTCCCGTTGTCGTGCCGTCACCTTTACCGTTGCCGTTCCGTCACTGTACCCGTAACCCTTCTCGTTCCTGTTCCTTTTCCCGTCACTGTTCCCGCTGCCTTCACCGTTCCCGTTCCCGTCACCGCTCCCTTTCACGTCACCGTTCCCGTTCCCGTCACCGTTCCCGTTCCCGTCACCGTAGCCGTCGCGTCACCGTCACTGTTCCCGTCACCGTCCCCGTTCCCGTCAGCCTTCACGTTCCTGACACCGTTCCCGTTCCCGTCACAGTTCCCATTCCCGTCACCGTTGCCGTCCCGTCACCGTCCATGTTTACATCACCGTTCCCGTTCCGGTTCCCGTTCCCATCACCGTTCCCGTCCCTTCACCGTTCCCGTCACCGTTCCCGTTCCCGTCCCGTCACCGTTCCCGTCCCGTCACTGATCCAGTCCCGTAACAGCTCCCGTTTCCGTCCCGTCACCATTCCCGTCACCCTTCCCATTCCCGTCCCCTCTCCCGTCCCCTCTCCCGTCCCGTCACCGTTCCGTCACCGTCCCGTCACCGTCCCGGTTACCGTCCGGTCCCCTTTACCGTTGCCGTTCCGTCGCCGTCCCAGTTCCCGCGCTGTCGCTTTTCCCGTACCGTCACCGTTGCCGTTCCCGTCCCGTCACATTTCCCGTTCCGGTCCCTTCACCGTTCCCTTTCCCGTCCCGTCACCGTTCTCGTTCCCGTCCCGTCCCCGTTACCGTCCGGTCCCCGTTACCGTTCCCGTCCTGTCACCGTCCCCGTTCCCGCTCCGTCGCCGTTCCCGTCCCGTCAGCGTTCGCGTTCCCGTTCCGTCACCGTTCCCGGCCGGACACCGTCACCGTTCCCGTTCCCGTCCCGTCACCGTTCCCGTTCCCCTCCCTTCACAACTCCCGTTCCCGTCCCGTCACCGCTCCCGTTCCCGTCCCGTCACCGTTCCCTTTATCGTCCCGTCACCGTTACCGTTCCCATCGCGTCCCCATTGCCTTGCCGTCCGTTACCGTTCCCGTCCCCGTTACCGGTCCCGTCCCCGTTCCCGTCCCTTTCCCGTTCACGTTCCCTTCCCGTTCCCGTCCCTTTCCTGTTGCACTCCCTTTCCCGTTCCCGCCCCGTTCTCGTCCCGGTCCCGTTCCCCTCCCGTTTCCGTTCCCCTCCCGTTTCCGTTCCCGTCCAATTCCCTTCCCATCATTTAATTATTTATTTAATTATTTATTTAATTATTTATTTAATTATATATTTAATTATTTAGTTAATTATTTACTTAATTATTTAATTAACTGTTTTGTTAATTAACTCTTTAATGTATTAACTCTTTAATTAATTAACTCTTTAATTAATTAACTCTGTAATTAACTCTTTAATTAGTTAACTCTTTAATTAACTCTTTAATTAATTAACTCTTTAATTAACTCTTTAATTATTTATTTAATTTTGCTTCTATGCAGCAACAAACATTGATATTGCTGTTAGAATGCTGTAGTGATAACCTTTTTCCTTATAAAGTGCCGCCTAGCTATTTATTTAATGAATACCATTCATGCTTTAACTTGCACTCCCTTGAAAATCTTCGCACACATACATTTATTATGCATTTCGCTAACCTGGGCGCTCATCAAGTTTTCCCCTTAGATTTTAACACCTACAACGGCATATCCTGCTCTAGCCGATAAGGTAAGGCTATCTCAATCATGGTAAGAAGTGTGTATGACAAACTAAATGCACTCACTACCTCATTCTCTTTTAGCCCATACCGTCGAAAGCGTAAACATATATTTGGTTTCTACGCCATTTTGTATCCTTTGTTTTGGTTATTGGTTAAGGGTGTTCAGCAAAAGGACTGGCACATGCTTCATCGTGGCCTAAAGCAACCAATGAAATGGTCTAAGTTTGGTATAACGATAAATAATGTAACATACACGCGAGGTACACTGAGATCTTAGGGGTTCTGTATATGATACAACGGGAACAGGGGATTACAGTTAGCTTAAGGAACAATCAACTCTTTTAAGAGTGGGTCGCTATGCGCTGGCTTTGAAATTCTATTCTCTTTGCATGGGTAGAACACAAAAAGGATCTGATGGGGGCACTTAAATGACCTCTTGTATAAATTATTTTTAAACGCTTATTCTGATGTTAACCAGGATAACATTTGTAGAAATGGTTGTATTACACCTTTCCTTATAGGCACTCTGGTTTCCGAAGTCGTGAGTTCAAACCCGAAGGAGAGCAATGGATTTTTTCGGGCATAACATTCTTAGCGTGACCTACAATGGAAATTACTAACAAGTCTGTGAGAAAATCCCAGGGAAATAGGATACGATTTTCAAGGCGCATTTTAATAAATGTGTAAATTAAAATCTATGACGTATTGCGCACAAATACATATAATTCCATAAACCACATTTGTACTGCAGCCATTAACCAGTTGAGAGGATGCATCTTGCTATTTTTTATTAAAGTAAGAATTATTTGTATTTTAATACTAAATGAATTGAATGCTTTCTATGCAAAGAAGGCTCTATACCACTTCAACAATCAAACAGTAACAAAATATATAAGCTACAAAACGGATTATAGAAACTGCTGGGGTGGACTCTCTTCTCATTTCCCTCCCTTGTCATCTTGCAGGTTTGGTTGGTAGCGCGGTACGTTACGGCGGATGCGGGTAGATGGCACAGATGCTTGCATTATGGAAACCCTTCCCTAGCCCCTCCTGGAAGTTGCCGACCAGGCCGTTAAGGTCGCCTCGTTGCCCTCTCCCTGGTTGGGGAAAACACCTCCATCGTGCACCAAGTGTCAATATCTATATTTGTTAGGGACTTCTGTGCTTCCCTGGGCTTCTCTGCCTCCGTTCTCTGGCCAGCCTACGGTCCCACTTCGCCTCATCCCTTCACCCTGGGGGGTGGTAGTCCACAAAAGATCCATGACGGAGTCGCGTTGGGTCGAGTTTCTACACACACACACACACACACACACACCTCAAATCCGATAAAGAGGCCTCTGAGCGGTCCTTCACGCCCATTATAGAAAGAGGTGCAAATTAATCGAAGAGCGTCCGCAAATAAAAGCTAAATGTAATGCTTATACTTACAGTGGGAATAGGAGAATGCAGCAAGCTTAAGCGATAATCGTATTTTTTAAGGGCTGACCGCTCTGTGATGGCTTTGAAATTCCGTTCTCTTTACATGGCCAGGACCTAAAAAACGAATAACGACTTTCCATTTGAGAAAAGCGGAAATACTTGAAAATTCAAACGAATAACATCTCTCGAAAAGTGTTATTCTCAGAAAACATTTTGTTTGACACAAACTGTGCGCTTTAAAGAGATCTACATTTGTTATGAAGTAACATTTTGTCTATCTCTTGCGATTTACCAGTTGTGCAAAAGTCATCCAGAATTAAGAGAATTTCAGTAGCTATTCTCAGTAAATTCAACATATACATCTTATTTGTCGTAAAATATTTTAAATATACGGTATCTTAATCAAAATAGTTAAAGCTATTTTTGAGAAAACCAAAATTCACGATGTTTTTCATGTGAAGGGTAATGTGGAGTTCGAAATAGGAATAAGTTCAGCATTTCTTTCAAGGTTGCAAGTGTTAACGAAGGCGTTAGGTGCAGTTTGGCAGGGATGATATGCGACAGGAACTCGTCCGTGGTCTCCGGTTAGGGGAGCGGCACGGGGGGGGGGGGGGCGTTGAATCCCGCTGGAGGTCCCTGGAAGACCTAAAGTCTTCGAGGTGTCGTCTAACTTGCGAAACCTTAGGGACATTTCTCAATGCCTGCACCGTTAGTCTGGATCTAACCTCCTGGTGTCTCCTCTCACCTCATCCTTCCTTCCAGGGACGCACCCTTGAAGACATGTACAATATCTCAGCTTCAGTGCCGAACCCCCTCCGTTCCCAATGATATAGTTATCTTTGTAAGATGCTGAACTAATACACCATTACTCCTTTCTTAGTTTCCGGTATGGGCCGCGTCTTGTGGGCCTTTTTAATAAATTAGAAAAATTAAAAATTAAACACCATATTTGGTATTTAACCGACCTCGTTTTTTAACTATGCTGTTCACAGACACACAAGCGCACACATTCAAACACACACACGCACACTCACACACATACACACACCGACCTTTTTCTAAAAAGTTTTTATACAAGGGACCTCAAAACGGGTATTTCCAGTGAAACCTCTGAATGGAATACCATTTTTACCTACTCTTTACATGGTAGAGAAAGTAAAAAGTACAATTTCATGAATACGTTATAAATCAGAATAGTAGGGGAGGAGCTTTATTTGTACCGTCACCTAAATTGTACCACCTTCTTAAAAATTAATTTTATTGATAAATGCTGTCATCTACGTCAAGCAACGTGAACTACGTCTACACACAGGCCATTTGCTGAAAGAAGAAGCCTGTGAGTTGAGTTGTGCAGAAGCGAGGTGAACGAACTGGTTTTAGGCAGTTTCTTTTAACCTGGTTTTTCCGTTACCTGCCTAAAAGAAACATTTCCGAAAGGTATGTGAAATTCCACAATGCTATATACTATTCAAAATTAAATTAATATTCTGTAATTCTCACTGAGTTACAGACTTGTGTCAAAAACTGCTAAGGTGTAAGAATTTAACAAAGAGAACTTGTCGAGGTTGTGTTTGTACCGGCTTCAGTTTCCTTTGGCGTAGCGGCATAATATAGGGAATTTTCATTACAAACTTCTTGTATCATGGTGACATGTCAAAAAACATACATAATTCAATTGATCAACTACACGTCTTTAACTTATATTTTAATACAAATATCATAAATAAAGGCTGGCCGCGCCAGCGACAACATTCATGTCTCGAGCGAAAGGATTCAACATAGAAAGGGTCCACGAAGTCTTCGATCTGTAGATGAAATGACTAGATGCTTAACATGTAAAACATGGATCCATTCCAAATGTGCAAGGGTGACGGAATCCCTAGAAAAGTACTTCTGTACCTACTAATTGCAAAGGAAAACAAATTGTTTGTACAAAAAATTATGTGGTACAATTTAGGAACCCAGCAGTACAATTTACGAAACCAGTTGCCTCATTTGTACTCATTGCAGACATTTGGAGAACTGAACTAAATGACTTTATGTTAACTTGAAGTAAACTTTTCTTTTTAGATAAATCGTCCTATCGTATTTGGAATTAAGATACTGTTATTTAAATAATTCAAAAGTTGGCAGTTAAAATTACAAAAAAATAAAACGTGTAAATTGGTACAAATTAGGCAACTCTCCCCTAACATTTTGAAGATAAGCAGTAATAAAACAGTTTTTGTATTGTGACGTTGGCCGCCGCCGCATGCCAGTCAAGGTCGACTACCTCACACCACTGAAAGGTGAGTAAACTACAATGGAGCGGCTTGTTTGTGAGAGGTTCGAGAAAAATCCGTGCTTCGCTAGTCTCAACTATATAAGCAAGTGCGGCGTCGAGAGAACAGAGTTATTTTTATGATGGAGTCGTGAATATTGAACGAAACAGCTATTAATAGTGTATGGGTACAGTCGTCGTTGAGAGTAATATAAGTGTGTGTCGTCAGAGACAGTCTTGGGACATTTAATCGTCGGGTCGGAGTTATGTGAAGCAGTTTTAGTGAGTGTGATTGTCGAAGTCAACTGTTGCACAGAGAGACCTGAAAGACAGGAAAGTGTGTTCCAATACAGCTCGGAGTTTCAAGGTCACGAAGAACTGTAGACTGTGTTAACGATGAAAGAGATCTGTGTTTTGTGCTTCGGCTTTAGAAGACAAATAAAATGATAGAAAAAGTAAGTAGACTTTGTCCAGTATCACAGTATCATACAATAAGCAGGTAAAAGTTAATGCTTTGAAGTACGCGTTTCGAAAGGTTAATGTCTTCAATGCAATGTGTCAAATAGCACTTTGAACGGTAGGTGCTACTTTCTTACTGGTGTTGAAGGATCTACAAATGGAAGCGTTGTTTTATTTTGGACATTTCTTCACAGCAGAAAGAGAGCTAGGCCAATTTGACAACTGGATTATTGTGAATTGCCGGGATTATACCAACGCCGCCGGTGTACCGGAATTTCGTACCATAGTAGTTCTTTTACATGTCAGTAAATCAGCTGACTTGGGGCTGCAACTTCTAAGCACACTTCAAAGCAATCGGCCTGGGCCGGATTTGAACGCACGACCTGGGTCAGGAGGCCAACGCCCATCCAACTAAGCCGCCCAGACTGACTCCCGCACTGCGACCTACATATACACATCTGATATGTTGCACTCACATGTCTTTCTCTACTCTTGCACTAACAACTCTTACAAACTCTTATTCCTCTATCTTCTTCATTTTAGTCGAGATAAACACTTGTATAGATTATCACATTGCTGATTTTCTTGTGCATGGGGAATATGGAAATACAATAGGCTTTGTGCGATAGTCAAATCTTATAAAGCTTTGAGGCTCCGTTCTCTTTGCACGGCCAAAATACGAATAAAAAAAAATAAATAGCGATCTTCCATTTAACGAAAGTTGAATTATTTCAAAACTCACACAAATAACAAGGAATATCTCCAAAATGGTTCGCTCCACAAAAGGAAAAAAAAAAATCATTTGGACATAAATTGTGTTTTAACAAGATCTCCATTTTTATAGTAAGATTTGGTCTATCTCTTCCGGTTTACTAGTTATACAAAAGTCATCCAGAGTAAACAGGCCTACATGAGCTATAGCCCGAAAATTCAAAAATATACATTTCATCTCATTTGCCACAAAAACATCTTAAACATATGGTATTTTAATCAAAATCGTTAGAGCCATTTTCGAGAAAATCAAAATTTTCGAAACATTTTCCATGTAAAGAGTAGTTTAGGGTGGAGGAATTTTCTTCAAAATCTTCATGTCGCATCCCTAAAAGATATTAAACTTAAATACCAACTTTGGTTTTTAACCGACTTTTCGTTTTTTAGTTTTGTGATCCACAGACAGACACACACTTACACACATCAAAACGGACCTTTTTCTAAAAATGCTTTTTTGGATTCAGGGGGTCTCAAAACATACATTTGCGGTGAAATCTCGACAGCGAATTTTTAGGTGGAATAAAATACATTTTCTGCTTACTGTAAGTAGTAGAGGAAATAAAAGTATGTAGCTTAACGGCAGTTCCTATGAATTCAATATGGCCGAAATTACACTAAATTGCAGTGGAATAACACCAAAAAGCAGTACTGACAACCTACAATGGAAATTACTAACAAGTCTGTGAGAAAATCCCAGGGAAATAGGATATGATTTTCAAGGCGCATTTTAATAAATGTGTAAATTAAAATCTATGACGTATTGCGCACAAATACATATAATTCCATAAACCACATTTATACTGGAGCCATTAACTAGTTAAGAGGATGCATCTTGTTATTTTTTATTAAAGTAAGAATTATTTGTATTTTAATACTAAATGAATTGAATGCTTTCTCTGCAAAGAAGGCTCTATACCACTTCAACAATCAAACAGTAACAAAATATATAAGCTACAAAACTGATTATAGAAACTGCTACTAAGCACTCATCTTTTCTTCGTTGGAAGAACGTTTTCCTCACTATTTTGTACATCGTTACCACACAACAATGATGAACCTACTCAGTTTGGCAAATCTTGTTCTGCAATAACGCTTTGGATCAAATAACATCTGAACGCTAAATATCGTAACATATTTAATATACTACTGTGTTGCGAACACTAAAATAACAATGGCAGCAATAACTAATACGGCATCTAAATAGATTTTTGTTTTAAAATCTATTGACTGGTTTCTCTGCAACGGGTTAAAAAATAACGGCTTATGTGGCAACGTAACGGATGCAATAACACCAAATATGGCCGTAGCCTTACCATGGTTATATTCTACGAACAGTTGGCGGTACTAATGCAACGCAACAGATGGAATATCACCAAATATGACACTGGTCAACAGGAAAATTGTGACATAAGTGGCGTATGCAGTCGTTAATTAATTGAACACCCTTTATGGTGAAAATATTACTGAAAGTTGCCTGTTGCTTCTTATTTTTACTTTCTCTACTGGTAAGTAGGGGAAGTATTGTATTCCACCCAAAAATTCGAAGTCGAGATTTCACCGGAAATACATGTTTTGAGGCCCCCTGAATCCAAAAAAAAGCATTTTTAGAAAAAGGTCCGTGTGTGTGTCAGTCTGTCAGTCTGTCAGTCTGTCAGTCTTTGGACAGCATAGCTCAAAAACGAAAAGTCGGTTAAAAACCAAAGTTGGTATTTAAGTTTAATGTCGTTCAAGGATGTGACACGAAGATTTTGAAGAAAATAGCCCCACCCTAAACTACCCTTTACATGGAAAATTTTTCGAAAATTTTGATTTTCATGAAAATGGCTCTAACGATTTTGATTAAAATGTCATATGTTTGAGATATTTTGATGACAAATGAAATGCATATCTTGAATTTTCTGGCTATAGCGCTGTAGTCGTATTTACTCTGGACGACTTTTGCATAACTGGTAAACCTTTAGAGATAGACCAAATTATACTCTACAAAAAATGTAGATCTTGCTAAAATACACAATTTATGTCTCAATAAATTTTCTTGTAGGGTGAACCATTTCGGAGATATACCTTGTTATGTGTGTGAGTTTCGGAAAACTTGGAACTTTCGTGAAATGGGTCATCGTTGTTCATTTTTTTATATGTTACGTGTGCAAAGAGAACGGAATCTCAATGCTTTAAAAGATTTGACTATCGCACAAAGCCTACTGTATTCCAATATTCCCCTTGCACCTACAAGGAAATAAGCAGTAAGATAATTTGTACAAATGTTCATTTTAACTAACACGAAGAAGATATAGGAATAAGAGTTTGTAAGAATCGTTAGTACAAGAGTAGAGAAAGTCATGTGAGTGCAACACATCAGATTTTTATAGTATGGCACATTACTGATGACAGAAAATTGTAACTATATAAGAATGTAGATCTTTACTTTGCACTTGATGTTAAATCTGAACATCACAAAATTAGCCAGAGTGAATTACATGATTTAGTCAGAGACCTGGAACTTTCTATAGCCATAGCAGAGCTGTTAGCCTCCAGATAACAACAATGGAACTATTTTGCTGAAAATGTGAAAGTGACATTTTCTCGTGACCTCAGAAACATCTTGAGAAATATTTTTCTGAGGAAGGCGATTTAGTGTTCTGCAGCGATATTAGTGGCTTATTGAGTGCTTTGAACATTAATCACATCCCTGATCAGTGGCGGTTTTTTAAAGATACTTCAAAATTAAGTCTCATAGCAGTATTATTACATAATGTCAATCGGTTGCCGTCAATTCCTATTGGTTATTCCTGGCAGCCTGAAACTCCTTCTTAATTCAATTCATTAATAACACACATAAATAGAAAACATGTGCCGACCTGAAAGTAATTGCAATATTAAGTGGACTCCCAACTAGGCTACACTACAACACTGTTATTTCGTACGTGAATGGGGCGGTAGTGGTTTAGCTTCTCATTTCATAAAAGAGGAATTGCCTTTACCTCAAGGTATAGAAACTGGAAAATGAATGCTAAAGATGAAACTCTGGGGCAATCTGAGAACATTTTAATTCCTCCACTACATATAAAACTTGATCGCACCAAAAACTTTGTTAAAAGTTGGACCGAAATGGACTAGCATTCAAATACCTAGTTACAAAATGTCCTAGGAATAGTGAAGCCCAGTTAAAGGAAGGAGTTTTCGTTGGCCCACAGATTCACCAACTTCACCAAGATGAGATATTTGAATTTCTTTTAATTGATGCTGAGAAAGAGGCATGGATTTCTTTCAGAGAGGTCCTAAACAATCATTAGTTTCTTTACTACGTCTCGTATATCAAGTAGGAAGTATTGTGTTCCACCCAAAAATTTGATGTCGAGATTTCACTGGAAATATATGTTTTCAGGCCCCCTTAATCCAAAAAAGAAGCATTTTTAGAAAAGGTCCTTGTGTGTGTGTGTGTGTGTGTGTGTGTGTGTGTGTGTGTGTGTGTGTGTGTGTGTGTGTGTGTGTGTGTGTGTGTGTGTGTGTCAGTCTGTGGGCAGCATAACTAAAAAACGAAAGGTCGTTTAAAAACCAAAGTTGGTATTTAAGTTTAATACCTTTCAGGGATGCGACACGAAGAATTTGAAGAAAATTCCTCCAACCTAAATTACCCTTTAAATGGAAAAAGTAATCGAACATTTTGATTTTTTTAAAAAAAAATGGCTCTAACGATTTTGATTAAAATGCCACATGTTTGAGACATTTTTATTCCAAATGAGATGTATATTTTGAATTTTCTGGCTATAGCCCATGTAGTCCTATTTACTCTAGATTACTTTTGTATAACTGGTAAACCGCAAGAGATAGACCAAATCATACTATACAAAACATGTAGATTTTGCTAAAACACGCAATTTATATCCCAATAAATTTTTTCGTAGAGTGAACCATTTCAGAAATATTCTTTGTTATTTCTGTAAAAACAAACTTTCGTCAAATGGAACATCGTTATTCATTTTTTTATGCTAGGCTGCAAAGAGAACGGAATTTCAGAGCTTTAAAAGATTTCACTATCGCTAAAAGCCTACTGTATTCCCATATTCCCTTGCATCTAAGCAATAAGATAATTTTTGCAAATGTTTATCTCGACTAACACGAAGGAGATAGAGAAATAAGAGATTGTAAGAATGGTTAGTACAAGAGTAGAGAAAGTCATGTGAGTGTAACACATAAGATTTTTTGCTAAACAAATGAGCTAGAATCTATGAGGCCTTTGATGCAAATTTTCTGTCATCTTATCACAAAATGGGATGCAATATGTCCCTTAAATTACACTTTTTACACTTCTATCTGAATTGTTTTCCTGAAAGAACTGTAGCGATGAACATGGCGAACATTTCCACCAACATATATCATTAATGGAGAAACGTTACCAGGGAAAGTGGAGTGCAAGAATGCTTGCTGACTACTGCTGGACAGTAATCTGAGATACTCTTCAACTCGAGTACAAGAGGAAAGCATATTTAGTAAAGGTAAGCGATCATGAATATATTTTACATCAGACAAATGTTCATAAAAAAACTTAGTATTCTATTATTCCTTAATATTGTTCTCAAACCAGAACCAATTGTTGTCATATTCGTGTTCAACGTAGTGTAATCCTTAAGAAAAGTGAGGTTTCATTCATGCAGCAAACAAAAAGTCCATATGTGTTGTCCAGTGTACCGTTACATAATCGGGGGGAAATCTCACAGTTGGTTTTTGGGGTATTCCAATAAGCAGTTTCCTCTTTATCTTAGGCCTTTGAGAGGTGTTCTGTTATTTGGAGGGGAAAGGGAAGACAGTATGGGTTATCGGATATGGAGTTAAAATTCTGAAAACCCCCAAAGTCAAAATAGGTGATCCACGGTAGTCGAACCCGCAACCTCCAGAATTCGAGCTGCTCACGTTACCGTTGAATCATCTCGCTCGGTTACATTCAGGAATATACGAAATGATTGAATTATGGCATTTTAAACAAACATACTTTAATGTATGTGTGATCTTGGCTTCCGGTGAAGGCCGCGTCATCTTGGTCGAAATCGCCGACGTTTCGCTCATCTTGTCATGAGCTTCTTCTGGGCTCTTGTCCGCTCTTAAAACTTTAAACTTATTTATTGAAGAAGACACATTTGCCTGGTGCCGGTACAAAAGGGCCCGGCTTACAGGCTCAAATTAACATTAATTATAATATTTACATTTTTTACAAGTTAATTCATTATCGATTTTTTTCTTGAAAACCCATACAGTGGGCAGCTTTAGCCCACCGAGAACAGTTTTATTTTGTATGTTCAATGTTTATCTGTCTCTCTTTTTTTTTTTTTATCGTTTTTTGTTTATATACACTCATCCACTCGCTCATTCACTCCTGGGCATACCACACATATGTCCCATCACACTCACACACGCACACACACACACACGCTCGTATATACATATTTACACTCACTACACTGTACACTTCACTTATTTACAGTTTTTTCCGCAGTTTTCCTGTGCGGACCAGGTTGCAGCTCCTGACTGGTTCCCTGGGATGCAGGCCTCTGAGGTAGCGTGTGTGCGGCCTAGGGCCCTTCTTTGCGTGGACGCACATCAGTCGGTGAGCCGAACAACGTCTAAAACATCTTGATTCTGTTGTGCTTCCGATGCTTCGGCTCACCTTTACCAATATTGGCAATGACGTAATTGTCATGGTTTCTGATGCGCGCCCAGGCGACAGTGGCTCTTTTCGCTATTGCCTCGGGAATGGATAGGATCTGGGTTTCCTGGTGAAGGGTTCGGTTAGTGGTTAGGATGGGAGCAGAGAGGATTTTCCTGAGAGACAGGTTTTGTAGGGTTTGGAGAGTTTTCAGGGCGGTTTTTGAGGCGTTTGCCCAGGCCACACACGCGTATAGAACCACCGAAAGGATAAAAGCTTTATACAGTACGAGTTTGGACTTCAATTGCAGCTGTTTACTGCGAAAGATGGGGGCGCATAACTTTAGCCGCTGTCTGCCTTTGTTGGCGCTATTTTTTATGTGGGAGGACCAGCACATTGTGCGGTCCAAGGTAACCCCTAAGTATTTGACTTGCCGACGACAGTGCAATACTTGACCACCGACCGTTAGGTCCATTGCCAAAGTGTGATGCCGCTTAGAAAAATGGATCAGCTGGCATTTGTTAGGATTAATTTTGATTTTCCAGTCATGTTGCCATGACAGGAAGTTGTTAACATAACGTTGCATTTCTGCAAGGCCGAAACGTGGATTTCTATGGTGATTGTATATTGCAGTGTCGTCAGCATACATGGCTACCTTACATCTGGCGTCCACTGGGAAATCGTTAGTGAATAATATATACAGAAAGGGTGACATGATTGCCCCTTGTGGGACGCCAGCCCGCATTACTCTCTCCCGTGAGGAGGAGCGGCCCACTTGGACGTAGAACTTGCGTTTTTCCAAAAAGTTGTGCAGCAAGTACAGGTAATTTTGAAGAGCCGGGAAATTGTGGTGCAATTTGTAAATAAGGCCATTGTGCCAGCACCGGTCGAATGCGGCTTCTACGTCCAGAAATAGCGCCAACGTTGAAGCCCCATTGTTAAATTGCTCTGTTACATCATCAGTTAGTCTGAGAAGCTGTAAGTCAGTAGAATGTCCTTTTCGAAAACCAAACTGTGAATTTGAAAGTTCATGAGATGCCGAAACTTGTTTTTGAAGTCGATAAAGTATAAGTTTTTCGAGCAATTTACCAATAGTAGACAAAAGACTAATGGGGCGGTAGTTTTGCGGTTGCCTGGTGCTTTTCCCTTGCTTTGGGAGCATAATTACCTTGGCTCGTTTCCAGGTAGAGGGGAAATAGCCTTGCTGCAGACAGGCGTTAAAAATTTTAGTCAGTTGCACCAGGGCTTTTCTCGGGAGATGCTTAAGTTCCTCATTAGTCACTTTGTCGGGGCCGGCAGCTTTCCCATTAGGTAATTTCCTAATGAGCTTGTAAACTTCCTGCGGTGTTATGTGGGGTAGTTGTTGCTCTTGCTTCTGCGCCACCCAGGTTTGTACCCATGTCTGTACCTCCCGTTCTATATCGCGGTTGGTAACTGGGTTTTCGCTGAATCTATCTTCAAGACAGTCAGCGAAGACCTCGGCTTTCTCCTCTTCGGAGAAGTGCAGGCCGCCATGAGTGTGCAGCGCCTCAGTTGCGGAGTTGACGTTCGTGGAGACTTTAAATGCCTTTAATAATTTCCACAAGGAAGAGTCCGAATGGGTGGTACTCAGCATTTTGTTTTCCCACTGTTGAGTTTTGTTAATTTTAATTTGATGCCGAATGATGTTGCGTAGCCATTTTGCTAGCGCTTTATATTCAGGCTGGCGGGTGTACCGCCATAGTCTTGTCAAACGTCGTCTCCGCGCAATGAGTTGCTCTACCTCGGGGTACGTGCAAAAACCGGGTGGTCTTGTGGTGTAAGTGGTAGCGCTTCTCCTGGCTGTGTGTAGCGAGGCAGTGAAGTTTTCAACGGCGACATCTATGTCTGCCTCGCTATAGTATGACAGCTTGGGTTGCGCCATCCTGTGCATTTCCATGGTGAACTTATTCCAGTCGGTCTCAGCCCTCCTTCGAGGCCCAGAGGCACCGGCTGGAATGCCACCCTGTATATCGAAATGCACGGGAAGGTGGTCAGAGTCCAGGCTGTGATACACTGTAAAGTTAATTAAAGGTGTCGCATTTTTTGTCAGTACGAAGTCCAAAATTTCGGGGTCAAAGTGCCCCGTTCTGTGCCAAAATGTAGGGTCTGGGGGAATGTGCACCTCTAAGTCGTCATTATCTGTTATAAGTTCAACCAGGAGATTTCCAGCCGCGTTTGCCCGGCGTGAAAACCACCAGGGGTGCCGGGCGTTGAAATCTCCTGCAATTATAACGTGCTCCTCTAAAGCGAGGATTTGTTCGAGGTCAGGTATGAAATTTAAGGAGCTAGGGGGCCGGTAGAGCGCTACCAGCATCACCGTTTGATTATTTACACGGGTTTTAAGTGCTGTGCACTCTAACGCTACCATTGCAGGTAGCGTAACAGAAGCATGAGCAACAGTGTTTCTGAGCAAAATAGCAGTCCCTCCCCCCTGTCTGCCAATTCTGTCGTTCCGGAAGATTTGGTAACCCTGGAGCTTAAAAGTCTGCTCTTGCTGTAATTTTGTTTCGCAAATGAATGCGACATCAATTTTGTTACGCCGCAGGTAGTTTTCAAGTTCATGTTGCTTCCTGTGGATGCCATCTGCATTCCACAGGAGTGCACGCGTTAAAGTTATGCCTCCCCTTGAAGTTGCCATTTACTCGAAGAGAGTGGTGACTAAACATATGATGGTTTCCAGCTTCTCCATGGTATCGTTGCAGCTTTTTAATCTTGCGATTATGGGCCGCAACTTTGGTAATAGTACTGGGAGGTTTAAATCCTTAAAGAGGCTGAAAATTTCTTTCAAACCTCCCAGGTCACTGGTGGGTGCCTCTGAGGGCTGGGGTTGTGGAGGGGGACCATATGGAGGTTGCTCAAGTGCATTTCGTCCTCCGGCGGCTCCTGCGAAAGAGGTGCCTTTTTGGACCAGGGCCGGGTTGAGGATGGGGCGTGGCCCTGGTTGAGTACCAGGAGAGTTCCTGGCTGCAGCGGCCAGTTGGCGGCGATGACGTTCCATTTTGAAGGTCTCGCACCCCCTGTAGCTGGCAGGATGCGCCTCCCCACAGTTCGCACAGTGGGGTACAGCGTCTTCCTTGGCCTTTTTAGGGCAGTCAGCTAGGCGGTGGAGGTCACCGCAAAGGACACACCGGGAGGTCATGTGGCACATTTTGAATGTGTGGCCCAGTTGTTGGCAGTTAAAACATTGGGTTATGTTCTGGAAGGTTTTTAAGACCTCCACGGTGACCATCATATGGCACACTTCTCTTTCCTGTAAAAGCTTTTGGTTTCCGGTAGTTCTTTCCAGACTCACCTGAAAGTTTGGAAGAGGCCTGCCGCGGGACACCATTTGTCGTACCTGGACGCCGGTGTATCCCTTCTGCTCCAGGTCCTCCTGTATATAGGCTACCTGCAGATCTGCAGGTAGGCGTTTGATGACAAACCGAAGGGGCTGGTCGCTTCTGGGTGTGAAGCTGTAGCTCTCTACACCGGCGTTCGTCAGGAGCTGCATTGTAGGGACGGCATCTTGTTTCCTCTGAAGGAAGAGCTTCAGGCAATCCCTTGTTGTTTGTAGTTTGTATGTGCCATTGTTAAGTTTGTTTCTTAGTAGTTGTAGTACCTTTACCGCCTGTTTTGTGTCCGGTATGATAATCCTGGGTGGCTTTTGATTTTCTTCTGTAGAGGTCGTCGGGGGTGTAGGTGTGGCTGTTGAGGTGGAGGGGACTGGCTTAGGGGGGAGAGGAGAGGGGCGGGTTTTTGATGGGGTCTTCTGGTGTGGTGGGATTTTTGGTTTGTGGAACTGTGTGATGGGATTCTGTGTGGGTGGGGGAAGTGCTGGGAAGTCCGACTCCTCGCGTTCTGCTACCTCCAGTGGCGTGAACGAGTTGCGTAGAGCGAGGGGGTGGGGTGGTGTGGATTGTCGTGGCTGCCTCTTGTTAATAGAGGACTGGGGGCGCTCGCCATCAGAGTCGCTGCCGCTGTCTCTTGTTCTTTTCTTCTTGGGTGCCGCTATCTTCCACCCCTCGCTCTGTTTCACCAGTTCCCGCTTCTTTATTGCGTACTCCTTGTAGCAGTACGCGAGGTCCTGAGAGAATTTGCCAAAGTTCATGGAGTCTGCATCTAGATTTGCTAGTATTCCGGTATAGTAGGTTATTTCTGTTTGAATCTCTTCCACTTCCTTTTTTAGTTTTGCAAGGGATCTTGCCTTCTGCTCTTCCTCCAGTATGCGTGCTTTGTGTTCTATGTCGTCCACCAATGTGGGTGGGGAGGGCTGGATCTGTGCTGCTGCGGCTGTGGTGGTGGAGTCTATAAGTATAGGCGCTGGCGCGCCGCTATCTCCCAGTCTGCTGCTGGCACTCGGCACGGCAACATGTGGTTGCTCCCGTTTATATACCTGTTGCGAGTCTCTGCTGGTCCCGCCCCTTCACCAGGTTCGGCCTTCACCGGAAGCCAAGATCACACATCAGGACACAGGCCGTGGAAGCCTACGCATCCATACTTTAATGTAACCCCGCGGGAATCACAGCAGAGAATATCTCCGAAATGGTTCACACCACAAAAAATGCACTTGGACATAACTTGTGTGTTTTAACGAGATCTATATTATTTTATAGTAAGATTTGGTCTGTCTCTTACGGTTTACCTGTTATGCAAAATAATCATCAAGAATAAACAGGACTACATGGGCTATAGCCAGAAAATTCAAAATATACATTTAATTTGCCATAAAAATATCTTAAACATATAGCATGTTAATCATAATCTTTAGACATTTTCGAGAAAATCAAAATTTTCGAAAAATGTTCTATGCAAAGGGTAGTTAATGGTGAAGGGATTGTCTTCATAATCTTAGTGTCGCATTCTTGAAAGATATTTAACTTAAATACCAATGTTGGTTCTTAATAGACTTGTCATTTTTAGGTTATGTTGTTCATAGACAGACAGACAGACAGACAGACAGACAGGAAGGCAGGCAGGCAGACACACACACACACACACACACACACACACACACACACACACACACACAACACAACATACACGGTCCATTTTCTAAAAAGTTTTTTTTTTTATTTCAGGGGGCCTCAAAACATATATTTCCGATGAAATCTCGACTTCGAAATTTTGGGTCAAATACAATACTTCCCCTACTTACTGTGCCTAGTAGAGAAAGTAAAAAGTAACCAGTAAGAATATTTTATGGAAGAGAGGGTAGGGAAATTTGTGTCAATGTTATGTATGGAATGGATGAATTCTGAATAGGAACTTTTGGATGGAATGCAACACATGCTTCACCATAAACAGAAAAACTAAAACTGATACACATTGCTTAACATTGCGCAGCTGTTGCTCCACTGTGTTGGTGAAATCGGGACAAAAGCAAGGACGCAATAATGCCACAATCAACGTGTTTCTTATAAATTATTGAGAAGGCACTTACAGCGTTAAAATACAATATCAGTATTACAGCAATACATCCTTAACAGTATAAAAAGTATTGTCAATGGACCATCTTTTTAAAACACAGTGATTATTTATGTACCTGATACGCAAAAGCTTTTAGTAAAAGCTCTCTAAGTTAAGGGTGTACGTACAGGTTAAGGAGCATAACAATTAGTGATATTCAATAATTAGTTCTATTGTATGGATCAACCATACAAAATTGCTATAGGATTCTCAAAACATAATACTTTTTACACGCTAGATGAACCTAATTTCAATTTCACATAATTCATTTAGATGCCTAATTTAATTATTCAAAATGGCGGTACGTTTCGATGCTGAAACCAGGTTTATCTCTAGTATATTGACTATTTTTAAAGATATTTAAATTCTTTTGTTTTTATTTTAAAGCTTATGTTTTGCTTTAGGGAAATAACCAGAACTAGGGTTGTTCCGCATAAACAATATTATGAATTTGTTTTCAAACTGATAAAGTAATTTTTGTAGATTATTAAATCATTTTTTTTTCAGAAAAACTGCCAAACAGAGGAGCGTAGTTGTGGGCAGTTTCCTAGATTATGTATACAGTAATAAGCGCAGAAAGTTTCATTTGAATCTCTTGAGCAGTCTGTGAATTGTGAAGGTTAAGGCTTAGAATCATGTACTTTGTAGGAAATGAGTCCTAAAACTTTGATATCAAATGTTAGATGCCTTTTTAACTATATATAACTGGTGCAAACAGGCTAATATCCTAGGAGAAGGTGAAGATATACAGGAAAAATGGTCTGAACACTTCTTGTTAAGTAAAGAGAAATGGTAACCTACCAGGAGCAGATAAGGAGCGAAAATGGAAATGAGGAAAGAATGGAACAAGAAAAAGAAGAAGAACCTGATCTTTGGGATGTTAAAATAGCAATACAAAAACTGAAGAATAATAAAGCACCTGGAGAAGATGAAATGATAAGCCGAGGTAATAAAATATGGTGGGAAAGACATTAATAAAGCGATACACAGTCTAATAATAGAAATGTTGAGAAATGAACAAATGCCTGAAAGCTGGAAAATAGGCATAATTTCTCCATTATATAAAAGGGGAAGGAA
Organism: Tenodera sinensis; assembly: GCA_030765045.1. Taxonomy (NCBI): domain Eukaryota; kingdom Metazoa; phylum Arthropoda; class Insecta; order Mantodea; family Mantidae; genus Tenodera; species Tenodera sinensis. Next base: position 364,774,107 of record CM060964.1, on the reverse strand, counting down.
ATATGAATGTTACAATTATAGGGGGAATTTTGTTATAAAATGTACCATATAAAGTATTTTCAGGTATCCTAAATGATGTAGTAAAGAAACATGCAGAAAGTATTTTAGGGAAGTACCAACAAGGATTTAGAAGTGGAAAGAGCACAGTAGATCCGATATTTACAATATGAAAAATTGTGGAAAAATTCTGTGAGCATGGTATAGAGTTGTGTTTTTTTATTCATTGGTTTTAAATATGCATTTGGCTCAATTGACAGGGACGTTCTCTACAAAGCTCTGGAAAGTTTTAAATCCCAAACAAAAAATATAAGATTAATAAAGATGACAATAGAAAACACTGAAGCTAAAGTGAAGGTACCTAATGAATAAACTACGTCCATATTTTAATTTCAACACAGGAGCAAGACAAGGAATTGCGCTATCTGCGACACTTTTTAATTCAGCCCTGCATAGAGTAATAGACCAAACAGATTCTAAAGGGACTATATTTCTCAAGTCTGGCCAAATATGTGCTTGTGCAGACGACAAGGTTAATAGTGGCAAGAGACAAAAGAACACTAGCACAAGTTTATAAGGAACTCGAAAGATGAGCAAACAAATAGGATTAGAAGTAAATGAGAAAAAAGCCAAATATCTGAAAATGACAGAAGATAAAAATAAACGAACCAATGCAAATCTAGTAGTTGGAGAAAAAATATTTGAAGGGGTATCCCAATTTAAATATGTAGGTGCTGTTGTAAACAACAACTATGATGATGATGATGATGATGATGATGATGATGATGATGATGATGATGATGATGATGATGATGATTTGAATGAGTGCATAAAAGAAATAATCCAAAGTGGGAATGCAGCTTATTATACAAATTTACAACTATAAAAAGAGATTCATTAGTAGATGGACAAAACACAAGATCTATAAAACATTAATAAGACCAATAGAAACATATGCTACAGAAATATGGACCCTGGACAACGCAGTTGAGCAAATACTACAAAGATTTGAAAGGAAAATCTGAGAAGGGTATTTGGACCAGTAAAGGATAAAGAGCAGTGGAGAATAAGATACAAATATGAGCTAGATGAACTAATAAATAAGCATGATATTGTGAGGTTAATAAGGGCACAAAAGAATAAGATGACTAGGACATATTGAGAGAATGACAGAAGATAGAATCCTAAAAAATATTGAAAGTAAGGTTGTTCCCAAGGAAGGCCAAAAACAAGATGGCTAGGTACTGTAGCAGAAGATTTAAACAAGATTGGAATTAGGGAGTGGAAGAGTAAAGTGGAAGATGGAGGTTTGTGGAGTAGGATTGTGCAGGAGGCCAAAACTCATCAAGGGCTCTAGAGCCAGAAAAAATAAGAAGATAACATAGTGCAGCATCTTGCCTTTTAAGTATTACTCTGAAACTAATGCAGACATTTAAATAATTCTTTTGTAAAATACACTTAAATGTTTGCTGCATCCAAAGACATTGATTTTTTGAATATTTTAAGCTGTACCTACACACTTAGATAATATAAATAAATAAAGACATAAACATAGGTACTGTAAAAATATAAAACGCGTGGTCAGTCATTTGTAAGTATATTATGCTCATAGCCGCCTGAATCCTAGGTGCCAACGTCTTCTGGGAGGCATTGACCGTAACATTACGAGATGCAGATGTAGATGGTAGTGCCTATTCTGAGCGGTCACTTCTAAGCAACAAATTTGTGAGGAAATTTCAGTCCAAGCTAGAAGCATTGAATCGTAGATGTGTCAAAATCTCGGCAGTAGTATTAGAACTACGATATTAATAAGAATGTCTTATTTTATTCAGGTATCTTGAACATATATTTCTGGTGAAGTTCGGTAGCGAAGTTTTAGGTATAATGCAATACTTCCTCTACTCACTGTAAGTAATTACTAGGGCTAGGAAGTTCATGCATTTGCATGTTTTTTCATAGGGGTTTAAAATGTATGCTTTTACATTATGTGCACGAATTATGGAATTTTAAGCTATTTGGACGTGATTTTATGGTGCATATAGCTGCATATTTTCTTGATTTTGATAAATGCGTATTATTTCAATACTATAGAATCTATATAGCATATTTTAATGATTTTTATGGTTTTTTCCACCTGGATAATATTTTTCATATTGGTAGTGTTGCATATGATGATGTAACTCGCGAGGTGGCGAGAAGCAATGCTGAGTCATGTTGTTGTGTAGTGAATCCCCTGTTTCCATCCTTTCATTATATGTATGTGCGTAGAGAATAATCAGTGCGTTATCTGAGAGGTTTATATTAACAAAGATAAAGTGCAGGTCAACGTTTCGAGCAGCACGATTATAGCAACGCTTGCCTCTGCGTGGTCTTCAAACGTAACAGTGTTGTGAACTGGTTCCCTCCAAATTAAATTAGGCGTATAAAATGTTAAAAAGCTCTTCAAATGAAAATAAAACCAACTTCGAGTGCTATATTAATTAATTTACAGAACGAGTTTTCGGGTGATTTAATATCTACAGATAATAGGGCACTGTTTTGTGGAGCGTGTGAGAAAGATGTAGGGAGTGAGAAAAGATTTCAAATAGTTCAGCACATAAACACAGCAAAACATAAGGAGAATTTAATCAGAAAACTCGCAAACAAATAACCTGTTCTAAAACAATTAGTAGAGTGTTTAGGAAGTAGGGTTACTGAATTTTCCTATGGCTTGTGCCAAGCATTTTTAGCTGCTGATATTCCTTTGTTCAAAATTTATAATCCGATATTTAAAAACTTTCTTGCCAAGTACACTCGACAACATGTGCCTGAAAAAGTACACTGTGTAACACTGTGTAGGGCATTGTTGCAATAACGTATTGTCAAGTATACAACATTTAGCGGATCAGTTTGTGTGGTTGTCTGTTGATGAAACCTCTGATTCTGAACGCCGTTATATTGCTAATATAATCGTGGGTACCTTAAATATTGAACAAAAGATTACAGCTTATCTCTTTAATATGTGCAAATTGTCGGCCACTGACAATGTAACTGTGACACAGTTTGTGATGGACTCTTTGAAATTACAATGCCCATGTGGAATCGAATTCAACGGGTTGCTTTTATTTGTTACCTTATATGGTAAAATCAGGAAAAACTCTGAAAGGTATTTTTCCTAACTTAATTCATATAACTTGTTTGGCACACGCTCTTCATCGCATTTCTCAGACAATACGTGATTCCCGTTGGTAGATAGATTTGTGTCCAGTACAAAGAGAATTTTTGTTAACTCTCCTAAAAGAGTTAAGTTGCTTAGATCAATAGCACCTAATATCCGACTTCCTCCTGCACCAGTGTTAACTCGATGGGGAACATGGGTCGATGAAGTTTTATATTATGCTGAGCACATAGAAATAATCGAAGAGGTTGTTAATTCAGTGGACTCGAACGATGCTTCATCAATACAAACCTTGCAAAATATCCTGTCAGGCACTGGGTTAAAGAAGGATCTTAGTTTCATATCTGCCCATTTTTCTTTCTTACCAACAGCCATAATGGCATTGGAAGCTGTAGGATTTCCTTTGCATGAATCACTTACTGTGCTTGAAAAAACAATATGTGATCTAAGTTCGGTTTCTGGTAGCATAGGACAAAAAGTGAAAGAGAAAGTGAATTACGTAATTTCAAAAAATTTTGGTTATAAACAGATGTGCGATATTCGGGACATCCTCGAGAAAACCATCTGTCACACCAAGAGACTTGACTCTCTCTGTGAAACAGTTAACGTCATTTAAATATGCCCCTATAACATCTTGTGACGTGTAAAGAAGTTTTTCACGTTACAAAAGTGTTTTGCCAGACAATAGACGACGCTTTACTGTTAAAAATTTGTGTAGTGTTGGTTGTGAACTGCAATTTAGCAGTTAATAGTAGCAACGGAACCACTTCTGCTTCAACCTGTAAGGAATAAGGTAACTTTATTATTTACACTAACTCGTCTGCTGCAAACGGACATGAACTGTTCTAATGAAATAGTGCATATTTCTTGGCATATTTTGAAGTTTTTAAGAGCATATTTCAGTGTTTTTTAGGGCATGAACTTCCGAGCCCTAGTAATTACCTACGTGGTGGTACAGTGCCTTGTTTACACCGTCTTAATATTACTAATCCGTATGATCGATCAAAACGCTATGCCGTGTAGGAATTAGACGAATTTGGCGTCCAAACATTACTTTTTTTTTCTTTTTGTCCATTGGAATATATGGTCAGGTGCGGGAAATTACTGTTTGTTGTCATTTTCTAATCATCTAGGCTCTAGAAGAGACATCAACCCCATGCTCCTAAGGTAACCAGATATTTCTGTTTCATTTCTTCACATTTTTGCTGGGGTCGGTCTGAAGTAAAATAGCCAAAAAGTACTTTAGTTTGCTTTCCATGTGTTTTGTTTGGTGGCAATAACCATTGGTCAGAAAAACGTTTGGTGATTTAGTTTACGTGTGTGAAAAAATAAGGTATGCCAGTACCTTAATACTTATGTTGCTTGGTACCTAATCTATTTGTAGAGTTTACGATAGCTCGACATTTGATCAACTGCTTTGTTTAAAAAAAAAAAAAAAAGATAGCTGCTAGTGGTGACGGTGGTGTACATTTTGCATCACATAGCTGATCACCATTTCAACCACTTCGGTCATTCCCATCCGATATCATATTCCCTGTTAAATGACCTCAATTAATCAATAAAAAATTGGGGAAATAATGCAGGCACTACCAATGCATTAATGCTTTAGCCGCCACTGCCATTATTAATCCCGCAGTATTAACAAGTTATGTACCTTAACTCCCAAATATAGTAATGTTGCGTCCATTATACACCACAATTCAAATAACTTTAGGTGTTTTGTCTTGACACGATTACTACTCCTAAACCAACACAGATATACTCGTTTCTCAGCTCCATAATATTAGCATGGGCGTGTAGCAGGGGGACCAGGATAACTCCTAGGCTCCAAATACAAGATGTTTCAAGAATGGCTGAAAGATAAGAAACGATCTATGGCTTTTGCTGTACCTATGGTTTGGCAAGAGCATACGAACCCTGTAGATGACTGCTATTTCTGACTGACTGCACCTATAAAGGCAGGATTGCCAGTGAAAGAAAGAAGAACAATGCAATACCCGAATCTTCCATTTGCTATTCGACCATATTCAGATATTTTACTACTTCCTATGGAGTGGAGGCTATTCATAGATTCCTTCAAGCTAAGTTTGAAAGCTGTATTATTTCACAACGGCAACAATCTTCCTTCTATTCCTGCTGGTCTTGAAATTTACATGAAGGAGACTAATGAAAACATGAAAGTCCTTCTCAACTCAATTAAATGTGCTGAACAACAAACGAAAACTGGAACAGATACCAGGGCCATTGGAATGAAACAATGCTTGCAGATTACTGCTGATCTCTGTATAGGGATGCTCCGGAACTGTTACAAGAGGAAAGCCAAACGAGTAACGAGGTGGCGGTGTTTAAGGGCCCGTCGACAACTAGATCATAAGGGCAAGCCAAACGACAACGAGCTTATGAGGCCACTTGCCAGGGGTTCTCCCATCAATTTAGAACTCTTAGAATGTAATGCTCGTTAAAAGAAATCAACTGCACTTTCAATGTTATTGACAATTAAACAATCCTTTTCTCTTAATCTGCTAAAATAAAAATATTTCTACCTATTCCAAATCACACGAACTAGCGCTAATAACATTTTTCGTTGTTATATTCGTTTTTTCCAACCCAAAATTAATAGGATTTGACTCATGAAGTGAAGGAAACATTAAAAAAAAAATTTTTTGGCCAGGTATTTAGATATGCTCTTGATATAATCTCGTTTCATAGGCGTCGCGAAGGGGAGGGGGGGGGGCAGCCGTGCGCCCCCCTTTGGAAATTAATTAATGTAATGTGCATTTACTTAATGTCTACTAGACTATTGTTTTAATTTTGATGTAAAGAACAATTTTTTGTTTATGTAGCACAAATTTATACAGTTATCCACAACAAATACTATAACTTTTGACAACAGACTAATGAATTAATACTGTTTGATTGCTAACTTCCAATATGCTTATTGAAATAATTACATAGACTCACTGGCTACATTTCAACATAGTCACCACCATTGTTGAGGCATTTATTGTAACGGTACACCATTAATTGTATGCCCAACTCATAGGATTCTGTCGCCAATGTCCGCAGCCATGAAGTCACTTCATTCTGCACCTCAGCGTTACTGTGAAAACGTTTTCCTCCCAGAAAACGCTTCATGAGACGGAAGAGATGAAAGTCACTTGGAGCAAGATCGGGTCTGTAGGGTGGATGTTCGAAGACCTCCCACCCAAACTTATTCAACACATTTCGTATGGCGTTGGCTGTATGGGGTCTTGCATTGCCATGCACAAGCGTAATGCCTCTGGCGTCACCAGGGACACTCAGCCATTACGGTCTTCATTCTGAATCTTGGTTCTTCCTTCCGTGAATTGCCTGCACCATTGTCTTACCATACTGTCACACATAATGCCCTGTTCATACACGTGACACAATTGACGATGGATCTCTGCTTGAGATTGCTTTTGAGCATGCAAAAATCGGATGACTGCACGAACCTCGCATTTGGCAGGAGACAATATTTGAGAAGCCATTTTCTCCTAGCACAGAGCAGTAACTACGTCACAAAACTGAAACTTTACTGCAATGTTACCATATACTGTATGCCCAGGACAAGAAGGCAAGTCTTAGGAATGTGTAGCGTAATCGTTTTGTGCTTCCCGCACGGTGTTATGCTTAGTTTCCGAGTATGACAAGGATGCTATGCTAGGCTCGTTTAAAATACACAATGTTGTCACATAACTCACCCATAGCTAAAATAGAAATATGCACTCTCATACACTCGCTTCCTAGTAAACAGATCTGCTACCGGAGTAGATACACAGTTCAAACCCCCTCTGCCCTTCATTCCCCTCTAGCCTTCTTGTCGTGGGCATACAGTACTTCCTCCCTTCTCCTGCACACGCGCATTCCTATCCGTCTGGTGGTGCCTTCTCTGGATGCGATCGGGGCTTACTTTCTGGATGCACCATCCTCTCCACCTTTACTCCCTTTCTTTCTCTATCACACACCACACAATTCTAATTCTAAATTCATATGGACAATTGAGCTCTTATGTTTTGCTATTTTTTGTTTTAAATGACCAATATCACAAGAACTATTATTGGTCCAGACACCATTTCTCTCACTCGCAAACACTAAAAGAACGGAAAACAGCTTCTCTTATAAAAATAAACCCGAAAGATTTATCTCCTTTAGTTTCCCCATGTTATTCATTTCCACACTTTCATAGATTCAAATTTCCCGCTATGTGCAGACACAACTGCATGCAACTTGCTGCCAGAATACAAACATAAGAAGCAGTAATAAACACTGTAACAAAATAACTATTCCAAACTGAAGTATTCGCCTTAGTAAATTACGACATGAAGAGTAACTATATGCATTTATAATCGTTTAATAAGACTAGATGTAGGTAATTGTGTTTATAACATTAATATAATATAGAAGATTGCTACATTATATTTAGAACTGTCACGTTGGCTGCCTAGTAGGTTCTGCTAAACGGGAGGGAAATGCTTGTAGCAAGAAAAACGGAGGGACTGGTACGAGAATGTGGTGCGCTTGCGCGGTAAGAATCGCATGTGTTGGCCTTGTCGATTCTGGTGCCTCAACTCGCCGAACTCTTAAATGCAAGCTTTGCACCTCTCCCCGCGTACCCCTCGCCTAAAAGCTACCTTTGCCAGTCGCAAAATCGGGCTTATGCGTCTCAGCTTGACTGAGTGAGTTATTTGGTAAAGAGGGTGCGGGAAAATTAAACGAGCAAGTTCATATACGTACAAGAAAGTTAGACATTCGACTTTCTCATATGCATGTCTATACACATTAGCATGCGGAAAAAAATAATGGGTGTGCAGTTGCGAGTATGCGATCCCCCAGGAACCGCCACTGCATGTACCCCTAAAGACAGCCTAAAGTCATGTTTCAACTTAAACCTCACACACTATAGTCAAACATTACTATGGTGAGATAAACATTTGTAGATTTATTTATTTATTTTGTTTTTTAAGATTTAAGGTCCTTCAACCGGTTGGCTCATATCTGAGGATTTTTAATGGACGCACTTTGACTGCTGTGGTTCTCAGCGTCCCATTCTATAGTGGGCATGAAAGACCGCTTAATTTTGCTCAGAGGCACTTTTATCAGGCTTGAGGATCTTTAACGTCCCGTAAATCTACGGCACGAAAACACCAGGTATACTTTTCCCCCGGAAGGAAGCCATGCTAGATCACGGAGAACGACACATTTGAGTACGAACGAATGGATGAAATGATGCTCAAATAAGTCCAGCGTGCATAGATCATAGATCTTGAAGTTCATCTTTCAGGATGATGCAGACCCCGGGAAAACCCCTATCCAGTTAACTCACCGTAACCAAGATTGGAACTCAGAACCTCTTGAATATAAGGTAGACATGCTGCTTCCACATCATAGAGGTGGGCTTTGCAGAAATTATCTTAGTGATAATTTTCTTGTAGGTGCAAGCAGATGCTTTGAGGCTCCCTGAATCCAAAAGAGCATTTTTAGAAAAAAGGTCTTTGTGTGTGTATGAGTGTGTGTGTGCGTGTGTGTGTGTGCGTGTGTGTGTGTGTGTCAGTCTGTGGACAGCAATACTTAAAAACGAAAAGCCAAAGTTGGTATTTAAGTTTAACATCCTTTGAGGAAAATTCCTCCACGTTAAACTACCCTTTACATGGAAAAGGTTTCGAAAATTTTGAGTTTCTCGAAAACGGTTCAAACGATTTTGATTAAAATGCCATATGTTTAAGATATTGTGACATTGACAACAATATACGGACGAGAGGAGGTCAGGTGACCTTGGATATGGCGAGAGGCCGTGTGTGTACGTGACCATAATAATTAGGGCTCGGAAGTTCATGTCCTAAAAAACACTGAAATATGCATGCAAATATGCTCTTAAAAACTCGAAAATATGCCAAGAAATATGCATTATTTAATTAAAACGATCGATGTCCCTTTGCAGTAGACAAGACGAGTTAGTATAAATAAGAAATAAATTTACCTTATTCCTTAGAGGTTGAAGCAGAGGTGGTCCCGCTGCTAGTATTAACTGCTAAATTGCAGTTCACATCCAACACTTTGCACAAATTTTCAACTCTAAAACATCGTCTGTTGTCTCGCAAAACACTTTTGTAACGTGAAAAACCTCTCCGTGCAACAAGATGTTATCTGGGCATAGGTATTTAAATGACGTTAACTGCTTCACAGAGAGAGTTGAGTCTCTTCGTGTAACAGATGGTTTTCTTTTGAGGATGTCTCGAATATCGCACATCTGTCTATAATCAATTTTTTTTGAAATTACACAATTCACTTTCTCTTTCACTTTTTGCCCCATGCTACAAGGAACCGAACTTAGGTCACATATTGTTTTTTCAAAAACAGCAAGTGATTCATGCAAAGGAGATCCTACAGCTTCCAATGCCGTTATGGCTGATGGTAAGAAAAAAAAATGAGCAGATATGAAACTAAGATCCTCTTTTAACCCAGTGCCTGATAGAATATTTTGCACAGTTTCTATTGATGAAGCATCTTTCGAGTCCAAAGAATTAACAACCTCTTCGACTATTTCTATGTGCTCAGTGTAATATAAAACTGCATCGACCATGTTCCCCATCGAGTTAACACTGGTGCAGGAGGAAGTCAGATATTAGTTGCCTCTTGATCTAAGCAACTAAACTCTTTTAGGAGAGTTAACAAAAATTCTCTTTGTACTGGACACAAATCTATCTACCAACGGGAAAGAATCACGTGTTGTCTGAGAAATGCGATGAAGAGCGTGTGCCAAACAAGTTATATGAATTAAGCTAGGAAAAATACCTTTCAGAGTTTGTCCTGATTTTACCATATAAGGACCTGCATCAGTAACAAATAAAAGTAATCGGTCGTATTTGATTCCACAAGGCCATAGTAATTTCAAAGTGTCCATCACAAACTGGGTCACAGTTACATTGATATTAGCAATAGAACGGCGCCACAAACTGATCCATTAATTCATTTTGTATATTTGACAATATCTACGTTATTGTAACAATGTCCTACATAAGTCTTACGCAGTGTAGTTTCTTCAGGCACACGCTGTCGAGTGTACTTGGCAAGAAAGTTTTTAAATGTCGGATTATTAATTTTGAATAAGGGAATATCAGCAGCTAAAATGCTTGGCACAAGTCATAGGAAAATTCAGTAACCCTACTACCTAAACACTCTAGTAACTGTTTTTGAACACGTTCTTTGTTTGCGAGTTTTCTGATTAAATTCTCCTTATGTTTTGCTGTGTTTATGTTCTGAACTATTTGAAATCTTTTCTCACTCCCTACATCTTTCTCACACGCTCCACAAAACAGTGCCCTATTATCTGTAGATATTAAATCACCCGAAAACTCGTTCTGTAAATTAATTAATATAGCACTCGAAGTTGGTTTTATTTTCATTTGAAGAAACATTTTATACGCCTTATTTAATTTGGTGGGAATCAGTTCACAACACTGTTACGTTTGTAGACAACACACAACTACTGGTGGGCAGGTAAGCGTTGCTATAATCGTGCTGCTCAAAACGTTGACCTGCACTTTATCCTTGCTACTATTAACCTCTCAGATAACGCACTGATTATTTTCTACGAACATATATATATAATGAAAGGGTGGAAACAGGGGATTCAGTGCATGACAACATGACTCAGCATTAGTTCTCGCCACCTCGCGAGTTGCATTATCGTGCAATACTACCAATGTGAAAAATATTATACAGATGGAAAAAATAATAAAAAACCCATAAAAATAATTAAAATATGCAATATAGGGGCTAAAACATTGAAATCTTCGTGAGTTGTATCATCATGTGGAATACTACCAATATGAAAAATATTATCCAGATAGAAAACACTAATAAAAAACCATAGAAATCATTAAAATATGCAATATAGGGGCTATAATATTGAAATAATATACATGTATCAAAAATCAAGAAAATATGCAGTTATATGCGCCATAAAATCATATCCAAATAACTAAAAATTTCATAATTCGTGCACATAATGTAAAAGCATACATTTTTAACCCCTATGGAAAAACATGCAAATGCATGAACTTCCTAGCCCTAATAATAATAATGGCGGTGAAACATAAAGGAAAGGTCCGAGACTATAGGGCAACTAGTGACTGTGTATGTGATCGAACAACGCGATAACACCGTAGTGTCCAGAAGCTTCCAGGTAATTCCACTGAGTCATCGTTGCACGTGTGTATGGAGGGTTTTCGATGGTCACGTGACATCGGCTCCAGTATAAATAGAACAGACACAGTGAGTAGCAGTTAGGTAGCTGTCAGTTCGAGTTAGTTTAGAGTTGAGTTGGTTAATATGTAAGACGCCGTGTACAGTTAGTTCTTAGTTATGCGAGTGAGTTGGCCAGCCTGTCAGCGAGTACGTATGTCGTCGAGTGATTGTATCGTAATAATCAAGAAATAACAGACAGTGAAAGTGGGGAAAGACATAGAAAGACAGAAAGATTATCAGAAGAACAGTTGTGAATTGTATACTCTGTTCATCAAGAGATTAGAGGAGATATAAACAAAGCACCGGTTTGTATCACTCCGCGGCCACGTGCATTCACAATGACACAACACAGTTACCTACCGCTTCGCGTAGTTATAATATGCATTTTACACTTCTAAAAGGATATATTTACTTGATCCAAATAACATGTAGCACATGGAAATTAACTGCTACTTACATCTCTGTCCACAATAACACTTTTTCATTTTCTGCTCACAATCTCGAAACCAAACTCCAGAAGCAGCTTGTGGAGGGAAGCTCCTTTGAAATCTGGAAGATCGGGATCAGAGTTAACTGCCAACAGCACTTTGTTTAAGGTGGGGGTTCATTGTTAACAAAGAACTGGTGAACTTTTCGACGGATTGCACATCTCACAAATTCGTCGCAAACTACATCCGCCATTTATCTGGCACGTGGTCGCTTTTTGCCAGGATCTTCACCAACTGACGATTTTTCCTTGCATGTGCTGTAAATACTTGCAACTGACATACCGGTAAACTAAGATGTTAATTTCATCACGTCTTCGATAGCAACTTCGGGATATTTCTCGCAGAACTTGTTGAACACGTTCAGTATTGTTGTCTTTTCACCACTTCGCAACGGTTTGCCTCACTTTATGTTTCACAACTCACTTGTTCCGCCATGTTACTGTCATACTGGATAATGCGCGCGCAGAATGAATTAGGCTGGTTACACATTCACTTAACTGTGTATTCTTACACTTTAGCTATGCTTAGTACACTTAGTTCATGCTTTAGCAAACATTAAGTGACATTTCAGACCTCAGTAGCAGTATTTCTTCAAGGGACTATTTAGACGGCGAAAGCGTCAAGAGCTGTAGTCAAAACGTACGTGGCTTTGTTTACGTCTCCTCTAATCTCTAGATGACCAGAGTATAGCAGCAGAGAAAACACTAAACTGTGTCAGCAACGAGAATGAAATTGTGCATTTGTAGTCAAATTTAGAGGAAAATAAAATGTTAGAAAAGTAACAGGATTTCGCATTTTGTTGTTTTGTTACAATATTTTTATGTCAAATGAAATATATATTTTGAATTTTCTGGCTATAGCCCATGTAGTCCTATTTACTTTGGATGACTTGCATAATTGGTAAACCGTGAGAGATAGACCAAAATCTCGCTGCACAAAAAAAATGTAGATCTCGCTAAAGCACACAATAATTTATTTATTTATTTATTTATTTTTTTTAAGAGAGAACCATTTTCGAGATATTCCTTGTTATCTGTATGACTTTTGGAAAACAAACTTTTGTCAAATGGAAGATCATGATTTATTTTTGTATATCTTAGCCGTGCAAAAAGAATGTAATCTCAAAGCTTTAAAAGATTTGAGTATTGCTCAAAGCCTACTGTATTCTAATATTCCCCTTGCACCTACAAGGAAAAAGCAATAAAGTAATTTCTGCAAATCTCAACTGACAAGAAGAAGATATAGGAATAAGAATTTTTAAGAATCCTTAGTACAAGAGTAGACAAAGTCATGTGAGTGTAACACATCAGATTTTTTACTTTCTCTACTACGTATAGTAAGTAGAGGAAGTATTGAATTTGACCCAAAAATTCATTTCACCGAAAATATGTTTTGAGGACCCCTGATCCAAAACAAAGCATTTTTAGAAAAAGGTTCATGCACACCTGTTTGTGTGTGTGTGTGTGTGTGTGTGTGTGTGTGTGTATGTGTGTGTGTGTGTGTCTATCAGCCTGTGGACAGCATTAAGCCAAAAACGAAAAATCACTTAACACAAAGTTGGTATTTAAGTTTAATATTTTTCAAGGATGCGGCACCAAGATTTTGAAGAAAATTACTCCAACTACTCTTTACATGGAAAATTGTTCGAAAATTTTGATTTTCTGGAAAATGGATATAACTATTTTGATTAACGTGCCATATATTTGAGATATTTTCATGGCAAACGAAATGTTTATTTTGATTTTTCTGCAAATGTTTTAAGGTGTTTTGGATACATACATAGGATGAGAGCAGGAAACTGGAACAGGTATGGGAGGCCAAAGGGGAAGGAAGAACAGGGAGAGAGTGAGCAAGAAAAGAATGGAGCAATGATGTGGAGAAAATAGTGAGTAAGAAAGCAAAGAGTTTGAGGGAAGCTAAACAACTAGCTAGGGATAGGACAAAATATAGGAAATGGATCATAACCGGCTGAGGAAACCTGATGGTTGAAAGGGCATAAGAGAGAAAAGGAGGAGAAGAATTTTTTGGACATAGCCGATGTAGCCCTGTTTACTCTGGATTACTTTTGCATAACTGATAAACCGTAAGAGATAGACCAGATTTTACTGTGCAAAAATGTAGATCTTGGTAAAACACACAATTTATGTCTCAATATTTTTTTTTAAAGTAAACCATTTCAGAGATATTCCTTGTTATTTGTATGAGTTTTGGAAAACAAACTTTTGTCAAATGGAACCTCTTTATTAATTTTGTATATGTTAGCCCTGCAAAGAGAGCAGAATTTAAAAGCTTTAAAAGATTTGACTATTACTCAAAGCCTAATGTATTCCCATATTCCCCTTGCACCTACAAGGAAATAAGCAATAAGATAATTTCTGCAAATGTTTAGCTCGACAAACATGAAGAAGATAAAGAAATGAGATTTAGCAAGAATGATTAGTACTATACAAGAATAGAGAAAGATGTGAGTGCAACCATCAGATTTTTTGTTTTTGAGTACCTAATGCTGCATCTGGTGTAGTGTAAACTTTTCAACTTTTTAGTAATAGACTTTCTTGTTATTCACAATAAGACAAATTCAAAGTTAGCAGGATTATTCCATTTCCATCCTGTATATGGTAATGGGATAAAATATCAAATAACATATTTTAGCTATCAACTGACTTCTATGTAGCTATTATGTGCCATACACATTGCTTGGGGTAGGATATTAGTGACTTTGGTTTTCCTTTTGCAGGTATTGTTAAATAAGAGATCCAAAATGTTAGATACACCTGATTTTCTGCACCTATTGTCCTTTATTTTTATATTTCTAATAGAAATTTCTTGTAAAGCTTATTTTTCTATTTATTTTGTGATGACCAAGATAAACTAGAACTGCCTTAGGGTTATCAAAAGTGTGCCCTTGCACAGGACATCATACTCTGAGAAGAAAAGAAGGAAAGATAACACAATAGTTATTTCTTATAAAACTATGTTAAGCAGGAAAATAACACAACTTCCTATTTATTAAGCAGTAAACATTACCCATATATTTTTATGTACGATTAAAAAAATTATTTTCTTGTTTATCGATGCTGCCAATCAGTGGCATAACTAAGGTTTTTGGGGCACCCCTACAAAAAGGGGGCCTACTTACTAATAAAGCTTAAAAATGTATAATATATTATACATATATTTACTCACATAGAAGAGCATAAAAGTGAAACAAACTCAGCTACTAATGAACTCCTTTTGGAACAAACAACCTAGTGAATTGTTAAAATAACACTCCCTGGCTACCTACACTAATGACTATTTTTCCTAAATAAACGATACACACTCGCTTAACGCATCATGCACATAGGTGGAACAAAATTGTTACTTGTCAATATTCTGGGTAACTCAGGTATTAACCCAAGCAAGCTTCTATATGTGGTACCTCACACATCCTTCAGATGTGATAATATTGAACAACTGGTTAGAACAACACATATTGATTTATGCTTACATCTTATGACCAAATTCTAAAATAATCCAATTTATTGGCCAATTGACTACATTTTCGCATAGGTAATAGTCGTGCTTACTATGTAGTTTGTTCAGCTTTTATAACAACTGTATTGAATAAAATACCATGCTTTAATTAATTTCTCTATATGATTGTGAGTGCTTTTGAGAGCGCACACACGTGGAAGTAAGCTTGCTTCACACTTTTAGACAAGAAAGGGTAGCAAAATGTTCATATGGTACACTTCTGTTGTCAGTATACCATCAGTGAAGTGTATCTGTTCCAACGCTTCTTCCCAGTGATTTGCCATGGTTGAATTTAATATAAAATGTCATTTTAAGAACACTTTTATCAAGGCAGGCTGGGACCCCTAAAGATCGGAGGCCCCTGCACTGCGGGGTCTGCAGGGCCATTATTTATGCCACTGGCAGTTATAGTTCAATGGTTAGAGCAGCTGCACATGAAGCAGAAGATACGTGGTTCAAATCCCAGATATGACATTGAATTTTCAGTCTGATTCTGCCTCTCAAACATTGCCCACACACAGCTTGTGTGTTTAAAAACAAAAGCAGTAAGTTGGTTGGCATAAAAAATTATGAAAAATAAGTTTCTCTTGTCCTACATAGCGAGAAGAATAGAAGATATTTCATCTGTCATTGATCAGCAACTACAATATAGTATTTCCCAATTTGTTGTTTATTTACTTGCCCTAGATGGAAGTTCAAACATTAATAATACTGCTCAGTTAGCATTGTTTGTTCAAGGAGTAAAAGATGACTATCGGTTGAGGAACATCTGCCTGAATACATAGTCCTGCTGTACCTTAAGGGTTGAGAGAGGGTTGTGTATTGTACATAAGTGTAACGGACATTGAGCTAAAAACAATACATATAATAAAATAAAAATCCCTTACACATCACAAATTTCGACAACTTCTGCAGGATTTAGGGGTAGAACATGAAGATGTGCTATATCAGATGGTTGAGCAGAGGCAAATGTCTATGGCAATTTTTCGATTTGCATAACACAATTTCAGACTTTATGGGGAGAGAGGTATGAGCTATTTTATAATAGCATAGGTGTATTTTATAACATTGTATTGTGCGTGAAACATAAATTTATTGCCAATTTATTTATAGGTCAATGATAACAATTGGGTCAATGAGTTAGCTTTTCTTGTCGATATATCTCACCATTTGAATGACTTGAGCAGCGGCGTGCAAAAAAAACTTCAGACCATAGTATGTATGTATGATATGACAAAATCTTTTGTGCTAAGAATTGGTATATGGAAAGCAAATTTAATGAATGCTCAGAATTATCATTTTCCTTCTTTTAAGTCATTACCCAGTGTTTCAGTACAAAACTTAAAAACAAGCAGAAATTCTGGACAAATTGAAGGCAGGGTTTACAAATAATTACTTTAGAGATTTCAGGAAGTTGGAAAATGACATATGCCTATGTCTATGCCATAGACATAGAAAAAGTCAGGTGGGATTTACAAATGAAAATTGCCAATCTACAGACAGACACTTTCTTTAAAATTCAATGTGAAAAGTTGGAGAGTATAGAAATATATAAATGTGCTGCAACTCAAAATTTACCCACCTAAAGTTGCTCGCTGCCAGGATTGTTTTCTATGTTTGGGGATTCCAGATAACTGATGAAAATCTTGTAGTGCAACTAAAAATAGCCATGAATGAATCTCCTCCAGACATCTTAAATGTGGTCTGTCGGCAAGAACCTTAAGAGGATTATATATTTTCTTTGCACACACACACACACACACACACACACACACACACACACACACACACACACACCACACCACACCACACCACACCACACCACACCACACCACACCACACGCCACACGCCACACGCCACACGCCACACGCCACACGCCACACGCCCCACGCCCCACGCCCCACGCCCCACGCCCCACGCCCCACGCCCCACGCCCCACGCCCCACGCCCCACGCCCCACGCCCCACGCCCCACGCCCCACGCCCCACGCCCCACGCCCCACGCCCCACGCCCCACGCCCCACGCCCCACGCCCCACGCCCCACGCCCCACGCCCCACGCCCCACGCCCCACGCCCCACGCCCCACGCCCCACGCCCCACGCCCCACGCCCCACGCCCCACGCCCCACGCCCCACGCCCCACGCCCCACGCCCCACGCCCCACGCCCCACGCCCCACGCCCCACGCCCCACGCCCCACGCCCCACGCCCCACGCCCCACGCCCCACGCCCCACGCCCCACGCCCCACGCCCCACGCCCCACGCCCCACGCCCCACGCCCCACGCCCCACGCCCCACGCCCCACGCCCCACGCCCCACGCCCCACGCCCCACGCCCCACGCCCCACGCCCCACGCCCCACGCCCCACGCCCCACCACGCGCACCACTACGCGCACCACCACGCGCACCACCACGCGCACCACCACGCGCACCACACATATGCCATACACACACATACTGTCGGTCTGGGTGGCTCAGTTGGTTAGACGCTGGTCTACGGATCCCAAGGTCGCGGGTTCAAACCCGACCCAGGCCGATGGTTTTTAAGTGTGCTTAAAAACGACAGTTCCATGTCAGTAGATTTACTGGCATGTAAAAGAACTCCTGCAGGATGAAAGTCTGGCACACCGGCGACGCTGATGTGATCCTGGCAATTGACAGCGTCGTTAAATAAGAAAATAATTTTCTTCACACACACCACACACACACACACAAAATTTGTAGCTTTGCAAATCCAATCTGAAGGCATGTTATTCATTTTGAGCAACATAAAAAGTGCTGAAAGGATAAGTTTTTAAGCTTCTTAGTCTAACAATAATTTATACTGTCCTAATTGTATCATATCATATTTATTTCATTCACAGAAACATAATATTATGTCATAGGACATGTGATTTATATATGGTTAATGCTACCAAAGTTCAGTAAGGGAGACGGTTACTAAAGCTTGAGAAAGACTTTCATTAGTGAATTCAGGGTCAATGCATATTAATCCAGAATTAATAAGAGGTAGTTGGCAATCATTCAATTTTAGCTACACTTTCCCATCACTTCACAGTTGCAGCCTATTGCTACACTCTGCTTAAAGAAACATCCTTCAGCTACACAGGCTTATGGCCTTCAGTACATTTTGCTATATTTGTTAGTTACATACATACCTTGTAGTTGTGTGCATTTTCAAGCACATTTGAACAGAAGACAGAAGAGCATTTAAACCGCAGGATACAGTTAAACGTGCTTTATATGTAACTCAGTTCTAAGTAATTTGTATTAATACCTACATTTTTGTAGGTGCTGGCAAAATATAATTTAGAAAATGTGTTAATAGAACCTTAATTATGCATAATGCATTATGTAACAAAATTTGACTAAGTTTTTGTTTATCCTATTTTTTTAGTGTTTATTGCTTAATTCGGTAATGCTGATTATGAATATATGAGGGCTTTTCTTCTAATGTCAATATTTTGAATACAATAATTGATTCTTCAAAATTCTTAAAAACAACCACAATTACATGTGTATTTAGAGACACAATGAGAAAACTAACATACAGTACATTCTATAATGGTTCTATAGGTTTACATAAGTGCACATAATACTAAAATACACTGAAAATGAATACAACAATTCTTTCATTCAAAAACAGACACAAGAATGGCTTTTCCTTTTATGTCTTGATCCCTCTGCACGCACTATGCCCCATACATAGTTTCCATCATTGCAGAGTCCCAACGTCCCTGATACCGCCTTTCCATAGCCTGAATATCCTGGTGGAACCATTCCCCATGTTCCTCGCTTACATCTCCTAAGTTTGATCAAAAAAATCACACTTCACACAGTTGGGAATGAATGTCTACTGGTGCAGTGTTTCTTGCACACAAAGACAAATCACAGAGCGTAATTCACACCTGGTGGGAGAAACGACTGGAAGTTCCATTTCTAACAGCTGCTGAGCCAAGACTGAGTGTGGCAGACAGCTCACAGGGCAGGAGACAGGAAGAGGGGGAACCAAGCTACACGTCAGTATTACCGGATCTCACATAACAGCATTCCTTGCAACTGCAAGACCTTGGGAACCTTATTTTATGGACAATCCTCATACTAAGGGTGAAAATTTCAGGTTAGAGCATGTGAACAATTTTGTTTTTGTTTTCTTTGTAACCTACATTTTTCTGTTCATTGGTGCACTTATTTAAAGATATATGTTAATTTTGACCATGCATAAGCACACAATTTTTTGATGGATTGCAATGACATGAAATATGTTAAAATCCAATAAAAAGGTTTCAGAATCAATTCTGTTGTGATCATCCACATAATTTCCAATGTTCACTCTCGTGATTAAATGCAAATTTTAATGCAACTTGTGAAATGAATATTTATTTACAATTTACCATGAAATTAATAATTTGTGATTTTTACTTGCAAAATTAACATTTATGTATGATTTAACATGAAATTAACATTTCATTGCAGTTCTAAAGTAAGAACAAATTAGAAACTAAAACTTCACTTATCTTAGTAATGTTGCACGTTCTTTTTGCACAAACTGACCCAGGGTTTCAAGTTGTCTCCAACTCATTCTCAAAGAATGACAACTTGAAACCCTGGGTCAGTTTGTGCAGAAAGAACGTGCAACATTACAAAGATAAGTGAAGTTTTTAGTTTCTAATTTGTTCTTACTTTAGAATCTTGTTGCTTAACTGCTAATAGCTTCAATTTTCCTTATTTAATTTCATTGCAGTGTTTCTACAAAACAATAAAAGATTTCAGGAATAAAACACGTTCTGTTTCACGTTTTGCAACATAGAAAGCCAGATGCAAGGTCAAGGTCAAGAATTCAAGCCCCATGTGACTGGAAGAAATGCAACTATGTTTACAATAAGCAGGAAAGGTATATGAGAGTGGCAGGGAAGGTAGGTAGACAGATAACCAGTGGCATATGTGAGCGTTCAATGAGTACATAGAATAATACACCGCCTATGATTCAGCACCACCACTGGAGCAAAGTTCCAGAGACAATATCCCCCTCCCCTCTACTAGTTTTCCTGCACTCTGCAAACACATATAGCTTAGACTGGAACAATAAGTTCACACTATTTTATGGAAGGCAGCAATAAACAGCAGGGAGCATGAGTTTAATGCCATAAATGGCAGGAGTTTAACACTGAATTTGTTTTGTGTATTGATACACTGCAGAGCCAAGGTCTATGATATGTACAGTTACATTAAAACAAGTCCATTCTGACAACTAGGTGCACACGTGCACGTGAAAGAGTTTCCATGGCAATGAACGTCATCTCTGTGGTCTAGGCATGGTTGTCAACCCGTACAATAATTATGGGGGCATACGATAATTTGAATGTTTGTACTCATGGTTGTCAACCTGTAAGATAATTATGGGGGCATACAGTAATTTTGATACCGGCAAAATATCATTTTCACTGGTTTGTGACACCAGCGAAATGAAATTGATTACAAATAGTGAAAACACTTTTGCCCTCATAGCCTGTCTCCACCCCTCTAAGAGAAGCATTTCATATCATACTAATCCTTCTACCCTTTATCCTCTTGTTGCCAGTGTGCACAGATCTGGTAATCTCAATCAAGAAGGCACTGTTCAGAAAATTGATGATCAATGGAGAAAACTCGGAATAAGTGCTAGTCCATGTGAAATAAAGAGCATGCTTGAGCCTGGCAGTTTCTGGAGTGCTGTTAAACACATGTGTCACCTTGGTGCAAATACTGATATCATAGAACTGGCGGAGGTTGCATTATCAGTGATTTCATTGCCCCAAAGAAACAGTTCTTGTGGAAGAGTTTTTTCCAAACTAGGTTTAATAAAAACCAAGATTACAAACAGATTGGTGCTAGATACGGTAAATAGACTTATTCGGTCATCTCAGCTTATGAAAAAATGTGGATCTGAAAATCTGCAAGCCACCGAGATTATAAAGTTTATCTCAAATTTGTCTAATGCCGCAACAGTTGAGGAAGATGAACTTTCAGATGAATAGTGTGAGAAACATAAGTGCTAAAGTTGTAATACTGATTGAGGTCATCAGTGTTATAAGTGGATATTATAAACATCAATACTATTACGTTTTCATAAGTGTTATGCTGATACATTTATTGTTGTAGCATTTGGTTTATGATGTACAATAATTTTGAATCCAAATCTATAATTTTAAGTGGCCAGTACGATAATTTTACTTTAAAACATTGGCAACCCTGGGTCTAGGTCTAATATGCTAGCCTCTGGTTCCTTAGATTGTGGGCTTAAACCTGGCAGAGGGTGATGAACTTCTACAGGCGTAAAAATCCTTAATATGGCTTCCTTCGGAAGGGTAGTAAAACCAATGGTACCGTGTCATAGATTTACTGGATGTAAAAGAACCTAAAGCTTGATAGAAAGGCCTATGAGCAAAATTAAGCAGCAGTCTTTCATGCCCAATGTAGAATGGGACGCCCAGAACCATAGTTTGTGTACTTATATTTCAGTTTATAATGGTGATTGTGAAGGAGCTCTTTCAGTGTACAATATTTTGTCAGCAGGGAACTTACTAAAAACCATGCTTATTTGTAATTTCAATGAACATGCTATATCACATTTGAAACGTAAATTATAACACTATTTGATGTTTTATTTCACCATTTTATCCTGTTTTGAACCTTCTTTTAATACCGATATTCACAGTTTTCATTTGCCATAAAATTGTGTCCCTAACCATTCAATATTTTCATGGAATTATGTAAATTAAAGGTTTCATGTGGCTTTTTAACTCTAAAAGGTAGCAAAAATTTAAAAGAAAACATTTAATTCAAGCTGAACTCCCACAAACCATGAAGGTATTTCAGAGATATTGCCTGAATGATATTAAAACTCTGCGTACAATAAGAGGTTGAAATTTCATTATCATCAATGAAATAGGCAACCAGTAAAGTGCACCTATGTGAATTGGTGAACCTAATTATTTTTTAAATTAATAACAAACAAAAACATATTTACTATAAAATTATTGAATGCATGAGCTATATTTTGTAATCATACTAAAGCAGAAGGTATCTACATACACTAGCAAAAAAATCATATGGCTGTGATAATCAGAAGCAAATTGATGAACTTTTGTTTTGTTCAGTATTTTGTTGGTTTTCATGGGTTATGATGTCCATCTTACCATAATAGCTTGAAATTCGGTCAGATGAGAGCTGTCAAAAAATTGCTGAGACATAATAAAGAATGCAGAAATTGCTTGTCAGAAAATAGCAGTTAAACAAGTATTAGTGGTCAAAAATTGTGTTTATGAAATCTTAAGGTGGGTTCACATTGAAGGCTGGTTCACAACCACCCAGTAACAGCAGCCAGAGTGGTAACGACTATGGGAAGCAAGGCAGCACTCAACATTTTGGTTCACAGTAGCCCAGCAAGAGAAATGGGAAGGCATATTATCAATCAGCTTATCATTAGAAAGCGGAGGTCAATATTGCACATTGGCAATAAGTGTGATCTAAGGATGTTTACAGATCCAGGTATAGTGGCATTAATGATTTTCCTTAGTTGGTGGTTGGAAGTTTAAATTCTTTCCAGAAGTTCACAAAAAGGGTTAGAATTGTGCCTCGGGCACCTACCATGAGACCAATAATCTCTGTCATCCAGCTGGTATTTATTTTTATAAAAGGGTATGGTAGGTGCGTAGATAGTTTGTTTTTCCAGATGGACTTCTATTGGCTAACTTAGATGGTACTCAAGCCTTATGGTTGGATCAATAATAAATCCCGTATTGCTGTCTTCTTGGTACACTATAATGTTGATTCAATGTGTGCTGCCTGTTGTGGATAAACCATGGACCTCTTCGTACAAGTTCTTTTCATGCAGTTCTTCGGCGATGAGTGACCTGATCTGATGATGACAGGAGTTTCTGAGTACCTCACCGTAGGGAGAGGAACCCAGGATGTGGGCCAGTGTTTCTTTCTCTCTGCCATATCTATGACAGAGGTTTCCGTCCTGAGATCTGCCCAGAACAGTACTGTTGATGCAAATTATGCAAATATCATGTTAAACTTCTAACTACATTGGCACAATATTTGGTGTAGATGCTTCAATGTTTTCTCAGTGGCAGTTGTTATTTGTGGTACAATAGCATCTGGGCATTGTTTATGAATTCCCATCTCTCTCTTGTCGGCTGACAGTTCAAGTACATTAAACTCACAGAACAAAAAGATGAATATAAAAGGCTCTTCCACGAGTCCACAAAACTCGACATTTTCATTGACTTGATGAACATGCTCATGATGTAGTAAATCAGCTTTCCAAGACAATGCTATATGTTAACTTTATGGCTAGCATAAACGTGTTTTTAATTTATTTATTGCAAGAGATATACTGTATTTCAGCTCATAATCATCACCATTGCACAATGGTCACATCTTGATTTATAGACAAGCAATCAGGAGTTAAGCACTTTACTGCAGAATTGTTGCATTAATTTGCCAGGTGTTTACTATGGGATAGCGTTGCAGAGATACTTTTGAGTTCACATCTCCAAGCATTCAGTAGTTTATACCAAATTTGTCAGGCTTATTGGCCATATATTAATTGGATGGACAGCGACATTTTGTAGGATAAAGTTGTTCATCTACTGTAAAGAATGCACCTGGTGTGTAGCAAGCCTTACAGTTTTCAATAAATTTGTTCCAAATAATTGAAACCAGTGCAAACCTATCCATCTTTAGCCTTTCAGAATGGGATGACCTGACATCAAATCGTAAAAATCTCATCAGTTCCATGAATCTATCCCTTACCATGGTATCAGAAAATATAGGTGGCCCCCACTTTTTGGGCTGTCAAATAAACTTGCACTCAACTGCAATAAGTCCCAATGTATGGGTTTTGCAGAATCTGATACAAGGAATATCCATAGTGAACTAGTAATTCCTTATAATAGCAACATAATTCAACCTGTATCAGTCACAAAATTCGTAGGAATAATTATTGATAAATGCTTGAACTGGAAATAACACATACAATGCATTACATCTAAAATTAATAGAACATGTTGTATAATTTTAGTACCCACTAAAACAATTTTCAACCCTCAAATAATAAGAATTATATATTTTTCCTATGTATACTCAGTAACTGAGGAGCATTTTTTCAAAAACTTGATAGATGCAAAATTTTACGAAATTGAGTTATAATATATAGTATCGGCATAATTTTCACCTTCTGCATTGTTCTGTGAAATCAGATTTTGCAAAATTCGATTCTTGCCTTGTCTAGAAGGTAGGGAATATTAGCAGTTTTAAAACTCGATAGATGCACTTGCTCAGTTAGAAGCAAAGGTCGATAGATGCAATTTTATGATATTATGATCCAGAGTGTAGCAACCTGAATTCTATGAAATGCATGTTGACATTGCTGTAATTCTGTTGCAATTCTTGGAATTCTCAATCATTTCTGCAAGCTTTGTACACTACTGCATCGTTGGCAATAACTGCAAACTCAGGTTGTGCACTTGGATTTCACATTCATTTGTGCAAGCTTTTTTCTTTTTTTTTTTTTCTTTCTTTTTTTGTTCCATTTATATCCCGCCTTTATCTGCAGAGGTCATATCGTTAGTCTTGCTTATTGGCAATGTTGTTACTCGTTTAACAGTGGGTTTTTCGGTCTTTGGGGTATTTATACGTTGAATTCACACACAATTTCATTCAAACTTCCAGACTCAGGGAAGGATGAGGAATAATCTTGGCCGGAGAAAAATTCCTACCCCCCCCCCCCCCCTGCCAGGAATTGAACCTGGGACCCCTTGCACAGCAGGCAGGTGCTTCTGCAAGATTTATTGTACTTATATGGCATTTTTATTCTTAGTTGAGACACTGCACTATACTATGCACAATGGACAAGAGCTCAGATTGTGAAACTGTACCAGTCGTAGAATGTGCTGGAGGTAGGAATTGCAAAAACAAGGAAAGGAAATCAAAATGCAATTCAAGGAAAGCTCATACTCCAGCAATTACATGTTCACATGGTCTTGAGTGCACTCCACAAAATCCTAAAAGTAAAGCGCATAAGCACTGTGATGCAGCTGATTTGACTTATAATGATATAAGTGGATATCACCAACACCTTGCCATGCTCAACAAAATAGATCAAAATAAGTTCCTTATGAAATATATGAGTATTACAGCCTTTAACCGCAGAGTGGTGAACAAAGAGGCTGCAAATAGAAAGCAGACTGTTAGCATTAAATACAGTGTGAGAACTAATGATGGTCGAGTATTGTCAGTATGCGCTACAAACTTCCAAGGAATCACAGGGGTGTCAAAAGTTAGATTATCTCTCCTGGCTAGAAAATTTCACTTATTTGGGAATGCGCCAAAGGAAACCAGAGGAGGTGACAGAACAAGAATATTACAGAAGGGCATTACTGCTGCTATAAAGCAAGACATTAAGAAGTACAGGGGAGGTCTGAGGCTACAGGGTAACACTTTATAGTTAATTATATCATAAATAAGAATACTCGGGGTGTATGATATGGCATGCGACAAACACCTCCGCCCTTTGTCATTGTTCGATCGCACTATAAACATAGGCGAACTGGAACTCAATATCCAGGAATACCTGAATAGTTTAGTACACTGAAATTGCTGGTTAGGGGATGAAGGTAAGCTCACAACAACACACAACACAACAATACACATCCACACTGTCTAGCCCTCATAAGTCCTTGCGCTACCTAGCCAAGGCAGACCCCAGGAGACAAGGGCCTCCCCGGCAGTGGCACAGGCTCGCTCCTGCATCTCAGGCAGACAGCCCGCCATGTGTGCACTATATATGATCAGGCATGAACAGGTACACGATCAATGACAAAGCCTCCAGCTTAATATCAACATAGTAAGCATAATAGATAAGATAGTTAGAACATTGCAAATAGATTTAACGTATATCATAAGCTAATGCCAACATACACTGCACCTGGATATGTAAGCTCAACTATAATACATCTAGTATAGATCATATGTTATGAAAAGAAAAATAAAAAAAAAATAACATGCTCTAAGGACCAGAAACAGAACCTTTGGGTGGAGAATAAAACTAAACATGCTTATTTCAGTCATCCCTTACACCCATCTACTCCATGCAACACTTAATGATGCCAAATGGTTGAGATACAAAAAATTACCATCAACTATCAAACACATCAGCATTAATTGCTACCAGGGGGCACTCAGGGCTTATGTCATGTTTGTCCTTAGGCACATCAGTAATACTAGCTGTTACTGCCACTGGCAGGCAGCTTCCATCTTTCACCACTGAATGCACAGGTGCTTAATGCGGTACTGCAGCAATGAGGTCTCGGTCTCAAGACTTCCAGTAGGGTGTTTTTGTGAGTAGGCTGCCCGGGTTCGAAGCCAGGGTAGGAGTCTTACACTCACATGCTTGCATGCGGTTAGGGCATAAGTAGCCCTTTTCCCCACCACAGAAAAAAAAATATACAGGTGTAGAGAAAGCCACTATGGAAGACCAAAATCAAGGAGGGGATATTTACCTCCAGAACTTAATATCAGAAAAATGTGGACCATCTTTTGCAACAGAAGAAGATTAAGAAATCTACCAGTCTGCTCATTGTCAAAATATAAAAACACATTTTACAACTTCTTCAATCTTTCATTCCGTACACCACACACTGACACATGCTCAACCTGCAAAATGGGACTGATGAAGATTAAGACAGAGGCAGATGTGGAAAAGAGGAACGAACCAAGAACCATGTACAGACTGCACAAGCACTAATAAAGGTGAAAGCTTACTTATTCATACTGTTTGAAATTTCTTTGTATGTATTCAATATGTTTGTTACATAAATAAAACAAAATATATTGTTATTTTGAATGTCTCGGTACTTAGTTTCTAAGTTCATACCTAATAAAATAATCCTTATAAACATTAATATGTTGGTTGTATAGTTTGTTATGTATTATAAAAAGGAGAAAATAAATAAAAAATAATAAATACATAATTAAAAAGCAACAAAAACAATAAATGACAAAAATAACAAAACTTCATGTGTTAATTTTTCGCCCATGGAGAAAATTAAATCAGCATCTATCGGTTTTTGAAAAAACTCTGCATTTTCTAACCCCAAATACTAGTTAAACTATCCTATTTGTTTCTTTCCACATTCAATGAAACAGTATCAGGAAGGAGAATTGAATGATTAATATAGTTGCTGTGCTAACCAATTAGTATTGCTAATAAATAGAAAAAAACGTTTTTCTCAGAAATGCATTTTGTGCACCTATCGAGTTTTGAAGAAACGCTCCTCAATTGCCTATGGTGTAATTTTATTGGGAAATTCTGTGATGTACCATAAATAAACTATACTGCAAAAGAAAATAATAAGTAATATGTTCAATTTAAAGAGAAGTGAACATTTTAAGCCACATTTTATACAAAATAAAATACCTTACCACGTTTATATATACATATATTTCACAAACAGCTTTATAAGTAATAACATTAGCTACTTGTACTCAAATACCACCATACATGAACATTTCACTGGAAATAGGAATAACATTCATATGCAAGTGGCCAGAATGACAAAAAAGGTTAATTCCATGCTACAAATAGGAATCCAGATGTATAATCTAATTTAATAAAAATAAATGACAAGAATCCACATAGATGTTCTCAGGGGTCCCCATCTAGGGGATATGTGAATGGCGACCATAACGTACCCAAGCTGAGCAGAACATTACTTCCACTTACTGGTGTTTTGCTCCTCACTGTAGCTTTTCTTTCTGACCTTATGACCTTACTTGGTCATCTCTTGTTCTCTTCTTACCCCAATGCTATTAGGGTTCCCGAGGGCTAGGGAGTCTTGATTTTTCAAACCTTTCCATTTCTCTAACTTCTTTATAAACTCTTAACCCTTAACATGCTGACCTGTCATGGCATGTAACACGTTCTCTGATTGGTAATCAGAGGATATGGTTGGTGAATTTATTTTGATAACTCTCCCGGTCAACTTGGTGAGACCCATAAACCAACGACAGGTGTGGTCCTCCAGACATTCTGGAGGTTGTGAGAGAGCGATGCAACCACCAAAACATAAAAACATGGTGCTCTCTAAAAAGGGTTACTATTAATGCTATTGTTCTCTCTCAAATATTGGAGAGTAAGAGGATTAATGACTTCATTGTCAGAAATCCAGCAGTAGCTAACAGCAACTTTTGCTTCAGATAACTTTGGGAACATCTGTCTGATGAGAGTTAGAGCCTCGAAGTTACTATTCAAACCTTTGATAAATTGTTTGATTAGTCCAAGTTTGATATGGAGTGGGGGTAGCAGAATTTTATCAGTAGGCACAAGAGGTTCATGTTTTACATTGTGTATTCCTGGAAGCAATTATTTTCTTGTTGGCCAGTCTCTCCTGGTGTAATGCTGATCGTCTGCCCTACTATCCCCCAAGCAGATGAAGCAAGAATATTTCATGTAGCCACCTTGAAGCCCCAGAAGAAACCCCAACATCTTGAAATCACCACAAACATCCTACTTGTGGCATCCATAATTGAGCTTTTCCAAAAGCAGTTTGACATTTTCATATGTTTCTTTCAGGTGCGCAGAATGGGCCACTGGGATAGAAGGAAACTAGTTCCCATTGTGTAGTAGGACAGCTTTAAGACTTATACTAGAGCTATCTGTAAAAAGATGCCACTGGGCTGGTTCATGAGGAATCTCTATGTGTCGAAAGGAGCATTTACATCACTGCAAAAACATAGAGTTTCAGACATTTCATAGAAGCATGCAAAATCTTTATGCCGTACTGTATATTTTGTTATTTGCATCCTTTAGCAAGCAAGTTATTTTCTTTAAGCTGGGACACAAGGAGATCGGCTTTTGATTTCGTTAGTTCCAACTCCCTTATAAGGTCATCCAATTTTTGTTGAGTAAAGAGCTGTGGTTCCTTTGAAATGCTCTCATCATTGCTGAAATCACCATCATCACTATCATGCTGTACTTCATCTGCAGTACTAGAACTTGCTGGTGGCAATGGAATTGGCAGCTCCTCACAGTGTGGTATTGGAGCCATAGATGAAGGTATGCTAGGCAGTGGCGTGCATTCAACCCCAGCTACCCCAGCGCTGCTGGGGTAACTGATTTATTCACAAGTTCAAAATTAAAATAGTTTCCTCATATCTCAATCAAATACGCACATCAAACTTGAACATTACAGTACTTAAGATTCAAACTCCCACCCCACCATTAGCCAGCGTTTGCTCTTGGCGACTGGGCTTACTTACAATATCAGCTAGCCCACGAGAGCTGTATTGACGCATGCGTGTACTGTATAGAGTCCTAGCTAGTGTAGCCATGGTACCAGCCAACAGCAGAGGTAAGTGTGTATTTGATTGGTTAGTTCAGTTTCATTGCACCTAGCTAGGCTTTGACGTTATAGAGCAGAGCCTAGTCGATTGGTTACATAATGATATGGAAAGCTTGAATGAGAGATAGTGATACACGCAAGCGTAGCAACCCTAGAATAATGGTGTCTTTTTATATGACATAGTACAATAATGCAAACGATATGAAAAGCGCATATACTTAAAACTATTAGCTAACATTAAAAATATTGTTAGGAAATATTGTTACGAAATGCTTTTTTGTTTACGAAAGTGACCTCAGGGGAAAATATAATAAGTTGGTCATCATGTAGATCAGATCAGACTATATAGTGTTGTTCTCATGAGTTTGAAAGTTCGTTTGTGCCCTGTGGAAACTAAAAGGTGAAGAGTGCATTGTTTTATATGTGCTTCGTTAAAGTATCTAGTAAATGTGACAGGTGAATTCATTGAAAATGAATGCGAGTGACTGTGTAATAGACAATATTCAAAAGAGACTATTTTTATATGGGCCATAATGTGCTAAGCGTATGGTAAATATCAGAAAAGTACTTAGGATAACAAATACCTCTACTATTTATTGCCTGACCATTTTGGAATAAGGATTATTTATTTTAAAATATAGGATGATTTTTCAGTGCCGTAGCCTATACCACTGGGGTAATTGTTATGACCACCGCACGCCACTGATGCTAGGATATTGAACATGTTTTCTCTTCTTGGTACTTTTGTAATGTGTAATGTCAACCATACAAAAGTAACAGTTGTCGTGATGGTTGGTTGGCTCCCTCCATATTTGAGCAACTGCAAATGGCATAGATTTTATTGTTCCACATAGCCAACCCTCTAAGGTAGACCTACAGCTTCTGCATGATATGTGAGGAGCCCATACAACATCTTGGTCTCCAACTGGTACACTGAAATAAGCTTTGTAGCCATCAGAGAACTTTGTCCCAAACACAAATTATGTTTCACCTGTTTTGTTCTGATATAATGTCCACAAACATAACTAAATGTGTCTGCAGGCAACTTACTCTGGATACTGACATGTTACATTTAAAGAAGACAACAATCAATCAAATATAACCACAGAACTGCAACTGAAATTGACAATCAGTAAGACTTCATTTTGCAAAATACATCAATATCTCTCAATATATTCAATATATGTGACATATGTGAATAGGATTGTTAAAGATGTAGATGTATACTGATTTTACTAATGTAAAATGTCAATGCCACTTACCAGTAATTGCACTAAACTACTACGGTTGTCAGAAAAAAGCAGTAAATTCAAAATTAATGGTAACATTAATTAAACATAAAAAAAATTATATTTCAAGAAGTATCGACATTTGGAAAAAACTAATGGTATATTCATGTTTAACACATTGGTTTTACCCAAAAAGCACTAAGAAAGGAACATAAACAATTTTTTGTTACGTAGTGATAAAATTCATTGCTATATGTATTCAATATCAGTAAAATACAACTGAGTTTTACACAACTATAATGAGCATACATTACATATGCTATCTTAAAAGAAACTTGAGGCATATTTTCCTTATTTCTGTTGGCAAAGATACAAGCTGAGTGGGTGGTTTACGGCCAAAGAAAGAAAAGACAAAGATGTTTGCTGGTGGAGACGGCAGCTCTTGGCACAATAATGTTGTAGCAACTAGCAAGAAGTAAAGATAGAAATTCTCAGTATCTGGCGTTTACTGATTACCAGCAGCTTTGTCTTTCAGTTCTCAATTACAAATTCAAATTGATTACTTGCTAAATAATTTTTGCAACTACTAAAATTGATTATAATCCATTCAAAACTATATTTTAAAAACAAATATTTTAAAAACAAACAAGATAACAGCCCAATTCGTCCTTTCCCAAGGCACTCTCATTACCTAGGTTAAATAAATACTGTTATTCATTGCATTATATTTTTATTTACTTGCAGGACAGTGGTGTAAAATGGTGGAATTGAGCACAAGTGCCCACTTTGGAGCTTAGCAGACCCACACTGCCCGTAACAGCAGCACCTGCTTACTCTGCTTGGGATGGTGTTAATCCAGGCTGTACAACGTGCACACCATGGAAAAAGTGAAGCCACTTCCACATTTGCAGTTTAACATAAGCACAGGAATTAATAAATATTGTGACATATTGGATGCACTCTTAGAGGAAGATTTTCAGGTTTGGAAGCTCTCAAATCTAAACGGGATCTCTTTTCCTTGCCCTATTATATTGATCTTGAGAATGTTCTAGTTCAACTTCAACTAGCACTTACTGATTTATACCATGATTGTGATCTAAAAAAGGCATATAGCAATAATAATGTTAGCTTTTATCAAGCCCTTGATCCACAAACATACTCAGATTTTCATAAATATGCTGCAGAAACTATGTGTATGGTTGGCAGTACATACATCTGAGAACAAGTTTTTCTTCAATGAACTTGAAGTGCCATCTAAGAGCAAAATTGTCCAATAATAACCTTATGTCTGCTTTAAGACTTGCTTCTGTAACCAATGTTTCACCAAATATTAAGATGCTGTTGGAAAACCATAAATTGGCCATAATAAATGTGCAATTAAGTTCAATGTGTGACCTTAAATAGAGGTTTTAATGTAGAACTACAATTATTTTATGTTACAGCAGCAGTTTGTTTCCTTTTTAATTTCAAAGTTAAAAGTTACATAAATATTCCCTATCTTTTGTGGTCTTATGTTTTGTTTTTAGAATATTAATTTTTGTTTGAATGATTATGTTATTATTTTAATTCATATTAAAACCTTATGATTACCAAGTCTATGTAAATAAGTTCTTTTAAACTCAACAAAAAGAAACACAACAATAAAACGAGTTGACTTCATTTTCACTTCACACTTTGTACATCCATACTTTGCTATGTTTTACCTAATGCTGCTGCTACCTGTGTGTATATCACAGCCTGTCTCAGAGCGCCTCATGCCTGCAAGTACTGCCAAGGTCAAGAAATTTTGTTTGGGTTGACATCGCTGTTCTAGGAATATGCACAATGGAAAGAGTTGAAGTATTCCTGTGATTGTTGTTGTTAGCTAATGCTGGATTTCTGACAATGAAGTAATTAATCCTCTTGCTCTCAAATATTTTTCACTGATGATATTGAAGAGAGCAATAGCAGTAATATTAACTGCTTTTTAGAGAACACCATATTTTTATGTCTTGGTGGTCACATCGCTCTCTCACAACCCCCAGAATGTCTGGAGGACCACACCTGTCGTTGGTTTACGGGTCTCACCGACCTGACCGGGAGAATTATCAAAATAAATTCACCGACCATATCCTCTGATTACCAATCAGAGGACGTATTACATGCCATGACAGGTCAGCATGTTAGGGGTTAAGATTTTATAGAGAAATTAGAGAAATGGAGAGGTTGGAAAAATAAGGACTCCCTAGCCCTCGGGAACCCTAATAGCATCGGGGTCGGAAGAGAACAAGAGATGACCCAGGTGAGGTCAGATAGAGAAGTTACAGTGAGAAGCAAAACACCAGTAAGTGGAAGTAATGTTCTGCTCAGCTTGGATACCTTGTGGTCGCTATTCACATATCCCCTAGACGGAGACCCCTGAGTCTAAAGGAAAATATATATAAATATACAAAACAGAGTGGCAAAAACCATAATCAAAACAAAGTGTAAAATATGCCAAAAAGAGCATATTGTGAAAATAATGGATGTAGAACATAAGAAGCTGTTAGCATCCAGTGATGATGCTTAGTCTTAGCACAGAGCGAAATGGCAATGAAAGTGTTAAATGACCTGAAACCATTGCTAAGGACATTTGCTGCAGCCAGGGTTTGATCCCAGGCAACTGCTTGTGGGACTTGTGGTGGACGAAGCAGCACTGGGGCAGGTTTCCTCCGGGTTCTCCAGTTTTCCCCGCCATCTTCATTCCATGTATCATCGGTGTCACCGCCTACGGTGCCGTATGTAGTAAAAGTGGGTGTTAAACACTTGTAATGGTATTAAGATTAATACTGTGTAATAAAGAAAGAAATTACCAAAGGTAGGTTGGGAACAGCCAGGGGGTATGTAAAACACCTGGAATAGCTGCGTCACAACCTCTGGCAAGGTAGTTGTGGGTTGTGTGATAGAGTGAAATTAAAGCAGTATGCCCTTTGATCGTCTTCAACACACACCTTGGTCTTGCTACTTCAACGGCGGAGTAACTGATAGCCATACTACTTTAACTTGTAGTTTACCAATAAGGTTAAATATAATGGTTATTCAGTCAAGACTCTGCACGTCAAAATTGTTATGGAACAAGCATTCAGCAGTTTGAAGAATGAGTTCTTGTCGGCGATTAAGAGAGATGTGTACATGAGGAAGAAAGAAAGGTTTAATTTGTCACAGCATTCACCAGTAGCCACATGTTGGTGAGTCATTAGAAGCTGGCCTTGCAAGCTTAACACTCTGAAGCCACCTGTTTGCATGTAATGGAGGTCAACTTCAGAACGTGCCGGTGACAACTGTGAAAGATAAGTATTAAAGGGGAATTATTATTTATTTATGCCAACAAACTTACTGTTGGTGTTTTTAAACACACAAGCCGTGTGTGGGCAAAGTTTGAGAGGTAGAACTGGAACTTAAAAATTCAATGCCACAACTGGGATTTGAACTACAGACCTTCCGCTTACTGGGCCGCTGCTCTACCACTGAGCTATTGCGACAAACTGCCAGAATGGCAATCAGAGCTTCACGGATGATCAGCCGTGTTAAATTTAAGAAGGTCGAGCTTTCGGCCATTATACACTCCATGGCCATCTTCAGGACTAAAATGGTTTGAGAATTTAATGCCATTCTGGCAGTTTGTCACAATAGCTCAGTGGTAGAGCAGCCGCCCGGTAAGCGGAAGGTCTGTGGTTCAAATCCCAGTTGTGTCATTGAATTTTTAAGTTCCAGTTCTACCTCTCATATTAAAGCGGATTTGTAATAAGGGGACGCATCGGTGAAATTTGGACAAAAATGACGAAAAATGCAATTTTTCTCTATAACTTTAGTCATTTTTCTCTGCTTTCTATTTTTTCACATTTTTCAAACTTCAAAATGCATCTTCTAATACAGTTCTTAATATATTTCTTTTAAATTTTGCACACATGTTCTTAGATAGTTGCTTCATAAAACTTGTTATTTTAAATGCTCTAGATTCAGTAGTTTAATTGTTATTGAATTTTTATTTTGAAGATTTCTCCTGGTAAACCAAAAAGGCAGTCCATTTTTCTTCAATTTTTTTTTTCCCTAAACTATCTGACATAGAAAAGTGAAATTTGGGAATCCTTCTAGTTATGCTTTGGCACACATACATACAAATTTTCACATCATTGTAACAAAAATTATGGATTTTTGTCATTTTCACAGATGCTTTGGACACTAAATACTTCCATGCAGGTATAGGAGCATTCAGATGCCATAACAAAAATTATGTAAATTTAACAGAAGTGAAGGTAAAGTTTTAAAATGTTGTATGGTGAACCTATGTGAAGCCATTATCAAAAGGACAGTAATTAATTGTGAGAATCAAGAAGAACTGCTCAGGATGGGAGATTATTTAATCAATGAGTAGCTGTAATATTTTTTTAAATTGTGTTGAGATTAACAGAGCGTTAGCTTTCACATGTGTTTAACACAATATCCTTTAATAGCCTCATTTTCTTGATTGTATATTTCAGTTATTTGAATTATTTTGAATAAATTGTTTCTTGTTATGTAGGTGTTGGTTTGTGTGATCTTGCTCTATCCTGGAAGATCCTGTGGGTATGAATTCGTTGAATAAGGTAGATATCTAACGAAAAATTTAGGGAACGAAAGAGTAATAAAGGACGTCGTACATTACATAAAGAAAGGAAGTAAGTAAATAAGTAAGCTATAATGTTTCATATGATGTGTGCAAAAGTCTCTTTGTGAGGTACTGTATTTCATTGCATACTCGCCACGCTTTTTATGACTTCTTCATAAAGTAAAAATAAGCAGTGCAACAATTATGCAAGGAATAAGTTATTTAGGCAGGCTGTGTTAACTTTCGGTGACTAGTGTATGCTAACTGGAGTAATGCAGGGATTACAATGAACTTAACGTAACATCAATTAACACGGTGATATGTTTTAGAATTTCTAGTTTAGCGACATTTCTTACTTCTCATTACTATTCACCATCTAGCAATCAGCAAGCTGATGGCATCAACAATAAGAAATATATAACAACACGCTGCATATTCTATACCCTCTCCAGTGAACCTAGCCGGTTGCAGTGGCAGCAAGTTATTTTTCAATATTTCTCAGTAGTCCACATGTGGAATATTAATGCAATGATTATGATTGCTTGCCTAACTCAAGATGTGCCCATGGTATGATGGTGACCTTTATGCGATGAAATATGTTTCGTGTTATACAAACGTGTGTGGTGTCTAATGCAAAGGAGTTATTAACAAAGTCATTCTCCTTCTAGCCTCCCAGTATTTAGGAGTGATATGTTGATGGTTTTTAAGGAATAAAGAATTATTAAACATGTGTTATTCTTCTTATTTTCCAATCAAATTCTGCATCCTATTGTTGGTTGCAAGTTCACACAAAATTTGTGAACACAAGATTTTTTTATGAAGCTTTCAGGAAACTTTATTGCAAGATTACAACTTTACACTCAGCCTCAAAATTTGAGAAACACTGGCCTAGCTGTCTAGTTCAGGTGATTGTACATTC
Source organism: Tenodera sinensis (assembly GCA_030765045.1). NCBI lineage: Eukaryota > Metazoa > Arthropoda > Insecta > Mantodea > Mantidae > Tenodera > Tenodera sinensis. The sequence goes on along the minus strand of CM060964.1, from coordinate 364,737,538 downwards.
TAATACTGTACTGCTACCAATGACGCATAAAGTTAAATTACGTGAGCTTCAATAGTCGAGTCTATACTTGAGCTATTCAAATTGCTTTTTTCAGATGACAAGTTGTTTTATGTGAGCTTTAATCAATAACTTTTTGCATCATCATTCACCAGTAGCGATACAGTATTCGAACATACTGTGACAAACGAAAGGTCTAGTTCCTCTTTATGTCACTATTTCCCTTACATTTGAGTCGCAATTTACAACTTCTGGCCATGCAACTCACAACTGTTTTGTTCTATTATATCCATGACACAAAAAAGGTAAAAGTATTTTATGGAGAGGATTTAAAACTGAGCTTAATCATGCTATTTGTATGTCAAACCCTGGGAAGAAGGGATGGAGTGAGAGTGCTCTGCAGGCTTGTGTTAGAACCTGGGTGACCAGTGAGCCCATAAGTGCTCCTAACATGCACTGAAGGTTCTCTAGATATCTTGACACCCGGGTTTGCAAACAGTCATCAGCCAGGCAACTACAATGCCACCCATCCATCAAGAACAGCAGTTGTAGAGTCTACACACAGCAATGCCAAACTCGCCTCTATGCCAACATTTCCAACCCTGAAAGACTGGATTGAAATGAAGGTGAAACTGAAAGGGAAGGACAGGAAACTGTTGTTGTTGTTGTTGTTTTCTAGTGCCCTGCATCTGGCAATGAAGCCATTAGCATTCGTGCTTTCCAATACTTTTGAACTGTAGTTTCTTCTGATCTTAATGCTTCACAGGTCTTCAAGTAGTCTTCGTTCATTTCTGCTGGATCATTACACAGGACACATATTGGTGAGGCTGAGAAACCTATACTATAGAGATGACTTGCTAAGCAGTCGTGATTTGTCAGTAGTTGGAAGGCTGCAACCGCTGTTTTCCTTGGTCTCTGGGGGATTATATCTGGGTTGGAAAGTAGTGTAACCCATTTTATATCTTTGGCATTTGTTTCTATTTCTTGTAGGTATGAATGAGAAATTTTTTTAATGATCAAGCGTTTTATTGAGGAATATGAGAAATTGAATTTAGACTTTTGTTTTATTGTTGTGCCTTTCTTTGCAAGTGAGTCTGCAGCTTCATTCCCCATGACTCCACAGTGTGCTGGAATCCATTGGAGATGAACAGTCTTATTAACTTTTTGGAGTTGTGTTAACATTTTGTAGCATTCTCTAATTTTTGTTGACTTCTTTGTAGTATTTGAACATATTCCCTGAATTGCAGCTTTAGAGTCCGAAAGAATTACTGCCTTGTTAAATTTATTTAAGGGAAGATTTAATAATTGTCGGAGAGCAATAGGACAGGAAACTTGGGTGTTGTAATTATGCTTCCCAGCATTCGCCCTGTGATCTGAGAAAACCTCTAGGCTAGGAAGGCCGGCAGCAGTGGGAATTGAACCCACAACCTCCCAAATGTGAGCCTCACACATTGCTACGGAGTCAACTTACTTGGGGAGCCTTGACATAAAACACGGCTCAACTGTCCACAGCTCAGTCTGACAATTCTACTCACTCACTTGACTATCTCACTAAAAATTGCCTCAACAGTAACATGACTGTCCAAGTCGACTCACTTGTATAGCCAAGAATTAAGTACCTATGATTTCTCTGGAAGTCCATTTTCACAAAGCTTCTCATAAAAGCCCGGCATTTGAAGCTTCTTGAACTGCCTGGAATTGGCCTTTGTTCTTAACTGACATTGTCAGGCATTGCCTAGGAATGTAGTGGTGTGAAGTAGCTGACCTCGAGCCTACTTCGATGTGCAACCGGTGTCATAACACAATCAGCTGAGCTAGGCACCTATGAAATTACAGCTCCTCTAAAAGATTGTTGTGTGGCACAGCCAAGCCGTCTTTATACTATAGTCCTAATTGCGAGAAAAAGATGGCTGTCATAGCATGTATGAACCTGGCACAATCAGCTGGCATAATTATAGTGTTTGACACTGTGACAAAACTGGAAAAGGTGAAAATAAAATGAAAATTAAAAGTTTTTAATGAAAAAATGAAGCTATTAACAGTGAAGCAATACAATTCTACAAATATAATAAATATGTGGAGACTATAAGCTTCATTTTGAAAAATAAGAACTGCGCTATGAATTTTGAAATACATTAATTGTTAATAAATTTGTTTTCCTTTCAGAGGTTGGTAATGCAATAAAACATAATGTTATATAGCATCTGTAGTGATGGCGACCAGTATAAACAAGAGTAGCACTGAAGACATGATGTATCACAAAACTATAGTATGTGGTTAGTTTCAGGAACTTGCAGCAAATACTAAGAAAGATAGCAAAGCTCATAGTTCCTGTATATTCATTATATTTGTAGAAATAAAAGGTTGTTATTGATACAAATATGTTGTTTTATGTAACTATTTACACATTTACCAAAAAACATTTTAAGTGCAACAAAATCAGTCACATTAACTTTAATTGTTATCTAGTAAAATACAAAGTAGCAGTTGCAGACATTTAATTTCCTTTGATTGCGAAAGAGATCATTATTAGCATTTTTAACATTAACTTTGAAGTTTTTATTTCTTTTCTTCTTCACTATAATTTGAAGCAGCTAAATACAAAACAGCTCTGCAGCTCTGAAACAACAGAAATATGTCACCCCATTATAATATTTATAAAAAAACACCTTGTTTCAAAAAATTCCGTTTCAAATCATAAACACAAACATGGGTATGCAACTGCTAATAATATATAGTGATGGAAATAGGTATTCATACAGTATTACTACCTGACTAAGCCATGAGGCATATCGGAAAGAATGTGAAATCACTGAGTTGTTTATGTGAGCTTATTGTACATACAATACCTTGTATATTGGCAGGCACAAGATATCATTCATTTGCATTGCATTACTGACTGTACACACAGTTACTGATATTTCACTGCCATAGCAAACAAGATAATAGGTGACCACAGTGCTCAACAACCAAGCTCAATACACCTCATCTCTTTGCCAAGAAGTACAATTAATATTGATTGTTATGTCCAAATTAAATAAAAGCGCCAAGATTTTGACAAGAAGGCTACATCATTAAATAGGTAGGGATATTGTTTAGTTTAGCTTACGCGATGACTTGGTCAGAATTTCGGCAAAGTCCCACTCGGCAGTGTGTACGAATGGTCACGAAATTTGCCGAAGTTGCTGTGTTAATGCAGCGCTGCCAACAGCAGAATGTCCCTAGGAGTTTGTTGCCAATAGTAAGTTTGAATGTTTTTGCGGGAGTCGGCATTATGCTGTTGACCTTCCTAGAAGCAACTAGTGCAATGGCTAGGTTTATCAGTATATTGGATTTGGCGCCTCTGTGCTTAAATGAAGAGGCATGCATGCAGTTCCTGTACGACGAGGGCCTGTTGAGGACTCGAATGCTATGCAGGGAATGTGATGCCGTGCTACACCACTCGAAAATTAAAAAAATAAAATAAAATAAATAAATAAAAAAGAACGATAATTAATAAAAATAATATAAATATGATAATATAATACTATTAAATATAATATATATAAATAATATATATAATATAATAATATTAAATAATAATACAATAAAATAATATAATATAAAATAAATAAAAAAGAATGATAAATAATAAAAATAATATAAATATAATATAAATATAATATAATAAATATAATATATAATATAAATCTAATAACATTAAAAATAATAATATAAAATAAATAAACAAAAAAGAACAATAAATAATAAACATAATAAAAATATAATAATATAATAAATATAATAATATTAAATAATAAAATAAAATAAAATAAACAAAAAAGAACGATAAATAATAAACATAATAAAAATATAATAATATTAATATATTATAATATAAATATATTATAATATAAATATAATAAATATAAGTATAATATGTAGTATTATATATAAATAATAATATATAATATAAATGTAATAATAATAATCATCATCATGATAAGGTTCCTGAGAACCTTCAGCTAGCTTTGGGTGATCAACAATATCACAAGAAAATCATCAAGGCATGCAAAGTTAATGTTTAAATTCAATGTAAACTTTATGATTTGCTTTTTGTTTCCTCCTAATAAATAAATTTTAAAAAATAATAATATAGTAAAATAATATAATAATAAAGAACGAGCCAGCGTATCGTGGACCCAGTAACAAGGCAATAAGGATAATGTACACAATAATTTAAATGTACAGAATCCACTACAATAGCTACACGATAGCGGTGTATGTCTGTGGCGGCAACGACGCGAGTGAGTGCATTTGTGTTTAATGTGTTGGCAACGAAAACTAGTGTAGTGTAAAAAGCAATTTTGGCAGATGTGAAAATCGTCTGCTAGTCATGCAGTGAAATCTAGTGGGTGATTGTGAAACTACTGTCTGCGCATGCGCAGTAAGTAAGTTCGGACTTAGAATCTGGCTGGCAAGTGGCAAGTAAGCTAATCTAAACTTGAGTCAATAGGTAGTATAATGGTAACAGTCTTAAGTATTAAATAAACAAGCTTCAATAAAATTAGCATTGTCCCAATTATGATATTTGAGCAATTCCAGGAAATCAGAGACATGAAGATGAAAGTTCTATTATTGACCCACAGTATGTTTAATGATGTCAACATAAAGCTGAAAGCCTATATTTTACTGTGCAATGCTTTAATTCAGCAAGTTTTTACTGTAGAGGAGGTAAATTTTACTATTAAAACTTCCCTGTGGGGTCTTGAAATGAACACTGGAAAAGTGCTTTGTTGGCAAGCTTGTCTATTCTGTAAGGAGCCATATTTGAGTGCAGAAACTTTGGAGATTTAAGAAGTGAATTCAGAAAAAGGAGATCTGCACAACAGAAGTTCATTTTAGGTGTGTGTTCTTTTAAAATATCATCCTTACTATTTCAATGTAAACTGTCCCACCCGTAACACTAAAACATCATTAAGTTTTCTTTATCAGAAGTAGTTTGCCTGATTGTAAATGAAAATACTGTGAAAGTAAGCTATTTTATATGTACTACACAGCTGTTATACTTACAGGAAGGTTGTGTTATGGTAAACATTAGGTTTATGTGTTACGGGTGGGACAGTACAAATTGTTGTCATTATACTCCATAATGTCACAGGATGAAATTCAGAGTGCCCATTGGTCGCATGACCAAATTACCATTTTTACAGCAGTGGCATGGTGTCAGACTGGCCCTGAATCTGTAGTAGTGGTGAGTGATGAGCTTAATCATGGAAAGCATGCAGTTTGGACATTCTTATTAGAAATCATTAAAAGATTAAAAATGAAGCATCCTCAGATTAAGCAGCTACCTATATTTTCTGATGGATGTGCTGGGCAGTTTAAAAATAAATTCACACTCACAAATATGACATTTCTTACAAAAGCAGTACAGATCACGCTGGTAGATTGGAGCTTTTTTGCCACGTCACATGGCAAGGGTGCTGTAGATGGCGTGGGTGGGTCAGTAAAGCGAGCTGTCTGGAACAGGATGGAAGCCAAGCGCTTTACTGTACAAACTGCTGAGGACTTCACTGTTTGTGCTAGACAGTGTATGAATTCAACTGAAGTGCTATATGTTCCTAAGCATGCAGTTGCAGCAAATGTTGAAATATTGGAACAAAGGTTTTCTGGAGTCTGCCCGATTCCCAGATTGCAGTCCTCCCATTAAATATTTTGTTTGTGTAAGAGAAGGTATGCTCAAATTTGGAGCAACAGCAAAATCAGAGCTACACACAATCGTAACCTTGCCAGAATCAGCACAACTTGCAGATGATATGCTGAACATCTGTGTTGGAGATTATGTTGAAGTTGTTCTTCCTGTCATGGGGAAAAAATCTATTGTGACTCGGTCTTACATGGCAGAAGTTAAGAACATAGATGCTGAAAATGTCACTTTAATTTACATGGAAAGAAGTGGCAAATTTTGGATATGGCCTGCAGTGAAAGGCGAGTCAACAGAAGGTAGATCTGTAGTGAAGAGAAAGTTGTGTGTTCCAAGACCAGTGAACAATAGGGGACACTTCTCTTTTGATTAAACCATTCTTTATTTCTCTTGCTATAAACTGCAAGTGTATTTTATTTAGTGCTGTAGTTTAATCTAAATAGTTAATTTTCACAGTATTTATAGGAATGTGCAACACAATTACATAAAAATATGCATCAGACAATTTGTCCCACCCGTAACCCTACAAGAATGCCTAAATAGTGGGGCTAACTACTAAAATTTGTTAATTTCATTCTCATATTTACACATTTTGTAAGACAATAATGCTAATTTTGTTTGTATGCAGTTGGTTGTTGTTGTTGTAGTGTTTAACGCCCGCTTTTACTACTACGGCACCGCAGGCGGTGACACTGATGATAGGTACATGAAGATGGAGCACCGGTGGAATGAGATGGCGGGGGAAACCGGAGTACCCGGAGAAAACCCGCCCTGACGCCGCTTCGTCCACCACGAATACCACATGCGGGTCCCTGGGATCGAACCCGGGCCGCCTAGGTGGTAGGCGAGCGCGCTAACCGCTCGGCCACGGCGCCGCCATATATGCAGTTGGCTCAAATATAATACTAGCAGAGCAGAATTATGTATGTTAAGTTGAAATTGTTATATTCTATGTCAGATGCTTGTCCTACCCGTAACATTCATTTTATTAACTATGTATCGCACAATTTAATATGTATGTCAGTCCATTGAGTTTGTTTGTATTAAAGAGATCATCTGGTTGCTGAAAACAATAATTTACATTAACATTTCTATTATTTTTTAAACATAAGGTGTAAAAATAATTGTTCAAGTGTCCCACCCTAACACTGGAATTGCTAATTTGACACAGAAAGAGGTATTCATACACCACTAGAAATGTAAACATAGAAACTACCAATGAACTGCTTGCAGCAAGGAGCATATTTAGTGGCAAGCTGCACCTCTTTCGTGTTGGTTTGAGTGCTTTACTCTGGACGACTTTTGCATAACTGGTAAACCATTAGAGATAGACCAAATCATACTATACAAAAAATTTAGATCTTGCTAAAATATACAATTTCTGTCTGAATAAATTTTCTTGTAGGGTGAACCATTTCAGAGATATTCCTTGTTATGTGTGTGAGTTTCAGAAAACTAGAACTTTCGTGAAATGGATCATTGTTGTTCATTTTTTTATATGTTATGTGTGCAAAGACAACAGAATCTCAAAACATTAAAACATTTGACTATCACACAAAGCATACTGTATTCTAACATTCCCCTTGCACCACAAGGAAATAAGCAATAAGATAAGTTGTACAAATGTTTATCTTAACTAACACGAAGTATATATAGGAATAAGAGTTTGTAAGAGTGGTTAGTACAAGAGTAGAGAAAGTCATGTGAGTGCAACACATCAGATTTTTAGAAAAAGGTTCCTGTGTGTGTGGGCATGTGTATGTGTGTGGGTGAGTGTGGGTGTGTGGATGTGGGTCTGTGGGTGTGTATGGGTGGGTTTGTGCGTGCATGGGGGTATGTGTCTGTGTGTGTATTCGCAAGCGTGGTTACATGCATGGGGGAGTGGGTTTGTGGGTGGGTGTGTATGTGTGTGTGCGTGCGCCTGTGTGAGAGTCCATGTGAAAAGTTTGTTAAACACGACATTTGGTGTAAAAGTTCCCCAACACAAGACTGCACTCTATGTGTATCTTGAATTTTCTGGGAATGTCCTCAGAAGTTCACTGCAGTCTTGGAAAATCTTGCATGTCTGGTAAACTATAAGAGACAGGCAAAATCTTAGTGCACAAAAAGTGTTGTTGTTGGCTAATGCTGGCTTTCTGACAATGAAGTCATTAGTCCTCTTGCTCTCCAATATTTTTCATTGTGGACGGGGTGCTGCAAGTGGCTGGGCATATTTTAAGGTGGTTTTGGTCCATTTCCTCTAGCAGATCACATGGAGAACAGAGTGGTGAAGAATATATCCCAATTCTGTTCAAATGTTTTGCCAGACGATCATGTCCCATAATCAACCTAAAGGTTGCAACTGCTGTTTTTTGAGGATACTCAGGAATTACTGTTTAAATATAACTACTGTTTGAATGTTTGGTAGATCTCATCTTTTATTTTTTGATTTTTCATAGTAATATTTAGCATTGGAAGACTAGGTGTTTTTGAAGTGCTGTTAGATGGGTAAGGGTTTTCCAACATTCTATAATTGTTTGGTTTTTTGGTGACAACTTGAAAGTAATTGCTGTAATTGCCACCCTGGAATCTGAGTGAATAACTGCTTGATGAAAATGTGAAATTCTATACAAAAGATTTTGTAGGGCCATTTGAATTGCTTGAATTTCTCCATCACAGTTTGTAGTTCTATAACTTAAAGATTTGTAATAGGAAAAGAGGGAGCACGTGATTCCAACCCCTACTCCATCTTCTTTTGATATCAGTTATCCATCAGTATAAATATGGAAAAAAGATACACAAAAAATGTAGATGTCATTGACACCCACAATTTATGTAACATACATCTTTTTGTGTGGAGTGAATCACATAGCAACCCACTTTAGAAGATCTGACTATCTCTTAAAGTCTAGTATAGCCACATATTCTCCTCGCACCTACAAGAAAATTAGCAATATGATAATTTCTGCAAATACTTATCTAGATTAACATGATGTAGATGGTAGAATAAGTGTTTGTAGTGCTTAACACCTGCTTTTACTACATACGGCACTGCAAGAGGTGACACTGATAATATATAGAATGAAGGTGATGTACCGGTGGAATGAGCTGGTGGGGGAAACTGGAGAACCTGGAGGAAACCCACCCGAGCGCTGCTTCATCCACCACAAATCTCACATGAGATCGAACTCGGGCTGCTTTTGTGAGAAGCAAATGGTCTAACCATTCGGCTACGGCACTGTCTTAAGTGATTGTAGCAACAGTCTTTACAAGAATAGCGAACGTCACGTGAATCCAATGTATCAGATTTTTTATTTATAGTCAGCAGATTGAAGTGAAGGTCAGATGCTTAAAAAGTGAGTTGCTGTGTGAAGGCTTTGAAATTACAAACTCTTTACATGGTATTCAAAGAAATGAAAGAATGGTGACTAGCGCTCCAGCAAATGTATGATAAAGTACTGGAAGATTCAAACCAGTACACTGAGTATTTCAAAATGGTTAAGCTCCTACATCCTTTGGTATTGTGTATGACACCTCAGGTTTTAGATTTTTTTCTCGCTCTGTGATTGTGTTAAACTCATCACAGCTGGTGGTATCATGTTTGATACCTTGTGCATTCTGTGCTCATATTTGTTTTTTTTTCCTCTCTTGTCTACTTTGTATCGATGGTAGGTTTAGAAAACCCATAAAAACTTAATGTAGTCCCGAGGTATCATATATGATACTACCTTTAAAACCCCCCTGAACCCCAAACCCCCAAAAAACAAAATTTTATATTTTGAAAATTTCTGTTCTTTTGACACTTAATAACACATATTGATCCTCATAACAAAATATGTAGCTGTCTAAATGTCATTTTAGGTCCCCGCAAAAAGCCACCCCCAATTGTTTCTTCTTTTCTTTTTTGTTTAATTTTGGCCCATAGAAACTCATTAAGCACAAAATAATTTTAACTCTAGTATTGTGATCTCAGGGTGCCCAAGGTTAATGCTATACAGAAGTTTGAAAAGAACCCTTTCAATGAGTATTCAATAAAAAACAAACTTTTAACAGTGAACCAAATTAATTCTACTAATATAACAAATAATATTGAGACTATAAACTTCACTTATGTTTTATATATGGTGTAAGTTGCTGAATAATTAATCACTGACTAGTTTTATCAGCAATGACAGAGAAGTTTGGTGAAACTAGTCAGTGATTGTTCAACAACTTACACCATATATAAAAGATAAGTGAAGTCTACAGTCTCTATATTATTTGTTATATTAGTAGACCTTTCAATGAGTTTTAATACTGACGATAAGTTTTATTTACACTATACTGCACTTATTTTAGAAAATTAGGACACGAGACCCACATTTTTAGTGTAACAAGGTTTGGCCTTGAAAATATCTTAAACATAAGTTATTTTAATTAAAATCATTACAGGTAATTTTGAGAAAATAAATACCAATGAAAACTCTTTCATTTAAGGGGTCGGTCGGTCGGTCGGTCGGTCCGGTCGGGTCCGGTCGGTCCGGGTCGGTCCGGTCGGTCTAACCACTCAGTCACGGCGCCGCCATTATACTTCCAGACTCAGGGAAGGATGAGGAATAATCCTGGCTGGAGAAAAATTCCTACTCCCTGCCGAGAATCGATCCCGGGACCCCTTGCACAGCAAGGAGATGCTCAACCAACTACGCTACGGGGTCAGCCTACGGCAAAATCAACAGTGCAAATTAGTATTAACTATGTTAAGTAGATTTTCCGGGTTTGTGGGCCGTGGTCGAGTTGGATTACCTTCCTCCGACGTTTCGCTGGAAACTGCGTCCAGCATCTTCTGGGTCAACCTCTGTTATTAGCGGCTGCACTAAATTAAAGTTCACTACAAACTTTCATATTCATCTATGTTTGTTATTAGTGTCCATGGTAATAAATTTTCACGATCGCTCGTTCTCATAAATACCAACATGAGATTATCGATCTCAAAATGCCGGCAAATGGGACGTCTCTGATCATGGTATAAAGGAGAAAGCTTTCGGTGTTTCGGGTTTTCTTCTCCCTCTTATTAGAGCCGGGAGCCAAGTTTTGCTTATCTGCATTTATCTTAGACACATAATCTTAATCCAAGAAACAAACAGAACACATAAACAAAACACAAAGATCTCACTGTTTACAGTTAATCACAGCTTTACTATTCAAAGCAAATGTTGGAACGCACGCCCATTACGATTAATTCAACGAGTGCATCGGTGTGCCCCATTCTGCCATACTCTCGCAAAGACACCAGCCGTTTCTCTGGTTTAAAAGTTTGTCGGTCTAATTTTGAATAGTAAAGTTTTGATTAGCTGTAAACAATCAGATGTTTGTATTTTGTTTACGTGTTCTATTGTTTGTTTCTTGGAATAAGATTGTGTGCCTTACTAAGATGAATGCAAAGCTAATTTTTATTGTGATTTTGCCGTAAATACTTAAACTGGGTGGGAGGCAGTAGGTGATTGATGATATTAACTCGTCTAGCGCTTAAACGAAGCACCGCAGCTAAATAACTTTCCTTAACCCTTTCATGCCTGAATTATTTTGCTACTTGTGCCGTTCTTCCTCTAATTCGAAACCGGTTTAGATTAGGCGGTCTGGGACACCTTCAGCCTGCTGGCTTGAATAGCCATGATCGTTGAGGCAACACGTAGTGCACTGGCCATGCACTCAAAGCCTGAGGTCGTGAGTTCGAGTCTCGGCAATCGCAGTCAAATGTGCCTGTCGTAAAGGACGGGGAGGGCCCACATAAAATAATCGGTGTGATGGTACGCGTGGATGATGACGGGGTATCGTTTGACTGCGATTGCATGGATTTTGCTTCTTTTCTTATAAAAAAAACACTACAATATAAATTGTAAAAAAAAATAATTTTTTACAATTCAAAACGTCTCAGATGTGTATTTTTAATTGGTGACAGACAGTATAACAAGAATATAGCAGAAAAAAAGTTAAAACTAGTACAAATAGGAAAAAAAAAGCCTATGTATCTTATAATACACACCAGGCATGAAAGGGTTAATAAAAAGTGTTTAAAACAATGTTATCTATCAACTCCCAAAGTTTCTCGGTCTAATTTTAGGACACCTGTATAAACCTCCACCCTGGTGTATTTTAATGGGGGGGGGGGGATTCTGGGTATAAAATCATTGGTGTGGGGGATCCTAACCATCCCTCCGGGATTTCGCTTCCTGGGCTACTGTGTGTGTAGGATCATGATTTACATTCTTGTTTGAGGCCACGCCAAAATTTCAGCTTTTTTGAAATTTGTGTTAGGGATTTTCTCTTTAAGCATGGAATGATAGCTTGCATTGTCCAGAACTATTACACATCGTTCTTCCAAGCTTCGCAGTACATCGGTAAACCATTCCCATAACATTATATGCTTACGATAATTGCCACCACCTTTTGATTGAACTAATTCCATTCAAATTCGAAATAATAATAAATAAATATTTTGTTGTTTAACGACACTGTCAATTGCTAGGATCACATCAGCGTCGCCGGTGTGCCGGAATTTCGTCCCACAGGAGTTCTTTTACATGCCAGTAGATCTATTGACATGGAGCTGTCCTTTTTAAGTACACTTAAAACCATCGGTCTGGGTTGGATTTGAACCCACGACCTTGGGATCAGTAGGCCAGCGTCTAAACAACTGAGCCACCCAGACCAACTACTCAAACTCGATGTCATTATGTACGAGTAAACACAGGAACACAACACCTAATTAAACTCAATGCGCTGTGTTATCATTATCACACTAACTATAAGAGGGAGAATTGCTGTGCTGGAAGAGGGAAAAAGGCATAGGAGTGGGAAAGGGCAAATTAGGTTTGGTGTGCGGAAGGAATGGCCTTGAGCCGCCTCGTTGCAGTGAAAAAACTACTGTGCTTTTCAAATGGGAAGAGTTCTGATCTGCAGCCAATGAGATACGTTTACGTGCACAGCGTTGCAAGCTCATTAACCCCACTCTTTTTATTTCCTTCTCTCTTGCACACTGTTCTACGTCTACCTGGCACAATATGACAACACAGCAGGACTCCGATTGTTTGCCGGCATGGAGGTGCTCAAGGACAAACTCCTTCCCATTTGAAAAGCACAGTAGACTACATAATAATATAATGTTATACTGTATATTGACCGGCTCCGTAGGGCAGCGGTAGCGTGCCTGCCTCTGGCGCGGAGGACCCGGGTTCGATCCCGGGTACCGGCATGGGGATTTTTCCTCCGCTGGGAGGTCTGGTACAAGGTGCACTCAGCCCCGTTAGGTCCCGGAGGGGTCGATTGAGGAACTACTTGAATAAAGAAGTAGCGACCGCGAAGGCCGCATAACCGGCCGGGAGGTCTCGGGGGGCTGACCACGTCCCACCCTTCAACACTGTACTCTACTCATGACGCACCTAGTGGGCAGAGGTGGGGGACGCAGCGACCGGGCGGTAAGCCTTGGCTCGTGAGGTGCTGTTATGCTAGGGTTTAGTTTTAGTTAGTTATACTGTATAGGTATTAGTACTTTGCCACATTACATAGCAGTATAATAATGCCACACATTGTACACTAGTACAATGGCTGTAAGGTAACAGTAACTTACTACACTGCATAGAGTCGCTCGGGGGAAGATGCCCAACTTAAGGTTTCCAAGATCAAAGCGCATCTGTAAAATTCAACCTTTATGTTATAACATAAGTACAGTTGTAATTTATTAAAGTTTAAGAGTGTCCAACGAGGGGTTGCCACGAAAGTGTCTGTCAATGGATGACGTGAATTCTAATACTATCCCTAAGAAAATGTTGTACTTTTACAATTTTAGATTGCTATTCTATACACTTTTGCTTCCTGTTACCTGCCAAAGCCAAAGTGATTCAAAATTCATAGTCATCATCATTCCTAACTGTGTTGGGGGCATGAGCTAAGAAACTTCCAGCTTTTATAAAAGTACGACCGATCTTCGCTCGGTGTCCACCCCCCCCCTTGTTTTGTCAAATCTTGCTTTTTGGGAGAAGATACTTATTTAGATAAGCTTGAAAAGCAAAACGTTAACTAAGTAAAACCTTTTTTGTCGCAATTAAGAGTCATTTCCGACATACAGGATACCGTTATTTCAGTTGTAAAACGTCTACTGTTGAACGCAGACCTCCCCCATAGATATCCACTTAGTTTGAGGTTTTCGTCGAGCATTTGTTCCACTATGGAGTTCAGTTCTGGTGCTGCGGTCAACTCTTATCTTCTAGGGCGTTAACAGGTTGGCCAAGGTCCTTTAACCTTCCGTCGAGTTCTTCCATTTCTTCCTTAGCCCTGACCAGCCGTTCGTTAGTATTCTCCGATAGCTCATCTTCATATCTGGCATTCCCTTTTTCATCTTTTCCATTCCGGAGTTTACACTTTTCAATTCGGCTTTTTGTTTCCATATTTTCCATTCCGTACTTTATATTTTTGAATTCGGCTTTCATTTCGTTTCCATCTGTCGCATTCTGTAATTCATTTCATCTCCCATTATGTCCATCTTAGCTAACATTTGTTTCATCAACTGTTCCATATCGTGCTTTTCGTCGCGCTCCTGACAGCAATTATGCAACTTTGCTTTTTTAACTACTTCTTTATTTTTATTAAAACACCGGAACGACACTAAGCAAAAGCACTGTTGAACAATAACAAATACTACAGGAAGAAAAGCTAGTTGATAAAGCCGTGTGAATGTACATAATACGCATTTCTGTTTCAATCATATAGAAAATTGTATAGATTGTTTGTCAAAGAGGGAGTAGTGAAAGAAATGTGATTGTATTTAGTACAAGAAGAATAAGTAGAAAAACCGTGTGAATGTTATATGTTGCACTTATATTTCAAATGTATGGATTGTTTGTAGAAGAGGGATAGTGTTATGTAAAAGAAAAGGGAGTAGATCAAACCATGTAAATGTAATACATTGTGTGGTAAAATGGATTGCATAAAAGCCTTCTCCATGAAAAAACACTTAGATATGCTAATTTTCATGACAATCGGTCAACCGGTTTTGGAGTTTGCTCACTCTTCAACATACAATATGTATAGGCGTTGGTATGTATGAAGTTGATAAACGATAGAGAATAACATGTGAGCTGTTACGTAAAACAAAAGTGAGTAGAGAAAATAGTATGAATGTAACACGTTGTATTTCTGTTTCAAACATATAGCACATTGTATGAATTGTATGTTGAAGGGGGAGTAGAGAAAGAAGTGTGATTGTGTCTCATAAAGGAAGAATTAGTAGAGGAAACTGTGTGAATGTAATCCGTTGCATTTATATTTCAATCATAGAAAATTGTATGAATTGTATGTTGAAGTGCAAGCAGGGGATATATAAATGTGCTACGTAACAGAAAAGCTAGTAGAAAACTATTTGAAAGTAATATATTGTGTAGTAAAATGGTTACCATAAAGACTTTCTCCATGAAAAATACATATACATAGGTGCCGAATGTCGCGGTGGTTGGTCAAGCAGTTTTCGAGATTAACAGTTACATACATACAAACATCCGTTTTGTATACAGAATGGAAGTGAAATGGTCCGTCAGACTTTAACAGCGAACTTCTCATGTTGTGGCCTGAATTATTATTGATTGAAGGTTCTTGATTTATGGCTATATTCAAGAAAATTGAATAAACTACAACTTTTTCCTTTGGCGCATTGCAATAGATTCAACGGTTTTTGTGTAAATTAAATTAAAAAAACCCACAATTTATTGCGACAAAACGGCAACAAATCTTCAACAAAATCTTTATTATTATCTTCATTTTCATCCCAGAGTATTGCCAGGGCGTTCTGTAGGTCGTTAGGGTTACACAGATTGAACACTTGTTTCTTCTTTGACATTGTGGTACGTAAAAAGGTGACCAGCAGAAAAGCAGGCTACAGAAACAATGAGGAACGCGAGCGGGCGCAATGTATCTCACAGATACCTTTGCTTGATAATCGAACGAAACAACAAGCAGCTGGCCAATAATGAACCAGGAAGTGCTACAGTGTGTTTTAAGAAGCTACAATGACTTGCATTAATTTCGCATAAACAGTTGCGTCATATTGTTGAAAAAAGCGGGAGAGGTATCTCTCAGATATATTGCGCCCGACGGAGGGTTTGGGTTACAGTTTGACATCAGAGAAAATTGCCGCTATGTCTTGCATGTGCTAGGTAGGAAAAACGTTGCCGTCACGTTTTCGTTTGAAAAGAGACAGCAAGATAATGTATGTAACAAAACTACCGGCTTTCTTTTAATGTTACCGTTTTTGTTACTTTCATAATTAGTTTAGTATTGACTTAGTAGCGACTTCCTGACTTCAATAACCGAGTCGCGTTAACAATTGCGGGAAGCTTTAATTTCCATGACGTTCCGCACAATTGGGCAGGCGATAAAGAATGCTTTCATATGCCGGTTGTATAAAATGAAAACGGGACATCTATAATATTACTGTGGTAGTGACTATTTTGGTGTCCTACGTTTTTACTGCCCATGTTACAATTCGATACACCAATTTCTCAAATTCCCTGCAGAGGAAACTACATTCAGCTAATGAAGGCATAAAGCAAAACAAGAATTTAATAGAAAAGTATCTAACATTAAAGAGTGATACAAATGTAGGTCCCGCGAGACCTATAGGTGGCAAAGGGACATAAGTTTCAAAATCGGTACTGTCACGCTAAAAGTAGGACGCCTGGGATCTCTACTCTACAGACATGTGACCAAGACTTGGGCTTTTTTAAGTCCTACACAGGATAGTAATCGGAGAAAGAATATACTGTAGATCTAAACCAGTTTTCGTTGAACCGCCAGCCTAATATAATGTCGTTACTCAAATGACGAGGAAACAATCAATATGAAGAATTAAACCAGGTATAGAAAAAGAAGACTCACAGTTATTATATATGGACTCTCTTCGCCGCTTTTTCTTTGTCCGGTAGCATATTTCTTTGATTCCAGGAAGGAAATAGTTTTTAATGCTTGTAAAACAAGCTCTTGCTTCTGTTTAATTTATTCAAGCACAATTAATTTTTGCGTGCATTATTCTTACTTTCTCTACTACGTAGAGTAAGAAAGGGGGTAAAGGGCACAGACCCAGAGGGGGCACCTCGCTCACTTCGACCTACACAGATCTGTTGTGGCTACCACCCCTCAGAAAGGATGGTAGAAATGAGGGAACCGAAGGTGCCACACAGGGTAGCAGCTAGATAGGCCACAGAGACGCGCGGAAGTCCCTAACAAGTAGAGGAAGTATTGTATTCCACCCAAAAATTCGATGTCGAAATTTAACCGGAAATATATATTTTGAGGCCCCCGAATAAAACAAAAGCATTTTTAGAAAAAGGTCCGCGCGCGCGTGTATGAGTCTGTGGACAGCATAACTCAAAAACGAAAAATCGGTTAAAAACCAAAGTTGGTATTTAAGTTTGTCTTTTACGGATGCGACACGAAGATTTTGAAGAAGATTCCTCCACCCTAAATTACCTTTTACATGGAAATTTTTTTGAAAATTTGGATTTTCTCGAAAATGGCCCTAACGATTTTTATTAAACAGTCATATGTTTAAGATGTCAAATGAATATTTTGAATTTTCTGGCTATAACCTATGTATTCCTGTTTACTATGGATGACTTGCATAACTGGTAAACCGTAAGAGATAGACCAAATCTTACCATACAAAAACTGCAGATTTTGCTAAAACACACAATTTATGTCCAAATAATTTATTTGGTTGAGTGAGTCATTTCGGAGATAATCCTTGTTATTTGTGTGAGTTTTGGAATACTTAAACTTTCGTCAAATGAAGATCGTTATTCATTATTTTCTTTTTATATCTTAGCCGTGCAAAGGGAACGGAATCTCAAAGCTTTAAAGGATTTAAGTATCGTCCAAAGCCTGTTGTGTTCCCATATTCCCCTTGCATCTACAAGGAAATAAGCAATAAGATAATTTCTGCAAATGTTTTATCTCAACTAACACAAACAAGATATAGGAATAAGAGTTTGTAATAATGGTTAGTACAAGAGTAGAGAAAGTCATGTGAGTGCAACACAGCAGATTTTTTATTTATATTTTATGGAAAAGTGGTTTATTTCATACAAAGATCCTCGACAGTGGAATTCAATGTCTTTAGCAATAAAATTTTACTTGGGTAATCATTAGTTATTGTTGCTTGAAATTTGAAAGCCTGGTATAGCTCCAGCGCTTTAAAATTTAAGCTGCCCACTTTATCCAGTAAATCTCGTCTTAAAATGTTATGTATGGTATAGCTTTTATTTATAAATTCATATTGCAACGCAGGCTTGAAAGATTGGATGGCCATTTTCATTTGTTAAATTGTGGCTATTCGTTTGAGACGTTATCATACAAGATATCAGAGAGTTACCGAATGTCAGCGGAGAAAGCCGAAAGCCGACGGTCTCGGCATAGATACTGTCACCGCGCCCGCCGCATCTAATTGCCGACAACAGCAGTGTCACCCATCGCATTATTGTCGGCACTACCGAAAGAGACAGAGCCTGGCCGCATTGTTGGGGCGCTTGCCGAAAGAGAGAAAAGGATAGACTTCTAGAATCTTCTACTTTGTATTTCACCGCAATAACTGAACTTTCCAGAATAGTGCCTGGGAGATATAAATAGCGGTAAAGTGTGAGAAGGGACAGTTAGTTAGTTAGAGTTCTTTGTGTTACGAATTCGGAGCCGTGCTGTTGGAGAATCGGAAAAGACTTTCTTGCTGTTGCAACGAGTGTACAAAGTTACTGTTTACGGAAATAAAAATGTTTCTTTATCTCGACTACATCTGTCTCCTTTACTTCACACCCACACCAAAGTCACAATATATTGTTATTGGGCGACAGAAGCGGCTTTCGACTTTCTTCGGTTGATGTTCGGCTTTGTCCGCCTGTGATTCCAGTTGCCTTGGCTACGCCTTGCCTCAGTTGTTCTTCATATGCGGAAGAGAATAGAATGTAGATGGTTGTGCGGACTCATATATTATTTTCGGATTGAGTGAGAGAAAGCTCAACATAATGGAAGATAGGTAAGCTTAAACACTTACATTATTTTACGGTAGAAAGGTTATTGTATAGCCTATAGGTGCACGATTGCGTATTAAAGAATGCGGTTGTTGATGACGAAGCTGTAAAACTTTCTTGTCTACATTGTTGGAAGCCCGTAATTTCCCTTCTGATGTTATACATTAATTTATCCTGAAACATTTATGGTTTCGTTGCAAGACAAATTCCGGATATTTTTACTTTCTGTGAAGATATTGCGTTTTTCACGAAGCATTTGGTCTTGAAATGGTAGCGCTGCAAATCTATCTTGTAGCATATCAGCTCTTCGTAATCAAAATCGGCGGATATTTTATTGTTCCGAAAACCATTTATTTTCTTATTTCTTATTTTCTTCATTGCTTCTTATCCTTCATAAAGAGAACAGGAGAGATAAAGCAGTCAGGAAAGTTTTTAGATAGCTACACAAGTTGCAAAATGTAGGTTGCTTTGTCTACCAAGCGACGGTTAGCATTGCCTATTCTGTTTTACTCATTTTCGGTAGTCTTGCGCTGCGCAAAATCTTAGAACAATCTTGTTTGGTTTCAGAAGTTGATCTGTACTTATTAAGAATTAAAGTTCAGTATTAAGCAGTATTACCTGGGCCATGTGACTTGTTAGCTAAATTATTAATGGGTTTTGGAATGAAAGTTCCAGAGAATTGTATTGCTTATCCAGGTTTGTCTAAAGTCTCGCCTGTTGTGTTCGGCATGCGATTTTTGTGTTTTGGTTAAAATTATTCTAGCCTGGGTCAAGTGTTGATATTGTTAGTACTACGAGTAATAACATGCCTGCATTCTAAAGTATTAAAATGAAAAGGGACAGAGCTATCTGAGATGATTATTGGCACACTCCCCCCATAAAGGCTTTGACGTGCCTTTCAACGAAGGAGAGAGAGAGAGAGAGAGAGAGAGAGAGAGAGATGTCGTTGGGTCAATACTCAAGGATGTGGAATAATATGTAAAGCTTAGTACGATACGCACATTGTTGAGAACTGCAACTTGCTACCCCACAAAATACAATCACAAGTACCAAGTTAACAAAGCATAACACTTCCTATCTGGAGCCCCTAAAATGTTAACTTGCACCAGAACAGTTAAACATGTAGTGTACTTTATTCCGATATAAAAAACAATTACCTACTATATATATGGGAAAGGTGCCTAAACGTTTGTATTCGGGTAAAACGACAAAGTGGACTTCTCTCGCAAATGGTGTTTCAATATCTATTCAAAGGTTGGCTAAACTGATCCTCTGTAAATGGCGGGCATGCACGGAAAATGTGTGGAGTGGCAATAAACTAAACGTGAAAAGAAGGTTGCCGGAATTTTTGTGCGCTCCGTTTTTCATGCTGCATTCTTTTTAATGGCAAGTACCTTTTATTGAAAATATATCCCCTAATACTAGGCTATTATTAACACTTTTAATGGTATTACTGTGAATATCATAGCTTCGTTCTTCTAAGTATAAACTCTCATTTTGTAACATGCTGCACTGTCGGGTGAAATGGCATACCACGAGGATAAAACGACATAGCAGTGACGAAGTGTTTCCAAAAATATACTTTTTACGTCAATACTGTTGATGCTTTTATCAGCTAACACCAGCATAAACATAACGATGAAAATAATAATAATAATAATAATAATAATAATAATAATAATAATAATAATAATAATAATAATAATAATAATAATAATAATAATAATAATAATAATAATAATAATAATAATAATAATAATAATAATAATAATAATAATAATAATAATAATAATAATAATAATAATAATAATAATAATAATAATAATAATAATAATAATAATAACAATAACAATAACAACAATAATAATAATAATAATAATAATAATAATAATAATAATAATAATAATAATAATAATAATAATAATAATAGTAATAATAATAATAATAATAATAATAGTAATAATAATAATAATAATAATAATAATAATAATAATAATAATAATAATAATAATAATAATAATAATAATAATAATAATAATAATAATAGTAATAATGATAATAATAATAATAATAATAATAATAATAATAATAATAATAATAATAATAATAATAATAATAATAATAATAATAATAATAATAATAATAATAATAATAATAATAATAATAATAATAATAATAATAATAATAATAATAATAATAATAATAATAATAATAATAATAATAATAATAATAATAATAATAATAATAATAATAATAATAATAATAATAAAAAGGAACAACAACAATAAACAAAATCAGGTTGTATTTTATTCTTAATTCTGCTCGGAAAACTAGTCTGAAAATTTAGATCCATATTTCTAAAAGAAAGTGCATTAATATTGTTCACAAGCCCAGGTCTCCTTGCTCCTTGCTGAAGAAAGAAGCTCTTAACTGCTAAGTAGTCAAACAAATGGTTGGCAAGGATATCAGCTTATGAGTAACTGGCAGCACCCTTTATAGATTTATTTTGCACATTTAGGCTTTCACTAAGTAACACATATTAATACTATTATTTGTACATTTATTCTGCCAGACTAACATTACCTTCATTTAAAAACAATGAGTAAAACGTGTGCATGCTTTAGCAGCTTTACCGCATTTATACTTGAGATCAATGTGTCAGTTGATTTTGGCATCAAGTATGTCAATAAGTGCGTGTTGCCCTCAGTTCATTGAGAAGAGCCTTCTCGATGGACATCAGCAACAAAGAAGAAAGCCTTTCCTGTTGCAAAGGTGTCTCATTGGCATGCCTTCATTCATTTAAGAGCTGTAAAACTTCTTTCCACTGAAGCCCTTGTCACAGGAAGGTTTAAAACCAGCTCTGGAAATTTTGTTGTTTCCTGATAAGTCAAATCTAGGTCAATTGTTCAAAGTGTGGTAGGTATAAAAGTTAACAAGCTGTTGTCACTCACTGGGTACATGTATAGGATGGAAAGCTTGGTTTTGAGTTTGAAAAAGTCAGAAAAGTTGTAATAATTATGTCCTTGTTAATGTTTGAAACTCTCAGTTTGGAAATTTTTGTTATAGTTCTTAACATTTTCAAAATCCAGCAAAACCAGAAATTCATTTGAAGTTATTTCTGAAAATCATTCCTTTAGAACAATAATAAAAGTATTCAGAATCTCACAGTACAGCAGACTGTAAGAAACTAGTGCTATCATTATCTACATTTGCTATTGTCAGTCTCTTTTGAAGTGGAACATTGCATATGCTATCCGTAGTGCCACACCAAATTCTTTCAAACTCATTTCTCAAAGAATTTAAGAACATACACAATTGTTGAATATTCTGCAAGCACAGATTGACATTAGATAGCTTCTTTTGCAAAATATTGAAAATTAAAGTTGCTCTTGGCAAAATTTCATAAAAAATCTTCAACAAAATGAAGAATGTAAAATGAAACTCAAGTAAGGTCATGTAAAATCCCTTCACAGACATTCAGGTTTCACCATCTCATTCTTCTGTGTTATCCTTCATTTCATTAATGAACGCTGGTAGATCAGGATAAGTAGCGGAAATAAGTTGTACCAGCCTGTCAGTGTAAATCGACTGTAACAGCTGCATGTATTTTATCCAGTGCTACAGTTATTTTAGGTGACCTTGTAAAGAAGGCATCCACACAACCAAGCAAGATCCTGGTACTGACAATGTTTGAAGCGTCTTATTACTTATTTGTTTCTTTAGTCAACCTTGTGAGAGGAGGAGAACGCCTACGCCTACTTTGTTTACTGATGTTCATTGTTAAAACTTCTTGCAGAATATGACACTGAAAACAAGTCTTCAATTACCCTGTTTTATTCTCAAATCGTTGAAGCACTTTGTTGATTCATCACACAGCATTTAAATGTTACCTTATCACTTTACAATAGTTATACACTTTCACCTTCAAAACAGCACTCGAGATAGCTACCGATACAGTTACTTAGGGCTTCCTTTGAGGAACACTATCCACAGAAAAAGTAACAAAACTTCCCCTCCCATTATTGGGACAACTGGCTGGGATTGGCTAAAATTATTTTGGAAATGCAAGTTCAGACTTATCTCTAAGGAAGCTGGTAGCTGCTTCTGTGGCTCATGCGATTTGAGTCGATACATTTTTCAAGATATGTGGAAATTACCTCAATGAAGAAGGAATTACACCTACAGGAATTTATAATGTCAATAAGTATTCTCTCTCAACAGTAAGAATCCTCAGAAAAATGTTTTTTAAGACTGGGAAAAAGCAAGTGGGGGCACTTACAAATGCTGAGAGAGGGATGCAGTTACAATGGTTTTGTGTATGAATCCTGTAGGAAAATTTCTCTCACTGGCTTTAATTTTCCCCAGGAAAATCTGGAAACATGATTTAATTGCTGGAGCACCCATAGGAAGTCCAAGAATTGCTCATGAAAGTGGATGGATGACTGAAGAAGCTTTTCTCAAGTGTACTTATTTTAATATATTAATGTTCCCCAATGTAATGTCATATTGGACAATGAATAAATTAAATGGGTAAAATGGTGCTCAAATGAGCCCAAGCTCCTTAGAGCTTAAAGTTACCAGACATTTGTCGTGTCTGGATAAGGGAAAACCTCAGAAAAAAACCTTATCTGGATAACTCACCCTAGTAGAGATTTAAACTCGGAACCTCGAGAATGTGAGGCAGACATGCTATTAGCACACTACAGAGGTGGGCTTTTTTCAAGTGGCCACTTCAGGTTATTACATTTGTTAATGCTCAGTTTTAATGGTCACTCTAGTCATAAGCATGTTGAGGTGCTCAAATGTGTCAAAGAAAATGGAGTTTTTCTACTTTGCCTGCTGCCCCACTGCACTCATCAACTACAGCCATTAGGTGTGTCATTTTTTATTCCCATAAAGGCTATTATAATCAGGAAATATCAAAGTGGCTGAAAAGCCACCATTGGAGAATAGTCACTCAGTATCAAATCAGGAGCTTTTTGCTAATGCATATGGGAAAGCAATACTTGTTGCTAATAAAATAAAATAATATCTGCCAGCTATGTCCAGATACCTAATTTCTTATATCTGGACGTAGTGTGTGGATATTTTGATTTATTTAAACTTATTTATTGCAATTTGTTCACAATAGAATGTGCAGAAGTTACTAAACCTAAATTAAACTAAATAACAGTAAGGAAAATTAGTGATATTGTAAAGTTATATGTGATCTCATAGTATTCATGAAGTTTATTGTTCCCTAGCCGCTGCTATTCATCTCTGGTAGGCTGTCCAAGTCTCATCAGGCTGTCGTTTTGGCCTCGTTCTTCTCCTTTCTGCTTACAGTTGGTTTGACAATCTTAACGATCGACGGGATGGTGCTACAACAGTCGCTGGAGGTGTATAAAAATTTACTAGATTTCTTTCTTGTTCAGTTTGTCTTAAAGATCTTTCTGCTATACTGATTTGAGTCGCTAACTCATTCAAAGCATTTAGATTTTCCTTATTCCTGACCATTTCCGATAAAGTGAGGTACATGAGCTTTTCCCTGTTAGATTGTGCTATTTCACTGTATTTCTGACAGTTAAACATTACAGGCTCAGGAGTATCTTCTGTATTGCATCTGGTGCACATTTCAGAGTTGATGATACTAAAACGTTTTAGGTAAGTGCCATATGGCCCATGGCTGGTAATATAGTTTAATGCAGCTTGTAAGGGATTTAGGTGCTTTAGTCGTAACCTTTCTCGTATATTAGGGTAAAACATATAGGTGCGTCTCCCAGTTTGCAGGTTATCCCATTCTGACTGCCATAAGGATATTAACTCAGCCCTTATTTATCTTTTCATATAGCATCGTTTTCCTATTATATCTTCTATCTTCTGTTGATTGCTTTTCTTTAGCCAATAGTAAGCACCATATAGGCGAACCTGTAGATCTATTGGCCAGGTACCAGTGGCCACAAGAAGAGCCATAGTAGAGGTCGTTCTTGCTGCGCCAGTAAAATGGAGAAGAATTTTCTTCTGGCATTTTCTGAGATCTGCGACGAGGTTTAATTTTTGCATACACTGTGCCCACGCTCCTGCACCATGTGTAATGATGGCAGTGAAGATACAATTATGATATGTTCTAATGGTAGTGAGAGGTAGTTTATATTGACGTTGGGCAATACTGGCAAACTTCATCATATTTTTACTGGCTTTGTTGCAGACCTGAGTGACATGTGTCTTGAAGTTGCCTTTCTCATCAAGCGTTATTCCAAGGTGTTTAATATACTTGTGGCGTTGAATACGTTCTTCCTGTATTCATCAGAGTCGCACCATCTATATACCTTCTGGGTCACATCAGAAGATTTTGTTTCCAGTTCCAGGCGGGTGTTTCCTTCTATTAATAAAAGCAGATCATCCGCATATGCTATAGTGGTATATATTTGTGTGTCAACAACTAACTCATTAAGCAGAGGCTCCAAACCTATATCCCAGAATATTGGACCCAATATAGAACCTTGCAGGCAGCCTTGCGTAATATCACGTGTGATGGTACTATTTGCCCCTGTGATGTTGACTCGGCGGTCTACACAATAGTTCTTCAGAATTCTATAAAGGCTTTTTGGGTATTCTTGTTGGCGCATGCGTTCAAAAAGTGTAGGCCACCAGAGATTATCGAAAGCTCCAGCTATATCAAAGAAGAGACCCATCACATAGTTCTTTTTAGAGTTCTTAGCTGCAATTATGACTTTAGTTATTGCATCCGTGGTTGACTTTCCAGATCTAAAACCATATTGAGTAGGATTAAGGCCTTTCAGGATCCTAAACTCTTGTATGCGTTTACATAGGAGTTTTTCTTGTACTTTACCCAAAAGGTTAAGTAGACAAATCGGTCTATAAGATTTTGGCAATGCAGGATCCTTATCGCCACCTTTAGGAAAGATCGTGATACTGGCTTCTTTCCAGCAATAGGGAATACGGCCTTGCCATAGACATTCATTAAAGAGATCTGTTAGATATGGAGTTATTTCTGGTGCAATATGTATGAGTATTTCTGCATGTATTTGATCAGGTCCTGGAGCCTTCTTCTTTTTGAGGATTTGTAATGCATGCAGAACTTCAGATCTGTCAAAGGGATAGACGACTCCAGCTATTGGTTCGTCGGAGGTGAAATCCTTTCTAAGTTGTTTGTGCTGGATTGTATCTGACTCATGGTTATCTGAGGGAAGGACAGTAGTTAGCAGGGTTTGTATAGATTCAATCCATCCTTTAGTTAGTTCACCGTTTGGTTTAAGTAATGTAGAGAGGACTTCTGGAGACTTTATTTTTTCAGTGGCTATCTTGTATGGGATGCCCCGTATATTAGTGGTCAAAGCATTCTCAACAAAATTATCCCATGATCTTTCCCTCAGATCTTTTAAAGAAGTTCTAAATTCCTCTTTCAATAGTTGGTATTTTCTAAGGTGTGTTTGCCTCTCCGTGTTTAAGATAGAAGTCTGATATGCTCGGCGTGCTTTCCTCATTTTAATCCGAAGTTTCTGGAATTTTTCGTTCCAGATATTATTACTAAAAGGACGTGGCTTACTTCTTGGAATTGCCTCAATCATAGCTTTCTGAATGGCCTTAGTAAGCTCAGAAGCTTTGTAGTCAATATCGTCACCCACATTGAGGGTGGCATTAGTAGATTTTCTTTCAGGGCTTCCTAATTTGCCTTTTTGATGTTAAAAGGTCGTCTTTTAGATATAACAGTTGCTATAGTGTTCTGTTGTTGCCTCTAGTCATAAGCATGTTGAGGTGCTCAAATGTGTCAAAGAAAATGGAGCTTTTCTACTTTGCCTGCCGCCCCACTGCACTCATCAACTACAGCCATTAGGTGTCATTTTTTATTCCCATAAAGACCTATTATAATCAGGAAATATCAAAGTGGCTGAAAAGCCACCATTGGAGAATAGTCACTCAGTATCAAATCAGGAGCTTTTTGCTAATGCATATGGGAAAGCAATACTTGTTGCTAATGGTAAGAGTGGATTTGCTAAGACAGAAATCTGGCCACTGAACTGAAAACACATTTGCTCTGGCTAAGACAAGAGACTGGCTGAAGCCTCTAGCATCTGAACAAAGTTCACCTACCACTAGGCTAAACAAATTTCAAGAGATTACTTTTCTCAGATGTTTACATGCTGTACAGGCCATTTCAACACCTGAAGAAGAACATGCTCCCACATGTCCATGTGTAGAGGAAAATCTTCCAGAATTCTCACATGCTGTACAGGTCAGTTCAACACCTGAAGAGGAAACTGCTCCCACAATCACCTTTCAGACACTCAAAATAGAGAAAATAGTCAAAATAGTTGAGGAATGGCGATCATCTTGGCAGGCTGGGAAAAGAACAGAGTTCAGCAGTGCAGAAGTCTGTAACTCGGATCCCTGTGCAGATGAAAATGATGACTGTATTTACTGCAATTAACTTTTCTCACATTCAAGGCCAGGGGCTAGATGCAAAAAGTGGGCCCATTGTGAGTGTGCTGGTGTTTCTGTGAGGGTTAAATATTTTGTGTGCTGTATTTGTAAGCCATAGTGAAATATGCAAGGAACTTGTGTAACACATTTTAAAGGTTTTTGTTCAGTGTTTTCACTTTTCTTCTGTGTATGATGAAACTTATTTTACCCACATAGTATTGTCTGTTCACCAGCTCATGGTCTTTGGGGAAAGAAGGGGGGAGTGAGACATTCCATATAGTGTAACCTAAGTTTTGTTAACTTTCACGCAAACTTGTTTTGCTGGTTTCATTGCTAACTTACCTGCAATGTTATTCATGCTATGTTTACTCACTGCTAATTTCTCTTAATTTCAGCTGTAAAATTGTACGAGTCACTAGTTTTATGTCGGAAGTAATGAAGAAAGTAGTGTAGAAGCAGATAAACCTCTGTCTAGGAGTACTGTGAAATCTGCAATAATATTGTGGCTGCAGAACTAAGGGGTTCAGAGACAGTTATATATGTAAAACAGATCTTTATAGGATGAATGAAGGAGCAAGCAAAGCTAAAGAGGTTCTTAAAGCGGACGCATTTTGGCTTTATTGGGCCACACTCGTTAGCTTGCTTATATACATGTGTGATCCTCAGTCCCATAGAACTAGCTTGAGCCAAAGCAAAATGACTTATTCTTACAGGGATTGCAGGGTATAGCACTCAAGGATATCACTTGAGAAGAAACAGACTGGAAAGGTTTTTAAAAATATAGAAAATGATCACTGGGAGAAAGCTGGAGGAGTAGCTGAAAACACTGTTTACGTTTTATAAGCTAAACATACTCCATAAACTGAAAATAACATTTAAATTTCACTATTTTGAGTGAGTTCTTTGCTTTAATCTAACGTGAATACACATTCCAAGGTTGGCACCACTATTGTGTGACTAGAAGCACGACTGCTGCTTCAGATATTGCTGTATACCTGGAATTGTTTACTGTTGTGCTGACTGGTTGCATTCCTACCAGGGACCATGAGCTGGTGAACAAACTAGGAATAAAATGAAACAGTGATACTTTTTAAAATCTATTTTCTTTTTAAATAGAAAATGATTATCTGAGTTTGTGGGCTGTGATCTAGTGGAAAATCTCCTTCCAGACATTTTGTTCGAAGCTGTGTTGAACATCCTCATTGGTGTGACCGTGGTACTCTGCTAGTCTTCGTGACAACTGATACAGAGCTGTTTCGTTTCACAGGTTTTATAAGCTTGGCATGTGTGGGCAAAATTAGTATTATGCTGTTGCTGCATACATTGTTAGGAATCAATGGTAGACTGTGGCAGGAACCTAAAACACTTTTCACCTGCCAAATGCCCTTGAAATGGGTACAATAGCACATTTAACCTTTACTGGCAGATGTTAACTGAAGGGGGAATGTGTTACAGAAACTTGCGATTTCTCATTGAGCACTGCAGTGTTATACAGAAATGACATTTACATATACTACCAAGCATCCAGTTAGGTTTTATTGGCATTATTTTGAAAATATTATGGCTTCTTTAAGGTCGTGAGGTAAGACAGGAACAATTCTTGCACGTAGGGAAAGCTGTTTTCCTTTCCTCCCTCTCTGCAACAGCTGAGACAATTGCAGTTCACATGAAAGTTATTGTTGGCACATGACCATAGTTATAGCAAAATCGCTTTGTTCATTATAAAGCTAATTGTTATATATATAATGTCATTAGCAATATGCACTAAAGCTATGTTAGCAAACTTCGTTCCTTCATGGACAGAAACGTTCTGACTTCTGTGCATACTTGTTTGCACAACTTCGCCCATCAACCTGTCAGGTGAAGAGTGCCACTGTGCATCTAAGGGAACTGCTCATGTCTCACCTCATGACCTATACCTAGTAACCTTTTGAGCCTCGGTATCTGTTGTAGAAACAATTTGCCAAATCATAGAACTGCAACCTTGCCCTCTGAAGTTGCCTGACAAAATTCCTCTCCCTGTGGTAAGGGATTAATGTATCTGCCTTCCAATGCAAAAGCTGGAGGTTGACTGTTGTTGGTATGAATTGCCATAAGTACCCCTTGTGTGTTCCACGAATTTTATGTGACTCAAATTCAGTGAACCCATTTGATTAATTGTCTCTGTGGACCCAAGTTCTTAAAATGGGATATTGCATAATTTCTTATAGTCTTCCTAGTTGACTTGTGAGGGTATTAAGTGCGATTTACAAGACACTCTTCCCCACAACTGGTTTGCCACTAATTATATAGAGATAGCAAATCTATTATATATTCGGTTGATAACCTATTTATCTCATCTGACCAGTACACATTTAATATGGTAAAAATACTTTCCATGGTTTATCTTTTTATTCCTTTACCTGATTAACCCGTCCCTATAGTGCTTTTCAAATGGGAAGAGTTCTGATCTGCAGCCAATAAGATACGTTTAAATGCACAGCATTGGAACCTCATTACCCCCTCTCTTCATATTTCTTGGTGCATGTCAAGCCCCACTTAAGGGCAAAGCAATAAGACAACACAGCAGATCTCCGATTGGTTACCAGCCTGGAGACGCTCAAGGACAAACTCCTTCCCATTTGAAAAGCACTATAGGACTTACAAGCCAGTGCCTAGGGTCAGGTGCCTGTCGGGGAGCACAGGAACATATGAACTGGACATAGTGAAGACCTTGAAGCGGGTGGTCAGTCAAGCACCAGGTATGATAGTGAGGAAGAGGATGATATGAAATGCAGGCAAAATCAATGATTGGAAAGGTGATAATGGAGCATTTGGTGGAATGAGTGGTGGGGGAAACTGGAAAACCTGCCCTGATGTCGCTTTATCTAACACGAATACCACATGCGGGTCCCTGGGATTGAACCTGGACCACTTAGGTGGTAGGTGAATGCTCTAACCACTCGGCCATGGCACCGCCCAAACATGGTTTATCCATGCCAAACTAAAAACAGTTGAGGAGCAACTATTCAAAATGCATAATGGCATAGCAAAGAAATGTTTCGGGAGAACCCCAAATCATTTATCTCCAAAAGTATTTTATTAATTTTTTCCAATTTTGCTTTAATTACTCAGGTAGAGCTCCTGAAGCAGATGTGTGTATCACTAGGTAAGAAATGTTTAAATTTCAAGATATGAAGGCTATTCTGATGGAATAAATGCGTCTTATTGTGTCTTAGTGGACTGAGTAGTACCCGGTGTAATCAGACTTGCTAAATAGACCAGTGATGCCAAACGTTATGTGATAGTAGGAAGGGTAGATTTGCCTCCACCTACACTTTGCCAAACTATAACACATTTATGGTACTCAAAACCAAATCTCTCTAGTGCTTGGTTACCTGACTGAGTGAAGGGGGAAATGCTTCATGCACAAAACAAAGGAGGCAGGATGAAGCAATAAGGTGATGTTATTAGCGCATAAGTGACAAGGTTGGGTATCGCCACTCTGGACAGTGCCCACCAGCTTCTTCTGTCTCTTAATTCATCTATCTCCTCTTCCTCATCGTTTCCTGCCTTCTATTTAACAAAGGATGAAGTTGTGTTCTCTTGGGTTTGCCTTGAATTATAACTTAGTTTTAATGCTCGTGTGTTATGTCTACCCCTCTGGGAGGTCTGGCATGGGGTGCACTCAGCCTCGTTAGGTCCCGGGGGGACCAATTGAGGAGCTACTTGATAGAGAAGTAGCGGCCCCAGGTCTAGAAGACCGCATAACCGGCCGGGAGGGCTCGGGGCGCTGACCACGTCCCACCCTCCAATACTGCACGTCACCAATGATGCCTGTACTGGGCAGAGGTGGGGGACGCAGCGGCTGGGCGGTAGGCCTTGGCCCCTTGTGGGCTGTCGCGCCGGGTTTAGTTTAGTGTTGTGTCTAATAATTCTTTCATGCTGCTGGTGCATACTCTAAGATGGAAAGTAGAATAAAAATTAAATAATACACTGCCATGATTTTTGAATCACAAATTTTTGATTTTCCATGCCAAAACTATTGTTAGCTGCAGTGGCATGATCTTTCTCTTCAATTCATGTTTTCCAGTAAGCTCCAATAGGTCTCAATTGCTCTCAATTCCTCCATAAAAGGAGGAACATGAAGTACAGAAGCCGAAGGTTGGAAAGAAAGAAAAGAAAATCATTTTTAGAAAAAGGCCTGTGTGCATATCTATCTGTGAACAGCATTACTCAAAAAGGAAAAGTTGGCTAAATACCAAACTTTGTTCAATGTCTTCCAAGTATGCTACATCAAAAGCTTCAAACACTTCCCCTTCCAAACTACATTCTGGCCACCAGCTCATAGTCCCTGGCAGGAATACATTGAGGCGGTATGTCAGTAGACAATTCTCTAGGTACACAGCGATATCTGAAGCTGTACTTGCACTTCCAGTTGTGGTTACAATGATAGTGCCAACCTTGGAATGTGTATTCATGCCAGATTAAAGCAAAGAAGTCACTCAAAATAGCAAAACAAATGTTATTCAGTTCATGCAATATGTTGTTGTTGTTGTTTTCTAGTGCCTTGCATCTGGCAATGAAGCCATTAGCATTCGTGCTTTCCAATACTTTTGAACTGTAGTTTCTTCTGATCTTAATGCTTCACAGGTGTTCAAGTGGTCTTCGTTCATGTCTGCTGGATTGTTACACAGGACACATATTGGTGAAGCTGAGATACCTATTCTGTAGAGATGACTTGCTAAGCAGTCGTGATTTGTCAATAGTCGGAAGGCTGCAACCGCTGTTTTGCTTGGTCTCTGGGGGATTATATCTGGACTGGAAAGTAGTGTAATCCATTTTTTATCTTTGGCATTTGTTTCTATTTCTTGTAGGTATGAATGAGAAAAATTTTTAATGATCAAGCGTTTTATTGAGGAATATGAGAAATTGAATTTAGACTTTTGTTTTATTGTTGTGCCTTTCTTTGCAAGTGAGTCTGTAGCTTCGTTCCCCATGACTCCACAGTGTGCTGGAATCCATTGGAGAT
The DNA here is from genome assembly GCA_030765045.1 of Tenodera sinensis. Lineage (NCBI taxonomy): Eukaryota > Metazoa > Arthropoda > Insecta > Mantodea > Mantidae > Tenodera > Tenodera sinensis. The sequence continues at coordinate 364,705,395 of CM060964.1, read as the reverse complement.
GAACAGTCTTATTAACTTTTTGGAGTTGACATCATGCAATATGTTTAGCTTATAAAAACAACACACCTCAAACAAATGGAGTAGCTAGCTTCCCTTTGGAGCCAGACTCGCTTTTGCTGCAGGAAGAGGAAGAAGAAGAATTGCTTCTGTCATCTCCCAGTGAAATGGCAATACTGTTGATGTTTTCAACTACACTGTCTTTGTCCCAGTAATAATTTCTGCCTTTTCTACATATGTACAAAACCCTTGCCAGTCTGTTTTGGTCCTGTGATGTACCTTTAAGCATTATATCATGCAAGTTTTGTAAGGATGTCAACTGTTATATTTCACTAACCACATTTCACCTTGACTCAGACTGATTATATGGGATTTAAATCACACATGTATGGGGGAAAGCGAGTGACTGTGCGGCCAATTGTAACAAAAAATATGTCCATTTTAAAAATCTTCTCTTTAGGTTTGTTTGTTTCAATTGGCCTGTAAAGATGTGTTTTACACACAGAACCGTTACGCTGAATTGCTTTGTTCTGCAACCACAATGCCATAGGATGTTTTTTCACAGCATTCCTAGGTTTGGGATTTATCCACACCTACACTGTCATAAGAGGCACTGACTAACACTACAGCAGAAGACTGGGCAAATTAGCAGCAGCTTTTCTCGACTCCATTTTTAAAAGTTCACATGCTTCATTTGTCCATGGTAGTTGCCTGTAGGTTTCCCAGCCTTGTAAGCAAGAAGAGAATTTTCCAGGAACATGTTTACACTACATGCATGAACAATTACCATCCTATTCCTTACATTAGTGTTTGTGTAAATGCCAAATTCTTTACTTTGCCAGCATTTGCTGAATGTGATGTTACTATCTATCCAACTTTCATCAATATACATAGAAGACCCTACTTCTACTTTCTTGCAAATGCTTTGTTTTAATTAGATAATTGTGTCTTCAAGCCAGGATGTGAGGACTTTCTATAAGTACCTTTCTTTGTTTTGACATTTCCTCCATTTAAAGTCCAGCTCTAAAATTTCTTTCCAAAGCAAACTTGGTCCACATGGAAAATCTATCTTTTCATGAACAACGGGCAGCAATTTATTTATAGTAAGAACATGCTTCTTAACAACGTAAAAGTCATCTATAATTCTCCGAATCTTACGTCTATAACATCATCCTTATTCACTACAGTGTGCAGGTCATGTTTTCCAGTGTTTCCCTGGTGCATTAGAACCCTTCCCACCACTTAAATCTTGTACCTGTGTGCAAATTATTTTGCTGGTTGTTTTTGAAAGCCTGGTATAAATGGCAGGTCTTGGAATTGCTTGACTAGGTGGAAGTTTTATATTTTGTTTCCTATCTTCCTCATCACATCTTCAATCACTTGCCTAATTATTTCCTTACTCCCTGAATATGACTTTTTCTTTACTTCCGACATAAGACTACTGACTCAATTTTACAATTGCAGCTAAGAGAAATTTGCAGTGAGTAAACATAGCATAAATAACATGAAGCTAAGTTGGCAACATAAGGAACTAGCTCAAAAGAGCAATGTTTGTGAGGATGTTTACAAAACTCGGGTTACACTAAGTGGAATGTCTCTCCCTTTAATTCCCCTAGGGCCGTAAGTTAGTGAACATGAGTTATATGGAATATTTATTGAAAAATTTGACTCTCAAAAATGGCTCTCGATGATCAAGTTGTGATAGTGATTAATGATCAAATTATTGACATTGAGAATTTAGTGATGTGACAGCTAAAAAGAAGTTGGACAAATTGCAATATAATTGATACTAAATGAAGTATTTTCTAATATTACTTTTTAATTTTTTAAGGGTATTATAAGGACAAATTATTTCCAGGAAATAATTAGGAGATTAGGCTTTTGCAAAAACACAAGTATTTAATTTAATTTAAAGATGAGTCAATTAATAACACTGAACAACACTTAAAACATAATTTTCTGGAACGCGTTTCGAAGGTTAACTTTCCTCTATTATCAACCATTATTGTCCGGTTGATAATGGAGGAAAGTTAACCTTCGAAAATTCCGGAAAATTATGTTGTAAGTGTTGTTCAGTGTTATTAATTGACTCATCTTTTAAATTAAATTAATTACAAGAACACTGTTTTCAAACTTCTATGTAAGGAAGACAAGTATTTAATTTTGCTATGCTTATAGGTAGTAATGACTGCCTCTGTAGCGCAGTTGGTAGCATGCTTGCCTCTGGCGCGGAGGCCCCGGGTTTGATCCCTGGTACCAGCACAGGGATTTTATCCCGTCTGGGAGGTCTAGCACGGTGTGCACTCAGCCTCGTTAGTCCAGGGGGGACCAATTGAGGAGCTACTTGATGGAAAAGCAGTGGCCCAAGGTCGTGAAGGCCGCATAACTGGCCGGGAGGGATCGGGATGCTGACCACATACCACTCTCCAGTACTGCACCCCACCAATGATGCCTGTAGTGGGCAGAGGTGGGGGATGTAGCAGCTGGGCAGTAAGGCATGGCTCTTCATGGGCTATAGTGCCAGGGCTTATAGATAGTAACTGTTTAATGTAAGAATAAAATAACAAAGGATTTTTTACTTTCTTTCTTTGCTTTGGAAAGTTTAATTACAATAATGATGGAGGAATGCTTGCTCACTACAAATTGATGATGACATTTCTATAGGTGGTTTCTGATCCTGTAGTATGAGTATATGCAATTACTATTTTAATTCACAGTTCATTAATATAATTTTGTGTTTAATTACAGAGTATTGAAACAACGAGCAAAAAGGATTAAGATTGCTTCCTCGGAAGCAGAGAACAATGCTCCCAGAGTATACTGTAAGATTTGCTCGACAGAGATTGAAGACATATGCATAGAAACTGGGTCTTATTCTGTAGTTTTAAATCATCCAGAAAACTGCATTGGTAGTCGTGATGGCTACAAAAAAAGAACAGTCTTCATCTTTGATGAAGTATTCAGTGAAGAAAAAACAAACAAAGTTCTTTTTGATCACATTATCATCCCTCTGATTCAACATTTAATTGAAGCAAAAGACAGTGTGGTGTTTGTTAATGGAACAGAAGCTGAAAAGATGCAGATTATCAAGGGTTGGCCCAGTGATGGTGGTTTAGTACCACGTTGCCTGGATGTTATCTTCAACAGTATCTCGAAACAGCAGGCGAAGAAATTCATCTTCAAACCTGATCATTTAAACAGTTTTGAGGTGCAGAGTGATGCAGAAGCTGAGAGTGATCGTCGATATGAGTTGGGCGTTCTCATGAAGGCATTACTCTATGGGCAGATGAAAAATAAGTAAGTGATAATTCATTTTCTTCCACTATTACAACAGATTATAAAATATTGTACCAATAATGCCAATTTTCCATTTTAACACTTCTCATACCTGCATAATTACTCTGAAAAGAAATCCAACCAGTGAAAATGCATTATTTATCACGTTAATGAAAGAGACTGAATTGCTGAGGATATTTTAATAAAGGGCCAATGAAAGAATCACATTTACTGAAAGCATCATCACCTTAGATATTCACAGGTACAAAGATCTACTCCTAGTCATCATTTGACTGAAAGATATGTGTTAATATTTTTTCTGGCTTGGATTTCTATTTGGGGTAATTATTTAGTTTTAAAATACATGTTAAAACATAAACTTAAACATTAAGAGTCAAATTTTGGGACATGTTTACTAAACTTTCTCTAATTTAACAAGGTGTGTTTTGGAAGATTTCATTTTCATCAACTGCAAATCAACTGGTGCCATTGGCATCTTCTTCCTTCTGGTTCCTGGTAGATGGCATAATGACACTGGTGACCGTAAGTGAAGCAAACATGTCCCAAAATCTTGCACCTAATATTCAAGTACTGAACTGGCATTCACCTTTACAACACTTCTAAAAATTAAACATATTTTGTGTTTGCTCCTCGGCTTTCTCACTTAGAAGCTAACTTACATATGTTTAAAAGCACTTTTTGAAATGAATTGGGTGTTTAATAATAATAATAATAATAATAATAATAATAATAATAATAATAATAATAATAATAATAATAATAATAATAATAATAATAATAATAATAATAATAATAATAATAATGATAGTTACAGTGCTAATGCTAATAGTAATAATAATAATAGCAATCATCATCACAATCATGATGATGATAAATGGGAAAATATGGGTTGAATCCTAACTTACGCCATTTTAGCAGCAGTGTAATAAATGCATTGTTTCCTTACATCATTGTTGCATGTAATACTATTACCTGAAGGCAAGCATCCTGGATTATTAACTGGGAGTGCTTATCACCAGAAGTAAGGAAAAGGTTATGCAGGTAAGAAAACTGCTTGTTGCTCCTTTTGCACTTTATTTGGGCTACCATCAACAGCAACATAAACTTTGATCAGTGGTATAACAATTATGCAAAAGGGTGCAATGAGATATGATTTAGATGCCTGTGTTGAGAGTTTCTAGAGATTCAGTTCTTTCTGCACCATTAGATATATCATCTCACTCAGCTGGTACATAAGATTCTCATCTGGTTCAGGATAAACTTTCTGAGATATTTTGTGGAAGCTTTGAACAGCAAGTCTGGTCTTCATGTGATGTAACTTGTAATTTCTTCTTGTTTATTCCCTGTGCAATGTGGTGTCTGGAGTAGAATTCTGGAGGACTATATGGTGCTTTCTTATGCTTCTCCTGACAGATTTTTCCCAGGTTTCTTTTGATGGTAGGAAGAGTTCATACCTGAGATCTATGTAATAGGTTCTCTTACCAAAAGGACTGTCAGTCTTGAAGTTGTTACATCTGCACTCTCTTTAGAAAAGTTGTATTAACCCTTTTTATTAATGTAATATTTTTATTTTCTCTACTATCTATGGTGAGCACAGTTTAATATGGTATTCACCCCAAAATTTGATATTGAGATTTAAACATGTTTTGAGATGCATGAACTCAAAGAAAGCATTTTGTGTGTTTGTACTTTTTTCAGGAATAGGTAAGGTTCACTCTTGCTGAGTCTTTTATCATCCTGGTGCAAATGTTGGGCATCTCTCAACTCAGTGGATGCTCGACTCATTTGGGTATCATTGCAAGTAATTTCAATCACTGTTCCAGACCTAAGCCAAGCCAAGGTTTATAAAGGAAATTAAAATATTGTGGGGGTGGTAAAAAATAAGGGCACCAGAATATTCATATACTTCCAGAAATAACAGGTGTCAGCATAGCTCTGAAAATGCATCACTGTGCAACGAAGCATAACCTGAGAGTGCTGTGATGATAATTCACAAGCAGGATATCCTCCCCAATAAGTACTTCTTCGATCAAATTCCTTTTAGGTGATCTGATATGTTGCTCTTACATGGCTTTTTCTGCTCACTCTTGTACTATTTATACAAATACTTATTCTTCTGTCTACTACATGTTAATTGAGATAGATCTTTGTAGAAATGGTTTTAATACATATTTCCAGTGGTGGCTCGTGGATTTAACGGATAGCGTGCTGCATACTCATAAAGTGGTAATGTAAATGTACTCGCCTCTTTCTGATTTTAGTAGTAAATTGGCCCGTCGATTTTTCATGCCGGCAAACATGTTGATGACCTTGGTGTTGAAGTCTTTGATGCTCGAAACTAGATTCTTTTCTACAGAGAGCATGGCAAATGCCGAGTGCAGGTCCTGCTTCATTGTGTTCCTTAGGAAGCACTTGATCCGCTTTGGTGAAGAGAAGCAACATTCCAGTTCTGCTGTAGTCTTAGGGATCGTGACTATAATCCTCAGATTTCCTATTTCATCAAAAGCTTCAACCAGATTGTTTGAATAGAGCATCTTAGGTAGTGGTAATGCCCCACTCCCATGATGAAATTATGGCCTTTCATAAATGATTGAAAGATCCCATCTTAGTTTGTTCCTGTTTAACATGGGATATGTCATTATAACCAAGTCTATAATGTCCTCCTAGGGCATCTCCTCTATACAGAGGTTACCCTCATCGCCCGGCCGCTGCGTCCTCCAGCCGCACTCAAGGCCATGGAGGAGTGCAGGTTGGGGGTGGCGGGGGTCAGCATGTCAACTTCCCCAACCATAAGGCGACTGCTTGACTTTTTTAGGAATGCTACCTTTTTATCAGGATAGCTCATTAATTGGCCGCTCAGGGACCTAATGAGACTGAGTGCACCACGTTCCACACCTCCCAGTGTGGAAAAAATCCCCAAAATCCCATGCCGGTACCAGGGATTGAACTTGCGTCCTCCATGCCAGAGGCAGGTGCGCTACCAACTGCACTACGGGGAGGCAGAGTCAAGTCTAGAATATGCTCTGAGCTTACAAACATTAAGATGAGCTATTGACTCCAACTGGTATTTCGTCTATTGTGGTGCAATTACGCACCTCTTTAATGTCAGCGATTTTGTTGCAATCCCTTCGCTTCCGCTTAAACCCATGTTGATCTTCATTGGTAGAAGCAGTGCACATTCCATCGATCACCTGCATGAAGATTTTTCACCCAATGGCTAACTTTAATGCCATCATTTTTCCTCATCCATAGTTGGTTATAGAGGATATTAACATGAGGCATTAAATGGTGAAAGAAATCTAACCAGAACAGAAATTTGCTGTCCTGCAAGGTGTGTCATTTCCTTCTTGCTCTTCCCGTGTCTTTTGAAAAAGAAGCCTCAAGTGCAAGAAGACATTCAATGAGTGCTTTTCTATTTTCAAAAATACAACTCACTGTGCAGGACTTAAAATTCCATCTAGTAGCAGAACCGGCAGAACGACATTCACATTTTTTTTGAGAACTTACATACACTGAGGTGAGCGTCAGAAGAAATCAGGAAATCCTGACAGGATGGAGAAAAACATTGATTTGTTTTGAGAAGCAGGTTTCTCCATTAAGAGATGTAACTGATGGGCATACCAGTGTACATAGTGTCCCAGAGCATAATGATTTATTTTAGATTGCACATCATTTGTTATTCTCCTCATGACAGTGGCGCCATCAAATTTTTGTGCAGTGATTTTGTTTGGTGTTGACTTCAAATGACTGTTTCACTCTGTAAGCAGACACTCAGGGAATTCTATGGCAGTCTGTCCATTAGACACAAAAGGCCCACAGAAGCTTCCATAGATTTTACCATTAATCTTGTATCAATACGCGAAAACCAATTGCTGATTCTCTGACACATGTGTAGCCTCATCTGCCATTAAGGGTACAAATTTTGTCTCCTTCAGTTCTTTTATGTTGCTGTGACAGACACCCAGCATACATTGTAACAGTTCATTTTGTGTTGTTTTTGACGTCTATTAACAATGGTACTTGCCTCCATGTGATTTTTTACAACACTGTCTACATTTCCAGAATTTTCAGATTCTTTTGTTTAGTTGTGTCCCCTTAATGCCAATTCAAATGCACCATACAGCTTAATGCAGTCTATTATTTTTGATAAAATATACCTATTTCTTTCGATTTCCTCCTTTTTTAGCTTAAGAGACTTGCTATATTCAGAACTGAGGTGTACAGCAATGTTTACTGCACCAAGAGTAGTGAGATCCAGAATGTTTCCTTCTTGATGTATGCTTATTTGCATATTCATTTAAATGCCTAGAACCTTTATGCCACTTTTTGACCAGGAATCATTACTTCTGAACAACAGGTGAAGAAAGCAAAAAAGGGTATTTTGAATTTCACAACCGCATATCCATGAATATTTCGCAAAAATGTCACTATGAAAACGTCCTGTGTAAGCACCAGTAGCTTTTCTTCCCTTGGCTGTCTGAATAATACTAATATCAGGAGCAGGTCTTCCAAATTTTTAACATTAATTTTTTCTTCTAAGGATCAAGTGGAGAATGGATTCTTTAACAGAGTTCACTGAATTCATTTTCGTGGGTTTTATTTAACATGGGTGCTTAAGAGGAGAATAAAACACTGCAAATGTGCAAGGAAGCTGACCAGCAGAATGTGCGTCACTGACTGCAGTGCGGTACAGTGCTGTGAAGGCAGAGTAAGTGGGGAATGGGAAAGGAGGAGCGAACCTGTAACATAGCTGATTGCTATCTTACAACACTCTTCCATGCTGCTGTGGAGGACGCATGCTGCGTATGTCCAGCACACTATAACTCATACATTATCAAAACTCGTTTACAACTAAAGTGTTCTAAAATATTTAAAGTTGATTATTTCTGAAATTGTTTAGTGTGCTGCAGCATGGTAGCATGTCCAGAGGAACCACTCCTGCATATTTCCTTGTAGGTACAATGGAAATAGGAGAGCACAGTAGGACTTAACTGACAGTTCAATCATTCAAGAGCTGGTCCTAAGGGATGGCTCAGTAACTTTGTCCTCTTTGCATAGTCAGAACATGAAAATACAAATAATGATTTCCTATTTGAGAAAAGTATTTGGAAGTTAAACCAATAATAGGGATATCTTGTAAATGGTTATCTCACAAGAAATATTACTTGAGGCAAACTGTGTTTTAACCTGATAAGCATTTTTTTGTGTATTAAGATTTTGCCTATCTGCTATGGTTTAAGAGTTGTGTTTTTCGGTCTGCGTGGCTCATTTGGTTAGATGCCTACCTACTGATTCTAAGGTCACGGGTTAAAGTCCGGCCCAGACCGATGGTTTTTAAGTGTGCTTAAACACGACAGCTCCGTGTCAATAGATTTACTGGCATGTAAAAGAACACCTGTGGGACAAAATTCCGGCACACCTGTGATGCTATGTGATCCTGGCAATTGACAGAATTGTTAAACAACAAAATATTTATTTTATTTATGAGTTGTGCAAAAGTAATCCAGAATGGAAAGGACTTCAGAGGCTGTTTCCAGAAAGTTTAAGATGTGGATTTCATTTGTTATAAAAGTATTTTAATTATACAGTACTATAGTAAAAGTGTTTAGTTGTTTTTGAGAAAATTAAAAGTTACAAAATTGTTTTCTGTGTAAAGGATAATTTTGGGTGGAAGGATTTTCTTGAAAATCTTTGTCACATCCTTGGAAGATGTTGAATTTAAATACCAATTGCTTTACTCAGTGGATGTAATTTCTTTCTAGTTGCGAAGCTGAAGAGCCCAGAATCAGTCCTGATTGTACTATACTGCGCGGAATAAATAAAAACAGCATATGTGCTGTTTTTGTAAGTTTGATACAAATATATAATGACACTGTGTATGATATCTTTGATGCAAAGACAGAAGAAAAGAACCGGTAAGTTCTGCAATTTGTTATTGTCATTTGTTTTAAACTTCTCCGACATGCTTTTGAAATATTTATTCAACTTTAATTTGCTTTCATTACAGCTTTCCCTTAATTATATTTCAACATGTAAGAATTTCAACAATCAAGGAAACTACATATTATTTATTTTCATACACATAAAGGGAACCTAAATAACCTCGTACATTGGCTTTCTTTCAAGTAATGGGTTTCTAAAATAAAAGTATGTTAATTGCACAATGTCCATTTTTTCATCCAAGATCATGCCAATATATGTAGAGTATTTATAGTTCCTATATAACTGATTTAGGTTTAGCCCACTCTGTAAAGGACACTAAAATCAGCATCATCTTTGTTCTTCAGGTATATACCAAAGAAGCTTTTAAGACATGATAGCCAAGGGCGTTTCTATGTGCATGACATTGCAGAGGTGGAAGTGAAAACAAGTGCAGAGGCCTTTGAATGGTTCTTAAAAGGCCAAGCTATGAGTGCAATGATCTTGCAGTCAACAAACTGTCATACTGTATTTACTGTTAGACTCGTGCAGGTATGGATCTTCACATTTGCTTCCTGTTATTTGCTTTACTTCCTCACCAGTACACAGAAAGAACCATCTGATAAATTTCTAAAATTCACAATTTTAATTCATTAATTTGAAATTTTAATACAGCAATTGAGTTTAATGCATATTGCATCAAGTTTATACCGTATTTCTCAATTAGTTCCTAAGATATTAATTTTAAAATTATTTTTAGTGCTTAGAAAAATTGCCACACACAAATTAGTTTTTGAAAAAAAATATTAGTCTTTTATAATTAAATTATAATTATATATTAAACCGTGGAGACTGAGTTTTAATTATTCTAATAGTTTTGGAGAAAATAAATGCTAAATATTAAAATTCAATACTTTACTCAAACATTTACACATGAATATTATTGTTTAATAATCACAGCTAAGCATGCTAACAAAAATTAATCTCACAATTTTTACTTTCTGTACCATCTACATAGTAAATGGAGAAGGTATTGTACTCCACCCATAACTTGGATACCAATATTTCACTAGAAATAGATGTTTTGAGGACCCCTGAATTGAAAAAAGAAAGCATTTTTAGAAAAAGGTCCATGTATGTGTCTGTGAATAGCATAGGCAGCTCAAAATTGAAAAATCAGACAAACAATTTATCTCAATGAACATGACACAAGTATGTGATGAAAAATCTGATAACTCACATGACTTTCTCTACTCTTGTAGGTACTAACCATTCTAACAAACGCTTATTCCTATATCTCCATGTTAGTTATGATAAACATTCATACAAATTATCTTACTGCTTATGTCCTTGTAGGTGCAAGGGGAATATTAGAATACAGAAGGCTTTGTGCGACAGTCAAATCTTTTTGACCTTTGAGATTCCGTTCTCTTTGCATGATTAACATATAAAAAAATTAACAACGTTGTTGCATTTCGCTGAAGTTCTAAGTTTTCCGAAACTCACACACATAACAAGGAATATCTCCGAAATGGTTCACCCTACAAGAAAATTTATTGAGACATAAATTATGTATTTTAGCAAGATCTACATTTTTTGTATAGTATAATTTGGTCTATCTCTAACGGTTTACCAGTTATACAAAAGTCGTCCAAAGTAAATACGACTACAGGGGCTATAGCCAGAAAATTCAAGATATACATTTCATTTGTCATCAAAATATCTCAAACATATGACATTTTACCCAAAATCATTAGAGCCATTTTCAAGAAAATCAAAATTTTCGAAAAATCTTCCATGTAAAGGGTAGTGTAGGGTGGGGCTATTTTCTTCAAAATCTTCGTATCGCATCCTTGAATGACATTAAACTTAAATACCAACTTTAGCTTTTAACCGACTTTTCATTTTTGAGTTGTGCTGTCCACAGACTGACAGACACACAGACAGACACACACACACACAGGCCTTTTTCTAAAAATGCTTTTTTTGGATTCAGGGGGCCTCAAAACATATATTTCCGGTGAAATCTCGACATCGAATTTTTGGGTGGAATACAATACTTCCCCTACTTACCAGTAGAGAAAGTAAAAACTGAAGCAGTTAAGCAATACAATTCTACAAATTTGAAGTACTATTTTTCGATTACCGAATTATCTAGTAGGAACAATGTATGCAACTGGATATTACATATTATCAATATAAACAGTGCTTATGTTGCCACGTTCAGCATCAGTTGGAAAGCTTCATGACTGTTATTCATAAATCTTGGTGCAGATTGATATATAATTTTCAACAGAATATGTCATAAATGATAGCTGGAATCCTGAGCATCAACCAAACACAATGAACGACCATCCAAGACCTATATCACAGTTCAAACTTGTAACAAACACTTTAATTCAAATGATCACACCTAAGACAGTATTATTCAAGGATTGTATTTTAATCTTGATACTTTTTTCTACTTTACAATATGTTGTTATTAGCTAATGCTGGATTTCTGACAATGAAGTCATTAATCCTCTTGCTCTCCAATATTTTTCACTGATGGATAGGGCGCTAGAAGTGGCTGGGCATATTTGACGGTGGTCTTGGTCCATTTCCTCTTGTAGATAACAAAGGAGAGAGTGCTGAAGAATATATCCCCTGTTCAAATGTTTTGCCAGACAATCGTCCTGTAATCAACCTGAAGGTTGCAACTACTGTTTTTCGAGGATACTTAGGAATTACTGTTTCAATGTTTGGTAGTTTCCATCTTTTATTCTTTGATTTTTCATAGTAATATTTTGCAATAATTTTTTTGAATTCAGAGTTGACTAATCTTTTAGCTACATAAAATGGTAGATTAACTATAGATTTTTGTACACAGCTTGTACCCTTTTTTGCAAGAAAATCAGCTTTTTCATTACCACTCAGTCCACAGTGAGCTGGTATCCATTGGAAGACTAGATGTTTTTGAAGTGCTGTTAGATGGGTAAGGATTTTCCTACATTCTATAATTGTTTGGTTTTTTGGTGACAACTTGGAAGTAATTGCTATAATTGCTGCCCTGGAATCTGAGAGAATAACTGATTGCTGAAAATGTGAAATTCTGCACAAAAGATTTTGTAGGGCCATTCGAATTAATTCAATTTCTCCATCAAAGTTTGTAGTTCCATAACTTAAAGATTTGTAATATGAAAAGAGGTGACAAGTGACTCCAGCCCCTGCTCCATTTTTGGTTTGATATCAGTGATCCATCAGTATAAATGTGGAGCCATTTATGTTATGGAAATCTAGTATGGATTGTCCCTAATGCCAATAATTTTAGAACACTAGTTGGATATCACTTTTCTTAACTTCTTCTGTCAGGTGTAAATAATATATGATGTCTAATGTTTGTGTCAGATTGTCCTTTGAATTAAGAAGCTATACATTTTTCTTGATGTCTTGAATTTTGGAAAGAAAGCTCTCCTGAGTCTTTAGTGTATGTGTAAAATTTCTCTTGTTCCATGTATTGAATGAGAGTCTGATCAACTTTTCATGTTGAACAAGAGCTGCTTTTTCTATTTCATATCCAATCGGGTATTGGTTGGTTAGTATTTCCATAGCTGGTGTTGGTGTGATTTTGATAGCACTGGTAATTAGTCTGACTTTTGTTTTGAAAGATTTTAATTTTTTTGTATTTGCTGTTAGAAGAACTTTGCTGCAGTAAGTAAATAATGACTTTATATATACATTGTATGTTGTGTTAAGAGTTGCTCTGGAACATCCCCACTTCATTCCTGTTAAACGTTTTAACAGTGAAAGGCATCTTTCTCCTCTTTGTATTACATTTTCTATTTGATCCAGGTAAGTTTGGGATCAAATATAACTCCCAAATACTTTGCTTCCTTTGTTTCTGGTAATTGTTGACCCTCAAAATTTAGTTTTATTTTTAATGGTTTTTTCCTTAGTGAAAAGATTTGGTAGATAGATTTTCTTGTATTAACAGTCATTAAATTTTCTTTGGTCCACTTTTGTAGGTTGGTTATGGATTATTGCATGGTCTTTTCTAGTTCTGTACTTTTGTTTTTGGCTTTGAAGTCCACATTACTAAGTCATCGGCAAATAGTGCATACTTCATGCCTGATTCATGTATTTCTTTTGGCAGATCATTAATAAATATATTTAAAAGTGTAGTGCTGAGCACTGCCCCTTGTGGTAAGCCATGGTGCACTTGTTTATATTTCAATATATTCCTTCCATATCTGGTAGCAATAAAGCGTTGAGTTAGGAAATGACCTAGCTATGAAAATATTGGACCTTGTATCCCTATTTTTTTTTACTTTCTTTGGTAGTTTTGTTCTGCATATACAATCATATGCACTTACGAATTCAATAAAAATGTATACATTATCTTCTTTTCTATTGAAGGAGTCTTTGATTTCTTGACTGAGAAGTAAGACTTGTTCATTTGTAGAATAGAGCTCTCTAAATCCGGCACTTGACATGAGGAAATTAAATTTTGTGCTTCTAGAAACCAATTTCTCTATAACCTCTTAATAATACATCCTCTGATTGGTAATCAGAGGATATGGTCAGTGAATTTATTTTGATAACTCTCCCGGTCAGGTCGGTGAGACCTGCAAACCGACAGGTGTGGTCCTTCAGACATTCTGGGGGTTGTGAGAGAGCGATGTAACCGCCAATACATAAAAATCTGGTGCTTTCTAAAAAGCGGTTACTATTACTGCTAAGTGTCTTCAATATTTATGAAATATTGGAGAGAAAGAGGATTAATGACTTCATTGTCAGAAATCCAGCATTAGCCAACATTAGAAACCAATTTAATATATTTGAAACCATTCTTTCCATCACTTTTGCTATTATGCTTGTAAGAGGTATTGGTCTATAATTTTTTATTTCTGATGCTGTTTTATCTTTCTTCAAGAGTAGGACAATTCTTGCTTTTCACCTTGAATTGTGTATTGGGTATCCATTACTGGCTGTGTAGCGTTTAAATGGCTATGGTTCAAGCAGTTAATAGAGTGTCTTAAATTTCACAGTATATTGTTGCACTTGCACTACTTTTCACTCTAGACGTGTTTAATCCACTGTGAACTCAGAACTGTCGATATGTAATTCCCTAACACAACACAAGGGTAATATAATCTCAGTGGATTCACAAATTACTAATTGACTATACAGATTAACAAGTATTGGTGTATATACTAGCCAAATTGTGAAGTGATAACAAGTGGAGTGGAGGAATTCCCTGGTCTTATCTTCCAGGCTCATGTCGCTTGAGTAATCAGGATGTTTATATTTTCTTCCAACTGAAGGGATATTATAGCTGACATATCAGTTCTTGCAATAATGAATAGCAAATTGCGGCATCTAGCATGTGTAATTGAGCATTAAAGAAGTGGGTGCTGACTTTTTAAAAATAATTTGCTGCTGCTTTTATGTGATTTATGTGAAAATTATTTTAACAGTTTGTTGTTGTTGTTTTCTAGTGCCTTGCATCTGGCAATGAAGCCATTAGCATTCGTGCTTTCCAATACTTTTGAACTGTAGTTTCTTCTAATCTTAATGCTTCACAGGTCTTCAAGTGGTCTTCGTTCATTTATGCTGGATCGTTACACAGGACACATATTGGTGAGGATGAGATACCTATTCTGTAGAGATGACTTGCTAAGCAGTCGTGATTTGTCAATAGTCGGAAGGCTGCAACCACTGTTTTCCTTGGTCTCTGGGGGATTATATCTGAGTTGGAAAGTAGTGTAATCCATTTTTTATCTTTGGCATTTGTTTCTATTTCTTGTAGGTATGAATGAGAAAAAATTTTAATGATCAAGCGTTTTATTGAGGAATATGACAAATTGAATTTAGATTTTTGTTTTATTGTTGTGCCTTTCTTTGCAAGTGAGTCTGCAACTTCATTCCCCATGACTCCAAAGTGTGCTGGAATCCATTGGAGATGAACAGTTTTATTAACTTTTTGGAGTTGTGTTAACATTTTGTAGCATTCTCTAATTTTTGTTGACTTCTTCGTAGTATGTGAACATATTCCCTGAATTGCAGCTTTAGAATCTGAAAGAATTACTGCCTTGTTAAATTTATTTAAGGGAAGATTTAATAATTGTCAGAGAGCAATGTGTATAGCCTCTATTTCTCCATCATAATTTGTTGTGTCTCTGCCAACAGAATGATAAAAGGAAAAATGTGAACACGTAACTCCAGCTCCAGTAAGGTTTTCCTTGGAGGATCCATCAGTATGTATGTGTAGCCATTCTTCTGTGGGATACCTAGTATTGATTGTTTCCAGAGCTAGAAGTTTTTGTATTTCTTTTGGTGTGTCTGATTTACTTATTTCCTCTATTAATTCCAAACTGAAGGTAGGTTGTAATAATTCCAATGGATTTTCTCTTATAAGTAGATTTTCTCTGGTGTTAGGAATGTTCAATTTGGATTTAATCTGTGTTACCTTTTCTAGGAAACTACTATGAGTTTTAAGGATTGAAGGGGGGAAGTTCACTTCTGTCCATTTAGAGTTTGGCAGTCGTAACATTTTCTCGTGTTGGAGCAATGCTTGTTCTTCTATTTTTGTTGTTATTGATGGGGTCCGTATTAAGGCAAGTATGGCATCAATAGGTGTGGATTTAACTGCTCCAGTGATTAGGCGAAGAGCCTGATTTTGTATTTGTTCAAGTTTATTGATGTTAGCATTTGCTGCTGTTATTAAAGCTTCAGAACAGTACAAGAGGTTTGGTTTAACATACATTTTGTATGTTGTGTTAAGGACTCTCCTTGAGCAGCCCCATTTAGCACCAGCTAACCTTTTCAGGATTTGCAGTTTCTTTTCAACCTTTTCTGAGATGTTTGTTATATGTTTTTTCCAAGTTAGCTTTCTGTCGAAAGTGATGCCTAAGTATTTGGCATCATCAACTGCTTTGAGTGGTTTACTATTATAATTTATGTTAATATTAACTGGTTTGTATTTTAGTGTAAATAATTCATAATTTGTTTTTTCCACATTGATAGTCATGAGGTTTTTGGAGCTCCATTCATGTACTTTGTTTAGGGCTGTTTCTATTCTGTCTTTAATTAATTCAGGTTTTTTTGGAGAGCCTGAAGTCCAAATGACTACATCGTCAGCAAATAAAGCAATTTTGGTTTCTAAAGTTTTTATTATTGATGGAAGGTCATTTATATATATGTTAATGAGTGTTGTGCTCAGAACAGCACCATGTGGAAGTCCTCGGTGTGTTTGTTTATATTTGGAAATGTATGTATTATATTTTGTGGCACAAAATCTTTGTGAAACAAACTGAGTTATCCATTTAAGCATGTTACTTTTCACACCTATTGATTGCAACTTCTCAATTAATTTGTTTCTCCAGACTGAGTCATATGCTGATTTAAAATCAATGAATACTGCTAAGGTATCCTCCTTTCTATTGAAAGCTTCCTTGATGTCTTGGCTTAGTAGGAGTACATTTTCACTTGTACTATGATTCTGTCTGAAGCCGGTCTGTGAACTATTAATTAAGTTGTAATATTCTAGGAACCAGTTAAGTCTAGATGCCACCATTCTTTCCATCACTTTTGCAATATCACTGGTCAAAGATATTGGTCTGAAGCTATTAATATTGTTTGAAGGTTTGTTTTTCTTTAAAATCGGGATGATAATGGCTTTTTTCCAGTCGGAAAGTACAGTCATTCTCCAACACGTGTTATACAGTTTAAGTAAGATTTCTTTTCCTTTCCTGCCAAGGTGTTTAATAAACTCTGGGTGGATCTTGTCAGGTCCTGGAGATTTTTTGTTCTGTAATTGTTCTATTGCTAAATCCAGTTCTGTTTCATTAAAATCCTGAATAAAAATATAATTTTGTATACCTTTTGGCTTATTAGTTTCTCTGATAGTTTTTTGGATAGCCTTATCTTGTTTTTTATACGCTTGGGGTATTCTTTGTGACTGAGCATAAAACTTGTTAAGGGATTCTGCTATTTCCCTATCTGTAGTTAAGCTTTTGTTATTATGTTTTAATGGTTCAGTTGTATTTTTTGATAATTTTGTTTTATTAAGGAATTTGTATATTTTATTTCCATCTTTCCTATAGTCCATATGTTCTACAGAATTTGTGAAACTGGCCCTCTTTGCTGTAATTAATTCTTTCTTAAAAATGGCTGCTTTTCTTCTCCAGTTTTGTACATCTTCTGGACACTTGGTTCTTTCGGCTTTGACTCTTGCTATATTTCTTTCGTGTTTTAATTTAGATAAACATGGAGACCAAAAGTAGCTATATTTCTTTAACTTTCCTTTGGGGATATGTGTTTTGGCTGCTGTCAATAATATTTCACAAATTTTTTTATTCATTTCATCTGTTGACTTGAACTCTGATTCTAACAGTATATTACACTTCCCTTCTATCTCATTTTGGAAACTGGACCAATCTGCTTTTTTAAAATTCCAAGAAGTTTTCATTTTTGGTTTGTTACTTTTATTTATTAGACCTCTTATGGAGTTTATGGTGATTCTGTGGCCTGAACCTGGGTCTTCTATTATTTCTCTTTTTGTATTGTCAATTATGTCAGATGACACCATCAGAAGATGAGGATTTGTACCTGAACCATTATAATGAAGGTAAGTGGGTGGATCATTTGGATTAAATATTAATTCCATTGTTGATGAGTTTAATTGGTCTTCTATGACTCTTCCTGCTGAATTTATATCTTTGTAGCCCCACCTAGGGGATTGTGCATTAAAATCACATATTAAAATACTTTTGGGTTCTATGGGAATAGAATTTAGATCTAGTGTATTGTCTGGAGGATTGTAGATACTGTAAATTCTATAGTGGTAGTTACTTTTCCATACTTCAATTTTAACTATTTCTGATTTATCTTGTTCTTCCATTGTTTTTTGGATTTGGATAGTAGCTTTCATATTTCTTTTAATTCCTGTAAGAATACCACTTGCTATTTGACGAGCCTTTGGAAGTATATGTGTAGTGTACTGATCCATTTCAAAGTATATTTCCTGTTCTTCTGCTATATTGGCTTCTTGTACTGTGAAGACATCTATATCTTGGTCTTTTAATATTTTCATTAGCTCTTGTTTTTTAGGCTGGGACATGCCTCCTGCATTCCATTGTAGAATTCTTAAAGTATTGGAATTGTGATGAAATTTGCCTAAAGATGTCCCCACCCGGAGATCCGATTGGGGGACAGTTTTAACTCTGGAATATTTATCTTTAGGACTCATATTCATGTATGTGGCTTTCATGTAACTGTTTTCTTAACGGGCACCAGTATTTTAACAGTTTCCTTTATGCGATTTTTGTGTACTTTATGTGCAATAAAACTTAAAATATTTGCTCTGGTGTAAATATCCAGAACATTAAATTCAGTTTGAAGTTCATACTAGGACGCAAGCAAAATATGTATTTACTTAAAAATCCGGGCTCCACTGATCAAATTACTAAATTACTAGTTTTTATTAAAGCTCAAAGTGGTGGACAAAAACAACAGCATATATTATAATTGGGTAAAAAGTATGCTCTGTTCAGTATACAACCACTCTCTCGTACTGGCAATTTTTCACAGTAGCTCAGTGGTTAGAGCAGCTGTGCATGAAGCAGAAGGCCTGGTTCAAATGCCGACTGTGGCATTGAATTTTTCAGTTTTAATTCTACCTCTCAAACATTGCCCACACACGACTTTTGTGTCTAAAAACACCAGCAGTAAGTTTGCATTTACATTCATTTACATTTATTTGCATTCCGTAGATCCTACACAACAGGATGTGGAACATGTGAATATGTTAATGTGTTATACAATATTTACAATATAATTACATAGCACATAGATAATCTAATGATTACATTGGATGTTAGCACAAATGCTTAAGAAGATATTCTGTTTGCTTAATCTTGAGTACCTTATCATTACAGGTCCTCAACTCATTATGTAACAAATTAAATATTTTTATGCATTGGTAACGCACTCCTTTCTGGACAGATGTGAGGTTAGTTGATGGTATATGGAGTTTAGATCTAGATCTTGTATTAATATTGTGGATGTCAGAATTAATAGTGAAGTAATTTTTATTTTTTATGTAAAAGCTAATCAGTGAATATATGTATTCTCTGGTAGGGTAATATTTCTACATTTTTTAAAATGCTTCTACACGATGTTCTTGCACGAGAGTGTGATATAATTCTGAGTGCCTTCTTTTGTAAGATGAAAATTCTTTTTGAGTTTGTTGAACCTCCCCAAAAGAGTATACCATATTTCATTACCGAGTGGAAGTATGCGAAGTAGGCTAAATTTAATGTGTGAGCATCACTGAAGGAGGACAGAAGTCATAATGCATAGCATGCAGAGCTCAGTTTAGGGACAGTTTCATAATTGTTGGCATTCATACATATTGTTGGCATAAATAAGTAATTTGTAGAATAGCCATGAAAATAAATTTAGATGGCTAGAGAAAGTAGTGAGACTGCATTAAAAAGCATTAAGTTTTTTTTTTCTAGACTGTCGGTGATGATATTGAAGCTCAGCAGAAGAACATGGCTGTCAGTCAGCTGAGTTTTGTGGATGTTTCTGGCCCTGAGGAATCTAGTGAAACCTGCAGTACTAGTGAGCCCATCAGTTCGACAGGTAAGATCTTCACAGCCACTCAGAAAAGCATATTAAAACATTGTTATTATTCTGAACTTCATGTAAAATGCAGCAATAACTTTGCTGGCATTTTCAAGTGCAATTCTATGTAAATTTTTGAAATTGTCCTTAGAACAAATCTGTAAAGCCATCTATGTGTGTCCAAATGTACTTTTTGTGAGGCCTGTTGTAGGAACTCAGAATCAATATTATCTTAATGTTTCCAAATGAGGCTGTTATACTGAATTAAAATTGATAGGTCTTCCTTACCCTTTACGGTCAGTCCTGGGAAGAAATTTCTGCAGCCAGGACGGACCTTTAAATTTGCTGCTAGTGCTACACAAATGGGAGCAAAACTTCATGCAATAGTGGCCTATGTTACTGTACTTACCTACACTGCAGATGATTATCAAACGTAGCCGAGCTAAGCGGAGAATTGTTGATGCACTGGAACAGTTTGTGCTGCTTACACTGTCCACTAATATGGAGATTTTAAAATTGTTTTAAGTTTGTAAACACTTTAGACCGAGATAAAGTATCCATGTCATAAAAAGCACATACCAATGAAATAGCGTTTGGCCATAAATAGTAATGTATATAAAATGTAAATGGACACACAAACACTATGTACACATATAAACATCACACACTTCTCATTAAGACAGAGCAATTACTTTTGATAATTGACAAGCATGTGATAGCGCTCGAAACATTCACCGATACACATGGCCGGTTTATTTGCACACGTGTTGCAGTAGAAATAAGTTTCTTTTCTTACCCCTTTGACTTTTCAATTGCTGCAGACAATACAGTCTTTGTGTTTTTTTTCCCTCAAAGTGGTATATAAAATGTGGTGCATTGTTTAGCCTTTCCTCTCTCTCAGCCAGTCGGTCTGGGTGGCTCAGTTGGTTAGACGCTGGTCTACTGATCCCAAGGTCGCAGGTTCAAACCCAGCCCAGGTCGATGGTTTTTAAGTGTGCTTAAAAACGACAGCTCCATGTCAGTAGATTTACTGGCATGTAAAAGAACTCCTGCGGGACGAAATTCCGGCACACCGGCGATACTGATGTGATCCTGGCAATTGACAGGGTCGTTAAACAACAAAATAGTAATAATCTCCCTCAGCCATACCGGGGTGTGACCTTAGCCTCGGATTGCTTATGGCTTTCACCAGACTCTCAACAAGTGGCCTGTATTTTACATGGGACATGGGATGGGTACTTGCCTGGGAATTTTGAACCTTGTACAAAATGCATGAGTTTACTGTTGCTACTTCCAGGCACCAGAAAAATAATTTGCACCACCACTTCAACGATTTTCACAAAAAAGCATATGTTGCACAATAATGGTGCGATCCACACCTCCCATGTGTTTGGTATAATCAAGTACACACAGCGGTTTTTCTAGGTCTTTCCTTGTGCCTCCCTTCAAAATTGTTGTAGTTTTCTGCATAGAGGTTTCATGAAATTTAGAAATCAAAGACTACTCTTTTGTCTTTCTACCTCATAACCAACACGTTGCCATTCTGGTAAGAACTGGTTTTGGGTTGCCTATCCTACCAGCAATTATAGTGCCCATGGTGTGGCATTCATGCCTGTCTAACTCTTGTGCTAAATCTACACTACTATAATAGCGATCTCTAAATAAATGATAGCCACTAACTCCAAAAACACTTCTTCTTCTTCTCACCATCATCATTATTATCATCATTACCATAATTTATTATGTCATGAGCAATAGTAATTGTCTTTAATACACAAGTATTAAAGGCAATTTTTCTAAATATCGGGCTGAAATAAAACTACTGCTCGCGTCATAAATTACAGCTGTGGTCACAAAGGTACCTAAGTAAGAAGGCAAGCAAAATGAAATTGATCTCTAGAAGTAAACATGACAGTGACACTATCCTTAAAAGAAAGTATACATAACATGGAATTTCTCTAGACATATGAAAAATCAAATTCCTATCTAATATGGGATTAAAATACAATCAGTGTACTCTAAAAGATAATGCTGCATTTACAAGTACTATTTAACATAGAACACCAATTCCAGTCAGCATTTTGAAATAAATTCCATAAGCCTGTCTAAATGCATTCATAAGCACACTACAACAAGAAATACTGAAAATGTATGTCATTTATGCCGATCATGTGGTGTTAGATTTTATTATTACTTAATTAAAGTTCTTAATATTGAGTCGCATTTCAGTTCACAAGAGACGACATTAATTTTATGTTTTTTTTTAAAGGGGGACAACAGAACTAGAGTTGGAGATAAAGCATGCCTTGCTTCGCTAAATAAGGGATGACGGGGATGGGAACATCTGCCTTTATTTACACGATCTCAATGTTATGTTTTTTTTATTTTATTTGGTCTGTTTATTTTTGTATCTCTATTTATTTTTTATTCTTAAGGGGAATTTCCGCCTTAAATTAGTAGCACCATGTCTAAGTACTCCCTTGATGTGAATGGGTTCATGATTGCAAGGTAAATTTATTTGTATTGCACGCAATTGTACTTTAAACGTTGCTTCTCCTCCCAGCAAGCTTCACATCAAACACCAAGCGATACCTCCCTACCCCCAGGCACCTGAAATTGTTATGAGAGCACGCGACCAGTAAGTTTCACGATGGCTCATGACGTTGCCATATTTTGCATAGAAATTAAAGTTTGCATGACACTTTAACATTAAATTGGGGCTAAATTCATTCAAATTAAGATAAAAAGGCATTACAGCATTGTTCACACAATGTTTGCATGACAGTGAAATAATAAACTATTTATTTCCATTCGCCAAGAAGCTAGATGGCTCCAAATGTTTGACACAAATTATTTTTTTTCGGCAAAACTGTTCTTTATTGACAAAATTGTGTTGTACATATTTGTTACAGTCATCATGAAGAATCCCTGGTAAACATGTGGCCGAAGCAGTACCTTCCATCCTGTATATAATTTTGGGCTAAATATATGTTATTTTTTAAAATTGTTTAGTATGCAACACAACGGCGTGGAATAATTGTATTGGCAGTCTTGAATGTTTAACGTACAATATGGAACAGTGTTATCTAGCATGAGCACATGCAGTCTCCAAATGTGTATTTCAGGTGGGAGATACAGGAACATTGGTATGGCACTGGAAATTGCTATTTCAGTTGCCAGGCACTGACATAAACATCTATGTGCATACATAAGGCAAATTTGAAGTAAATTTCATCTTATCACATGCATTACCAAGCCTTTATTTATGCTTCATTCTCACAACAAAAAAACACTGAAGCCTAGCAAGAAGGCCCAGGCAATAGTATCTGTCACCCGTCTTTATTAAGTCATGGGTTCAAATACTGTGTACTTGCCAATCTTGTTTGCTTGTTGATTCATTCTTCCCCTCTTCCATCCTCCCAATTGCCAGTGAGAGGCCAGATTGGGATATTCAACACTGTTCTATTCGTAGAATAACAGAAATAGAAACAAAATAGACAATAAAGAAGGCTGCTCCTCAACTAAGGTAATCTCTTCATCATCTGTTTGGCACACTTATACGAAGGGCAATCATGCAGGATGAAGGCTCATATTATCACTAAATAGACAGCAAAAAAGCTAGATGGCATAGGAAGGCAACTATGCAGCTGAATGCACAAAGCAGATGGTACAGGAAGGTGACTATGCAGCTTAAGCTGTCTGGCGTGCACTCCATGTGTATCAAAGTACTAGTTATATTAACTGATATTTGAAATCTCCTGTGAAAGCAAACACACTAGTGATCAAATTATTCTGTACAAGGGCTTTAATAGCTTGAACTAACCTAGAGCCCCATCATTTCCTTATAGAATTTAGTAAATTAATGATTTATCTTTTACTAGGTAAAATCAACTCCACTCTTAGACTCAGGGAATGCTTGGAAGTTCTTCGGGAAAATGAGCTTCAAGGAGCTTCAAAAGTGGTTCCCTTTAGGGACTGTAAGC
Organism: Tenodera sinensis; assembly: GCA_030765045.1. Taxonomy (NCBI): domain Eukaryota; kingdom Metazoa; phylum Arthropoda; class Insecta; order Mantodea; family Mantidae; genus Tenodera; species Tenodera sinensis. Next base: position 364,681,591 of record CM060964.1, on the reverse strand, counting down.
TAACACAGCTTTTTAAGAAGTGTTTTGAAGGCGAGGGTCGTGTACGACTTTTAACATGCATCAGTCCAGTCACTTCAGAATTTAAGAAAATACAAGTAAGTGTAAATATTTTATTTTCATTCTTAAATATCCTCTAAAATGGTATGTGGGTAAACATAAACTAACTAATCAAAAAAGGTTGTTGAAAACAGTTAACCTTTGAGAACTTCTAGAATTGTTTAATTTCAATACCTATTGTCATTAAGCAATACAAAATTGCAATAGATGGCGTCAAAGTATAATATAAAGTCACAGTTTTGAATTCAAAATATTCCTCTACCATGTAGAAAAGATTATCAACTAATCAGTTATATGGTTAGCATTTAAACATTTCATCAGTCAATATTTTCACATTAATATCCAAACTATTAACAATTTTAATCCAATAACATGAAAATGACTGTGTGATACGGTATATATAAATGAGAGGTGCATTAGTATTATGAGTAGAGTTTTACTTCCAGTACCATAATTACATGCTTTTTACATAAAGTAAACACTGAAAAAGATAAACTTATCAAAATATGGCATTATCAGTATTTATCATAATCCAAATACAATATTTTGATACAAAAACTAGTATGTTACACAAACCTATAACACCAATTTTACATATTAATTGTAGAAGTCCCTAATGTTTCTTGATTTTCCATTCAAAAGCTTTTTCCCTTGAATTTCTTTTGGTAAATATGATCATTCATTTTACCAATTTCCTTTCTGAGAATCTTTGTTTCCTCACATTCCAATATTGTGTGATACATATCTTATTTATTACATAAAGGGCATTTCTCTGAATCACTCCCTAATCTTAAGCCTTTTAATTTTACCACCCCTGTTCGAGCTTATGCCATGTCTTCTCTCACTGTTTAGTCACTTCTGAGTCACTCCACAACAAATCAAACACTTCTGAAACTTGGTATTATACTCAAGATATTCTTGGGCTTCGAGCCAGGTGTATTGATGAGCCATCGACGTTTCGGGAGTGTGCATCTCTCCCATTATCAGGATGATGAATGACTAACAAGAGTGAAAGGACCAGTATATGTACTGTCTGCTAGTGTATATCAGGCAGAAAACACCAAGTCTAATTTGGAGGTGGTTGGAATCTGTGTTTTCTGTGCCGGTCGATCTCCAACTTTAAGGCTGGTTTCCAGGAGGGACTAAACTGCAATCTGGCGTCCCAGTTCAGTGTGCTCTTCTCGGAGGAGAGACAGAGCCTCCTTAACTCTCTGTTCCCAGAAACTGCTATATTTTGCCACAATGGTCGTTTCTTTGAAGTTAGCTCTGTGGTCTTTTTCAAAGTAGTGTTCCACTAACCCTGAATTTTCAGGCTGCATTAAGCATATGGACCGTTCATGCTCCTTGACTCTGGAGATGGTCCTGCTGGTTTGCTCTATGTATGGCATCCCGCATTCACAGGCAATGCGGTATGTCCCTGATACATTAAGGTCCAGTTTGTCCTTTACCAGTCTCACTAGGTGTTTGATCTTCAAAGGTTGTTTGTGGATGGTTCTGATATTGTGTTGGGCAAAAATTCTACTGATTCTGCCAGATAGATTGCCAGTATATGGGATGCAGGCAGTGGCGGTCAGCTTGTCTGATGTTTGTTGCGATTGTGGATTTCCTTACGCTTAATGCAGCTTGAAAAGCCAGGGTTGGCGGAACACTGCTTTGAAAAAGACCACAGAGCTAACTTCAAAGAAACAACCATTGTGGCAAATGTAGCAGTTTCTGGGAATGGAGGGTTAAGGAGGCCCTGTCTATCTCCTTCGAGAAGAACACACTGAACTGGGACACTGGATTACAGTTTAGTCCCTCGTAGAAACCAGCCTTAAAGTTGGAGATCGACCAGCTCAGAAAACAGATTCCACTGGAGCATTGAACCACCTCCAGATTAGACTTGGTGTTTTCTGCTTGGTCCATACTAGCGGACAGTACATATACAGGTCCTTTCACTCTTGTTAATCATTCATCATCCTGATGATGGGAGAGATGCACACTGCCAAAATGTCGATAGCTCTTCATCACTACACCTGGCTCAAAGGCCAAGAACATCTTGAATATGTTAGTCGCACAGGAAAACTTCAGATTATATTTTGGTACTATACTATTTTCTCCAAATTTTTTTGTTATCACTGATGAGATTAAATAACCTGTATGTTCCCTTTTTGGCATGACACACTTATTTTGCAGTCTATAGAATATTATTTTTAGCATATATTCGTGTGCTGTATTATATAAAAATCATTATCACCATTGGGTGAGGCTCTTGGCAAGCCCAAGATCTGTTTAGAAAAATTCCTATGTGCCATATCTACATTTACCCACCCTTCCTCCAGCCCACAAATGTTTGTTACAAGGAGCTTTCCAAAATGTTAATCACCAGTATCTAATTCTCGGCTATATAAGTGAATCGGCACAGGGAGAGAAGTTACTGAGTGACTGAGTAGAATTGTCAGATTAAACTGTGCACAGTTGAGCAGTTTTTGTGTCAAGGTTATAATGGAATAGAACAGCTGCAAGTTGCAAGGCCATGAGTTGTGAATTTTTATGCAGTTTTGAAAGAAATAAAGTGACAAAAAGTAACTGGACTTGTCATTTGTCACATTATTAATTATACCGGCCTGCGAAGATTTTGCGGCATGGAATATTTTACATCATAATGGTCAATTTGGATGCTCTGATTTCAAAAGTAATAATAGTTTTTGCATACCGTGTACAGATTTTGAACAGTTCTGATTCAACACAAAATTGGAAGTTTGGTCTGCCAGTATTAACATCATTGCATGTTCAACTTACAGCATGGTTTATTAAAGCATGCAGACATGCTAAATCATATGATGCCATACTGTACCAACGTTTATCTCTGTTTACAGGTAATGTTGGACCTATCTCATTAACATTTATTGTGAAATATATAAATGGGAACCTATCTTGGAATCTGCAGTCCAGTTTTAAACTTCTTCTCAGCTGGTCTCTTTTTGAAACTGTGTTGTCTTGTGAATGTTATATGTGAAAAAAATGGCAAGCTGCAGTGGTATATTTAGGATGGGCTGTGTGAACAGTACTAACAATTTCTGTTATGTCTGTGGTTGTTATGTGGTAAAGCAACAGAAAAGAAACATTACCACATTTATCAAGAGATCATATATGGACTATTTTAAAATGAAATTAGATCAAGAAAAGAATTTTGCTCCTCACATTGTATGTAAAATTTGTGTAGAAAATATAAGACAATGGTACAACAGACTTCGTCCATCCTTTGGTGTTACAATGGTGTGGCATGAACAACAAAATAATATTAATGACTTATTTTTGTCTGTGTAATATATCTGAATTCGATAGAAAAATCAAAGTGGGCATTATATATCCAAACTTGCCATCAGCAAGAATGCCTGTGCCCCATGGATCTGATGTTTCTGTTCCATCACCAACTACTGTATTGCCAGAAAGTAGTACTGATACTTTGAATGTAGAAGATGAAATAAATTGGTCTCCAAACATAGAAGATAACAATCCTAATCCATTGAGTCAGTCAAAATTAAACAATTTGGTACATCATTTGGGTCTTAGCAAAGAAAAAAAGTGAACTTTTAGGTTCAAGGCTGAAAGAAGACAATCTTTTAGCTCCTGGAATAACTTTCTATTGGTACAGATGTCAAAAAAAAAAGAGTTCAACTAATATTATGTGAAACACTGTACTGTTTTGATATCGCTAACTTGACAAGTTGTCTTGTAACAGCTTATGAAGCAAAAGATCGGCGTCTGTTTATTGACTCGAGCAAGAGAAGTTTGGTTCCAATAACTCACTCTATATCCCTCAAAGAAATGTACCAAAATTGTATACTGTCCTGAAAAAAGTCAAGTATAATGAGCGCAAGTTGTTCATGTGTTGTGATCTTAAGGTATGGGCTATTTTATTGGGCCAACAAGCAGCATACAAGAAATTTCTATGCTTTTTGTGTGAATGGTACTCCAGAGCCAGAGAAAGACACTGGGTTGAAACTAAATTGGCCAAAGAGAAAGGATTTAGTGCCAGGGACAAAAAATGTAATAAATCGTCCGCTGATTGATTCACAGAAGGTTTTGCTACCCCCGATGCATATCAAATTAGGGATAATGAAGCAATTTGTCAAAACTGTGGACAAAAGTGGTTATTGTTTCCAATACCTTATTCAGAAATTTCTAATGTCTGAATCAAAAGCGAGTGAAGGCATTTTTAATGGCCCACAGATTCGCAAACTCATGAAGAATGTTTATTTTTGAAATATTATGACAGACATAGAGGTTCAAGCTTGGGACTCATTTAGTGAAGTTATAAACCAGTTTTTGGATAATGTTAAAGATGACCAATATGAAGACATTGTTAGAACGATGCTTGAAAAGTTAAAGGCACTCGGATGCAATAAGAGCTTAAAATTGCATTTTCTGTATTCGTCAGGATCACAAATGCAAGTCAACTCAGTGTTTGTTTTCAGCAAAGTGGAGGAGAAAATAACATGGCAAGGTATATTTGAAATTTTTTAGTTCAATGTACACTGAACATTTATGGAATTAAGATTGTTTCTTTGAATGATTTCATACATTTTAAATTGTACTTAAAAACTAGAAGAAACTCTAATATTATGTATTTTCCTTCTGCATGGCAAGAAAACTGTATGTGGTATGAAAAAATGGAAAGCAGATTTAAATTCAACACATTCAAAATTAGGTTTAGAGAGCTAATTAACCTCATGCCACAGAAAAAAAGGTTTAAATTCGCAGGCTGGTGTTATTGGGACATGCATATTCTCCACTTTAATTGCTTCAATAATATTATCTATAAACAAATTGAACAGCACAGGACTTAATTTACCACCTTGCTGTAACTTATGTTAGTTTGAATAGTATGGGGGTGACCGAGCTTCGCTTGGCATCTTCCCCTGCTTTTATGTGAAATTTTTATTTTTGGGAGAAGATACTTATTTAGGTAAACTCGAAAAGCAAAATGTAAACTGAATGAAACTTTTTGTCCCAATTGTTAAATCATTTCCGAGCTACAAGAGATATAGAGATACATTTAAATATTTCATAAGCACCATCATTTAAGCCGTAAAATGTCTACTGCTGAATACTGGCCTCCCCCATAGTTATCCGTCTAGTTTGAGGTTTTCGTTGAGCATTTGTTCCACTATGGAGTTAAGTTCTTTGGTGTTGCGCTCGAGTTCTACCACCGAGTTCTTTCTTCTTTTCCATTCTGGGGTTTACATTTTTCAATTTGGGTTCCATTTTTGTTTCCATTTCTGTTTCCATTTTTGTCTCATATTTTCCATTCCATAGTTTATATTTTTTGATTTGGCTTCCATATATGTTTCCATCTGCCTCATTCTGAAATTCATTTCATCTCCCATTATGTCCATCTTGGCTAGCATTTGTTTCATCAACTGTTCCATGTCATGCATTTTGTCGCCCTCCTGACACTAATTGTGACAACTTTACTTTTTACTTTTAACTATTACTTTATTTTTTATTAAAACACTGAAATAATATTAACCAAAAGCACTGTTGAACAATAACAAATACTACAGGAAGTAAAGCTAGTTGATAAAGCCATGTGAATGGCTGTATCAATCATGTAGAAAATTGTATGAATTGTTCATCGAAGAGGGGGTAGTGAAAGAAATGTGATTGTGTTTAGTAAAAGAAAAATGGGTATAAAAACCGTGTGAACGTTATACGTTGTGCTTATATTTAAAATGTATGGAAAAATGTATGTATTGTTTGCAGAAGAGGGAGTAGTGTGTTATGTAAGAGAAAAGAGAGTAGATAAAACCATGTGAATGTAATACATTGTGTGGTAAAATGGATTGCATAAAAGCCTTCTCCATGAAAAAACACTTAGATATGCTAATTTTCATGACGATCAGTCAACCGGCTTTGGTGTTTACTCACTCTTCAACATACAATATGTATAGGTGTTGGTATGTATGAGGTTGATAAACAATACAAAATAACATGTGAATTGTTACGTAAAACAAAAGTGAGTAGAGAAAATAGTATGAATGTAATATGTTGTATTTCTATTTCAAACATATAGCACATTGTATGAATTGTATGTTGAAGGGCGAGTAGAGAAAGAAGACTGATTGTGTCTCGTAAAGGAAGAACTAGTAGAGGAAATCGTGTGAATGTAATACGTTGCACTTATATTTCAGTCATAGAAAATTGTATGAATTATATATTGAAGGGCAAACAGAGGATATATGAATGTGCTACACAAAAGAAAAGCAAGTAGAAAACCATTTGAAAGTAATATATTGTATAGTAAAATGGTTACCATAAAAACTTTCTTCATGAAAAATACATGTACGTGCTGACTTTCGTGGCGATTGATTAAGCTGCTTTAGAGATGAGCAGTTAGGAATATATACAAACATCCGTTTTGTATATATAGACGATATGAATTGTTTGTGGAAGAGTGAGTGGAGGAAGAGATGTGAATGTGTTACCTAAAAGTGCGTAGAGAAAACACTGAATGCAACGTGTAGCATTTCCATTTCAAACATACAGAAAATTTTATGACTTATTTCTAGAAGAGTGAGTAGAGAAACAGTTATGAATGTGTTACCCAAAAGGAAGTAGAGAAAACAGTGTGAATGTAATACGTGGCATTTCTATTTCAAACATACAGACCATGGTATGACTTATTTGAAAAGTGGGGATAAAAAATGTTTTTTTTGCGGAAAGTTGCTTATAGAAGAGTGAGTAGAGAAGATGTGAATGTGTTATCTAAAGGCAAATAGAGAAGACAGTGAGTGTAATATGTAGCATTTCCATTTCAAACATACAGAAAATTGTATGACTTATTTTAAAAGAGGGAATTAAAAATGGGTTTTTATGTAAAATCACATTTTTTTATGAAAAAATTGTCGATAGAAGAGCGAATAGAGAAAGAGATATGAATGTGTTACCTGAATTTGAGTAGAGAAAATAGTGTGAATGTAATATGTAGGATTTCTGTTTCAGACATACAGAAAAGTGTATAATTTGCAGAAGAGGGAATAAAAGCATGTTTTTTAATATAAGATCACATTTTTTCAGGCAAGACACCAATGCAAATAAACGTAGAAAGAAAACCTTATCTGAACACAACGTATGATCAAAATCTATAGAACCTTTTCCAAGACACGTAATATATGCAAGAATTGCTCTGTATAAGAGGAAATAAAAAATGTTATTTTTTATGTAAACTTGCATTTTTTCAGAAATGACACCTATATAGATAAACTTAAAAGGCAAAAACCTATTTGAATACAAAGTTTGATTGAAATCGTTAGTCGTTTCCAAGTTGTGCCTTTGTTTAAATATATTAGATTATGTGGCCCTGAGAAATGTAAGCAAAAGGTTTTTGGTGCATGTTCAATAACATAAAGCATTGTATAAGCAGGCTCCTTTAATCATTCTGTTTGGTTTTACTGTGTTGCTATCATGAAAAATCACAATTCTGTTAATTTGTTTTGGTTCTGATGATTATAGGGAGCTTTGAGCTTTGCAAATACAACAAAGGAGATGTATATGACTGTTCCATCAATTCCAAGAAATGACGATATAGAGGGAAATGTAAATCCTATATCTGCTGCTGAGGAGAGTAAAAATGAGAAAGAAGTTCAGAGACCTACTGACAAAGATGCAAATAAAGGGCAGGCTTCTGAAGATAAAGATGATGATGAGGATCAAAAAACCACTGAGGTATTGTATTATAATTAGTGAAATTTGCACGTGAAGGAGCGTTTAAGTAGTTAGTCTATCTAGTTTTGTTTTTTGGAAGCATGTCCTTATTTACTTTCTCTACTGTTAGTAGAAGGAAGTATTGTATTCCAACCAAAAATGTGATGCCGAGATTTCACCGGAAATATATGTTTTGAGACCCCTGAATCCCAAAAAGCATTTTTAGAAAAAGGTCTCTCTATCTGCGTGTATGTGTGTGTGTCTGTGTTTGTCAGCCTGTCAGTTTGTGGACAGCATAACTCAAACACGAAAGTTTGGTTAAAAACCAAAGTTGGTATTTAAGTGTAGTGTCTTTCAAGGATGTGACACAAAGAATTTGAAGAAAATAGCCCCACCCTAAACTACCCTTTACATGGAAAATTTTTCAAAAATTTTGATTTTCTTGAAAATGGCTGAAACAATTTTTATTAAAATGTCATATGTTCAAGATATTTGTATGAAAAATGAAATGTATATTTTGTATCTTCTGGTTATAGCCTGTTTAGTCCTGTTTACTCTGGATGACTTTTGAATAACTCATAAACTGTAAGAGATAAACCAAATCTTACCATACAAAAAATGTAGATCTCGCTAAAACACACAATTTATGAGAGATAGAACTGGAACTTAAAAATTCAATGCCACAACTGAGATTTAAATCACAGACCCTCCGCTTACTAGGCAGGTGCTCTAGCCATTAAGCTACTGTGACAACCTGCCAGAATGACATTGAATTCTCTAACCAGTTTGTATTTCTCCCGGTAAGCCACAAAGGCAATCTCACATAAAAACTTTCTTCATGAAAAATACATGTACGTGCTGACTTTCGTGGTGATTGATTAAGCTGCTTTAGAGATGAGCAGTTAGGAATATATACAAACATCCGTTTTGTATATATAGACAATATGAATTGTTTGTGGAAGAGTGAGTGGAGGAAGAGATGTGAATGTGTTACCTAAAAGTGCGTAGAGAAAACACTGAATGCAACGTGTAGCATTTCCATTTCAAACATACAGAAAATTTTATGACATTTCTAGAAGAGTGAGTAGAGAAACAGTTATGAATGTGTTACCCAAAAGGAAGTAGAGAAAACAGTGTGAATGTAATACGTAGCATTTCTATTTCAAACGTGCACAAAATTGTATGACTTGTTTGTAGAAGAGTGAGTAGAGAGAGGTGCGAATGTGTTACCTAAAAGGGAGAGGAGAAAACAGTGTGAATGTAATACGTAGCATTTCTATTTCAAACATACAGAACATGGTATGACTTATTTGAAAAGTGGGGATAAAAAATGTTTTTTTTGTGGAAAGTTGCTTATAGAAGAGTGAGTAGAGGAGATGTGAATGTGTTATCTAAAGGCAAATATAGAAGACAGTGAGTGTAATATGTAGCATTTCCATTTCAAACATACAGAAAATTGTATGACTTATTTTAAAAGAGGGAATTAAAAATGGGTTTTTATGTAAAATCACATTTTTTTATGAAAAAATTGTCGATAGAAGAGCGAATAGAGAAAGAGATATGAATGTGTTACCTGAATTTGAGTAGAGAAAATAGTGTGAATGTAATACGTAGGATTTCTGTTTCAGACATACAGAAAATTGTATAATTTGCAGAAGAGGGAATAAAAGCATGTTTTTTAATATAAAATCACATTTTTTCAGGCAAGACACCAATATAAATAAACGTAGAAAAAAAACCTTATCTGAACACAAAGTATGATCAAAATCTATAGAACCTTTTCCAAGACACGTAATATATGCAAGAATAGCTCTGTATAAGAGGGAATAAAAAATGTTATTTTTTTTATGTAAAATTGCATTTTTTCAGGAATGACACCTATATAGATAAACTTAAAAGGCAAAAACCTATTTGAATACAAAGTTTGATTGAAATCGTTAGTCGTTTCCAAGTTGTGCCTTTGTTTAAATATATTGGATTATGTGGCCCTGAGAAATGTAAGCAAAAGGTTTTTGGTGCATGTTCAATAACATAAAGCATTGTATAAGCAGGCTCCTTTAATCATTCTGTTTGGTTTTACTGTGTTGCTATCATGAAAAATCACAATTCTGTTAATTTGTTTTGGTTCTGATGATTATAGGGAGCTTTGAGCTTTGCAAATACAACAAAGGAGATGTATATGACTGTTCCATCAATTCCAAGAAATGACGATATAGAGGGAAATGTAAATCCTATATCTGCTGCTGAGGAGAGTAAAAATGAGAAAGAAGTTCAGAGATCTACTGACAAAGATGCAAATAAAGGGCAGGCTTCTGAAGATAAAGATGATGATGAGGATCAAAAAACCACTGAGGTATTGTATTATAATTAGTGAAATTTGCACGTGAAGGAGCGTTTACGTAGTTAGTCCATCTAGTTTTGTTTTTTGGAAGCATGTCCTTATTTACTTTCTCTACTGTTAGTAGAAGGAAGTATTGTATTCCAACCGAAAATGTGATGCCGAGATTTCACCGGGAATATATGTTTTGAGACCCCTGAATCCCAAAAAGCATTTTTAGAAAAAGGTCTCTCTATCTGCGTGTATGTGTATGTGTGTGTGTGTTTGTCAGCCTGTCAGTTTGTGGACAGCATAACTCAAACACGAAAGTTTGGTTAAAAACCAAAGTTGGTATTTAAGTTTAGTGTCTTTCAAGGATGTGACACAAAGATTTTGAAGAAAATAGCCCCACCCTAAACTACCCTTTACATGGAAAATTTTTCGAAAATTTTGATTTTCTTGAAAATGGCTGAAACAATTTTTATTAAAATGTCATATGTTCAAGATATTTGTATGAAAAATGAAATGTATATTTTATATCTTCTGGTTATAGCCTGTTTAGTCCTGTTTACTCTGGATGACTTTTGAATAACTCATAAACTGTAAGAGATAAACCAAATCTTACCATACAAAAAATGTAGATCTCGCTAAAACACACAATTTATGAGAGATAGAACTGGAACTTAAAAATTCAATGCCCCAGCTGAGATTTAAATCACAGACCCTCTGCTTACTTGGCAGGTGCTCTAACCATTAAGCTACTGTGACAACCTGCCAGAATGACATTGAATTCTCTAACCAGTTTGTATTTCTCCCGGTAAGCCACAAAGGCAATCTCACATAAAAACTTTCTTCATGAAAAATACATGTACATGCTGACTTTCGTGGTGATTGATTAAGCTGCTTTAGAGATGAGCAGTTAGGAATATATACAAACATCCGTTTTGTATATATAGACGATATGAATTGTTTGTGGAAGAGTGAGTGGAGGAAGAGATGTGAATGTGTTACCTAAGTGCGTAGAGAAAACACTGAATGCTACGTGTAGCATTTCCATTTCAAACATACAGAAAATTTTATGACTTATTTCTAGAAGAGTGAGTAGAGAAACAGTTATGAATGTGTTACCCAAAAGGAAGTAGAGAAAACAGTCTGAATGTAATACGTAGCATTTCTATTTCAAAAGTGCACAAAATTGTATGACTTGTTTGTAGAAGAGTGAGTAGAGAGAGGTGCGAATGTGTTACCTAAAAGGGAGAGGAGAAAACAGTGTGAATGTAATACGTAGCATTTCTATTTCAAACATACAGACCATGGTATGACTTATTTGAAAAGTGGGGATAAAAAGTGTTTTTTTTGTGGAAAGTTGCTTATAGAAGAGTGAGTAGAGAAGATGTGAATGTGTTATCTAAAGGCAAATAGAGAAGACAGTGAGTGTAATATGTAGCATTTCCATTTCAAACATACAGAAAATTGTATGACTTATTCTAAAAGAGGGAATTAAAAATGGGTTTTTATGTAAAATCACATTTTATTATGGAAAAATTGTCGATAGAAGAGCGAATAGAGAAAGAGATATGAATGTGTTACCTGAATTTGAGTAGAGAAAATAGTGTGAATGTAATACGTTGGATTTCTGTTTCAGACATACAGAAAATTGTATAATTTGCAGAAGAGGGAATAAAAGCATGTTTTTTAATATAAAATCACATTTTTTCAGGCAAGACACCAATGTAAATAAACGTAGAAAAAAAAACTTATCTGAACACAAAGTATGATCAAAATCTATAGAACCTTTTCCAAGACACGTAATATATGCAAGAATTGCTCTGTATAAGAGGGAATAAAAAATGTTATTTTTTTATGTAAAATTGCATTTTTTCAGGAATGACACCTATATAGATAAACTTAAAAGGCAAAAACCTATTTGAATACAAAGTTTGATTGAAATCGTTAGTCGTTTCCAAGTTGTGCCTTTGTTTAAATATATTAGATTATGTGGCCCTGAGAAATGTTGTTAGCTAATGCTGGATTTCTGACAATGAAGTCATTAATCCTCTTGCTCTCCAATATTTTTCACTGATGGATGGGGCTAACTTTGAGCTGCATTTGGTCCTGAGAAATGTAAGCAAAAGGTTTTTGGTGCATGTTCAATAACATAAAGCCTTGTATAAGCAGGTTCCTTCAATCATTCTGTTTGGTTTTACTGTGTTGCTATCATGAAAAATCACAATTCTGTTAATTTGTTTTGGTTCTGATGATTATAGGGAGCTTTGAGCTTTGCAAATACAACAAAGGAGATGTATATGACTGTTCCATCAATTCCAAGAAATGACGATATAGAGGGAAATGTAAATCCTATATCTGCTGCTGAGGAGAGTAAAAATGAGAAAGAAGTTCAGAGATCTACTGACAAAGATGCAAATAAAGGGCAGGCTTCTGAAGATAAAGATGATGATGAGGATCAAAAAACCACTGAGGTATTGTATTATAATTAGTGAAATTTGCACGTGAAGGAGCGTTTAAGTAGTTAGTCTATCTAGTTTTGTTTTTTGCAAGCATGTCTTTATTTACTTTCTCTACTGTTAGTAGAAGGAAGTATTGTATTCCAACCAAAATGTGATGCCGAGATTTCACCGGAAATATATGTTTTGAGACCCCTGAATCCCAAAAAGCATTTTTAGAAAAAGGTCTCTCTCTCTGCGTGTATGTGTGTGTGTGTGTATGTGTGTGTGTGTGTGTTTGTCAGCCTGTCAGTTTGTGGACAGCATTACTCAAACACAAAAGTTTGGTTAAAAACCAAAGTTGGTATTTAAGTTTAGTGTCTTTCAAGGATGTGACACAAAGATTTTGAAGAAAATAGCCCCACCCTAAACTACCCTTTACATGGAAAATTTTTCAAAAATTTTGATTTTCTTGAAAATGGCTAAAACGATGTTTATTAAAATGTCATATGTTCAAGATATTTGTATGAAAAATGAAATGTATATTTTGTATCTTCTGGTTATAGCCTGTTTAGTCCTGTTTACTCTGGATGACTTTTGAATAACTCATAAACTGTAAGAGATAAACCAAATCTTACCATACAAAAAATGTAGATCTCGCTAAAACACACAATTTATGAGAGATAGAACTGGAACTTAAAAATTCAATGCCACAGCTGAGATTTAAATCACAGACTCTCCGCTTACTAGGCAGGTGCTCTAACCATTAAGCTACTGTGACAACCTGCCAGAATGACATTGAATTCTCTAACCAGTTCGTATTTCTCCTGGTAAACCACAAAGGCAGTCTCACATCAGAGACAATTACCCCAATGGTGACTTACTATTGCAAGCACTTTATGTCCTGGGATTAATTAACCTTCAGATGGTAATTATTATTTATTTATGCCAACAAACTTACTGTTGGTGCTTTTAAACACACAAGTCGTGTGTGGGCAATGTTTGAGAGGTAGAACTGGAACTTAAAAATTCAATGCCAGCTGTGGCCTTGAATTCCAGCCGGGATTTGAACCACAGATCTAATGCTTATCGAGCGGCTGCTTTGACCACTAAGTTACCATGGCCAACTTGCCAGTATGACACTAAATTCTCCAGCTGATTCATACTTTTTCCCGGTTAGACTACAAGCGAATCTCACATCAGAAGCAGTAAGCACAACTAGAAGGTTGTGAACTCAGAAATGTCTTATTGACTATACAGTTTAACGTGCATCAGTGTATAGACTAGCAGGCTATGAAGGAATAACAGATACTTAATCAAGCACATGACAGTGGAGGAACTGCCCATTCCTATCTTGTGGGCTCAAGTAGCTTAAGAAAGCAATGTTTGTATTTTCTTCCAACTGAACAGATACTATAGCTAATATATCAGTTCTTCCAATAACGAATGGCAAATTGTGACACCTGGCCTATGCAGTTCTTTTTCTTTCTTTCTTTCTTTTTTTATTTTTTTTTAATGTTCCATTTATATGCCACCTTACAATCAAAGGTCATATCGGTGCTTTTAACCTCTTAGAGAAATTGCTCAAGAGCAATGGTGTTAACTCGCTTAGTGGTGGTTTTTTTGAACTTTGGACTTTCTTTGATGTATTACATTAACCCTCTATGGCCGAGGTCAACAAAAACGTCACGTTTCAAATCACTGCTAGGTATATGCAGCTGTCAACATTTTTCCGTGTTTTGCCGGTGTTTACGTATTCGTTACGCTTCAGCTTTGAAGGGCCACATGGATTACAGCATTGTTGTCATCTTTGGCGGCGCTATTAGAACATCAAAGTCATACAGTTGTGGCCCGCCATTAGTCGTGCGTTGTTGCAGAAGTGAATATATGTATCGGAGGGTATAACTGAACATGCAGGTAAGATATAATGATTATTACATTTTTTGCTGTGAGATTAGTATCTGCAAAATGCCAACAGCTTATTTATTGGTGGATATCGCAATTATTTAGTTCAACAATCATGTCCAATTGTAGCGTAACTTATTCGTGACATCAGGCATTTAGGTAACTTTGTCTCGCATTTTAGAAAACATGGACCCATCAAAGTTCTACAGCATTAGAGGTCGGAAACAAAGGTTTCTTGCAAAACCAGCTGGAGGGGACAGTGATGATGAGTCATTGGCAGAATCGGATAGTGACGAGGAATACATTCCAGAGCAAAATTCAACAACTCAAAGTGACACAGGTCAGAATTGATTATCTTTTTAGACAAACCATTCTGAACTAATTTTTCGTGACTTATGGAATAGAAATAAAATGTTGGCAATAAAATCTGACAGGTTCTTCCTTTCTGTTTTAGATTCTGATATTGCTGACATTGAAAGTACTGTTGGTAATAGGGATAGTGATGAAGAAGATAACAATGGTGATGATGATGGTAGCAGGCCACATTTATCTGCAGTTCAAGCCCGGCAGAACATTATTCGGAAGCAACCAGAAAGTGGTGCAGAAACTAGCATTCCTGAATGGTTAGGGAATGAGCACACAGCCCATTCTATTAGGGAACCAGTAGACTATTTTAGACAGTTTTTTTGCAGTGATCTTTTTGGATATATTGTACAGCAGTCAAATCTATACTCAGTTCAAAAGAATCCTAATAAGCCATTGAAGCTGACACCCAAGGAGTTTGAACAGTTTCTTGGCTGTGTGATTTTGATGTCCGTGATAAAGCTTCCCAGATCACGTTTGTATTGGTCAAAGATGTTCTGTGTACCACAGGTATCAGAAACAATGAACTGTGATCGTTGGGAAGAAATAAAGCACAATGTTCATTTCAATGACAATAACAACAGTCAGAAATCAGACAGTTTGTTCAAAGTGCGACCTGTGATTGCACAGCTGTTGTCCAAGTTCAATGAGCAACTTTGCATTGATGAGCAAATGGTCCCATTCAAGGGCACCTCAAAGCTGAAACAATATATGCCCAAGAAGCCACATCGATGGGGCAATAAAATTTTTGTCCTAAGCGATGTGACTGGGGTTGTATATAATTTTGAAGTCTATTCTGGGAAAATTGAGCCATTGCCTGGGACACAGGATTTAGGTGCCAGTGCAAACATTGTAACACGGCTTGCAAATATTGTTCCAACTGGCATAAACTATTTGTTGTATTTCGACAATTGGTTTAATTCCCTGAAATTACTTGTACATTTGCACAAAAGGGGAATATTTTGTTTGGGAACTGTCAGAGCAAACAGATTGCAGGGTTGCCAGATGATGTCAGATAAAATGCTAAAAGATAAGGGTCGAGGCTCATATGATGTAAAAGTAGGAACAGTTGATGGTGTCAAAATGCATGTTGTAAAGTGGAATGACAACAGGGCAGTACTACTTGCTTCTACATTTGCCTCAGCTGAACCTCTTGCACTGGTTGGGCGTTGGGACAGATCAAAAAAATAAAAGGTGCAGGTACCTTGCCCTTCCATTGTTATGTTGTATAATCAGTTTATGGGGGGTGTTGGTTTACTAGACTCTCTGATTGCACTATACAGAATTTTTATCCGTTCTAAGAAGTATTACCATAGGTTATTCTTTCATTTTGTGGATATGGTTATAGTAACATGCTGGCTTTTGTATAGAAGAGACTGCAATGCATTTGGTGTCCCCTCAAAAAACCAACTCTCTCTCCTAGAATTTAGGGTGTCCATTGCAGAAGCTTTATGCAAAGAGGGGAAGGAAATGTCCGGAAAACGTGGTCGACCAAGCAACAGCACTGATGGTGAATTTGAAAAGAAAAAGAAAGCTGGTCATGCAGCTAAACCAATTCCACAGAAAAATGTAAGAACAGACAATGTAGCTCACTGGCCTGTAAATTCAGAAAAGAGAGGACGATGTAAAAATCCAACCTGCAAAGCAAGTCCAGTCTTTATGTGTGAAAAGTGCCAAGTTTATTTGTGTATAGGCAAAACAAAAAACTGTTTCATTCAGTTTCACAGCTCATAAGTGTGAAATGAGTGTGTTTTGGAAAGAGTAAGTTTTTGGAATTTACATCATTAGCATTAGTAGAATTTCATAATATATTTTTATTGTACATTTAATTACTTTTTATGCAATTTTTCTGATGTATCTAGTAATTTTTGTTAGATTGAGTGAAAGGAAACATGCATCCTTAAGTGCCTATTGTTACTTTTTAGTTACATTTCAAAAAAATATATAATGAAAATGGCAAAATTTGACATTATTATTAACTACTCACCCTAAAGTTTCCAAATATCACAAAAATTAATTTTTTTCACATCTTCAAGATAATCCAGGCAATAGAGGGTTAAATTTGCACATACATTCATACTTTCAGACCCTAGGGGGGATGTGCAATAATCCTAGTGGAACAACAATTTCCATCATCCCAGCCAGAAATCAAACCCAAGACCCCTTGCATAGCAGGCTGATGCTCAGTCAATGGGGCCATTACCTTTGTAATTGGTATTAAAGATGGATGAGTTCTTAAAAATAATTCTGCTGCTGTTCTTATGTGACTTTATGTAAATATGTCAAAATTATTTTAAAAAGAAGTTTCTTTTTTGCAATTTTTATGTAAGTTTTGTGAATATCTGAAAACATCTATTTACATAAAAAATCAAAGTGTTTTTATGTGCAATAAAACTTAAAATATTTGCTTCGGTGTGAGTATTCAGAACATTAAACTCTGTCTCCAGGTCATATTAAAAACCAAACAAAATATCTATTTACCTAAAAATCCAAGAACTAATAATTATGAATATGATTTGACATTACTTTTGAATATTATTTTTTTGTGGCTAGGGTGACTTTTGAAAAAAAAAATGGGATTCTCTCTATAGAAAATGATAAAAAATGACAAGTAGAGTTTGGAAGCAAGCTCCTCTATTCTTTAGTTTAATCCTATAGAACTTAACCATTTTTTCAAAAGCATCAAAAGCTGTTCTCTAGGGATGCTAAGACATAAAGCAGGGGAAGACAACTTCAGGCCGTGTGACGTATTTAAACGAAGAGCCAGCTTGTACAGTTGTGTGACGTCAGGCAAGAGCGGTGTATTGCTATGCTGCATAGATCAGCGGTGCTACTTGCACGAAACTGAATAAATATGAAAAATGTTATTTGGGCATATTTAAGGAGAACTCTCTTCAGCCTAGTCTGAGGTTTTTTATTGGTAAGAATGTTCCTTAAACCATATTTCTGAGGTTGTAAGCCCTTGTTGCACGGATATTATGTATGTTTGGTTCTATGTATGTGTACGAACAATTCTTTCTGTTACGAACCTTTCTAAGTCAAAATCCCGAAGCATATTGTCACATCACAACCTAACATGCAGTCTTCGGTTACAAATGTGCCGTACATTACGCCCTAACATTGATAAACTAGTTAAAGAAAAGCGAAACGGCAAATATCGGAAATGTCCACCTAATAGTTCTTTATAGTTCTCCTCTAGCTGGGAAAAACAGTTATAATTTCTGTTCTATTTGCGTTATATGACTGTTCACATAAACTAGAATATATATGGCATAAAGCCGAAATATAATCATTTATAATCTGTTCTATTCCATGATTGAAACAGCCAGCATTAAAATTACAATGCCATTTCCTCTTTCCCGCTGTGACGTCACACGTTCAACTGGCCATCAATGGGAGCATGCGAGCTCAGTGAGCTGACGCCACAGCAGCGTTACCTGTCTTCCCCTGACATAAAGCATCTAATGAAACTCAAGTTTGTGATTAATTTCAACATGTTATGCCAGATATCAAAGATAGGTGAAGCCTAGTCTCTATTCTTTTAAAATTAATTGCTTTATATTGCTTCACTGTTAATAACTTCGGTTTTGCATTTAGTTCTTTATTATTGTCAATGGAGCTAATGGAGGTTCAACTGCAGGTACTTTCATGTAGTTTTTGCTACAGCTTGATACACACATAAACTTCAAAATTTAAAAGATGTGTAACCCTGATAAATATGTTTTCGATACATGTTCAATAGCATAAAGCATTGCATAAGCAGGCTCATTTACTTATTCTGCTTGTTTTACTGTGTTACTATTATGAAAAATCACAATTATGTTCATTTGTTTTGGTTCTGATTATTACGGAGAACATAAAGTTTTGCAAAAACTACAAAGGAAATGTCAGTTACAAGAAATGACAATATAGAGAGTAGTGCAAATTCATCTGCTGCTGAGAATACAGATGAAAAGGAAAATGGATCTATGGAAAATGGATATTACATTGGATGACATGGATCATTGGGGTTTCTCATAGTTTTTTTTTACTCTCCTCACAAAAGTCACATAGCGCACAGAGTATTGAAACTTAGTTCTGACATTGTTTTAAGTAAAATAAACTTAAAACAATGCCAGATATATCAAGAAAATCATCAGTTGCAATGTTCAGATTAATCTTAAGCCATGATTGTCTGAGTGGACATTTGTCCTTCCAATTATGTTTTTCAGAAGTAAGATATTCATCATATTTTTTTGAGAAGATGTTTTTTATTAACCTTTTAACTGTTTCATAGGGGATATTTTGTTTTGTGGTTTGAACAATTTTGGAACCCTTCTTCGCCAACATGTCTGCTTGATCATTTCCAGAAATTCCACTGTGGGATGGGATCCATTGGAAAACAATACATTTATTTAAATTTTGGAAATGCCTAATCATACTATGAATTTTCTTTATTTTACCCATTTTAGGGTAGTCAGTTGAAATAATAGCTTGAATAGCCTCTTTGGAATCTGATGAGAAGACTATGTTAAAAAACTTATTTGTCCAGGTGAACAGATTTTGTAAGGATGTGTAAATTGTATCAATTTCTCCATCAAAACTTGTTAAGTAAATTCCAACATGCTTATAGAAAGAAAAAAATTTACAGGTAGCTCCTGCTCCATCTTCTTGATTGTAAAGAGAGTCATCTGTATAAATGTTGTAAGCTAATGCTGGATTTCTGACAATGAAGTCATTAATCCTCTTGCTCTCCAATATTTTTCACTGATGGATAGGGTGCTAGAAGTGGCTGGGCATATTTGAAGGTGGTCTTGGTCCATTTCCTTTTGCAGATGAGTCATTCCAGGTCTAATCGAACAAAATAAGGCAAAAAATAACCTTGATCTCTCAGATTTTCTTGAAAATTTTTTTTGGTGTTTTGGAACAAGATATATTTGACCCTTGTTTCTTCGTTTTATATAAAAAGAAATATTTTGGCAGATATTAATTTTTGAAATCTCCCAAAAATCGCGCGCTTCTCACTCTTCGATCAATCATACCTCCGATTATAATAAAGCAAACTACTTGATGTTTGGCTCAAATTAAAGATAAATTGCAGTATTTCGTGAGGTATTTATTAGAAAATTTTATTAATTATTATTAATATTATATTTTATACGATTAAAGTTATAAAGTTTGATAATAACATAAACTCGATCATTTAAAAATTTGGAAAAAAAAACAAATATACAATGAAGTTTATTCAATATTCTCAGAAAAAATCAGAATGGAGTCTCTAATAGTTCAGTTGTAATTAACTTTGCAAATCAGTGCAGCGCACTCGCGTGGCACGGCTACCGGGACCTCACACAATTGCCACCTTCCATTACGGCAACTGTTCACTGCTTGAGGTTCCATGAATGTTACAACAGTACAGTAAGGAGAACACTACTAGCTGACACTATTATATGTACACTATTAGCATCTTCAAAACGTTTTTAAAATATGCATTTTAAACTATAGGTTCCATACAACACACAGCTTTACCTCCTTCTTCGAAAGAAAATTGTTTCATAAAAGCTTCAGTTTTTGACAAAGGAATGAAGGAGTGTAATTATAAAGCACAGCTAGGCCCTTCATTCTTGGCCCCTGACCTTGAGTGGAAGTCCTGTTGGTGAATCCATAGCTTTCGCCTCTTTCATCAGCTCATATTGTATAATTCTGTGAATGAAACCATGCACATGGGGAGGGAGGGGAAAGGTAGTGATGTTTGCATGATCTGAGACAGTCTTGCTAATTCAAAGGTGCTTTTTAGTGCAGCATGAAGTTGAAGACATAGATCTTTGAGAGAAAGAGTGAGTATAGTGAATTTGTGAGACATTGATCACAGCGTAAATCAATTATGCCAACCTGTAAGTTCTAAATTAGGGATCAAAAGATTACACATTCAGAGTAGAGAAATTATTTCAAATGTATGGACGTACATGAAAGAAGAAGCTAAAAGCAAAGAACTGCTTACATCAGAAGATTTTTTAAAAAAAATTCAAAAGTTGAAAAGCGCGTATCAGATGCCACAGGAGTATCAGAAAGATTGTGGAGACAATCTGCATGGACTGTACTGCCTTAGTAAGAAGAAGATATATGAGTAGCATAGCTGACGCAACAATTCGCATGCTGTCTGCAGTCACCGGCATTACTCGCTTTCAAGGCGAATCCAGCTGTAGAAACGGATCACTACTTCATGTCGTCCGTGAGCACTTGTACACCTCCAGAAAAAAAATTGTAGCAAATGCACTAATGCAAGCTCCATAGTTTTCAACATCCTATTTTATAGATAAAATGTCAGGGAATACGTGTGTATTTTTTTTAGATTTTTAACACATAGATTTAAATTCGATTTTTGGTTTTACAAAATATATCATTAAAAAAACAGTCCAAAATTTGTGTGTAATAATGATCCATCGAAAGTTGTTAAAAGTGTTGTATTTTACTTTTCCAGTGCGCCAAACCCCAACTCTCAACTCTATATGGCCTTAGAGTAACAAGTGATTTTATATTACGGTGCGCGCAGAAATTGCATAGTTTCTAATAGCCATAACTAAGCAAGTAATTTAAAAATGCGGAAATAAAAAAATACGGGTCTCCTTATTTTATGTCTATTATTCATAAAAAAATTTTGAACCTCCTAAGAAACAGTCGTGTTTTATGGGTGTTCGATTTGACGTGGATTGACCCAGATAACAAAGGAGAGAGTGCTGAAGAATATATCCCCTGTTCAAATGTTTTGCCAGACAATCGTCTTGTAATGAACCTGAAGGTTGCACCTGCTGTTTTTCGAGGATACTTAGGAATTACTGTTTCAATGTTTGGTAGTTTGCATCTTTTATTCTTTGATTTTTCATAGTAATATTTTGCAAATTTTTTTGAATTCAGAGTTGACTAATCTTTTAGCTACATAAAATGGTAGATTAACTATAGATTTTTGTACACTGCTTGTACCCTTTTATGCAAGAAAATCAGCTTTCTCATTACCACTCAGTCCACAGTGAGCTGGCATCCATTGGAAGACTAGATGTTTTTAAAGTGCTGTTAGATGGGTAAGGATTTTCCTACATTCTATAATTGTTTGGATTTTTGGTGACAACTTGGAAGTAATTGCTATAATTGCTGCCCTGGAATCTGAGAGAATAACTGCTTGCTGAAAATGTGAAATTCTGTACAAAAGATTTTGTAGAGTCATTTGAATTGCTTCAATTTCTCCATCAAAGTTTGTAGTTCCATAACTTAAAGATTTGTAATATGAAAAGAGGTGACACATGACTCCAGTTCCTGCTCCATCTTGGTTTGATATCAATGATCCATCAGTATAAATGTATAAATCTGTATAAACAGTGTAAATCTGTATAGATGTGAGTTCATTCATCAGCTTAGGGTTTCAAGGGCATATGTTTTAGCTTCTATAGATGAATTTTCTTTCTTTTTAAAATCATAATCTAGTGTAAAGTAGCTATGCTTCTATCCAACTCTGCTTTGCAAAGGAAAGGGGAAAAATATACTGGGACATAAATTTCTCATATTTAGCACATTTGCTAAATGTTTAATCAATTGTGTATAATCTATTATTTTTCTTGCAAAGAGGCCCCACCTGGAAATCCAAATGGGAGACTTATTTTACTTCCAGAATATTTCTCTTTTCAAGGAGACACATTTTTTAACTTGGAAATATGAGGGGAAACCTATTTCACTGTCCAACTTTTGACGACGACGATGATGATGATGATGATGATGATGAGGAGGAGGAGGAGGAGGAGGAGGAGGATGACGAGGATGATTTCCATGAAAGTAGTTGCCTTCAGGAATATTTTATATTCACCAATTGTAAGAGTTTTATAAGGCTTCATCATATGAAATGAACTACATGAATTTACAGTTAAAGCTCTTAATTTTAGCTGCTTCCATATGCAAAATCTTAATTTGTGCACTCTTTCTGTTCTGAAATACTAGTGTACAGTTTTAGCTAAAACTTGTTTGTTAGTCACTGTTTACATTTCCTCATGTATATATTCTTCAATTTCATAAAATGCATTTTTAGCCAGATAGTATTTTATTTCTTTTAATGTTGTTTCCTTTTTAATTTCTTTAATCCAGTAAGGCAAATGATTTTATAGATCCTTTGATTGCTTTCAAAACATTTAGTTTCTAGGGAGCCTCTTAATCTTAAGTGGATTTCTATTGCTCTAGAATTACATTTATGAATATCTGTATTTTTGTTTTCTTTATAGGGTTTTATAACACATATAGGAATTCATATATCTTTGGACTTGGTAATGCCAGTATAATGACTTTTGATAAAGCATTCTTGCAGGTATTACTTTTTTGTATTCATTTTACAGTTCTTATTGCCCTTTTTCATAATCTAAATATTTTTAAGATATGTTTTCTGCCTGCTGACCCCCATAAGATAATCCCATAACTCAAATGCGAATGTGTGAAGGCACAGAATAGTTGAGCTGTGAAACTTCCATCCGTGATTTTTGTTACCTGTTGTAGAACATATACATCATCAACATACCAGCTTTGCATCAAAATATTGGAGTCAATAGAGTGAATGGCTTCAATGTCAACTGCCAAATATTAGACCCCAACAAACCATATTCAGGAGTTGATGAATTTCACTTTTAGATAGTGCAGTTGTTTAATACATTTTTGTGATTGTCTTTCCTTTGTAAGCCTATAACATTTTCTTGATACTTTTCTTGTAGGAACCCAAAAGTGGTTGTGGGGAAACTTCAAGGCAGGTGAATCCCAGTTCCACATTAAGATCAAGGCAAGTAATGATATTTCATATATAAGGTACAAAAAAGAAGGAAATAAAACTTTTTGCTTAAAATATCCTTAAAAAGTGCCTTTTGCATGGAAGAGGCCACTGTATCACTGTGAACAATGTCAGGGCTTTTGGAGTGAAATACATCTCTATTTTCATTACTCAGAATGTACTACAAAAGTTGAGTAAGTTTTAACACATTAATCCAAGTTCTAATCTAAGGTTGAAATGTGATAACTAGAGCTTGAATTTTTATGACCTAAAAGCTTGAGAAATATGCATTCATTCATTTATGCTGTAAGAAATTCCCAAAATAGGACCTAAATTCCTAAAAATATGATCTAAAGCTTAAAACAAGACATGAAAAAATACATTTACTTTTAATAGTTGATGAAATAATTAATACCTCCCTTAATCTTCATTTGTAACAGAATTGTACTGGATAACGCTATGCAGTTTCAGATGGTCAAACTTGAAACACAGGAAATCATTAGCAAGAACTTCTAATTCCTTTTCATTGATTTCTGCTTCGTCGCCACAAAGAATGTCACTAATTTTATGCAATGTTGTATGTACAGGATTTATTTCAATCACACAACATAATTTTTCCCTAACCTTGTCAACTACTTCACCTGTGCACTGGATAACTCGGTTTCCTTCACAATGTTTAATGCACCACACAATTCCATGCCCACAGTTTCAAGGCGAGTGATGGTGTTTACATCACAGAAATTTGCTTTAATGTAGACTGAGTTTCTTGACATGAATGAAAATAATTCTACATTTTTATTGAAGATGAAGCACTGTCGTCAAAGTTATTGAAAATTGTCTCAATATCATTGTAATAATTATTTATTTATGCCAACAAACTTACTGTTGGTGTTTTTAAACACACAAGCCGTGTGTGGGCAAAGTTTGAGAGGTAGAACCGGAACTTAAAAATTCAATGCCACAACTGGGATTTGAACCACAGACCTTCCGCTTACCGGGCGGCTGCTCTAACCACAGAGCTATTGTGACAAACTGCCAGAATGGCATTACATTCTCAAACCAGTTCGTATTTCTCCTGGTAAACCACAAAGGCAGTCTCACATCAGAGACAAATTACCCCAATGGTGACTTACTATTGTAAGTACTTTATATCCCAGGATTAAATAACCTTCAGATGGTAATTATTATTTATTTATGCCAACAAACTTACTGTTGGTGTTTTTAAACACACAAGCCGTGTGTGGGCAAAGTTTGAGAGGTAGAACCGGAACTTAAATATTCAATGCCACAACTGGGATTTGAACCACAGACCGTCCGTTTACCGGGCGGCTGCTCTAATCACAGAGCTATTGTGACAAACTGCCAGAATGGCATTAAATTCTCAAACCAGTTCATATTTCTCCTGGTAAACCACAAAGGCAGTCTCACATCAGAGACAAATTACCCCAATGGTGACTTACTATTGTAAGTACTTTATATCCCAGGATTAAATAACCTTCAGATGGTAATTATTATTTATTTATGCCAACAAACTTACTGTTGGTGTTTTTAAACACAAGCTGTGTGTGGGCAAAGTTTGAGAGGTAGAACTGGAACTTAAAAATTCAATGCCACAACTGGGATTTGAACCACAGACCTTCCGCTTACCGGGTGGCTGCTCTAACCACTGAGCTATTGTGACAAACTGCCAGAATGACATTAAATTCTCAAACCAGTTCGTATTTCTCCTGGTAAACCACAAAGGCAGTCTCACATCAGTGCTACCTCTCAATCATTGTAATAGTTTATAGCATCAAGTCAAGTTCCCCTACATGTTAGGATGGGCTGGGGGAATGGGAAAAGGTTATGAAGTTATGTTTACAAAACATCTCAAGTGTTAAATACTACATTAAATATGACTAAAAGTGTGCTCTCATTTGTGTATTTGACCAAAATATAACCTAACACTAAAATATAGTTAAATATGCATTTATATGAGAGATAAAAGCTCATTCATTGTGTTCACAAATGTTAGAAACTTGCTTAAATTAACGTAGTGAATGCAACTGGCAAGGGTTCAGATGCAGATATCCAAAGAGCCAATTTCAAGTTCCAGTCAAGTCATTTAACTTTTTAAAATATAATTAATCTTTTTATTTTTAGTGACTGCATTTTGTTTACGCTGTTGGCTTCTTCCCATTCTTTGTCTTTTTCCATAAATGCTTGTACCTTTTGGCCTTTCGTGCCAGAAAAAGAACTACTACTCTGATTAAAAATGTTATTACTACTCTGCAAGTGGAACAAACCCACCATTGCAAATGTTGTATCCAAACAACCTTTGTTACCCGGTAAGAGAATGTGGGATAGGCAAGGCAAGTTAAATTGGTACCCATGCCTGGTCTAGGCAATGTAAAATAATGTGAAAAGTGTTTACAATATATACTACCTCCCATATTATTTCTCAGTTTATCTGCAGAACCATTTGTGTAAATTCTGAGCCACTCTGTTCTGGCAAATTGATTATGTAGATGTTCAAGTGTAGCAATTCTGCATACCTCTGTGAGTCTTCTGGTTTATTTGGTTGTATGGGAACTTCTCAAAACCTAAGTACATTAATACTCTTTTTCTTCTCATGTACTACCAATTCTTTCTGACATGTTAAAGTAAAGCTTGTTCTGTTTTTTGAACTAAAAGTTATAACCTGAAAGCTCTTTTTTCTGTTATATTTTTTATTCTCAAATTTTGAGAGTTTATATCTCTATAGTTCTTATAGTTTTCAAAACAATACCAAAAACTTTATTTCAAATAGAAAATAATCCTCTAGGGTAAATATGAAAATTTGGTTTCCAGATAAAGTAGATTCCTTGCAGCATTTAAGGACTTGGTCTGCAATACAGTGTAAAGAAAGCAACACAGTGGAAGACAATACCGCAGACAGGTTAAAAAATATTTAGCATACTCCATCTTACTCCAGTATGTTAGATCATCAGTTTCCTGAAAATGTTGCATCATTATTACATAGCTAGTTTCTGTGATCAATACCGGAATGCACGAAGGAACAGTAAGTCAATAAATAACATCAGTTGGTAAATTCAACACAATATAAGCTTCTTCATTGCCAGATCACTGAAATAATCAGTCTAGAGGTCAGCATGGCTCAGTTCAAGCATTTAGAGCTAGACTAAAATTGACATGCTTATTGGGTTCAGCTTGATGAAAAAAAGCCACACCTATCTCTAATTATAGTGTATTTTAGAAATACATTTAAGTATGCCCAAACATTATCATAATTCTATTATATGTCAAATATGAACTAATGAGTTCAAGGTTATAAAGTAAAACGCATTCTCGGGCTTGGATTTGTTAAAATGGGAAGTGCTGAAGAATTTATCCTTTTATAAGGAAGAAGTTGAATGAACTTGACTTAATGACTTCAAAGGAGTGAAATTTAAAACAATAAGGCTATTTTAATTATCTACATTCACTAGCTGTAATGACAATTATATTGTTAATGTGTTCGGCACTAGCAAAGAACAAAAGTTATGCTGCTTTGTATTTGTTCTACAGGATGGCTATATGTTCCTTCACAGACAAGGCAGCTGCTTTGTCCTGTTTTAATATAAATGCTGAAATACCTGTGTCTCACTCATCCTGTTCTAAATTTGTTTCATCAAGTAGACAAATAGAAATGATAAAACCACTGTACTTTCTTCTTATTACACAATTGCAGCTAATGTAAATTAAAATATTTCTTCTTCTTACCAACAAGGTTTAGGCCAAATAAATTGGTCACTCCATCTTCTCAATTGCTGTCCAATATTTCTTCGTCCAGAAAAAGGCTTGCCATGGATATCTCAAAGGGGGCACCCTTAAAACATGGTCTTTCCATACTTCTGATAGTATTGAATCTCCTCAACTATACTATCTTCCATGAGTTTTGCTCTTATATTGGTATTCCTCATTCAGTGTAATCTTGTTACTTCCAATAGTGGTCTTAGGACTCTCATTTGAGCTGCTTCTACTCTATCCTTTTCTCTGGACCTCAGGACCCTAGTTCCACAAGCATACTTTAGTGCTGGTTTTGACACGGTGCTATGTAGTATTTGTTTCAATTCTCTTCATATGCTTTTGCCAAAGTATCTTTTTATACATCCATTTAATTTGTATAGATTTCTATGTTTTCCTCAATATCTGCTTTGGTATTCCTGATATTTGAATCGGTCATTGCAGAAAGGTCATGAGTCAGCTTTTTTCTGAAAATCAGTTTTATACAGGATTTGGTTGTTTAGAGGTAGATACACAAGTCTACACAGAAAGGGCATATGTATGTCATTAAATACGATGTTAGTGGTGTCCTAAAAATCGTAGTTTCTGCAGAAATGTCATGAGTCAGTGACTGATGCCCTTTCTGCATGGATCACACTAAAACTACAGCAGAATGCTGGCGCTCATTATTTTGCGCATGAAAGAGAGAAACAGAGCTATCTGAGGGATTGTTGAACTCATATTGTCGAGTTCATCACTGTCGAGTGTTGTGTGCTTACCCATATTATATTATTTTCCAACCTCTACATTTCTCTAATTTCTGTATAAAATCTTAACCCCTAACATGCTGACCTGTCATGGCATGTAATACGTCCTCTGATTGGTAATCAGAGGATATGGTCGGTGAATTTATTTTGATAATTCTCCCGGTCAGGTCGGTGAGACCCGTAAACCAACGACAGGTGTGGTCCTCCAGACATTCTGGGGGTTGTGAGAGAGCGATGTGACCGCCAAAACATAAAAATATGGTGCTCTCTAAAAATCAGTTACTATACTGCTATTGCTCTATCAATATATTAAATATTGGAGAGCAAGAGGATTAATGACTTCCTTGTCAGAAATCCAGCATTAGCTAACAACATATTATTTGGATGGTTAAAACATCAAGTCAGACAGTAATTATTTATCCAGTTCTGAAAGTGAAGAAAAAGAAAAAAAGAGAACTAAAAATGCAGATACATACAAAAGAAACATCATAAGTCAAAGGGCTGGAACACAAAAGCTGGTGAGGAGAAACTGTTCCTTCAAGAAAACTGGCTCAGATTGCAAGTAAGTATTATTAAAGATGGAATATGGTATTCTGTAATACGTATTAGTACTGTAGCTTCAAATTAGTTATTTAGAGCATCTGGTATTATAATGTGATTTCATTATATGCAATTGCAAAAAGCAGTGCTTTTCTCTTGTGGATGACGAGATACAAATGAGCATCATCGCCCAACTTAATCATCTTCGATCTTAATATCTGCGGAAACATGTCAAAAGATCTATGTTCATATTAAATCATTTCCAAAGAAGATAACACACTACTCAGGGACGGAAATGCATTATTTGGATGGTAGACTAGATGTTAAGCAAATGCACCAAATGTCGCAACAATAACAAATTCTACTTAAAATATTTCAATGAGAACTTGAACCTAAGGTTTGGAAGACCACAGGTTGATATTTGTTTGAAATGTGAAGAATTATCAGCAAAAATACGTAGTACACATCTTTCTCAATCTGCCAAACAAACTACTATTGCAGAACTAATAGTTCATTGTAGGAGGTCAAAGAAATGTTATGCCAAAATAAAAGAAGTATCAGATCGGTGCATCCAAGAAGAAAATACACTGGGTTTAAGCTTTGACTATTTGCAAAATTTACCCCTACCGAACATCCCTGCTCAGGATATTTTCCGCCTGCATCATCTTTGGGTTAATGTATTCGACATACACAATCTTACCTCACATTTTTATGTTTACCATGAGGGAGAGACAAAAAAGGGGGCAAATGAAGTATGTTCCTTCCTAAATCATTACGTTCAAAACTATGGGGCAGAAAATGTGAGTGAGTTGCATATCTTTTCTGATAGTTGCACTGGTCAAGAAAATAAAACATTACTTTCCAGTAAGAGGGCAGTTTTCTGCCAAGGAACAGAGACTTTGGCCTTATAAAGAAATTTGCAAAACGCCATGATAGGATTTACCTCCCTGAAGGGTATGTTGTTATAATAAAGAAGGCATCAGAGAAATTGAAAACATGGGTAGTGTTCAAATATTAGATTTAAAGCATTGGTGGCATGTTTATTACAAAAAGACATGCCTTTCAGCATCAAGTATGGGAAAAATCCCCTAGGAAATGAAGACTTCTTTCTCTCCTTTCAAGTGGTTGGCTTTTGAATATAACAAACACTCTCCTGGCACGGTGGTCACAGAAGAATTCATTGATGGCCTAAGTAAGGAGCATTTCCATCTTTTACATAACCTAAAAAGCAAAGCTACACCACCTGCAACACCTGCATATCCACAGCGTAAAGTACCTATCAATGTGAAGAAAGTGGAGGACATAATGAAAGTGAAAAACTACATTGTTCCAGAATATATTGAATTTTATGAAGATATTCTACAATGGCCAACTGAAACTGCTGATCTTGAATGTGATGGGGAAGACTAGATTTAAATGCATTGTTACATGATTTATCTATTTGCAGTTCTTATGAAGGGTTTATACAAATGTTTATATAAATATTTATACAAAAATACTGAATTTGTAAGTAAAATTATTATTTATTTATGCCAACAAACTTACTGTTGGTGTTTTTAAACACGAAATACGAACTGGCTTGAGAATTTAATGCCATTCTGGCAGTTTGTCACAATAGCTTAGTGGTTAGAGCGTCCGCCCGGCAAGCGGAAGGTTTGTGGTTCAAATCCCAGTTGTGGCATTGAATTTTTAAGTTCCAGTTCTACCTCTTGTAAGTAAAAGTTTGCAACAATGTCAAAAAAATGTATGATACAAAATTCATGTAAAACTGTTTAGAGTTTGTAAATGTGATGTGTACGTTATAACATCTTTTACAACTATGTTTACTAATAAATAAAAATAGTATGCGGCATCTAAATGTAATTAATTAAAATTAAAAATTCTTGTTTGTTTTCCAATCTTGTAAAGTTCTGCTAGCAATGACATTAAATTCAGCTAAAATAATCAATTTGTTTATGTTCTAAACAGTTTTTTATCTCTCCTGTAAAATTTGAATTTAGTGACTCATGACCTTTCTGCGATGACCGATTCATTTTTGAGCCTAAGTACTCAAAAGTTGATACTTGCTTGATAATATCTTCATCTCTATATTAATTCTTTTTTTGTTCTCTTTCTACTATTGCCATTGCTTTTGCTCTCTTTCCAGAAATTTTTATATTATATTCTTTTCCTATTTCATTTAAACATTTGACTGCTTTTTGTAATTCTATTTCATTATCAGCTAGCAGAACTTGAACATCTGCAAATACTATGGTGTCTGTATTAGTATTCATTGAAACTAACCCCTTTGGTTTATATTTTGTTCTCCATTCTTCAAATCACTTTATTTAAATGTAGATAAAAAATGTTGGTATCCGCACCCACATCTGCACCCTTGTCTTAGTCCTTTATTAACATATATGCTTTCCTTATTGATTTTTATTATTGTTCTTTTACTAGGGACACAATTTTATGGTGAATAAAAATTGTCAATGTCAATATAAAAAAAGGCTTAAAGCAGGATAAAAGTGGTGAAATAAAATATAAAATATTACTGTTATAATTTAAATTTCAAATGTTATATGTAGCATGTTCATTTAAATAACAAGTAAGCATGACTTCTAAGTTCCCTGCTGTAATATTGGTTCTTCTACCTGACAAAATATTTTCCATAATTACTTGTCTGTACTGTGTCGTATGCTTTGATGTAATCTAGAAACAGTAAGTAACTTACAAAGCTGTTTATTGCTCGTAGATTACATCAAAGCATATGACAGAGTACAGAGAAATAAAGATATTTTCTTTATCCAAATAGATTATACATATAGTTGACTGGATAAATGGTGCAATATGTACCTTCCCTGGTATATGGCCTCCCTATCAGTTATACTGTGCACAAATGTACTGTAATGTCTCTTTATTTTATCAGTGAAAAAATGTATATTTTCTTGAATGCAGATCTTTTCCTTGCCTGAAGCTGAAGAAACCAACAGTTGGACTGGGTGACTTAGTAAACCACCTCCACCAGCGGTCTGAATGTATTACTACACTAAAGAGCAGTATTTCATTGAGCCGTAAGTAAACATAAACCATTACAGATTCATACTTTGTTAACCATTTACTGTAACAAAAGAGGAAGATATATTAAGTGTAATTGTGGTTGATGCTAGTACGCTTCACTGTGGTTATTGTGCAACTGCAGTTGTACCTCTGCAGTTTAATAGTCTTGATTGCATTGGAATAACCAATGTTTTACTTTGTCTACTACATGTCTACAGTTAGTAGAGGCAGCACTATTTTCAACCCATAAATTCTATACTGAGATTTTCCTAGAAATAAATGTTTTGAGACTGTCTGAATCCAAAATAAAAAGCATTTAGTGGAAAAGTTGTGTGTGTATGTTTGTGTGTGTGGTGTGGTGTGGGTGTGGTCTGTGTGTGGTGTATGTTGCGGTGTGGTGTGTGTTGTGATTTGTTGTGTGGTGTGTGGTGTGCGTGTGTGCGTGCATGCTTGTATGATTTTTAAGAAAATCCCCCACTTCAAACTACTCTTTAATTGTAAAATTTGTTATACAGTATTA
Organism: Tenodera sinensis; assembly: GCA_030765045.1. NCBI lineage: Eukaryota > Metazoa > Arthropoda > Insecta > Mantodea > Mantidae > Tenodera > Tenodera sinensis. The sequence continues at coordinate 364,649,430 of CM060964.1, read as the reverse complement.
CTCCTCTTTTACACTTTTCAGGGGACTAGGGGAAAAGTGTAAAATGGGGGAAAGCGTAAATTGGGGGAAATAGGCAGCAACTCAACAATTTTGTAATATGTACTGGTTATAAAGATATTGAGTGAAATGTATTGCACTTTGTAAAACACTTACCTTTGCACTGCTAATTCAGAGGGTAACATGGTACATAGGTACCATTAACAAGTAACCAGTTTTATTATTTTGCTACTGATGAAAGAGTATGGATTTATTATAGTTACACACACCACACATTAAAAATTTTGCACTATGTCAGTAGGAGAACCAAAAGGTTTATTTTTTGCAATAATGATAGGAAACTTAACTGTTGAACGTGGATCACTTTATTTAACCATTATACAGTTCAACCAAGAACACCTAACTCTTCTTGAAGTAGTCCAAAATTGATTTTTGTTTTGATCTCTTTGATCTAATTTCCTCTATTTGGTTTTCAAGTTCATAAAGTTTTTCAAAGTTTTTTTCACCTCTTTCTACTGATGAAAGATATTTTCGCAGCACTTTCAAACTTACACTTGCCTCAGCACTTGTTGGCACCACACTGTCATCATCTTCATAATTGCTGTCTGAGTCCACTGCAGTATGCTGATTAACAAAATCTTCCAAGGACTTCTCCTCGGTGGTTACCAGTGCTTTGTCAACTGCCATGAAGTCCTCAACACTACAGTCTGACTGCAAAGCATCCCATGTGGTCAAAAGGGAGTTGATATTGAGACAGAATATATGGTTAGACCCCGAAAGGAAATCATTTATGCAAATGCGGGCCCTAATGACCTAGTTGTCGACGGGCCCGTAAACCCTCACTACTCACTCACTCACTTTATGCAAACGTAATTTATTTTGCACGTTGGTAAGGATTAGTTGAGTAATGAAAACGTGTTGCTATTTTTTCATTGTTACAAAAAGTAGAATTGTTTAAAAACGTCATAAGTGTTAAGTTTCATGTTTAAATTTAATATGTATAAATATAAGAACTATATATATTTAATGTTAAAAGTGTAGGGAGGATAGATAAAGATTGCTTCCCTAACATTACAGGAACTGGGGTAGTAAGGGGTAGCGATGCGCCTCCTATAGCCTCTCCTATCCAATTCCCATCCTCATCCTGCCCGTAGTGCACCCTGCTTTTAACAGATGAGGCTCTGGGGACCGAATCACAGCGGTATAACTGTTTCATCTAGAATGGAGGAAATGTCATTTACATATGTGCTGGCCTATCACAGCACAACAGCGTCCCTCAGAGGCACATGAGGGGAAGGTCGGTGGATCTAAATACCACCTATTTAGTCCTCCCGGCTAGGTCCGATTGACCCGTTGACCAACGATAGGTGTGGTCCCCCTTGCAAAATGAGGGTTTAAATCAGGTGATGTAACTGCCACATTGTAAAACTGGTGCCCGTTAAGAAAACAGTTACATGAAAGCCACATACATGAATATGAGTCCTAAAGATAAACATTCCGGAGTTAAAACTGTCCCCCAATCGGATCTCCGGGTGGGGACATCTTTAGGCAAATTTCATTACAATTCCAATACTTTAAGAATTCTACAATGGAATGCAGGAGGCATGTCCCAGCCTAAAAAACAAGAGCTAATGAAAATATTAAAAGACCAAGATATAGATGTCTTCACAGTACAAGAAGCCAATATAGCAGAAGAACAGGAAATATACTTTGAAATGGATCAGTACACTACACATATACTTCCAAAGGCTCGTCAAATAGCAAGTGGTATTCTTACAGGAATTAAAAGAAATATGAAAGCTACTATCCAAATCCAAAAAACAATGGAAGAACAAGATAAATCAGAAATGCTTAAAATTGAAGTATGGAAAAGTAACTACCACTATAGAATTTACAGTATCTACAATCCTACAGACAATACACTAGATCTAAATTCTATTCCCATAGAACCCAAAAGTATTTTAATAGGTGATTTTAATGCACACTCCCCTAGGTGGGGCTACAGAGATATAAATTCAGCAGGAAGAGTCATAGAAGACCTATTAAACTCATCAACAATGGAATTAATATTTAATCCAAATGATCCACCCACTTACCTTCATTATAATGGTTCAGGTACAAATCCTGATCTTCTGATGGTGTCATCTGACATAATTGACAATACAAAAAGAGAAATAATAGAAGACCCAGGTTCAGGCCACAGAATCACCATAAACTCCATAAGAGGTCTAATAAATAAAAGTAACAAACCAAAAATTAAAACTTCTTGGAAGTTTAAAAAAGCAGATTGATCCAGTTTCCAAAATGAGATAGAAGGGAAGTGTAATATACTGTTAGAATCAGAGTTCAAGTCAACAGATGAAATGAATAAAAAAAATTGTGAAATATTATTGACAGCAGCCAAAACACATATCCCCAAAGGAAAGTTAAAGAAATATAGCTACTTTTGGTCTCCATCTTTATTTAAGTTAAAACACGAAAGAAATATAGCAAGAGTCAAAGCCGAAAGAACCAAGTGTCCAGAAGATATACAAAACTGGAGAAAAAAAGCAGCCATTTTTAAGAAAGAATTAATTACAGCAAAGAGGGCCAGTTTCACAAATTTTGTAGAACATATGGACTATAGGAAAGATGGAAATAAAATATACAAATTCCTTAATAAAACAAAATTATCAAAAAATACAACTGAACCATTAAAACATAATAACAAAAGCTTAACTACAGATAGGGAAATTGCAGAATCCCTTAACAAGTTTTATGCTCAGTCACAAAGAATACCCCAAGCGTATAAAAAACAAGATAAGGCTATCCAAAAAACTATCAGAGAAACAAATAAGCCAAAAGGTATACGAAATGATATTTTTATTCAGGATTTTAACGAAACAGAACTGGATTTAGCAATAGAACAATTACAGAACAAAAAATCTCCAGGACCTGACAAGATCCACCCAGAGTTTATTAAACACCTTGGCAGGAAAGGAAAACAAATCTTACTTAAACTGTATAACACGTGTTGGAGAATGACTGTACCTTCCAACTGGAAAAAAGCCATTATCATCCCGATTTTAAAGAAAAACAAACCTTCAAACAATATTAATAGTTTCAGACCAATATCTTTGACCTGTGTTATTGCAAAAGTGATGGAAAGAATGGTGGCATCTAGACTTAACTGGTTCCTAGAATATTACAACTTAATTAATAGTTCACAGACCGGCTTCAGACAGAATAATAGTATAAGTGAAAATGTACTCCTACTAAGCCAAGACATCAAGGAAGCTTTCAATAGAAAGGAGGATACCTTAGCAGTATTCATTGATTTTAAATCAGCATATGACTCAGTCTGGAGAAACAAATTAATTGAGAAGTTGCAATCAATAGGTGTGAAAAGTAACATGCTTAAATGGATAACTCAGTTTATTTCACAAAGATTTTGTGCCACAAAACATAATACATACATTTCCAAAAATAAACAAACAGACAGAGGACTTCTACAAGGTGCTGTTCTGAGCACAACACTCTTTAACATATATATAAATGACCTTCCATCAATAATAAAAACTTTAGAAACCAAAATTGCTTTATTTGCTGACGATGTAGTCATTTGGACTTCAGGCTCTCCAAAAAAACCTGAATTAATTAAAGACAGAATAGAAACAGCCCTAAACAAAGTATATGAATGGAGCTCCAAGAACCTCATGACTATCAATGTGGAAAAACAAATTATGAATTATTTACACTAAAATACAAACCAGTTAATATTAACATAAATTATAATGGTAAACCACTCAAAGCAGTTGATGATGCCAAATACTTAGGCATCACTTTCGACAGAAAGCTAAGTTGGAAAAAACATATAACAAACATCTCAGAAAAGGTTGAAAAGAAGCTGCAAATCCTGAAAAGGTTAGCTGGTGCTAAATGGGGCTGCTCAAGGAGAGTCCTTAACACAACATACAAAATGTATGTTAAACCAAACCTCTTGTACTGTTCTGAAGCTTTAATAACAGCAGCAAATGCTAACATCAATAAACTTGAACAAATACAAAATCAGGCTCTTCGCCTAATCACTGGAGCAGTTAAATCCACACCTATTGATGCCATGCTTGCCTTAACACGGACCCCATCAATAACAACAAAAATAGAAGAACAAGCATTGCTCCAACACGAGAAGATGTTACGACTGCCAAACTCTAAATGGACAGAAGAGAACTTCCCCCCTTCAATCCTTAAAACTCATAGTAGTTTCCTAGAAAAGGTAACACAGATTAAATCCAAATTGAACATTCCTATCACCAGAGAAAATCTACTTATAAGAGAAAATCCATTGGAATTATTACAACCTATCTTCAATTTGGAATTAATAGCGGAAACAAGTAAATCAGACACACCAAAAGAAATACAAAAACTTCTAGCTCTGGAAACAATCAGTACTAGGTATCCCACAGAAGAATGGCTGCACATATATACTGATGGATCCTCCAAGGAAAACCTTACTGGAGCTGGAGTTACGTGTTCACATTTTTCCTTTTATCATTCTGTTGGCAGAGACACAACAAATTATGATGGAGAAATAGAGGCTATACACATTGCTCTCTGACAATTATTAAATCTTCCCTTAAATAAATTTAACAAGGCAGTAATTCTTTCGGATTCTAAAGCTGCAATTTAGGGAATATGGTCAAATACTACAAAGAAGTCAACAAAAATTAGAGAATGCTACAAAATGTTAATGCAACTCCAAAAAGTTAATAAGACTGTTCATCTCCAATGGATTCCAGCACACTGTGGAGTCATGGGGAACGAAGCTGCAGACTCACTTGCAAAGAAAGGCACAACAATAAAACAAAAATCTAAATTCAATTTCTCATATTCCTCAATAAAATGCTTGATCATTAAAAAATTTTCTCATTCATACCTACAAGAAATAGAAACAAATGCCAAAGATAAAAAATGGATTACACTACTTTCCAACCCAGATATAATCCCCCAGAGACCAAGGAAAACAGCGGTTGTAGCCTTCCGACTATTGACAAATCACGATTGCTTAGCAAGTCATCTTTACAGAATAGGTATCTCAGCCTCACCAATATGTGTCCTGTGTAACGATCCAGCAGAAATGAACGAAGACCACTTGAAGACCTGTGAAGCATTAAGATCAGAAGGAACTACAGTTCAAAAGTATTGGAAAGCACGAATGCTAATGGCTTCATTGCCAGATGCAAGGCACTAGAAAACAACAACAACAACATTACAGGAACTATTTAGCGAGGAAAGTATAAGATGAGCGCATACACGCATGAATATAAAAAGAGCGTCATGTAAAGAGACGTCGGTCTGGGTGGCTCAGTTGGTTAGACGCTGGCGTACTGTTCCCAAGGTTGCGGGTTCAAACCCGGCCCAGGCCGATGGTTTTTAAGTGTGCTTAAAAACGACAGCTCCATGTCAGTAGATTTACTGGCATGTAAAAGAACTCCTGCGGGACAAAATTCCGGCACACCGGCGACGCTGATGTGATCCTGGCAATTGACAGCATCGTTAAACAACAAAATAATTTATAAATTTAATTTAACTTTGTAAAGAGACGCCAATTTTTTGTCAGTAGCGTTCTGTGTTTGAAAGGTGAAGACACATTTCTGTAACGCACCTGTACATGGGTCTGAAGGACTTTATAAAGTGAAAAGACTGTCAAGAAAATACAAATAGGTGCAACGAAAGTAAATTCAATTATAACAAGTGTAATAAGGGATAAAAAAGTGTTAATAGAGTGATATATAGTGAAGTTACATAGAGTGTTCATTCATTTCACCCAGTACCATGTCCGGAGAGAAAGAAAAGAGTCCCATAGCTCAATGCAAAGTAATAATCTTTTAAAAATACAGCAACAATATCTTCTTCCTCTTCCTCAGGCTGCACATTTTCTATTTTGTAGAACCCTCCTTTGCAAAAGCAGTTGGAGATTATAGATTGCATGATGTCTTTCCATGCTTTTGCAATGTAGTGGGGGGCATCAAACACAGAAATTCGGAATGCAGAAAGGTCTTTACCAGCATCCATTGCATTCAGTATGCACTACACCACACTCTTTCTGTAGGCTGATTTGAAGAAGTGAATAATTCCTATATCTAGGTGCTGCAGTTTACTGGTGTAGCTTGCTGGCAGGAACTTCAACTGCACATTTCTCAATTGCACGTCAACAGGATGAGTAGGACAGCGGTCAATGAAGAGTAGAGTCTTCCTGTTCTGTGCACCCATTCTGGCATCAAGTGCAGAAAGCTGCTTCCGGAGTATATCGGAGGTCATCCATGCCTTCTTATTGACATCATATGACGTGGGCAGGGAACAGACATTTTTGAAGCATCAAGGTTTTCTTGATTTACCAATTACAAATGGTTGAAGCCTTTCAGAGTCATCTGCATTGGCTCCCAACATAACAGTAAGCCTCAATTTTCTGTGCTTACCGCCATGACATTTGTCTCCTTTAAACGCCAGTGTCTTGTTGGGCAGAACATTAAAAAACAATCCAGTTTCATGTATGTTGAATACATCCATAGGATCATAATACTTTAACAGTTCTGGAAGCTTGCCTTTGATCCACTGCTCAACACTATCATCACAGACGGAAGCAGACTCACCACACACAGTTTTGTATGTTGCATTGTAACGCTTCCGGAAATGGTCCAACCACCCATTCGACGCAGTAAAATCGTCTATTCCCAGCATAGTTGCCACAGGAAGTGCCTTCTCCCATAACAGCACTCTACTGATTGGAATATTCGCTGCTCTCATCATTTCAAACCAGCTTCTCACTATTTCCTTGAGTTTGTCGTATTTTGAGTAACTAACGTACTTCCTCTTCTGTACATGAGCTGCACAGTCTGAAGTGCTTGCTCATGTAGAATGTCTGTTTCTTATTATAATGTTCAATGTTGAGACACTTATTCAACTCCCGTGCTAGTCCAACACATGTTCCGCGTAAGCAGTCAGCTTTTTCCAGAGTTTTTCTTCCATGGAAAAAGACTTCCTCTCCCTTTTCTTCTCCATTTCTGTGACTGTGATAGAATGGAACTTGGAATTGAATTGCAACTGGTAACGCAAGATAGTGCAAATATTGGCATCACCAGCATTACCACACCCACAGATACCAAGTAACTATGGCCGACGGTCGAGACTGAGGTTCTTTGAATGTCATGACTTGGTCATGACCAACGATTGTATGGTCTAACATCATATTGCTTTGTGTTAGAACTCGATGGAACATGGTGTAAACAGCAAGTAATTAAAATTTCACAAATGTAAATGCAGGGATTGTAATACATTGTGAGTATAGGAAGATTGAAGGGACCTTAAAAAATTGTTGTAAAGGGTGGGAAAACGTAAACGGCAGGGACGTAAAAGCAGTGTAATACTGTATAAAGTTTTATCAAAATGACTCTGAGCAAGTTCTATTAATGAATAAGTCTTAAATTTTATGCAAATAGCCTGTAAAGTCCTCTTGATTTGAAATGCATTTAATGTAACTTGTAAACCATAAGAGACACAAAATTGCTAAAACAAATGTAGATCTCTTAAAAACATACAAATAATGTCAACCATTTCTATGATATTCCTTGTTTTTTGTTTGAAGTGTCAAATACTTTTACACTTTTTTACTTTCTCTACTGGTAAGTAGGGGAAGTATTGTATCCCACCCAAAAATTTAATGTCGAGGTTTCACCGGAAATATATGTTTTGAGACCCCCTGAATAAAAAAAAAAAGCAATTTTAGAAAAAGATATGTGTGTGTCTGTCTGTAAGTCTGTGAACAGCATAACTCAAAAACGGAAAGTCAGTTAAAAACCAAAGTAAGTATTTAAGTTTAATGTCTTTCAAGGATGTGACACGAAGATTTTGAAGAAAATAGCCCCACCCTAAACTACCCTTTACATGGAAAAATTTTCAAAAATTTTTATTTTCTTGAAAATGGCTCTAATGATTTTGATTAAAATGTCACATGTTTGAGATATTTTTATGACAAATGAAATGTATACCTTGAATTTTCTGACTATAGCCCCTGGGGTCGTATTTACTCTGGGCGACTTTTGCATAACTGATAAACTGTTAAGAGATAGACCAAATTATACTATACAAAACATGTATATCTTGCTAAAATATACAATTTATATCTGAATAAGTTTTCTTTTAGGGTGAACCATTTCAGAAATATTCCTTGTTATGTGTGTGAGTTTCAGAAAACTTAACTTTCATGAAATGCAACATCGTTCCTTTTTTTATATGTTAAGTGTGCAAAGAGAACGGAATCTCAAAGCTCTAAAAGATTTGGCTATCACACAAAGCCTACTGTATTCTAATATTCCCCTGGCAGCTACAAGGAAATAAGCAATAAGATAATTTGTACAAATGTTTATCTTAACTAACACGAAGAAGATATAGGAATAAGAGTTTGTAAGAATGGTGAATACAAGAGTAGAGAAAGTAGTGTGAGTCTAACACATCAAATTTTTAACTCTTAAGTTTGCAGGTACTAATTTTTTTCTCATGATCATGCAAAGAGAACCAAATATCAAAGCCATCAGATAGCAACCTGCTTTTTAAACTTTATCAATTTAACCTACTGCATCTTCCTTATACCTGTGACCTACAAAAAAATAAGTAATGAAAGTTTATCTCATCAACAAGAAGTAGATGGTTAAATAAGCTTTTGTAAGATTAGCTATTGGAATAGCAAGTTGAGAAAGTCATGTCTGGATCACAGCAGGTTTCTGTTTAAACATACAAAAATGAAAACATTGCTGCATTAGCTCAACAGATAGAGGGGGAGGGGGGGGGCGGTACGGAGGGAATAGTGGCTTACCATTTGAAAAGATACTATTCAAAAGTTCAAACCAATAATAAAGATAATTTTTAGAAATGGTTAACATCATAAATGTAATTTGAAATTGAGTGTTTTAAAACATCTACAATTTTGTGTAGTAAGATTCTAAGTTTTGCTTTACCAATTATGTCATTCAGAGTGAAGAGAACCTTGTAAACTGTACCCTGAGAACTGAAGTTATACATTTTGTTGTGAAAACATCCTAAAAATGTCATTTTAATCAAAACCTATTTTTGAGGAAATGCCTATGCATTGGTGCTGAGTTTCTAAAAAGATTATTGCTTTGCGTTGAGCTATGGGACTTTTTTCTTCATCTCCGGGCATGGTACTGGGTGAAATAAATGAACACTTGATGTAACTTCACTATATATCACTTTATTAACACTTTTTTTGTCCCTTATTACACTTGTTATAATTGAATTGACTTTCGTTGCATCTATTTGTATTTCCTTGACAGTCTTTTCACTTTATAAAGTCTTTCAAACCCATGCCCACGCACGTTACAGAAATGCGTCTTCACCTTTCAAACACAGAGATGCTACTGACAAAAAATTGGCATCTCTTTACATGATGCTCTTTTTACATTCATGCATATATGCGCACATTTTATACTTTCCTCGCTAAACAGTACCTGTAATGTTAGGGAAGCGATCTTTATCCATCCTCCCTACACTTTTAACATTAAATGCATATAGTTCTTATATTTATACATATTAAATTTAAACATGCAACTTAACATTTATGACGTTTTTAAACAATTCTATTTTTTGTAACAATGAAAAAATAGCAACACGTTTTCATTACTCAACTAATCCTTACCAACGTGCAAAATAAATTACATTTGCAATAAATATTTACATAAATGATTTCCTTTTGGAGTCTAACCATATATTCTGTCTCAGCATGTTATGGTGTAGTTCACAGCTGGGGGATTTTCTTGAAAATCTTTGAGTTGTAACCTTGGAAACAATGAACTTAAAGGTTGTTATTTAACTAACATTTTCTTTCTGGGTTGTGCTGCTTAACACACACGTGCACGTGCGCACACACACACACACCACACCACACCACACCACACTACATACACACCACATACACCACACCACACACACCACACCACACATACCATACCATACACACCACACCACATACACACCACATACACCACACCACACCACACCACACACACCACACCACACATACCACACCACACCATACCATACACACCACACCACACACACCACACCACACCATACACACCACACCACACACACCACACTACACCACACATACCACACCACCTCCCACACCACACACACCACACCACACCACACCATACCACACCATATACACCATACCATACACAGCACACCACACCACACACACCACACCACACCATACCATACACACCACACCACACCATACACACCACACTACACCACACATACCACACCACCTCCCACACCACACACACTACACCACACCACACCATACACACCACACCACACCACACCATACCATACACACCACACCACACCATACACACCACACCACACACACCACACCACACCACACACACCACACCATACCATACACACCACACCACACACACCACACATACCACACCACACACACCACACCACACCATACCACACACACCACACCACACACACCACACCACCCACACCACACACCATAACATACACACCACACCACACATACCACACCATACCATACACACCACACCACACACACCACACCACACCACACACCACACCACACCACACACACCACACCACACACACCACACCACACACACCACACCATACCACACACATACCACACACATACCACACACACCACACCACACACACCACACACACCACACCATACCACACACATACCACACACACCACACCACACCACACACACACCACACCATACCACACACACACACCACACCACACACACCACACCACACACACACCACACACACCACACCTTACCACACACATACCACACACACCACACCACACCACACACACCATACCATACACACCACACCACACCATACACACCACACCACACCACACCATACACACCATACCATACACACCACACCACACCACACCATACACACCATACCATACACACCACACCATACACACCATACCATACACACCACACCACACCACACACACCACACCCCACACCACACCATACCACACATACTACACTATACCATACACACCACACCACACACCACACCACACCATACCATACACACCACACCACACACACCACACCACACCACACAATACCATACACACCACACCACACACACACACCACACCACACCACACACTACACCACACCACACACACCACACCACACACACCACACACACACCACACCACACACACCACACCACACACACACCACACCACACACACACACCACACACACCACACCATACCACACACATACCACACACACACCACACCACACACCACACCACACACACACACACACCACACCACACACACACACCACACATACCACACACACCACACATCATACCACATACACCACACACCACACCACATACACCACACCACACTACACCACATACAACACACCACACACACACACCACATACAACACACCACACACACACACACCACACACACAAACACACACCACACCACACACACACACTACACCACACCATACACACAACACCGCACCACACACACTACACAACACCACACAGACTACACCACACACACACAGACCACCACACCACACACCACACATACCACATCACACCATACCATACACACCACACCACACCACACACACGACACGCCACACACACACACACACACACACACACACACACACACACACACACACACACAGACAGATCACACACATTTATTCAAGGGACCTCAAAATGTGCATTTCCAGTGAAATCTATATCAAATTTTTGGATGGAATAAAATACTTGCTCTGCCTACTATCAGTAAGTAGTAGAGAAAGTAATAAGACAAGCTAGCTCATGCATTATTCACTTGTTGCCACAGTATTAAGGATTATTACATCCATCACTGGCAAAAACTTTCTTCTTAATTTATTATTTTAATTTACAGAAACAGAATTTCGTGTAATGGCTATTCAGTTTGAGCAAGACAATACACTAATTCGACAGGAACATCATTCATTGGTGGCTGAAGTGGAAGACACGAAAGAAAGGGTATGCATCTTTAATTTTGTATTACCCTTAACATTATACTAATAATGTGTTTTTATGCAAAGAATTGTGCTGAATATTTTCCATACTTTTTTTGTTTAAGCAGAGCAAAACACTAACACAAAAATTTCAGGAAGCAGAGACTCAAAGAATGAACTTGGAAAAAGTGCTGGAAGAGAAGATGAAAAAACTCAGAGAATGTCAAAGTCAGGTATGAGTAGCATGCATAAATGAGTATCTTATATTCATGCTAGAAATGTAATAAGTTGATAAAAATGTCATGACATAATTATGTAACAGATACAGCATAAAGAGCAGGAGGCAGAAGAAATTAAAGCAGAAAATCAAAGAATAGCTAAAGGCCTGAAGAAAGAATTACAAGCTGAACAGCAAAAAGGGAAGATGCACTTAAGGAGGAAGCTTATCCAGCAAAGATTAGAACATGAGGTACGTCAAGTTTTGAATATGCTTATTCTTAATGCTTACCTAACAGTTATTACTTCTACAGGAATGATTAATGTAATACTGTATGGCCAGGACTAATTTTGGAAGCATTCATCCTCAAAAGACTTTGTGCACTTTATATTTCCTAATCTAGGGATATATATCACTTTCAATTAAGCCCCTACGAAGGTATGTCGCCTCAACGTGGCGGAGGGGCTCAGTACCCGATCCAGATGGCCTACTGTGTCATTTTTTACTACAGGTAGGCAAGAGGTGTGGGGAAGCATAGAGCAATCCAAAACGGGTAGATGGGGCTTGGTAGTCTTGATCGACGACTCATCTAGGAGAAGAGGACTCCGCAATCAAACTCCCACAGAGGGCCTACTATGCTAGGTACGGGTTTGGCGTACCCGAGGCCCCGAGCCATACTCTCGATTGGTTTCCTCTAAGAGGTGAGAGGGCACCTGCCAAACGCCCAATCAACTTTGGTCCACTTTTGTGTTTGACCTCCCACCTGATACCTCCCTGTACACAGTCTGATGGCTAACCTACGCGTGGGTTGTAGGAGGATGGGGAGACACAAGGGGTGACTGGGTAACTGTGTAAGTCCCAACCCCTGGTTATCATGTAGGATCTGTGTTGGTATCCACTGATAAAGGTCAGTCCTGGGGAGGGGCCATTGCATGAGCTGAGGCACTTCTGAAGGCGATTGGGTCCCTCTGTCTGTACATTGGGAGATGAGACCCTAGGGCGAGCAAGGTCCAGGTCAGGACTCTCACCTAAGCCTGGGTAGCACCCAGAATGTGAGCATGCCATCGGAGATATTTGCAATGGTGGAGGATTAATGCGCCATGAGTTCTACTAAAACTCAAAACAAAAAAATTAGTAAAGTGTATGTAAAGGAAGTAGCAGAGTCTTGTGGTCCTCGCTACTTGGTTATTTCGAGAACTGAGGAAGGAAAAAAGTTTTTATCGGTGAGCCCATTTGTGATCCAGAAGGGCCTGGATAAGATAGCTGGTCCAGTGAAGTCTTGCACGAGATCTTGCAATGGCACATTCCTGGTTGAAGCATATTCAGCAGACCAGGCAGCTAAAATACAAAGAGCAAACCTGTTGGCCAGCTATCCAATACATGTTGACCTTCATAAGATGAACTCGTCACATGGTGTGGTTAATACCCACGCATTAGACGGACTTAGTGTTGAAGAGATTAAGGAAAACCTAGAAGATCAAGATGTTACCTGTGTGTATTGGGTTCATCGCAAAGAAAGCAGTGAACTAAAGCCTACTTGTACCCTGTTCCTGACCTTTGATCGGGTAGATCTCCCTCAAAGGATTAAGGCAGGATCTGAAGCAATAGAAGTAAGGTCATACATCCCAAACCTGATCAGGTGCCTTAAGTATAACCATTTTGGACACACAAGCATACTGTGTAACAGAACAGGTTCCTGCGTCAACTGTGGAGGTGTCCTTCATGATGCTCCATGTTCATTGCCTCCCAGTTGTGTGAACTGCAATGGCAAACATCCAGCTAATTTGCGAGAATGCCCCCGTTTTATAGAGGAAAGGGCGCTCTAGGAAATCTGAGTCAAAGAGAAGGTGTCCTTCTCAGAAGCTCGAAAACTCCTGCATATCCGATAGCCCCCCTTCCAAAGTCCAGTGCCTATAGCTCTGTTGCAGCTAGGTCGGCAGAGAAGTGGGAAATCGCTACACAAACGAGCAATCAAACCGGGGCCACAATTTCACAAAAAATTCTCGTAGCAAGAACAGCTCCAAAGTCTTCAACATCTACAGGTAAATCTACCTCTCCTACCAGGTCTGTAAAGGAAAAGAACACATCTACAAGGTCACCGTCTAAATTGCCAGTCTACAACAATGGCAAGAATGAGCCCATTATTTATGTTGCTTCACTTAAGATATTCAAGAAACTATATGTAAAATTTGACTTCCTCAAAGAAGAAAACGTGTCTGTTCCCACTAAACCAAAGGGAAAGAAGAGCCAGCGTTCATCCTCTTGAAGATCCTCTTCTGAGGATTCCTCTGGGATGGACACAGACCGGCAGCTTTCATCTTCGCCGGTATCCATGAGCAATAGGTTCGAGGCTCTCGAACCGAAGTTTTCTATGGGGAGATACACCTCCTTGGTAGAGGAGATGCAAGGAGATCCTGCCTATGCTGGGAGAAAGTCAGTGAAAAAGAGGCAGGATAAAGCTGAAAAGAGTGTAAGCCCAAAAGATCACAAAAGGGCTAAATTGAACCGACCACTGCCTACTACAAGGTATTGCACAGTTACCTTGCAATACTTATCCCACACAGATGTTAATATAGCTATCCTACATTGAAACATACATGGTATTAGAACTCAATGACCAGAACTTGAGCTTTTGCTCAAAGAAAATGAACCTCTGGTCACATGTTTGTAAGAGACTAAGCTGTGTCCTCAAGACGCTTTCCATCTAAGGCGATACACCCCAATGTGGTGTGATGTCACACCAGAAGACGGTGTTCCGGCACATGGCGGCACTATGATACTTGTCAGAGATTATATATATACAAAATCTGTACCATTACACTCTGATATACAATCAGTTGCTGCAAGGATTATACTACCAAACATCCAGGTCACCATTTGTACCTTATATTTGCCTCCGTCCCATGACTTCTCGCACATTGATTTAGAAGATCTAGTTTCCCAGTTACCAACACCATTTCTGTTGGTGGGAGACTTCAATGCGCACCACCCACTTTGAGGCTCAAGTCGTGCTTGTGCGAGAGGTACGCTCTTTGCCGATTTCTTGGACAGTTATAACCTAGCTCTCCTCAACACTGCAGAGCCTACATTCATTTTTGACTCTTGCAATGGTTTCTCGCATCTTGATCTTGCAGTTTGTTCACCTCAGTCGGCAGTCTCCTTACTATGGAATGTCATCTCTGATTTACACTCTAGTGATCACCTTTCATGTCCTATTAGTCTCTTAACGAAATATACATTTTCCACACATATGCCCAGATGGGGTTTGAACCATGCCAACTGGAACCTTTACACCCAGTTGGCTGTCTTTACATACAACGAGCATGACTCAGTGGATGATTTGGCACAGCATCTCACGGAAACAATTCTCTCCACTGCTGAACAATCAATTCCGCAGTTCTTCACACCCCTGTCAATTTCCCATCCCCTGGTGGATGGAAGAATGTCAGAATGCCATTCATGCTCAAAGGCATGCTCTTGGTGTTTTCCAATGTCACCCTACTTTGGATAACCTAGTCCAATACAAGAAAATGCGCGCCAGGTCCAGACAAGTAATTAAGGATAGCAAAAAATCATCTTGGAGCAAATTTGTAGCTACATTTAACTGACACAGACCTTCCTCGGTTGTGTGGGATAGATTAAGGCATTTTGATGGTCAATCAACCCATACACCAATTGTGGGACTGAAAACATCCACAGGAGCTGTTGTTGATCCATTTGAGGTTGCAAACACGTTTGGCAGTGCTTTCACACAAGTGTCTAGCTCAGAAAACTACTCCCCTGTGTTCCTGCCAACTAAAAGTCAGGTGGAATCTCAAGGATTCGCATTTCGGTCTAGAAACGTAGAAGATTACAATCGCCTTTTCACCATGGTGGAGCTAGAACATTCTCTTAAATCTTCGTAATTATCAGCACCAGGACCGGATGGCATTCATGTGCAAATGTTACAACAGCTCTCTCCTGATGGTAAGGCATTCCTGCTCGACGTCTATAATCGTGTTTGGGTTGACAGTGTACTCCCAGAAAATTGGTGGGAGGCCACCGCTATTCCCATCTTGAAGGCTGGAAACGACCGTCATCTTCCCTCCAGCTATCGTCCTATTTCCCTCACCAGTTGCGTTTGCAAGCTAATGGAACGCATGATCAATGAATGATTGGTATGGTGGTTAGAAAGTCGTAACCTACTGACTAACATCCAGTGTGGTTTTCGACAACACCGTTCAGCTGTAGACGATCTTGTGTCAATATTGACACAGATAATGGGCGGATTTAGGAAGAACTGTCAAACCGTTGGCATATTTTTTGATCTCGAGAAGGCTTATGACACATGCTGGTGAGCAGGGATTCTAGGTTCTCTGTATGCGTGGAACATATGTGAATGCCTACCGCTGTTTATTCAGGAGTTTAAGAAGGACTGCCTTTTCCGAGTAAGGGTCAGCTTAATTTTTTCTAATTCTTTTGCACAGGAGGGAGTACCTCAGGGTTCGGTACTAAGTGTCACGCTCTTTGCTATAGCAATTAACTCCATCTGGAAATGTGTTCCATCTGGAGTTTCGTCATGCCTATTCGTAGATGACTTCGGTGTCTATTGCACTTCTCAGCGCACGGCGTTCTTACAACGGTGCCTGCAACAATGTTTGGACAACCTTAAGGAATGTCAATCTGCATTAATTTCTGGCGTCATAGGAGACGATTACCACTTTCGCTCTATTTCGGTCCAGATTTACTTCCCTTCACAGATGAGACGCGCTTCCTGTGTTTGATCTTTGACAGGAAGCTTAGTTGGTCGTCGCATATTGCACAGCTAAGAGCACGATGTGACTGTTCCATAAATATCATGCGAGTACTAAATGGCAAATCGTGGGGAGCACATCGGACAGTTTTGTTGCGAATATTTCGTGCATTGATCCGTTCCAAACTAGACTATGGGTGTATTGTTTATTTGTCAGCACGACCATCTGTGCTGAGAAGATTAGACGTGGTGTACAATAGGGGCATCCGCATTACAATAGGAGCTTTTCCAACAAGCCCTGTGGTGAGCCTTTACGTCAAGTCTGCAGAATCTCCTCTGCAATATCAGCGTGAGATTCTCTTGGCAAATTATGGTTGTGCGCTGTATGCCTAAGCACACAACTTTCGCTTTTTTCACCACCACACTAAGAGAATGGTATAGGAATGAATGGTATAGGCTATCTGGCACGCCCCATGTAGTTCTTGGGATGACCATACACCGAAAGTCCACAATGCCTATTTGAAGTATCAGCACGTATTTTTTAGAATTTTTGTCAGGCTACACTGACCGTCAATATATTTACACCAATGGGTCAAAGAGCACCAACGGTGTTGGATGGGCTTATGCTTATGGAACCGAACCACATACATTCAGTTTTCCAAATAGCACTTCCATTTTTACTGCAGAGCTTTATGCAATTTACCGAGCCGTTTTGTATGTGCGCCGTCATAAATAAGGTGACTTTCTGAGTTTGAGCGATTCCCTTAGTGCACTTCAGAGCCTTTGTGAGCTGTACAACCCCCACCCTATTGTACAATGTATCCAGGATGCCCTGTATGTTTTACATACTTCTGGTGTTTATGTGGTGTGTGCATGGATTCCTGGTCACATAGGTTTGCCAGGGAATGAAGTGGCAGATTTGGCAGTAAAGAGGGCAACTACAGAACCTTGTATTACCATCACACGTGTTACTTCAGAAGACTTTAGGCTTGAAGTGCAGAGAGCGTTGCTGTTGTCCTGGCACAAAGAGTGGCCAGCTCTCCATGGTAATAAGCTTAGAGAAGTGAAAGAACTTCCGATAAACTGGGTAACTTCCTGTCACATATCTCACCGCGTAGAGGTTAATTTGGCTCGATTAAGAATAGGGCACTGCAATTTTTTGCATGGTTACCTTTTTAAAAGGGACCCTGCCCCTCTATGTCCGCTGTGTGACAACCTTTTGTCAGTCTGTCACATGCTGCTAGAGTGTTGCTCTCTAGCACACCTTCGGGATTCTCTGCAGCTGCCTGCCAGACTTGCAGAGGTTGAGCAGACGACAAGACAGCGGTTGATAGAGTTTTTAAGTTTTTAGCGGAGTGCAATATCAATTTGAGGATTTAAAATGTTAGATATCTCTTTATGCTGTTTGAAATACTTATCACCTTGTTTCAGATCTGGCTATTGCCACTGTTTTTTACTTTTTGTGTATATTTTTGTTGTTGCTGGTATTTTTATTTTTGATTGAAATTTATATCTGGCTATTGCTGTGAATCTTTTAAGGGCACTGAAGACCTAGAACTTGAGCACCCTTAAACACACAAATCATCTTCATTTTCAATTAAGTGTAGTATCTGTCTCCCTAGATTAGTACCTGTTTCTAGTTGTGTATACACTCCAGTAATCTGGTACATCTTCCATTCTATTCCAGTAAATAATATTATTATAACTATTAAGATTAAAGGAGAAGCATTATATATAGTGATGTCCTGATCATTGTGAAGGTTTTTAGTTGCTTTTATATATTCAGGTAGACAATCACTTACAACAACAACATCACTTTCACTTACTGAAAAACAACAGTTGCTACTGGCTGAGGATGTGGACGTAACCTCCACAAAAGCGCTCCTGTTTATCTACAACTACAAGTAAGTGATTGTCTACCTGAATATATAAAAGCAACTAAAAACCTTCACAATTATTATAACTAGTTGCATTGTTAATATAATGTGAGTCGAACTAATACTCAATGCTCCATTTATTTCTAGTATTTACCTGGAATGCATTTAGATATGTCCTTCCTAACATAATAACATTGATATAAGCTGATGATAGAAAGGAACTAATGAAATGTGTTCTAGGTCAATACTAGAAATAAATGGAGTATTCCATATTAGTTTGACACAAATTATATTAATTTACATAGTACTACATATTAAGAATAGTAGGAGTGTGTTACTAATTAGGGTATTGTCGAACTGAAAAAGTGTCTTATGTTTAATACACAACTTAAGGGAAGGAGACACTCTGCACTACACTAGAAATATCCACCTCTCTGGAACACAACTATTAAGAATTCGGATAGTTAATTATTGAGAACTATTATCACTCAAGGGTTTTATATAGTATTATTCATACCCTTGAAAGGCCATAAACATTGTTATATGATGGATATAATTAATTTTTATTTGTCTTAATTATGCTGGTGATCAAAAGTTATGAAATTTCTGCTCATATAAAGTATGCCTGGATGTTACATTGGATTAATTTTCTGCATCCTCCTGTTTCTCTTATTTGATCTACTTTTAAATGCAAAGCACAGTATACCTAAATTTACTTAGTAAATTTGCCCATAAGTAGAGATGTGAATAGATTCAAAAGCATATTTGTATTGGAACCTAGGACATAGCACAAGCTTGGTATTTATCAATTTCATTGCTTTTAGATTACAAATGAGTACATACTTTTGCTATGCAGATTGTGGCATGTTAGCCAGCCACTATGAGCAATTGGAAGGGGTTAAAACTGCAATTAGGGGAAGTGACCCATCTATGCTCTATAGTTTCACATATGTTTAATTTATTCCCAAATGATTTCGCCTTAACTTAAAGCAATATAAAAAAGTTACCAACTGCCTAAAACTGGTGGGGGGAAGAAATCTGCCATCAAATCCTGTTTCCAAGAATCCCTAAACAGAAACTCCTCACTATCCTACATAAAGGCTTGGATTCATTAATATGAATAGCTCCCACATTGACTGATGAATACATAAAACCAGCGCTAACCTTTCTCATGTTCCAAGGGAAGTTCTAGAAGCAGTGATTTGGAGCTAGCAATGTTAATATTTGAACCACCTTGTAATAATAGAATACTTTTCTCCGTGGTTAAAGACTATGTGCCACATCCAAAAACTTTTGAATTGGTGCTTTTGAGGGAGGGGGGGGGGATAAGGAATCTATATATCTTGTAGTTTCATCTCTATTTTGTTGAACATAGTATATGCAAGGATATTTTAATTTCCTTAATTTGAAAATTATGGAGACTAAATATAATTAAATAATTACAGAACCAAAGAGAAATACAAAAGTTAAAAGTTCTTCTACTATGCTTATATAAAAATTACTGAATCATTTGGATTTCTTTTACTCCTAAAAATGTTTATACAGGCTATATACCATTTACAGAATAAGATTACTAAGGGCAACATGGGTGTCACAAAGGAGTGGGGGGCAAGGAGGTCACGGCACACCCCCTTTGTACATTGATAAATTTAATGTGCAATCAATTACTGACTATTGGACTGTTGTTTTAACTTTATGGAAAGAACAACAGTTCATACCAACAATTATAAAGGTTTATTTTATCACTGTTAACAGTGGTTCCACGCTGCTGCAACGTTAGTTAAAAGATTTTTATATTTGTACAGTTTTTAAAGTTTAAGTCCAAAAGAGCTCTTACCAACACAGATTGAAAACATGAAAACTGTAAAATAATCTAATCAAATCAGTAATGAACAAGATACCCATTGTATACAGTACTTTGAACCATTTCCAATTATACTGTGTTTGCATGACATGTAAACATAGTTGCACTGCTGTATACAGTGAAGGCATGAGTAAAAAAAAAAGAAGACAAAAAGAAAGCCACACACTCACTCTTGATATAACTCATATCTTTTACAGTTTTTGACAACAGAATAATAAATCAATATTATCCAATTGCAAACTTCTGACCTTGTGCCCCCTGCCACTCGCTTGTTCCCACCACTCCAGTCACTTCTTAATTTCTCCTCTCGCACATGTTGAGTGTCAGGACGTTCTGGAAAAACTGTAATAAAGAACTTCATATTATGGCTGTGGAAACAAATTAACCTCTTAACATAAAAGCCAGAGTATACTCATATTTTTAATTTTGACAAAATAATAAAATGCTGAGTATACCCGGGCTTAACATTTCTGATTGAGATACATTTTAAAAGGCCAAATTTTCCCGTTGTGTTTTAATAGTACCTTGATTCTTTCTCTAGATTTTGCTGTGGTCTATATTTTTAATGTATATTTCTGCCAACAGGTGTTTCTGAATCAGCCGGTTCACCAATATTTTTCCATGCATTTTATTCATACTAGAGTTATTGTTACAACCTGTTCTTGCAGTTTGTGTTGCTTTCTCACTCTTTATGAAAATGGGGAGTGAGAAAGAGTTAAATGTTGAGTCTAATGGGTCTGAAAGTCCTGAAGATAGCTATGAGGAGACTTAAGGAGAAGAAAATGATGAATCAGTTTCATCTGATAATGATTTTGCGTGTGCCAGAGTGTTGTGTGTCTTCTAGGTCCTCAGGATATTTGGCACAGCCACAAACATATAAACAATAGTTGTAAGAGGTGGAATCAGGACTGAAAAATTCAATGCCACAGCCGGGATTTTTCAGTCCTGATTCCACCTCTTAAAACATTGCCCACACACAGCTCGTGTGTTTAAAAACACCAGCAGTAAACTTTTTGATGTAAATAAATAATAATATAAACAATGGTTCTAACATTATTTATGCCAACAAACTTACTGTTGGTTAAATAAGGAAAATTGAAGCTATTAACAGTGAAGAAACAAGATTCTAAAATAAGAACAAATTAGAAACTAAAAACTTCACTTATCTTAATAATGTTGCACAAACTTATCATTACTAAGATAAGTGAAGTTTTTAGTTTCTAATTTGTTCTTACTTTAGAATTACTGTTGGTGTTTTTAAACACACAAGCCGTGTGTGGGCAATGTTTGAGAGGTAGAATTGGAGCTGAAAAATTCAGTGCCACAGCTGGGATTTGAACCACAGACCCTCTGCTTCTAGAGCACCGGCCTGGTAAGTGGAGTGTCTGTGGTTCAAATCCCAGCTGTGGCATTGAATTTTTCAGTTCCAATTCCACCCTCTCAAAAATCAAATGGTTCTAACATGTATTATCTATTGCTGCTGTTCATTTCTTAGTGCTTCAATATCCAAGATTTGGTTTGTAAATGTAATTTCAGCAAGGAAAGAAAAGGTTAAACATCTCAGGAGTATATTTGTGATTTTAAACTACAAGATATTCAAAGATTAAAATCCCCATTGTTAAGCTCATAAAAATTCATTTCATTACTACTACTGCTACCACTGCCACCGCCACCGTAACCACCACCACCACTACTATTATTATTACTATTACTACTATTATTATTATCACTATTATCATCATTGTCGTCGTAGTTGTTGTTGTACTAGATGGAATATTTAATTTCAGCAATGAAAGAATGGGTGACGTAAGAGCCATTACAAGGTAAAATAATATGTTATGAGGTTAAACCAGTAAAGATAACAACTTGGCCATACTACATTTTAACTGCAATATGATTTGATGCAATACTGGAATTTTGTCTAAACCTGTGGGAAATATACTGGAATTTTGAACAACCAAGAACTAAAGTAAGAACAAATTAGAAACTAAAAACTTCACTTATCTTAGTAATGTTGCAAGTTCTTTTTGCAAAACTGACTCAAGTTTCGAGTTGACTCCAACTCATTCTCAAAGCTATTATAGCTTGTAATGGCTAATTATAGCAATGTAATGGCTTTGAGAATGAGTTGGAGTCAACTCGAAACTTGAGTCAGTTTTGCAGAAAGAACTTGCAACATTACTAAGATAAGCGAAGTTTTTACTTTCTAATTTGTTCTTACTTTAGAATCTTGTTGCTTCACTGTTAATAGCTTCATTTTCCTTAATTAACCAAGAACTATTTGTATTACAACTGCGATAAAAGATTTTATGTAGCTTAAGTTTCTTAGAATGATACATTTTTTCAATGACAGATTTTTATATAAGTTTTATACTGCCTTAGAATTATTTGGAATACAAAAGCTATTATCAAGCTGCTTTGAACATATTTTCTGATGTTTTTATAGTTGCCTTTGTTCACAAGTTTCTAACTAAATGTTTGTACTTGGCTTTATCAGGCATTGGACAGAACTGCAAAGAAGACAATTAAAAAAGTGAAGAAAATCTTGGAATCAGTCCCTGCTACTCCAAGCACATCCATGGATACACTGCAGGATTTTCCAAATACTCCTGGCATGTCAGTAAAATCGAATGCTGTTACCTCTGACGAATCAATACCACAACTACAGAAAAATTTGGAAGCTGAGCAAAATGTTCTTGATCAGTCTATGAAGACATCAGAAATAAACAAACAAGCTTCTTCGCAGGATTCAACATCAGTGTCTCAGCAAAATACACAAAAGGTAAAGTACTTTGGCATTCATACCAAATAATTTGTATAGCATTAGCCATTTCTGGAGTACTGTAGTTTAGATTTTCCATTTTAAACAAAGAGCCAGAAAGAGCTCTGATTATTTGTGAAGTAAAAAACAATCACTGCACTCTCTACCTAGAAAGAACACTTATGGTCTGCAGAAAAGGACACACAAAGTAGCAACCTGGGTGAGGTTGAGCTACTAATTGATACAAATAGACCCCCCCCTTACAGTACAAATAACATTCATTCAAGTATGAACTTCAGCCAGTAGAGCTGCTGCTAGAGGGACAGCACAAATATTAAACTCACATCATCATTGATGACGTAGTTTCATTGACTGTAAGTCATGGATAAAAATGAACACTATGTACAATCTATGTAATCCACTTGAAAAAGTGCAGTTATTTTCTTCACAGTAATTCATTACTAATAAAACTAGATGTGATAAAAATCTGATGTGTTGTGCTCACATGACTTTCTTTACTCTTGTACTATCCATTCTTACAAACCCTTATTCCTTTATCTTCATGTTAGTCAAGATAAACATTTGCAGAAATTATCTTATTGCTCATTTTCTTGTAGGAGCAAGGGGAATGTGGGAATACAGTAGGCTTCGAGTGATAGTCAAATTTTTTAAAGCTTTGAAGTTGCATTCTCTTTGCATGGCTAAGATATATAAAAAATGAATAACAATCTTCCATTTGTGAAAAGTATAAGTCTTGTAAACCTGACACAAACAACAAGGAAACATGCACACACACCCACGCATGCATGCAAACCCCCCCACACACATACACACACAAACAAACACACAATTTTCTTTAAAAAATCCTTTCTTTGATTCAGGGGGCCTTAAAGCATATATTTCTGGTGAAATCTTGATATCAAATTTTTGAGTGGAATACAATACTTCCGCTACTTACAATATGTAGCAGAGAAAGTAAAAAGTGTTGACTGGTGTTTCAGTACCTTACAACTCAGCAAGTCTGTATTGCCCAATTCAAAACCATTACTAAGCATTTATCATAATATCTAAAGTGTTGTTGGAATCAAACACAGTGGAGTACTTCTTAAAATACACTTCATGAATACTCTTAACAGCTTCACTGACCTATTTATTTTGCAGAACATGTATCGTGAGAATGAGCTCACATTGTCAGCTGCCTATTGCCTGCTGGATCAACTTTCAGGTTATTGGATGTTGAAAGTCTATAGTGTATTTTTGTATTTAGCGGAAGGTCTGTGGTTCATATCCCAGTTGTGGCATTGAATTTTTAAGTTCCAGTTCTACCTCTCAAACTTTGCCCACACACGGCTTGTGTGTTTAAAAACACCAACAGTAAGTTTGTTGGCATAAATAAATAATAATTACCATTCTGAAGGTTATTTAATCCTGAGATATAAAGTACTTACAATAGTAAGTCACCATTGGGGTAATTTGTCTCTGATGTGAGACTGCCTTTGTGGTTTACCAGGAGAAATACGAACTGGTTTGAGAATTTAATGCCATTCTGGCAGTTTGTCACAATAGCTCAGTGGTTAGAGCGTGCGCCCGGTAAGCGGAAGGTCTGTGGTTCAAATCCCAGTTGTGGCATTGAATTTTTAAGTTCCAGTTCTACCTCTCAAACTTTGCCCACACACGGCTTGTGTGTTTAAAAACACCAACAGTAAGTTTGTTGGCATAAATAAATAATTACCATTCTGAAGGTTATTTAATCCTGGGATATAAAGTACTTACAATAGTAAGTCACCATTGGGGTAATTTGTCTCTGATGTGAGACTGCCTTTGTGGTTTACCAGGAGAAATACAAACTGGTTTGAGAATTTAATGCCATTCTGGCAGTTTGTCACAATAGCTCAGTGGTTAGAGCGTCTGCCCGGTAAGCGGAAGGTCTGTGGTTCAAATCCCAGTTGTGACATTGAATTTTTAAGTTCCAGTTCTACCTCTCAATCTATAGTGTATGTTGATGACTCTACAGCAGGGGTTGTAAGCTGCTGGCAAATCATAGTTCATTATTGTTTTTAAATTTCTTTATATACATCTTCTCCCGTATTTCAAGTTCTTTGGGTTTCTGGGCTAGCTTTACTAGCTTTATGTAGGTTCCTATTTCATGTTTTGAGTCCAACATAAAACTACTGAAGCCAGTCCAGAAACCCAAAGAACTTCAAATAAGGGAGAAGATCTATATAAACAAGTTGAAAACAGGATGATCTTCAGTTTTCCAGCAGCAGACAACCCCTTATTTAGTTTCATTATTGGGCCCCCAGAGGACACTGCACTTTCAAGAACCAAGTGACTCAAGTGTTCATTTGGCAGTGAACAAGCGGCTGACATGAATTCATGCTCACAGAACATATTCTGCATAATAAATAGGCGAGTGGAGCTATTAAGAATGTTTTAGTTATTAAGTGTATTTTATCTGTCATATTAAAGCATAGCAGAAATCACCTTTTATATGAGTAATATTACATATGGTGCTGTATTTTTAAATAAAATGAAGCTTCATGTTGAGCTATGAGATTATTATTTTTCTCCGGGCATGGTACTAGGTGGAATGAATAAACACTCGAAGTGACTTCACTATATATAATTTTATTAACACTTTTTTCATCTCTTATTACACTTGTCATAATTGAATTGACTTTCGTTGCACCTATTTGTATTATCTTGATAGTCTTTCCACTTTTATAAAGTCTTTTAGACCCACATCCACACGCGTTACAAAAACGTCTTCACATCTCAAACATACAGACGCTAATAACAAATTTGGCGCTACTTTACATGATGCCCTTCTTTGTATAAATTCGCGTATGCATTCATTTTATATTTTCCTACATAAAAAAAGAGAGCAATAGCAGTAATAGTAACCGTTTTTTTAGAGAGCACCATATTTTTATGTTTTGGCGGTCACATCGCTCTCTCACAACCCCCAGAATGTCTGGAGGACCACACCTGTCGTTGGTTTACGGGTCTCACCGACCTGACCGGGAGAATTATCAATGGTGATTCCTGAGTATCCTCGAAAAACAGCAGTTGCAAGCTTCAGGTTGATTACAGGACATGATTGTCTGGCAAAACATTTAAACAGAATTGGGATATATTCTTCACCACTCTGTCCTCTATGTGATCTGCAAGAGGAAATGGATCGAGACCACCTTCAAATATGCCCGGCCACTTCTAGTGCCCCATCCATCAGTGAAAAATATTGGAGAGCAAGAGGATTAATGACTTCATTGTCAGAAATCCAGCATTAGCTAACAACATATTTTCCTACATTAAATAGTTCTTGTATTGTTAGAGAAGTGATCTTTAGCTATTCTCCCTTCACTTTTAACATTAAATATATATAGTTCTTTTACTTATACATATTAAATTTAAACATGAAATTTAACATTTATGACATTTTTAAACAATTATATTTTTACTAACAATGAAAAATAGCAATACGTTTTCGTTACTCAGCTAATTCTTATCAACATGAAAAATAAATTACATTTGCAATAAATATTTACATAAATGATTTCCTTTTGGGGTCTAACCATATATTTTGTCTGACATATAAGATATTTATTAATTGGTAATGGGTAGAGAAAATCATGTGGATGTTAAACATATTTTTCTTTGTTTCCAGTTAAAAGTATAAAGCCTTATTAAACATTTCTATAACCAGTGGGATAAAAGAAGCTATCTCAGATATCGAATAATGTAATACACTGACTTGTTAATTTAGAGGCTATTCTAACCAGGAGCATCATGTAACCTCAATTAAAATTAACTGAGAAGTAATTAGTCATAGAAAGTTTGCAATTACAATATGCAGTATCAACTAAAATTGAATACAAATGAAATCTTTAATGAACAAAATACCGTGGCATACCCTTCAGGATATGCTACAGTAAAATCCATAAAAACTACAGCAAAGTGGCCATTTGTTAAGTGATTGAGATGTGAGACTATACTCCAGGTGCGAGAGCTTAGTAGAGCATCATGCTCATTTACCTGTGGTAACTGGTTAAAATAACACATATAAATATAATGATTGAAGGTGACAGCTCCGGTGTGGCCCTTCAAAGGCTGAAAAAGTTTAAGAGACATTGTTACCTACAAATTTGGTCAATAAATACCTTCTCTGCTGGATGCTCAGCAAGCCACTACTCTATATAACTGCTGGACTGTAATTTTGACACTCTTGAAAAGGTTTCCTGTTTTTAAAACAATTTAAGTGAAGGTGAGTGTAGAAAAGTGACTCAAAATGACATCAAACACTTTATGAAAGTTGATGTAGTTTCCCAGTTATGGGGTTGAACCTCATACATGGTTGTTGCAATATAATTCTTTGCCTATCTTCCTAGTCTGAATATAAATAACAGGCTAATAAGAGTATTAATGATCATGATATTTTCACACTTCTGTTCTTTGTTTATTTCTCCTACACAATGTTACCATTTTTCTTCTGAACTTTCCCCAAGTAGTCTCCCACAGGATTTATATTTAGCAGTCAAAATTATTATTTTAGTGCTTCTCCATACAAGTTACTCTATTTTGTTGCCATACCTGTTCTTTCCTCATCCTTTGTTTGATTACAGTATATAATATGCTGGTGCAGAATATTGTAAAATAGGAAAGCAGCCCCTAATATTTTAAGAACAAGCCCAAAGAGTCACAGAAGCTTTATTGCATGTGGCCATATGAAAACCCCTGCCACTTTTAGTTTGTATAGGCAGTGATACATTGTGCAAGAGGTAAGCCAGACGTCTCCCCTCTACTGTTAGTTTCTGCTACTCAAGCTTGCTGGAGATTTGCATGAGTGGGCACAGGGAGAATGATTTGAGCCTTTAGGCAGCGGCACCTGGAAAGCCTTTATTTTCTCGTGCCAAGACCAGTATGGGATTGCAGTGTGTTTAAATTTTGCTAATGTAGTTTGTTTTTCATTATGCACAGACTGAGAATTCTCTCATTAGGATGGTATGCATTCTGTACAGTATTGTCTAAATTTTAAATGGAATGTAACAGTTGCTCAGATATGCTTGCACAAACACATAATGGCCTTAAAAGTTGAATGAGGCATTTGTATTGCACAAGTTAGTTATCAGTCTTGCATTAGCATTTCATTGGTTTAGCACCTGAGTGAATTGCATAATTTGAATTGAATTTATTGAATACTAGAGCATATACATCTTCAGCTGCCCATGAACTTTAGCTCCCTGGCTCTTTTGTCATTGGAGAGCCCTCCGAGGGTCTCTACATTTGACGTGTACTATTTATTATTCAGCTACAATTTATTAGCCTTACTGAAACCTGTCTTTTGTTTTTTAACTGACTTATTTTCACTAAATTCTCTTATACTTTCCTTTTCCTAAGCTCATTACTATTTTAAATAACCCATTCCAATCTAAAATTTAATTTTTTCCTCTTTTTCTTATGTTTCATGATTGTTTACTAATAATTTCCTACACCTCACGGGTTCACTTTCTTCTTATCTCTTTCACTTCCACATTCTTTTCCTCACTGCACTTTCACTTATAATACCTACTTGTCTTTATCCCTAAACTTTTATTTCCCTCCCTCCTTTCAACCCTGAGCACATTTCACTTAATCACTTATTCTTCCACAAATGCATAATTTAGGAGAGTAGGATTTCCAAGGGATGAAAGTCATTATTGCATAGGTCCTCATTTCAATTTTGATGTATTTCAAAGTGTTTTATGTTTTGTGTGATTTAAGATTTGTGTTTGTTAAATGTGTAATGAGTATTCAGAATCTAGAATGGTAAAACTTTGTGACCTATCTGATAAAAACAAACTGAACTCTTGTAGTGTACCAATCCTTGTTGATATTCAATACTGCATTTGTTTTGTGAAACCTACTGGATGGTATGGTAATACTGAACACTCATTTTGTTCGGTATACAGAGTATAGTATACTGCTCGCAAAAGTTAAAGGCATGTGAATACTGGCCAATGCTCAAGCGAAGTGCTGTTGCCAAGTGTATTGCATGTACCGGTGGAGGTTCTGTTCATAAAAGCACGTTTTACACGCCAGCAACGGTCCTGCCTATTTTTCCCGTAATTAAAGAACACATTAAATATTTCTAAAATATTAAAATCTTACCTTGACACATGTCACACCAGTGGAATAGCTACAGTTGCCCTATATTCTGGATTGGAGAGCTTTCATAAAAACTTGTTCACATTAAATATAATTTTTCTGCCCTGAGAATGAATCACTTCATGTTTGTTGATCGAAAAATCACTTGTCCCAGCTCCGAGGGACATGCTCACACACTTGCATCACAAACATTGGAGAAAAGATATGTGTATAATAATAATTTAATATAATATTAACAATATTTCAGCTCCAGTTCAACATACGACTTAATGATGCCGTTCACTTTAACAAAATAACACACCACTACTCTGAAAACAAACTGAACATTAACTCAGTCTGTTTGAAACTGCGTGACTTCTAGTTTCATAGTAGGTGCACTGTTTATTTATGCCTGAGATAAGTGTTGTGAGGAAGGAATGGTGTTTTTCAGGCTTATCTGCGCTGAATGGATGTTGGGTACTATAACCATGTGAAGATAAAGCATGCATTGCTCGCATTCTAAGTATCGTAAAGGTAGGAGTTTTGTATGGTCATGATCAGAAAATAAAATTCTTTCTTATTATAAGATTGGCATCTGACATTTTCAAATATTTATCCGAGCGTAATTAATGAAGATAATGTTCTCAGTTCAGGCACGTGAGATGCGTATACCACATTCAGCAACGCTGGTAGGAGGGGCAAGCTTATGATTCATTGGAGTCTGCAGCACAGTCTGTCTCCATATGCCTTTAACTGTTGCAAAGATTATTGTGCAGCATATGCATATAATGGTGAGTTTCTCACTGTGTACCAGTAATCATCTATTGAGATAGTACATATACATTTGTCATATAAGTTACATTTCAATTGGCTGGCAAATGAAGGTGTTTCATAAAGACAGACTTAAATAATATTTATGTAGCATTTCCATTAAACTTGTTTCTAATCTCAAAATGCTTAGTTTGGTAGTACTTGCCTTTCTGCTCTATAATTTGCTGCACATTGTTTTTCTGAACCTTATATTTTTAAAATCAATGTTTGTTTCTCCACATATTGAACTCTCCTGAATTTTTGTCATGCTTAAGCCTTTTAAAAGCCTAACTCCATTTCTAGCCCACACTTATTCTCACCTATTTTATCATAAAGTTTTGCATATTGTTACCTATCGATACTACGAGTTCTCCACCACATCGACACTGGAGACGGTCGACTTATCTGGCAAAGCAAGCAGAGATATGGGATATACTGCAGGACATGAGATCTAGGGGGATCATCGAATAGTTCAACAGTCCTTAGTACTCCCTTGTATACCTGGCGAAAGAGAATCAGAAATTCGCTTCTGTGTGGATTACCAGAAACTGAATGCTGCCACCTGATACGACTGCTTTCCCTTACCCTGATTTGATGACACTCTGGATACTCTTGCTGGTGCCCAGTGGTTCTTAACTTTGGACTTCAAATTGAGGTACTGACAGGTGGCTCTAGACCCCAGAGACAAGGAGAAGACTGCATTCTCGACAGGCCAAGGACTTTGGCAATTCACAGTTATACCCTTTGGTCTGTGTAACACGCCAGCCACCTTCCAGTGCATAATGGAGTCAGTGATGAGGGGCTTCACTTATGACACCGGCGTACTATATCTGGACGAAGTCACCATGATTGGCAGCGCTTTTGAAGGTCATCTAGAGAACCTAAGCAAGGTGTTATGGAGATTACAGGCCAATCTGAAGCTAAACATAAAGAAGGCCAACTATTCAGCAAGAAGGTTCACCACTTGGGCACATAGTTTCTCCCACAGGGGTAGCCACAAAGCCAGAGAAGGCTCGGGCCATGAGAGACTGACCTTGCCTGAAAGATAGACGACAGTTGTGCAGTTTTCTGGGTCTGTGCCACTACTACTGCTGGTTCATCAGAGCCTTCTCCAACATCGTGTTCACTTGTCTGATGGAAGAACACCAGCCTTATATATGGACGGAAGATGCCAAAGGTGTGTTTCAGACACTTAAGTCAGTACCCTTATTTCAGCATTCCCACAACCGGACTGCAATTTCATTGTGGACACTGATGCTAGTGACAGCAGAATTGGAGGCATACTATCCCATATCCAAGATGGACTGGAATGAATGATAGGCTACTATAGCAACATGCTGCCCAAGGCCGAGAAGAACTACTGCAATACCCATAATGAGCTCCTGATAGTAGTAAAGGTGCTGGGGCATTTCCATAAGTACCTGTGCAGTCGGCCATTCCATCTGAGGACTGACCACTCTGCCCTCACCTGGCTGTTAAGCTTCAAAAACCTAGAGGGTCAGACAGCCTGTTGGATACAGAAGCTCCAGGAGTAGAACTTTACCTCAGAACACCAGAATGGAAAGAACCACTGCAATGCACATGCCTTATCGAGAAGACCTTGCCCAGAGGAGTGCAGTCACTGTAGTAGCATGGAAGAGAAGGAACACACCATTGCTTCTGTGTGATTTCAGCAGTGCCTACAGACGAATGGGATGTTGTGGGTCTGAGGAGAGAACAGCTGGCTGACACCCATTTAGAGCTGCTCCTTCAAGAAGTGAAAGCAGGAACCAGGCTGAGCTGGGAGGGCATTGCACCCAAGAATAGCAAATATGTCTTACTGGGCACAATGGGACTCATTGAAGATCAAAGACGTTTTAGCTCCAAATCTGGGAGTCACCTGATGGAAAGACCTAGAAAGAGCAGCTGGTACTACCTCGGAGTAAAGTCATGGAGATCCTGGAGAAGGTACATTTGGGTTCCTTAGGAGGGCATCTTGGATCCAACCATACTATCGACAAGCTGCGACGGCAGTACTGGTTGAGACTACAGGCAGATGCTGAGAGGTGGTGCTACCGATACCATGTGTACATGGCAAGTTGTGGCCCACAGACCAGGAGCTGAGGCCACATGCAGCAGGATAATGTGGGAGCACCCTTTGAGCACATTGCTATCGATATATCTAGACCATTACCTGTCTTCAAAAGGGACAATAGATATCTATAAGGCATACAATATTAGAAGGCACATGAGGCAGAGCTCGAGAGGGCTTGCCTAAGGTGACTGTCCTATCATAGTTGTGCAGCATTGCCTAGTTTGGAACATACAGCACAAGCGTGAGCAACAGAGATTTCTTTTTTTCATGCACCCAAAATTATTACTGGAAATTCCACATTCTAATATGCTTTGGTGTGTGTGGCAAGAATTTTTGAGGCAGCCTGTACAAAGGCCATTTTTCTATGACGTATGGTTCTCGAGTTATCCGCTTTGAGAATAACAACTGACTCCTATGTTTATGCTTATGTATACAACTTCCAATCTTGCCTGTGTGTTTTATTCCTTTTCATTACACAGTACGGAGTAAGAAATTATGAAGTGTCGTTAGGAACTGCATTTATTTAGTTCATAAATTAACTGACAGATCACTGCAGTCGTGTGCAAATTCTTTAGTTCGGGTCAAGACCAATCGGTTCAATACAAATTGTGCTTTGTGTAACTGTGACAATAAGCAGAAAATTCACATGTTTACATTATGTTTAGCGAAGTGTTAACAATGTCACTTTCAAAGCCTGGTACCAGTGGTGCAGGTACTAAAGGTAAAGTACTCCACTCTCAGGCCAGAAATATTATTTAAGTGTACAGTTTTTTTTTTAAAGGAATTGGCATCTGAGAAAGTGCGTGTAAATAAGTACGTTAATATTGAGTGTTACAGTTTATAATGTTATCATTATCCTTTGCTGCATAAATTTACGTTCTGACAATTTGTGACATGACAAATGTTTCTTTCCTTGTTCCCTCCCCGTAACTTCCACTCTCTGGCTCATCACTTGGCAGCAGTGCAGTCACCGTGTGCATGCATTGGTTCAGCTCATGTGCCTTCTAAAACCATACGCCGTTTAGTGGTGGCCATGGACTACATCACCAAGTGGCCAGAGGTGCACACAATCCCTAACCAGTAGGCCAAAACAATCATGGACTGCCCTGTGGAAGAACTGTTCCGCTGATTTGTAGTGCTGCCAGAACTGCACAGTAATCAGGGCAGGAACTTTTGAGTCCAATCTGACGAAAGAAATGCTAGAGTGACTCGGAGTGCACAAGACATGCATGATGCCTCTCCACCCACAGTCAGACGCCATGGTCAAGAGGTACATTAAGACCCTCAAAGAACACCTAAGGAAAGTCATGGCCAACCACTAGAGGGACTGGGATGTCAGGATGCCGCTGTTCTTGCTGCCGTATCGTTCATCTATGCAAGACACCATTGGGATGATGCCAGCTAGTTTTGTCTTTGGCACAGAATTGCGCTTTCCATGTGACCTGATATTTGGAAGTCCCTTTGGGTCA
Source organism: Tenodera sinensis (assembly GCA_030765045.1). Lineage (NCBI taxonomy): Eukaryota > Metazoa > Arthropoda > Insecta > Mantodea > Mantidae > Tenodera > Tenodera sinensis. The sequence goes on along the minus strand of CM060964.1, from coordinate 364,615,403 downwards.
GAACAGCTAGAAATTGGCTATGTGGAGAACCTTGTGGACTGTCATCACGATGTACCTGAGTTGACCCATCAGCACATCAGAACATCCTTCATAGCACACATATCTGCAAAGACAGGGTTTTTCTTCAGGACAGTTTTTAATTAGGCAATAACAGATTCTGAGTATCATTCATCCAGTTTGTGCAATGGCTCTATTACAAAGTGGAAGAGCCTGAGGGACTTCTATATCTGATGTAGTTTTAGAGAAATCTTTAAAAAGCAGTTGAATGAATAGAAAAGAGTTTTTACAATAGTTACTGCAGAACATTCTTCTGAATCAAACGTATTTACAAATGATGGCAATGACTTTTGCCATGCAACAAGCTGCACCTTTGTAGTGCTGCCTCAACTAGAGGTCTGCACGAGCCGATTTTCTTAGACCTGGCCCGGCCCAGCCCAGTATCAACCAAGCCTGGGCCGGCACGAGCCCAAGAATAGTCTATAGGCCATGGCCTGGGTTTATCAGGGCAATATCACATTCTTAAAAAAAGATTAATGTACTCATGTTATTTATGCAGGTACCCAACATTTGCTAGCGTAAGTATTTGAGACGAAAATAGGATTTTAGGGAATATGGAATATCTGAAATTTGTGCACCTTGCCTCAATTAAGTACATTTTAAAGACACATATAGGTATGTATATATATCATTATATGAGTGTCAATTATTGTTCCTAAAGGTGCAATAAGTCAGTTCAATACAGTTCTAAAAGTGCAAAAATCGATGCCAAGTGTTTTAGCAAATACGCAATATTAATCCTACATTCTGCACAAAATATCATGGGTGCAGGGAGGGAGGTGGAATTTGCAGTTGTCAATCTGTTGTAAGCTATCCTCAGTTGGCTGTAGCAGAAATTAGTTATAATCAGAGATGGGAAGTTTAGGCATTATAAATCATTAAAATAGGCAGGGAAAATAACATAAATAGCTAAAATAGGCAGAAAAAAAGCATTATAAATACTAAAACAGGCAATAAGAGAAACCCAATAATACATTACACTATTCAATAACTGATCTTCATATTTTAAAGAACTTCAAAGTTTTAAACTGGTGCTGTTTTTGCTATACATTGTTATGCCGTTATCAGTGTGTGGCCGACAGACAGCCTTCACTGTCTCACATGCCCCTTGTTTTGTTTTTCAAGTTGTCACCTATATTTACAATCTTGAAACACAATACAATACTTCTCCCTACTCCTCTGATGCAATCACTTTGTACATTTTTTTTTTTTTTTTTTTTTTACAGTCTTCTTCGCTCTTTGTCTTTGTCTTTTGTTTTGGCATGACACAGCATGTCTTTATAAATTTCACATATTCAGTTACTACACAATACATGTTCAGTTATTATACATCACATATTCAGTTATTATATAATACATATTCAGTTATTGTACAACACATTCAGTTATTATACAACATATCCAGTTATTATACAACATATCCAGTTATTATACAACATATGTTCAGTTATTATACAACACATATTCAGTTCTTATACAACACATACTCAGTTATTGTACATTTGACATTAACACAAATATAATTTAAGTGTATCATGGATTATTGTGTGGCTTTTGACTTATGCTCCTTGTTATGAGGAGAGAAAAACAGGATACAAATTTTGAGCTAATGATTTTATTTTGGGGGTTCATTTCCTGCACATTATTCAGGAATTCACATTATTACTATTCTTATATTGATTTAGAAATTTAAAAGCAAAGAAAATGATTATTTGTGGTGCATTCACAACATCATTTACATTAGCCAAATTTTCCTTTCCTTTTTTCATTTCTTCACAAATTGATTTTAAATCATTCTTTATTTCTAAGTGACTTTGTTTCATATCATTTATAGCATCCTGTTGTGAATGTACTACATCAGTCATAGTCTTAATTTTAGGAATTACAATTTGTTCTACTGTTTCATTAATAACCTTTGGTCTTTTCCTATTGCTACCTGTTCCTCACTTTCTGGTTCTATTTGATAACTAGGCCTATCTGCCCCTTCCCCCACTCCTGTTTCTATCTCTTTTCACGACATTTTAGTTTCTTTATTCAATTCACTTAGGGTTAAAAGTCCCACTACTTTGCCGGTTCGCAGTAACATAAAAATGAAAATAAACTGGATGTAAAAATAAAAATTTTTGATCCTACTTTTTTTTTTTCGTTGATTTGTCCAGTTATGTAAGTCTCCTGAGCAGTTGACTTCGCTAGACGATCTCTGGTGTTTTCCCGCACTGATTATCCGTTCATCGGTGTTCTGATGTATCGTTGATTATCCGTTCATCGGTGTTCTGATGTCGATATCATACGATGGTCTAATGGCGTCTTCTTTCTTTTTGGCGCGATGATATGGCGTCACTTGGTATTTCGCGTAAGTTCATTTCCCGTAATTTCCATTCCATCCTAAATTCGAGTTCCACATTGGGCAAGCCATTTGGTGCTGTTTTTGCTATAAATTGTTATGCCGTTATCAGTGTGTGGCCGACAGACATCCTTCACTGTCTCAAAACAAAGTACTGCCGAGATCCATGTCCCACATCTCGTTATGATAGGTTGGTGAGGGTGGGGGGGTGGCAGAGGTACATCTGGTGCAAGGTACTTAAATGTCAGGATTCTTGATGAGACTTTCACAAAGATCTTCTTAATACTGGAAATCCATTTGCCAACATCCAGAAACAAGCATCGTATCTCTTCTAACACCCTGTGAAAGCCATGTGCTACACAGGTCACGTGAGGCATGTTTGGAAATAACACTTTTAATGCTATTCCAGCCTTTTTGATATATGATGCACAATCACTGATGAACAGTAAGACCTCTTCAATCCACAGCGACTTTAATGAACTGGTGAATAACTGCGCGAAAGTTGAATTGTTAACTTTCTCAAGACACTGTTGTAAGCAGGAATGGTTTCATTGATTCATCTTCTGTAGGATCTAATAGTCCAATAACAACATTGGCAATGAAACAACCCATGGTATCACTTGACTTGTCAATAGGAATCCAGATCATCTTATTTTTCATTTTATCTTTAGTAATTTTCATTGTCATCGTAACATTCTGTTAAGTAACAATTTTGCAAACTTGACTCGCTAGGTACAAATTGCTAAGTATACTTCTCCAAGAACTGTGATAATGTAGGATTCTGTAATTTCCACAAAGGGATTCTGGCGCTGAGGAAAGCTTTACATAAGCCGAATGCAAACTGGGATTTCCGACTCGATGTTGGAATTACTGTTGGAAGCAAAGGAATCTTCTTTCCTGTAGCCCTGTTTGATTGTGCCAATAAGTTGTGATATAAAATACTTTTCGTAGTTCACTGACTGCTCGTATATTTTGCATGTCAGTACTTCACCGTCAGTACAAAATATGTTGGATCTGAAAGTATTAACGTAACTGTGTAATTTACTGTGTAAAGGAACATTGGATTTTGGCATCCTACTGCTAGCTACAATGTTGCAATAAAAACTGAAAGAAAAACAAAGTTAGGCCAGCACTCATTATTGCCTTTTAGAACAAACACAAGCGGTAATTCAAACGCTTTCTTTATCTATGCATTTATCTGCGTGGCAGCACTCATTGTTGCAAACAAAATAATGTACTGAATGAAGGGTGCCTATGTTGTCTGCAACTTAAAGACAATAATATACATTCGGCAAAGTAACTTTCGATGTCACAGACTAACGGTTGTTGAAATAAAATGTACCTGAAGGAAATGTTTAATAATTAATAAATAATAGATGAATAATGAAACAAAGGCAACAAAAAGCATTTATTTTGTAAAATAGACATACTAAAAAAGGCATAAAAAGGCAACATAAAACTGGCATTTCAATCACAAAGGTATAATTCATACAGATTCACTTTCAAATTGAAGATAATTTGACACATTTAAAAAGGCATTCCGCCTAAGTTCCGGTCTCTGGTTATAATTATTTCTACGATGGATTGTGCATGCCTGTGCATGTTTTAAATCAAAGTAAACATTAATTATAAGTTGTTGGACTAAGGAATTCACCATGTTTAATGACCCAAATTGTCATGCAGAAAGAGAATGGAATCTGGCTGCTCAGGTTGGTTTGATGTTCTTGACATTCTAATTCTGCTGCACAAAAATTCCTTTCACTACTCACACTTGATGCTGGAATACACAAAAACTGTTTCGCTACCTTTGATAAATATAGAAATTCCTGTGCATGAGTTTTCCACCATGCCAATAGATTTTCTATATTCACTTAACTGCATTTTTTCTTTAAGTATTTCAGCACTCCATCATCAATCTCACTTTGCATTGCATTGTCTTCATCTTCAAAGCAAAAAAAAATCCATTACTTTCTGCCTTTTGACAGGTACATGAGAACCGATGTGTTTATCTTCAGTTAGTATAGTCTGTTTTGAAGATGGTTCTTGAGATGACAAATTCTGCTTTCAACTTATGTATTAAGGAATGCATCCATCTTTATATCTTCTTTCTCTGAGTGTTGAAGCATTCTCAATTGACGGAAATTAGGCCATAGAAAATGCAATTTTATGGAAACTGTTAAGAACAAATTATTTTAAAGCAGATTTAATGCAATATGTTTCAACTGCAGAGCATCATCTGTGTCAGTGGGATCATTGTGTGAGAGGTGTCTCAATAAACTGGACCATAGTGTCAAAACAAGTGGCAATGTGGGATACGTGTCAACCTCTAGCAGGAGAGAAGCTTCCTTGAATGGTTCTAGAAAGTTTATAAGTGTTTTCATTGTATCTTGCTGAACATGTGACATTCTTTCTTCCTCTAGTCGCTCTATTAGAATATTTTCAATATCATTGTAATTTGCATCAAATGACTTGTACATGTCAATCCTACTGTACCATCTAGTTTCAGTTTCTTGGTGAAGGGTAGTTTTCAAATGTTGCGTTAGTCCTGTGTGTTTCATGTATCTCACCACTTCCTTAATCTGGTTTGTCAATATTTCTACATGTGAAAGTCGTTGCTCCAAAAGCTCTTTTTTGAATGTATTTCTCTGTACTGTATTCAGCAGATGAGAAGAACAGTTTAATCTGGTACAGCTCTGAAGGGCGCTCACTATGTTACTACCCTGGTCTGTCAGAAACACAAATCGAGACCAGCAGCCTTGTCGCAACCCCAGCAACGTTAATTTTTTGTTGAGTTCTAATCTTATGTTTGTTGCTGTTTTGCGATCATACATTTATTCTACTGTAAAAAGCACTTTACTGCACAAAATCCAATTTGCGTCAACAAAATGAACAGTGAGAGTTAAATATGAAATATGTTTGTATTCATCAGTCCACGTATCTGTTGTGGCAGTACATTCTCTTCTATCCATCAACATTTGCACTGTAGGAATGAGTGACTTTTGCAACATTAAAGCTTCTTTCACTGCGCTGCAAGATACTGTAGTAGGATGGGGCCGCAAGTCTTTCGCATTCACATTACCATATTTAGCACCAATTTTAATCAAAATCTGAGAGTGCTCCAGGAATCCTGCACCTTTTTTACAATATCAAAATTTCTTAAGCCTTTGCAACAAACAGAAACACAGGCTTTAGTCACTTCATCTTTAGACGTTTGAGGAAGCCGAGACTGAGACTGCATAAAAAGTTCTGAATTTTACTTTGCTCAGTGGAAGTTTTACATGAATATCGGTTTAAATGAGGACTTCCTTTTTTGAAGCAGAGTAGCTTAATTCCTACACTGAACTACACCAATTTTTTTGTGACTGTCACATGTTTGTATTTCTCAAAACTTCTTCCAAATGTCACTTTTACCACGTGCATTTACCACTAAGACATAGTCCTCTTGTTGCAATCTAGCCCTGATTTCTTCAGTGTTCATTTTGTTGTGTGCACTGGTTAATTACCGGCAAAATAACTCGCATATTTGTATATGCATCTGTGTACAATAGGATAAATTCTCATACTGTTGAGTTGAAGAAATATCACCAGCCAAGTATTTACTAGAAAGGAAATATGAACTGTATAAAAGTCAGAAGAATGATGTACTAGTCAGCCACGATATGAGTGCATTCGGTGAGAAGAGTTACTAAACATATACGTCACAAGTAGGTGGGGTTTCGGAGGTACAGTCGCGTAAAGAAAATACCACCAATTCCAAGATGCTTGCTATGAGGCATGCTAACGATGTAAACAGAGTAACACCAGTAGTTTAAAATTACTATCTACAAGACAGTTGAAGTGTAAGCAGTGCCAGTGTTGCTAAAATATTATATCGTATGGTTTTTAGAGTCTAATAAACATAATTCATTAATGATATTACTGAAAGTATGATCATAATCGCTTTGTTTTATAACATATTATATAACTTTTTAAAAATTTTGTTTAGAAATGTAAACTTTTTTATTCATTGACTCATTGTTGCTGGTGTTTATGTTTTGATTTTAATAACAATGAAATAATTCACATTTAATTCTTACGAATTCAATAGCACAGCTTCTTTTGAGATCAGCTTCTAACAATACCACAAAATAAATATTATTTACAGAGACAAAGAAAGCTTCCAGACAAAGCAATCAGTGAGGCTACAATAAAAAGGTATCTCAGAAGGTCACATTTCCGTGTTATCAAAGCCACAATAAACTTAAAGCACAGGGAACTTTGTGCCATTGTTGAATAGTTGGGCCATAGAAACAAATTTGATATAGTAACAGCACTCTCATCACTCAAAGCAAAAGGTGAATGTTACCACCTTTTCTACGAAAAGTCCCTTCAATGTCTTTGGTTATCAGTATCAAGTGCTGATGAGATATTTTTTTCTACATATAACTTGGTTGTAACAGAAAGAAGGGCAATGAAAAATGAAAGTGTCACAACTTGTATGTTGCAATTTGGCAATGCTGACTGATGGGCAATGGCCCTGATGTCTGATGCATGGTATGTGTAGTGATTCATGCCATGATAATAATAAAATAAATGTTTCAATTTGGAGAAATTTTGAACAATAATGTTGCAGTAACATTACTACAGCGTCAGCCACAAAACAAACTGTAATTGTATAAGTATAAACATCGATGCTGTGTTTACACTTTACAAAGCAGGAGGAAGCACGTGTTACTAGCAGTATGAAAAATGAAATATGCCTTGGGTTCCAGATAGAGTGTATGATTTTATATGTGGAGTGAGTGAACGGATTGGATTACAGCTGAGTAGTGAGAAATAATATAGTTGCAAACTCTTCTCATTCTGTGCTTTGACAGGCATCAGTAGCAGCATTTGAAACGTGTCAGCAAAATAATCATTTAGAATTCCTAGTAAACAAATGCTGCTGTAATTGTGCTATTCTTGGCATTTCAACATCAGTGACCAAGAAATATGATACATTATTTTTTGCCTCCTAAGTGAATGTACCACTGAAATTTAGTACAAATCTTGCAAAACTTTACATTTGTATTCCATGGCTTTAAAAATACTAGGGACCATAAATTCAAAATGTGTTTTGAGTTTTTATACTACAAATACTTATAGTTGGATAATGTACCCTAAAAATACAGAATAACAATTTTTTATTTTAAAATTTAAGGTTTTTGAAAATTATTTTTTCACCATATTCACTTTTTGAAAATGTTACAATGCAGTTTTCATGCAATTTTTCTTATCATTCCCAAAACACAAACAAGTAAATCTGTCATATACTGTTTTTTTTCTTTTGAACGGTTTTGAGTTTCTAAAGAAACTTATAGCTTATAAAACCTTAAACTAGAAACTTTCAAGCAACAAAATTTAAAAACTATTGTCTTTTGAACTAAGGCTAATAAAACAAATTTCTATGACAGATTTGTACATTATACTCAGATAAATATATGTTAATTGCCTTAATAATAGGCAATTTTTTAAAAAGTTTGTCATGTAGAGCATTTGGCATAACATAATAAAATCCGGATTCAATATTTCATAACTCGGAAACTAAAGGATATATCACACTAAAATTCAAAACCCTCTAATGCTGATATAAGACAGCATTGAAAACAAATGTTCAGCTAACTTGGCTGAAAAATTTAGATAATCCATTCGACAAGCATTTTTCAAATTAGGCCCGAGCCTGTACAGACCTCTAACCTCAACCCACAGGTCAAGCTATCAACTCAGCCCCATAAGTTCCCAACTTCAGTGTGCTGCCTCTGTGACTCATAATCAAGGCCTGTCATGAGCTCATAAAAAAAAAGCATGCCCAAATATTTCAAAGCATATTGCTTAAAATATGGGACAATGAACAAATTTTGACATAAATTGTAAATTTTTGTGATGGGTATATGAAGGGTGTGTGTCTGTGTGTGTGTGTGTTTTCCTCGTGTAATAAGTTTTTATGGACTTTGTATGATTTCTGAGGAAAACAAGATTAGTTCAATATGACATAAATTTCATTAGGTATTTGCAACAAATTTGTGATAGGTACATAGTTTTATTTATTTATGCCAACAGATTTATTGTTGGTGTTTGTAAACACACAAGCTGTGTGTGGGCATAAAAAAATAGTTACCATCTGCAGATTATTTAATCATAGGACATAAAGTATTTACTATAGTAAGTCACCATTGGGGTAATTGTCTCTGATGTTAGATTGCCTTTGTAGTTTACTGGGAAATCTACAAATTGGTTGGAGAATTCAATGTCATTGTGGCAGATTGTCAGATTAGTTTAATGGTTAGAGCACCCGTTGGGTAAGCAGAGGGTCTGGTTGAAATCCCAGCTGTGGCATAGAACTTTTCAGTTCCAATTCTACTTCTCAAACATTGCCCACACAATGCTTGTGTGTTTAAAAACCCCAATAGTAAGTTTGTTGGCATAAATAAATAATAATTGCCATCTTAGCATTATTTAATCCTGGGACATAAAGTACTTGTGATAGTAAGTCACCATTGGGGTAATTGTCTCTGATGTCAGACTGTCTTTGTAGTTTACCAGGAGAAATACGAATTGGTTGGAGAATTCAATGTAATTCTGGCAGGTTATCACAGTAGCATAATAGAGAACACACCTAGTAAGTGGAGGATCTGTGGTTCAGATCCCAGCTGTGGCATTGAATTTTTTAATTCCAATTCTACCTCTCAGGTACATGGTTTATTAGGCTTGTCAGTTCTGAAACTTGTGATATGTCAATCAAAACCTTCAGTTACTTTTGAGGGAATAAAACTGTAAATGATTGTGTTGTGGATTTGTCACTGTGCATGAACTTATTTTTAAGAGGTGTCATTGTGTGAATTAGTAGTAAAATCTCAATACAAAAGTCTGGAGTAAATGCAATACTTCTTCACTAACATAGTTTTCATACACTTTATGTACAGAGAAATGACATTTGTTCTAGATGCAGAGTATACATAAAAATAGGCGCTCCCGATCTGCTAAAAAGGATGTCTGGCTGACACATCAAAGTGGTATGGTGCCCAAAACTACAGGAACAGTATTACAACCATACTTAAAATGTAGTAAAAATATAGATAAACTCCCTGCTGCAGAGGAAGTGGCCCGGCGCAAAATATCAAAATATTGTCTATTAACACAAGAACCAAATCCAAGTGGTGATTTAGAAACCCGGGTTTACAAGGTACATTTTCTTTAACATTGCTCCTTCATTTATGCAATTTTATGTTTAAAGCTATGCAAGTGCTGCTTCAGTTGATTCAGTGTTCTGCTCTGGCTGTGATCCAGTATTGAAAATAGTGCACAGATGTCTTTCATACTTTATCATTAATTTATAAAAGTGCAACTATGTTATAAACTTGAAAGATTTTTAAATACTCAGCAGTGAAAACAGATGTCATAAAAATATATATGCACATGTTGAAGTTGCAATACACTGTAACTATTTTAACACACAGTGTGTTAACTATGCTTTAATATTAAGTTATATCAAACAAGGAACTCCCATTATTATTTGTTAGGTTGCAAAAATTGCTTAAAACAAAAACCATTAAGCCAATGACTTTTTTTAATAAGTTCTTATCTGAATTCATTTTGTTGTACATTTGCAATGCAAATCTTTGAAAATGACATTTTCACACTGCCATAGCCAAAGCATTTCAACAACTAACAAACTTACTAGGCTTTTGAAGGAGATCCAATTGCTGTTCTAGATGTCATTGGGGTCCTAATTCTATTCCTCAGGCCATGAAATACAGTTCGTAAAAACAATTTTTTATCTCTGTTTAGGCGGACGTGGTGCCTACCGTAGGCGGAGGAGCACAGTTTGTATTTAATGAAATGGAGACTCTCCAGCAAAAATCACCTTGTGCATCTCCTTTACCCACACCACTGGCAGGATCATCTTCATCCTCCTCTCCCAAAGCAGATGAAGTGCAAACAACAGCAGTGCCATGAACATTTCAAACATATATATGTTGTTAATTATATGGAATAAATCAGCTCAAAGTTCAATAATTCTTTTATATATTTAGTGTTTGTAATCCTTTCGAGTAAAAGAAATTGTGTTTAGTTCCTGCTTTGAAAAATAAAGAATATAAGAATATGATATAAATCATCTTAAGCAGAATAATTCCTTTATATATATATTACATGTGTTGCTTTCCAGCATATGGAATTTGCTGCAGTTTACATTGGTATGTAATATTGATCCTGGATGGAAATTATACATCTAAAAAGACTTTGTGAACATTATAATATTTTGACTGACAAAACATTTAAACAGAATTGAGATATATTCTTCACCACTCTGTCCTCTATGTGATCTGTAAGAGGAAATGGACCGAGACCACCTTCAAATATGCTGGGCCACTTCTAGCACCCTGTCCATCAGTGAAAAATATTGGAGAGCAAGAGGACTTAATGACTTCATTGTTAGAAATCAGCATTAGCTAACAAAAACATAATATTGTGTTGATTTGGTGGTTAGAAGTTTGAAACAGTGAAGTGAAACTATACCTGAAAAATTGTTGAGCCAAATTTGTGACACTAACTTCACTTAAATTTAACTGTCGGCCCAGCTGAGGATGGAGCAATAGCTCCTGAAACATGTGCTACAGTTAAATTTAAATAAGTGAAATAAGTGTCACAAGTCTGGCTCATTCTTACAAGTATATTCTGTATTATTGCTCTGTTTGTGAACAAAATCCAAGTGATTGCTCACCAATGTACAGTGCCTTTGTTTTCCCATGTGGCCACATTATGAGCAATTACTTGTCCTGCATTGCAATGTTCCTAACAGGTTGTTCCCCCTCCACTTTCTGTCTTCTCATTACACCAGCTAATCAGCTGATATGAAGTATGTGCTGTACAGAGGCTGATATGACATGAGCCGACATGTTTACATTTAGTGCTATTATAATGGTAGAAGTCCATATACTTTAGCACATAGTCTTCAAGTATGATTTCTATATGACCAACTCTCTAAGGAATTGCAACCACATGATGTTGCTAGAGTCAATTTCTGCAACTGGGTGTTAATTACGCTAATGATTGCTCTATTGATCTACAGTGATTTTTTTTTTGTACAGACAAAGCATTGTTTTACTATGTAGTCTTAAAAGAATGAGTGTTAATGCAAACTTTCTTACAAGATGTAAGAGATTTGTGGCGGCACAAGGACATCATTTCCAACATCATCAATGGCAAAGGTATACGGTTATTGTTCACATTCAGGGGCCCAAATGAACTATGCCCTGGGAGAAATAACCTGGCACTTGACGTTTCAGCTGTCTGCCAGCCGCTCTGTCACAGCGTTGCCACTTTTCACTTGTCTGTGGCCAGTGGTTCCACTTCTAAGCTATCATCTTCCTCTTCGCTAGTTGTTGTCACTGTCACTCCTATTGTCACTATCACTATCACTTGAGTTACTTATGTTTGTAATGACACTTTCAATAGCTTCCTCTAAAATGCCTTCTTCTTTCCATACATTCTCTATAGCACCTCCCGTAGGCTGAACTAAAGTGCATTCCACCCTTAGAAGACAGTACATGTTAAATGGAGCGCAGTGTTGCAACATGTACCAGTTGAGAATCTTTCACCGCGAGCGACTCCGAGGTGGCTGGTGTCCTGTACTTACTCCTTCAATTGCTGCTTGACGAGATGGGCACTTTTAACTTTGGTATCCCTGCACGCCTTTGTCACTGTATGACCTAAATTTACGAATGACTCGTCTGTATAAACAATTGATTTCCCCTGGTCCCTAAACTCTTTTTACGTCTTTTAGATATTTATGTTGCCATCTGATGGTATCGTCTCTTTCTATTAATATGCACTTGTTACCCCTTCTTTCATATTCGAACCCCAAATCATGTAAGAACTGACTAAGAGTGGCCCTTGAGAAATTTGGTAGGGTCTCATCACTGTTGAATCGTGACAAAATTATATTCAACGTGGGTGGAATATTTGCAAACTGTAGAGAATGAAAAATTTGCCGCACTCCACCTTGCACTATTCAATCATATTGCGTTAACCTAGCGTTTTGTGTAGTCCCGCCCTTTTTGCTTTCTTTTTCGATGGCGTTCTTAGAGGTCCTTTCATTAGTTCCTTTCTAATCATACACACTACTGCTTCTGAACACCCGATAGCCTTAGCTGTTTCTTTTACTGCCTTACACGCATTTTGCTTCAAAAATAATCTAACACATTCATAATTATTTGGCGTTCCTTACTTCTTAATGTACCAACATATTGTCTCTTCCTGGCTTCCCCCTCCATAACTACAAATATTTACAAAAATATTAAACAAATAACCCAATAACAGCTCACAGTTACACACACGGTTTCTTTCGAACTAATGTTAGTGCTGCTCCTTACACTATCTTCTGTGTCAGGCCTGGCGCGAGAATGCACTGAATAGATGAATACCTTTTGTTTGCCTTACTGGATAAAAGAAAGAGGTTACTGCCTTTGGGTTTATTTTAAAAACTTTCTCCAACCTTCCTCAACATTTGTTCTTGCTGGTTCCCTCATGTAAACTCAATAACAAAAAAGTTTCACACTGTGTAACTTTTGCAGTGCACAGATATAACATTTTCCAAAAACATTTAATTTAAAAAATTATAACACTTAACTGGGTAAACATAGAGAATTCAAAGTAGGCAGGTAATAGCACTATGGTTTACTCTACCTAAGAAAAAAATATAGATGCATTCTAGCAGTTAGTTTGTCAGTTAGTGCGTCATGAGTATAGAAACAGCAAATATCGGACTTCTATTAAAAAAAAACGTTTTCTGAAAAAATTTGGGCCTATAGAAATGTATAATGACTGAAAAGGATATAACCTGATAGAGAAAAAAATTCTGCATAGGATGTGTTCAAATCTGAAATTTATAACAAATGAATATTTATACCATGCTATTAGGAATCTTCCAACAGCGGGAAGTTAGAAAAGGATGTGGCTAATGGCAACTTGTATGCGCTAGATAGAGACAGAGATGTCCCATTTATCTCCATACTGTCTTCTAAGAGTGGAACACTATATACCTTTTCTCAGTTTTCGCACCTAACTTAACCACTTGAGCGATAGCCATTTAAACGCTGCACTGCCAATAATGGATACCCAATACACAATTCAAGGCATTTAAATTGTTGAATGTAAGTAAATATGCTTTGTACATGAACATTTGTATCTTCGGTATTTATTAAGTTATTTTAATGAAACAAAAACTGGACTTAAAGCTCATTAAAGGCACTGTGCATCTATCATAGAAGCAAAGAAAGACTGCATTAACAAAATGTTTAAATATCACTAATCTTTTCTCTGTAGCAAAAGTCATTCTGTATGTCGAATGTGCCTAATTTGTGAGTCATGCTTGTGTTATGTGTGTAAAAATACATTTATGTATAGCTAGCTAAGCACAATGGTCTTGGCTTCATGGTTTTATTATTCTGTTTATTGCTACAATGCAATAATAGCCAGAAGTGTGTATATGGTGAACACCCGAGCTGAAAAGAAATCAAACCGCTCTTGTCAGCATTTCTTAGAATAAATACACAGCTGAGATTTATGGTACAGCCGTGTAGCTACAGGGTTCATAGTTTTTTGTTTTAGCTATCAGAAAAGCACATTTGAAAATGTTATATGTAAGTTCTAACCATGGCTTCAACTTGCAATGTAGCTAACAAATTAGCTCATTTATGCAGTGTCTGGGCTTCAGAAATTACTCCAGATAACGTGGAGGACATTTTGCTATGTGACAGTGACTTTTATATTGACAGACAGTTTTCAGATTTTGAGGGGGGCATGGAGGATATAGGTAACTGTAAGGAAGAAAGTGACTCTCTTCCTTCAGGTATTCGTGAAGAAACAACATTGTGGAGTAGTCAAAATGACTCCGAAACAACTAGACATATTTTCACAAGCACAGCCTTTGGTGTACAACCCCAGGCTTAGCTGACTTCTGACAGTCAACCAATTGACATTTTCACAAAATTTTTTACTGCTGACTTAGTGTCTCTCATTGTTACAGAAACAAATGCATATGCGAGTAAGGTGAAGGAAGACCTGACTTCTAAAGGCAATTTAGGGCCTAAGAATAGAATTCAGAAGTGGACAGAAGTAACACTGAATGAAATTTACAGGCTAATTGGTCTAATTACTCTCATAGGTGTTATTCGTAAACCAACTTTAGACATGTACTGGTCCACAGGTGACATGCTAGCTACTCCATTTTTTGGGAAATGTATGTCAAATAACAGGTTTACTTCCATTTTGCAGTTCCTTCATTTCACCGGCACAGAAAATGTAAATGATAAACTACACAAAATTAGGTCAGTTTTGGAATATATTATTTCAAAATTCAAAGAAAATTACATGTCTGGTGACAAGGTCACTGTTGACGAAAGCTTAATGCTTTGGAAGAGCTGCTTAGGTTGGAAGCAATCATTAAAACAAAGAGGGCAAGGTTTGGCGTAAAGAGTTTTGATCTTTGTGAAAGTAAAATGGGATATCTTTACAATAGCTGCATTTACACTGGTCAAGGAACTGATAATACTGGAGACAAAGATTTGGGCTTATCAGACTCCATAGTGATGCACCTAATGGAACCTATACTTGACCAGGATAGGACTGTATATTTAGATAATTGGTACAGCTTCCCTAAATTATACAAGGCCTTATACAAAAGGAAAACAAATGCAATTGTAACAGTACATTCAAATCGTATTGGTTTGCCAAAGAATGTGAATACAAAGACTAAGGAGAGGAGAAATGCAGGTGTGTCAGCTCCCACCCTTGACCTACATTACTTGGCAAGATAGGAGGGTGGTTACGGCATTGTTCAATTGCAGCCCTAAGATTTTGATGATTGACACTGGAAAAATAGATACCCACACCAAAATGTCAATTTTCAAGCCTGATATTATCCAGGAATACAATATACATATGGGTGTTGTGGATCTAATAGATCAGGTATTGCAATCATATCCCTCTTTACGAAAGAGCTAAATGGTATAAAAAGGTATTTTTGCACCAGCTGGATACCACCACATACAATTGTTTAGTAATTTGGAGAACTCTAAGCCCACACAAGATGATGACCTACCTGGACTTCTGCATATCAATAGCTCGTAGCCTAATTGAGCGCTATAACATTCGGAGGCCTCTTCATATAGGGGGTAAGAAATCTACAACCCCTGCACTCCTCAGGCTTGAAGGAAAACACTTTCCTAAAAGATACCACCAACAGCAAAAGAGTTGCGTCCATTTTGAAGGTGTCTGGTGTGTTGCAAAAAAGGAGTTCATAAAGAGACTAACATGACATGCCGTGAATGTGAAGATGTGCCCTTATGTGTCTATCCATGTTTTGAGATGTACAATTAAAAAAGGAACCTTTAAAGGTAAGACTTCATTTGTTCTAGAATTTATTTAAACCTATTATAAAAGACAAAAATTAAAATAATTAGGATTAAATAGGCATTAAATGCATGCATGCACAGGATGTCATATGACGTCCATATCTGTGAAAAGGTTAACAAAGACGGAGATGATGTTCGATGCAGCCTAGCTTAGGAATAAAATTAATAATAGCATGTTCATAACTCTTTACTCTTCTTCAACATTCTGTTCTTGTATTCTTATACTGCATGTTCCAAATATTGATGCCTTGTCAAACTGCTCCACCTCCACATTTTGTGTTAGCTGAAACTGTAAAAACGAGTAAAATAAAATAAATGAATAAATAAATAAAGCCATTAAATCCCTTAGAGCAAGGGCCTCCTACCATGGTAGGGATTAGTTGAGAGGATCTCTCAGGGTGAGCTAGTCCCTGGGAGCTCCACATCCTCACTTCTTATCCTCTGTTAACTAACACCTACTTAGACTACATGACAGTTTTCTTATCTCCTTTACCTAATGTAGCTTAAGCTGTTGGTCCTATAATTTAATTCACTTCGTTTCTTCTTTTGTCCCCTAACTACTCCTAATTTAGGTTAGTTGACTTAATTATGTTTTCATTTCACATAAGCACCCTTTTTCCTATATTTCATTTTACTCTAACACTAAATTTTCATGTTCACTGTGCTCTACCTTAAGTTAGTTGTCCTATAATTTGCTTCCACTTCATTGTACTGCACTTTATTTAACTTTTAGCACGTTTGATGCTCTGGGCTGACAGATCAGTAAGCTCTGCAGTAAAAGCTGTTATTTCTTGAATAATCACAGTTGGGTATTTCTCACAACACAACACTTTGCAAATATGTTTAAAAAAATTTGCTTTTCACTACTTCGTAATGGTTTTTCTTGGTGCTTTACGTACTCCATGGCAGTTGTCATTTTGAACAAACTGTATGCTCCATTCGTTCACTTCCTTGTATGATTGCATGCATGTGTATTTTGAATTGCAGTTAATAATACTGATGATATGCAAATTAATGTATTCCATTTATTCTTACTGTAAGATTTTCAAAGTTTTCTTGTAAATAATTCTTTTAGTTATTTTAAATTGAGACAGAATATTGGAAGACCCCAAAAGAAAATCGTTCATGTGAATGTTTGTTAAAAGTGTAATTTGTTTTTTGATGTTGGTATGAACTGATTAAATGACGAAAATGTGTTAAAAATGTTCATTGTTACGAACAACTAAGTTTGCCCAAAGACGTCATAAATCTTTCCATATTTGATTTTAATATATATGTATAAATATTAGAATTATATGTGTTCCATAATAAAAGTAGGGGAGGATGATTAGGGATCGCTTCCCTAACAAGAAAGAACTATTTGATGGACGCATACGCGGATGTATACGAAAAAGGCGGTGTCGCGTCAGGTGATGCCATAAACTGTCCACTCGCGTGTGTGGAACCGAAGTGAAAGGACATATTTAGGTAGTGTGAACATAGAATTTTTACCAGACTTTCATCAAGCATTGGTCCCACTAAATGAGAAGGTGGAAGCGTATTAAATCATTTAGAATGGTGCTGAGAGGAATTATTTAATGTAAAGTATCAATGAAGTGTTAATAAAATAATACATTGTGGTGAAGAAACATTGTGTGATTTTTCATTCCATCCGTTACCATGCCCTGAGATCACAAAGATCTCATTAGCTAAAAGACACAACGTCGATAATAATTGCAAAAACTGCACCAAAATTTAATGATATTTTTTACGTTAGTTAACAGACTATATATTTCCAGTCATCTCTGCTGACATGGAAGTTGTGCGGTTCGATCAGCCAATAAAATGTTACTCAAAGACATTGCTGTTCTTTACATTGCACTTGAAAGTAAGGTCGGCGAAAGTATAGTATTTTGGTATACGTGTGTGTCTTGCTAGCCTATGCACTTCAAACATTTTAAGGCACATTGCAATTATTCAATGTAAATGTATTTTATGTCAGATGCTTTGAAACAAAACAAAATTTCAAAACAGTGATGCCTTCTTATTTTATTTACCTTAATAGCAGACAAAAAATATGGTTATTAATAATCGTGAAATCAGAATACATGGTGTAAGTAGATCAACAGTGTGTATTCCATACAAATAACAGACAATTTATTTTCTCTGCATGGACCTTCTTCAGGATTAAGATGCACTTCCACTACAGGAATTAATTCCTGATTCTTTTGATCAACCAGTTCCAAATTTTGATGTTTATAACTGGAAATAAAAATGATTGTTGAAAGTGCAAATGTCATATCTCATTAATTATAACTTTTATCGGTATTATATCAACTCTAAATTTATATTACCATGAAAAGAATCTAAAGGCATATGCAAAATCTTCAACATCAGAGCTAGTTACAATTCTGCTACATACTTGATTACAGAACCAGGCAGTGAGACAGTAAGAGTCGTCAAATTATATGTGGTAAAACCAAAGTTCAATTTGAATTTGGTAATGCAACAGGAAAGGGAGTTTTTCTCATGTGACAAGAGTGACAATCTAGAGGATATAAAAAATGAATCACAGAATAGGAGGTGGTATTGGAAGCACCTTGGTTGTAATAAATAATTTCAAATGTATTAATTCTTTACATATTTATTTAATAATCTATCATCATGAATGTATAGTTGGATTATTATTTACTATTGGCGAATACTGTTAACTCGAAAATTTAGTCAGCAATTTACATGAAGATCTTGCAACATTACTAAGGTAAGTGAAGTTTTTAGTTTCTAATTTGCTATCACTTTAGAATCTTGTTGCTTCACTGTTAATAGCTTCAATTTCCTTAATTAACTCTATACCTTTTTATATCTCATTCATATTTATGCCCAGGAAAATGGTATAATAATTCTTTACCTGATTACCCTCCCCTTATGTAGGACTTAAGAGCCAGTGCCTAGGGTCAGACACTTGCTGGGGTCCAGACAAACCTATGGACCAGGAAGAGTGAAGATCTGGAAGTTGGTTGGTTGGTTTGTGGGTTTAAGGGCGCTCAACTTCTAGATCAGTGCACTTACAAAATTCATGGCAATAGCCAGATATAAATTTGAATCAAAAATAAAATTACTTGCAACAAAGAAAATATACACATAAACGTAAAAAAAGCGGAAATAGCCTGATATAAAACAAGGTAATAAATATGTCAAAAAGCATAAAAATAAATATCTAAAATTTTAAATCCTCTGCTAAAAACTTAAAAACTCTACCAACCGCTGTTTTGTCCCATTCCACAAAGACCAGTGTATTAAAATGTAGATCATTCAGATTCCTTAGGCTCAAACTATTGTTTCTCAAACCCTCACTTTCCTGTTCATCATTCAGTTTATGCAATTCAGGACAATTTATATTATAACTTATGCACAAATGCATTTATTGAGACTAACTTGTACATAAATTTGGCTGCCCTTGAAATTCAATATGTGGCCATTCCTTTCAGTTGAGCATCCCTTTGCTATTATTTCTTAATTCCCATATTATTCCTATGTCACTCCACCAGCTGTTTTTATTTGCTAGTTGCCTTTGCAGTTCCTTACGTATTTCTAAAATGTTTCCCTCTTTTGCTAGACCTCTATACTAAAGTTTCATTCCAAATTTATTCCTTTTCTCCTTTTCTTTCCTATTTCTAAGAATGCTGCTTCGCCTTTTGCTGCTCTTGATAGTCCTACTAATTCTTTGCAATAAATTTATAAATATGGCCTACTCTGTTACTTATTTCTGAGCGTCCCCCCTCCCCCTTCCACAAGATTTCTGTGGCGTGTAACATTTTTGTCTCATACATCCTTCCCATCCATTTTGCTGATACTTCCAATTGTAATTGCATATTCTTAATCCTGCTAAGGCTATCTTACCTTTTACCATTATCTTCCCGACATGTACCCCCCATTCCCCATTGCTGTTTAATCTTACTCCCAGATTCCACAACCACCTCAAGCTTTCTCCCTCCCAAATGCCATTCATCCTTTCTTGACTTTCTCTTTGTGCACACCAATATTTTTGACTTGTCTGCATTTATTTGTATTCCCCATTCATCAAAATAATTTTGTATTTCATTGATTGCTCTTTGTAACCTAGTCACTGTTACAGCTATGTCATTAAGTCATCCATGTGTAATAATCCTGGTATCTGTGTTATCTCGTATTATTATTGGGCAATGTGCATTTCAATTCCTTGCTCTATTATGTTGGCTATAAATAAGTTGAATAACAGTGGGACGTAGTTTGAACCCTCTTTTTGCTCTACCATACCTGTAATGCCGTTTTGTCCCTATCTTAAACATGAATTTATTCCTTTATACATTTACTTCACTCATGAAACTCTCATTTACTCCCTTTTTCCTTAATTTCTAGGGTAACATCCCTCTGTTTATCATGTGGAATGTTGTTTTAAAGCCTGCAAAAAGTGTACATCCATTCCTTCTTTATTTACCTAATATTTACTTATAGTAAGTAGAGGAAGTATACTATTGCATCCAAAACTTCCATATCAGCATTTCAGTGGAAATACAAGGCAACAAATAGCCATCTGTAGAGTGAAAGCGACGTACAGTTTGCCTCATCAAGGTATCTCGCCAGGATCCCTGGAGCTGATGAACTCGGCTGTTCTCAGCAAAACTGAAATTAATCCTAGGCAGCTACCTAAGTCTTTAACTATCTCAGGATCTTCTGTGGGTGAAGACAATTGACAAAAAGTGAATACTGTTAAACTGGGAGGTAGAATTGGAGCTGAAAAATTCAATGCCACAGCAGGGATTTGAACCACAGACCCTCCGCTTACCAGGCAGGTGCTCTAACATTAAGCTACTGTGACAACCTGCCAGAATGACATTGGATTCTCCAACCAATTTGTGTTTCTCCCGGTAAACCACAAAGGCAGTCTCACATCAGAGACAATTACCCAATGCTGACTTACTATGGTAAATACTTTATGTCCCACGATTAAATAACCTTCAGATGGTGATTATTTATTTATGCCACCAAACTTACGAATTGGTTGGAGAATTCATTGTCATTCTGGTAGGTTGTCACAGTAGCTTAAATTTAGAGCACCTGCCTGATAAGTGGAGGGTCTGTGGTTCAAATCCCAGCTGTGGCATTGAATTTTTCAGTTCCAATTCAACCTCCCAAACATTACCCACACACAGCTTGTGTGCTTCAAACACCAACAGTAAGTTTGTTGGCAAAAATAAATGATAATTACTCTTAAACTGATTTATTAGCAATAATGAATCCTTAAAAAGCAGCCAGCAAAAGTGTTTTTTCTTTTTATCATTTTTTATAAACTTTTATAATTTTTTTTTAAATGAGGACTAGTTTCCACTATTTAATAGAGCTAAAAAATACATGCTGTTTTTTAAACCCACACAGATTTCTGTCTGCCCTCTTGAGAGTTAAAGTGTCACTCCAGGGCTGCCTCCAAGTAACTGTGAGAATTAGGCGCAGAACACCAAGTTAGTGTTGCCAATTTGCTTTACTCCGTAATTATTACAGCATTATTGGGTATACATTCCTTTACAAATGCCCCTCATGCATGTACTTAAAATTATGAGCTGGCTGATTTTCAGGACATGTCCCCATAGGCACAAATACAAAGAAATTAATAAATGTGCAAGCAACAAAAATAAACAATATGTTAATTCTGTGACTTGTATATACATGTTTAGAGACATTTTGGGCTAAGCATCATCGTCTTGATGCAACTAATTGGTAACACAAAAGAAATTGCTAAGGCCACCTTTCTGTCTTCCAGGGTTGATGTCACTAGTTTATTGTCACAACTGTCTGGCAGCACTTTGGGCTTTTCTTATTTCAGCAGCCCTTTCAAGCACCTATTTTTAGGCCACCTCACATGAAACTCTGATTCACTTTATTTATATGTGTATCATAATTTTTAAAATTATGATAATGATGTAATATTTTCCCATGATTACTTTGCTTATCTGGATATCAACTTTCTTTAAAATTTATTTTTGTTGCTTAAACAATGAAGTCATGTCATGACCAATAAATTGTAAATTGCAAACATTAAATGAAAAGTATTAAAACATTGATTACATAGCATAGATTTTATTATATGTATACCCTCTCCAAAACTACTCAGAAGTGGAGAGCAGAATTTTTGTGCGAACATTAGAGCACTTATCATTTACAAAGATAAAAACTGATATAGTGTATCCATAGTATGGCTTGATTGATCCTATAACAACAGGAATAAATTTAAGGTTAGATGGACATATGACACTAAATGGGTTTCTGATGAATTTGCAGAGCTCAAAGAATTCTTACACAGCTACAGATATTAAAACAGGGCTTCGCAGACGTACATGAAACTCCCATCACTCCAACTCAAGCTTTAGACATTAATGGTGAAACTACTGAACCCGGCAAAGAAGTTGAAGCCCGATAGTTCTGAATTCATGCCATCACAAGTCCACTCCAGTTCTTCTTCCCTGTAACAAGCATGTGTGTGATTAGAAATCAACATTACAATGCTATGATATACTACTATCTGTGTCAAACAATTATTTTTTATAAGCTTTATTATTTATTTACTCACTTACTCACTCACTCACTCATTCACTCACTCACTCACTCACTCACTCACTCACTCACTCACGTGTGTAATGTACGTATGTAGGTAAGTAGGTACGTATGTAGGTAAGCATGTATGTATGTACGTGTGTGTGTGTGTGTGTGTGTGTGTGTGTGTAGGTCTGTACATATGTGAGCGCAAGTGTGCATGTATTTATTTGTTTATTTATTTTCAGTTCAGTATAGTGTTAAATATACAAACGAACAATGTCATATGAGGTTAATAATAACAATAACAATAATAGTCTTTGTCAATTTGATTGTATGATAAAAATAATACTAACTTGTATTAATAGACTCATCCATGCTAAAATAAGCTTTGTCAATTAAGAAACATTTCAGCATTGATTTAAATTTAATATTGTTACAATTCTTGATAGTAAATGATAGAATGTTATAAAATTTTATACCCATAAAACTAGGTATCTTCTCGTAAAAGTGCAGTCTGTGGATAGGAATTGCTAAGTTGTCTTTATGTCTAGTATTGTGATTGTGTCTGTCTGAGTTGGTTTCAAGATGCAATTTAAATTTTCAAAGGTGCATTATTGTGTTATATATATGCTGGGAAGGGTTAGAAATTGTAATTTTGTAAATGTTGGACGACAAGATACATTATGTTTTAGATTCCCAAGGTATGTGACAGCTTTTTTCTGCAACACAAAGATTTTGTTAAAATTGACCTTAGTCGTGTTACCCCATAATTCGATCCCATATGAAAGGTAAGAGTAGATTAAAGAATAATAAATAACTTTAGCTGTGGGCATAGGTATATATTTCATTAGGTGTTTCAGAGTGAATAAATTTTTACTGATGGTATTACTAAGTTTATCAATATGTTCAGTGAAGTTTAAAGTTCTGTCTAATGAAACACCTAATAATTCAGCATTCTTTACCATTTTTACCAGCTCATTGTTGATGTTGAAATGAATTAGGAGATCTGTACTTTTAGTTCCAAATGTAATTAATTCACTTTTATTGGCATTTACGAACATGTTCAGGTTATAAAAATATTACAATAGTTTATCAGTGGTTTCAATAAAATTAAAGTATTCTGTAGAGTAGCAGCTTTTATTTCAGCAATTATTCTAAACTTCACAACAAAAAATTTGATGCATTAATTGTCTCATTAATTCTGTTCCCCCTAATCATAAATGGTTCAATTCTTTTTTTCTCTAGTTTCAGCAGAATATAGGAGTAATAGTTTTCATAACATAAATAGTTTTATAAGTTGCTTGGTATATCTACCCTAAATTTTGATGCTGTCTTTACCCCTGTCTGGCAGCCCACCTGTTCAAGGTCAATATCAAGCAAAAAAGGATCACTGCTGAGCTTCTTGGAGTTTCTGAATTTTCCGAGTGTTTTCCATTATTTATTTGTACTTTTTTCATTGTTTAGAGAGAATAACATTATTTTGGTACCACAGAACAAATTCAGTGTACAAAAGCTTCTCATATCACATACAATGGACAAAAAACCCACATACTAAAATTTGGATGTTTACCGCATAAACAGCAAAGACTGTGACAGCTTCTACATTGGAAAAACTAAAAGGAATCTGAACATTAGGCTTGAATAACACTTTAGGAAAACAGCAGAAACAAAGAAATAGACAAACCTACAGTGGCATACCGTTTTTGGAAGCAGAACCATGATATAGAACAGGAAATTTCTCCTTTATCTGATTACCCTCCCCTTATGTAGGACTTGCAAGCCTGTGCCTAGGGTCAGATGCCTGTTGAGGAGCAGACAAATGTATGGACTGGACAAAGTGAAGACCTGGAAGCCAGTGGTCAGCCAAGCACCACGTATGAGAATGAGGAAGAGGATGATATGATATACAGGTGGTGGGGGAAACAGGAAAACCTGAGGAAAATCCACCCAGATACTGCTTCGTCCACAACAAATACTGCATGCAGGTCCCTGGGATCGAACCCAGGCTGCCTAGGTGGGAGGTGAATGGTCTAACCGCTTGGCCATGGCAAGAACAGGAAATTCATTTATTAAAATGTGTTCAACATTATCCAAATGGGAGAATATCTTTATAAAGAAAAAGTTGTCAATTTCAACACCACATTTGATGAGAACCCAAACTTAAAGTTCATCTGGTCGCCAATAGTCACCAGAAAGTTTCCTAAATCAAAATCCAACAGTAAGAACCTATCAAAATGCATTCTAGATAAATACTAGAACAAAATGGAGTATTAGATATTAGATGTCAGCAAGTTAAGCTCATGAAACTGGTCAAGACAAATACATGTAAGTGATGTTAAGTGTTTCAACTCAACCCTATTTTAGTATAATTTAGATTCACATGACTGTTACTAGCTTATTCAAATATACGCAACTACCATTAATATATTTAAATCAAGCACATTAAAACAATTCAACTTGTTAACTGTCAAATAAGGAATGTCCTTAATCAAGAACCAGTAATAACAAATATAGAGATAAATGTTTTAAAGATGGTTTGGACAGAAATGGAATGGATGAGAGCAGGAAAGCGAAACAGGTATGGGGGACCAGAGGGGAAGAAAGAAGAGGGAGAGGGTGACCAAGAATAGAATGGAGCGATTAAGTAGAGAAAATAGTGAATAAGGAAGGAGAGACTTTGAGGGAAGCTAAACAACTAACTAATGATGGAACAAAATATAGAAAATGGATCATGACCAGCTGTGGAAACCTGATGCTCTAAAGGACATAGGGGAGAGGCAATGAAGAAGAACTGTCACAATGCAGGCATTGTAATTACTACTGTTCCAGCCTTGTTTCAGACCAGCCACCAAAAAGTTCATCTCCACATATATTGTTCATAAAAAGCTTCCAGATATACCAAATAAATCTAAATTACTAATAATGTTGGCAAATTCTTCATACACACCAATTAATTATTGAAAATAAATGTTATATTACATGAAACCATAGTAGATAAAAAACACTAGGCGCTTGCATTATAAAGAACTGACACAGATACAAGTTACCAAGTTAATATGCAGATGTTTTGAAACAGGTTGCTGTATGCTGCCTCTAAAATTATGTGCTCTTTGTATGATCATAAATGACAAAAATCCTGAGCCCTTGAAAAGCAACCAATAACAATGAATGCGTCAGAAAAGGCTAATGTTACAAAAATATTTACTTATACCTAAATTGTGTGCTTTAAACTTACCTTACATCTACTGGTAGCACATTTTTATGTTTCTCTTATGGTTCACCAGTTATTCAGAATAAAAGGTACATTTACAGGCTATCCCTTTAAACTTCAGACTTTATTAGTCATCAAATACAAATGTGTGGTATTTATATAAAAATCGTTATCCATTTTTGAGGAATGAAACAAATGCAAATGATAGCTTGGGGGGGGGGGAGGATTTTCTTGAATAGACAGATCTTGTAAAAGGGAGTAGGTGTTTTCATTGGTTCAGTGACTTACAAATGTGTGTTTCTCAATACCTAAGTAAGCTTTGGGTGCAGTGCAATACTTCCTCTGCTTGCCATGGGTAACTATGTAATAGAGAAAGTAATTACACGTAGCCCCGTGGCACAACAGCCCGACCGCCGCGTCCCTCACTTCAGCCAATCAAAGGCGGCATGAATTGGGTGCAGTAATGGAGGTGGGACGTGGTCAGCACTCCGGTCCCTCCCGGCCGGTTATGCTGTCCTCTCGACTAGGGGTCTCTAAATTTCAATCAAGTAACCCCTCAATCGAGACTGAGTGCACCCCGGACCAGGTCTCCCCGCTCGAGAAATTCCCACCCCGGTACTGGGAATCGAACCCGGGTCCTCCACTTGGCAAACAGCAGTGCTACACCGTACTTAGACGACCAGAGAAAGTAATTAACAAATAAAGACAATATTGCTCCAAATATTATTTTCATGTTAACAGGACCGAGCAAGATGGCTCCCGGTAACAGGAGATCGTGGATTCGATTCCTGTGCCCGAACTTCCTCACCATGGATATTTTCGGAGGTTTCCCCTAATCACTAGTGGAATGCAGGGAAGGATAATTACATCCCCTGAATTTCCTGTTCATCCTGGTTATCTGTTTCAGGGTTCTAAGTGTCGGCGTGCCCCGGGTCGATGTACGAAGCTGCCCTTAAGTCCGACTACCCTTCGTATCCTCTCTGCTCTCATAAAACATTTCATAGGTCGAGGTGTCAAGTCCCCCCTCCCACTTCTTATCTATCCTATTCTATCTAACCCTGAATATCTGCTAGATGTACAGTTTCCTTAACCCCACATGACATTTTATGAAATTCCTAATTTGACGAACATGCAACTGAAGCAAAATTTCAACTGATGTGTAATTTTGCAGCCAAATTCAGTTCCATCACGACGTTGCCAATACTTTGTGCCTATAACAACTGTTCCTGTAGGTGCACTTGTGCCTTAATAATGCTATGCCATTCTGCGCACATTACTTAGCACAGAAACGTTAACGTTGCTACACAACGAGATACCTAAACGATCAGCTGGGAGGCGTGAAGGATTGTGCACAAAGCTGTTACCGATTATGCAGCTTCGCTCGGCGTCCCCCCCCCCAACCCCCCTTTTTTTGGTGAAATCTTGTTTTTGGGGGGGAAGATACAAAACGTTAACTAAATAAAATTTTTTTGTCACAATTGTTAAGTCATTTCCGAGATAGTGAGATACATATAAATATTTCATAAGCACCATCATTTCAGCCGTAGAGTGTAATAGGTTGTATTTCTATTTCAAACATATAGACTGGACCAGCCTTAACACAAACTAATATAGCTAGGCCAACTTTCTTACTGTAGGTATTCTGATAGCCCTGGAAGAGGACCTCAAAACGCCAGCTCGTTTGCTGAAATCGATTAACAGAGAAATTATGGCCGAAATAAGGTTTCGAGTAATTGTGACTGTTACGCGTAGACTAAGATAGCTAAGTCAACTTTCTTTAGGTTTTCTGAAAGCTCTTGACGAGACTTTTAATATCCTGGCCTGTTTGTTGAAATTGGCTCATTAGCAGAGAAATTGTGGCCAAAATAAGGTTTAGAGTAATTGTGACTGTTACGCGTAGACTAATATAGCTAGGTCAACTTTCTTAATGTATTCTGATAGCTCTGGAAGAGGAATTTAAAACGCTACTTCGTTTGTTGAAATCGGCCCATTAGAAGAGGAGAAAAAGTCAAAATAAAGTTCAATTGCTCTGTAGAAGCAGGAATAAAAATGTTATTTTTTATGTAAAAGCGCGTTTTTTTTTCTTCCAAGAATGACACCTATATAGATCATCTTAAAAAGCAAAGCCTTATCTGAATACAAAATTTCATCGAAATCGTTAGAGCCATTTCCAAGATGCGCGGAATATATCTACGAGTACATATATACAAGAATTGCTGGTTTAAATGTATAAGATTTAAATACTAAATCTGACATAGTATTTTCTTGAAATGCATGGAATTTGTAAATGTTAGGCTACTGGTATCTAACGAAATGTCACAAGGATTGATCCAATGAGATTACAATCACATTAGAATAGAAATTCATACCTTCGCTCTTCCGGCACCATCGAACAATGAAGCAGTGTTCGCGGTGGTGTTGGGGGAAGGGCCGTGGCAACGCTGGGTGAGAAGTTCTTTCCTTCAAGCTGTGCATTTTCCTGCATAAGCAAATAAATCTTACATCCTCCATCACGTAGTTGTGGGAACAGAAAGAGTCATACAAACACACACATTTGGGCAATTGTGTACTTTCCGGGTCCTATCACTCAATCACCATTTTCAACTTCCCCTCCTCCGTGTTTCCATGTGACAAATTTGTCACTGTTTCACAATTCTCACATTTAGTGTGTCTCTTCCCTTCTATTTTCAAGCATTATTTAATTTCAATATTTCAAAGTAATATGGCAAGACGGAAGGGATATTTTCTAGTGAAAGGAGCAAATTGTAGTTAATTTTTAATGGAATGGGTCAAAGGAAGAATGGTATCAAAGTTGATACGTATGTTAGGTACGCTGAGAAAGGAAACATTAGCGAAGGACTAATGTGAGAAGAAATAGTGGACAAGTACTGATGTGATCGAATGGGAAGCTGAAAATTGAGATTAATTGGATGGGACAGGAAAAGTACACGATTGTTTCCATTTAGTTTACGTTTGAAGCTTGGAATGTGCAGAATTATCATGTATGTATGAGGATGCAGTAACGCCAAGTGTGAATCGTGTTCGATTTAGACACATTCCCGCTTCACAAGAACATTTAACACTTTCACACGCTCACAAAACGTAGAAATTATGTTGCTGCATTAATATTCAATACATATCCCTGCTTAACTTATAGCAATGCTAAGAATATACTCACCGAAACTTACTTCACTCTGGAAAATTTTGTTAATATTAAAAATTATTGCTTGTGTCGCCTATAGTAACGCAGGAAACAAAACCGAAACATTGTTGAAATTTCCGCCATGAAGTTATCGATTCTCGATATGCATTTCCTCCCTGTCTCTTTATTTAGTATTTTATTAGTTTTAAGGGCTTAAACTTTAATATATATAGTTTGGTACATCTATAATGATTTGATATGTTCCATCTCCCCTAAGTTAACCTCTACTTCTTGGGATAATCATCAGGGGGCTGTTAAATTAACTTATGTGCAATAGAATTATCCCAAAGAGGTATGAATATTCACATAATTACTCCTAGGTCTGCTCTTCCACAGACATAACTAACAGAAATGCACAGATTCTATAGGCTAAAGAACCAGCTTAGAAGTGTAGTATTCTTTCATCCTCTATCGAAGTAGCTTGGGATATCAATCCATATGACGTTTTTAAGGGCAGAACACTGTAAAAGCAATGTAATTTGGAATGTTTCGGAAAACACAAGGTTTCTTGTCCTTACTGTGGTAAACATTTTCGAAAAGTCTACATCCAAATAAGTAGAGCTAATCTAGACCAACATGGTGTATTGACATGCAAACTGCAACCAAAATGTCAAAAGAGTCTAATATTTATCTGTCAAACCCAGACAAACAATACCTAAACGTAACGATTATATAAATTGTTTGTTATATAACAATTACGAACATGGATAGAAAAAAAATTTCACTTGTGTTACATAACGACAACTTTCACAAAACTGTTGATTTTCTTTCGTTTTTACTTTCTCTACTGGTAAGTAGGGAAGTATTGTATTCCACCCAGAAATTCGATGTTGAGATTTCACCGGAAATATATGTTTTAAGAACCCCTGAATAAAAAAAAGAAGCATTTTTAGAAAAAGGTCCGTGTGTGTGTGTGCGCGCGCGCGCGCGTATGTGCATGTGTGTGTGTGTGTGCGCGCGCTCGCGCGTATGTGTATATGTGTGTGTCAGTCTGTGTGTCTGTCAGTCTGTGGACAGCATAACTCAAAAACGAAAAATCGGTTAAAAACCAAAGTTGGTATTTAAGTTTAATGTCTTTCAAGGATGCGACACGAAGATTTTTAAGAAAATAGCCCCACCCTAAACTACCCTTTACATGGAAAATTTTAAGAAAATTTTTATTTTCTTGAAAATGGCTCTAGCGATTTTGATTAAATGTCATATGTTTGAGATATTTTTATGGCAAATGAAATGTATATCTTGAATTTTCTGGCTATAGCCCCTGTAGTCGTATTTACTCTGGACGACATTTGCATAACTGGTAAACCGTTAGAGATAGACCAAATCATACTATACAAAAAATGTAGATCTTGCTAAAATACACAATTTATGTCGGAATAAATTTTCTTGTAGGGTGAACCATGTCGGAGATATTCCTTGTTATGTGTGTGAGTTTCGAAAACTGGTGAACTGGCACACCTCGATGTGTGGCGCTTTTATCGATAATAAAGTATTGTTATTTGTTATCTACATTTAGGTATATAAAAAATTAATGTCTCGGTTGAGGTTTGAACTCACCACCTTAAGATTATGAGACTTACGTGCTGCCAAGTGCGCTACAGAGACTGTGTGCAATATGCAGTAACCGTATTGTAGTTACTTGCTACCTATATTTGGATATACAAAAACATTACTGCACTGATATGGCAATAGAACTTGGCACTTCAAAATTGTCAGCCAGATAAAGAGTGCTGACGTTGTTTGCTTTGGTTAGCAGTACCATTATGTGGTTGGTTTTTGACACTTCGGGTACAAACTGGTGTCATTTGGGTGAGGATCTACTCGTAACCCTACGTCAGAGGTAGGCAAAAGCAGATTCATGAATCCATGTGATTCGTGAAGCTTTCACCGTGTAACTATGCTAGGTATGAATACGTGAAGATCTTTGAAACAAAATTCTGCAGAAAAAATAAAAAGCGGGGTGGGGTAGGAATCTTCACACGGGTAGATTTAACAGACTATTCAACAGAAATTGATACTCAAAATTGGACATTGGACATATAGAATTGGCAGGAGTAAGCATTGCAATTAAAAAATTTAAGATCACGGTCATTGGTTTATACAGACCACCTAAAGGAAACCTAAATAATTTTCTTGATCAACTGAATTTACTGCTAAATCAAATTTTGGTGAATACTAGATGTAGAATAATAATTTTAGGAGATATAAATATTGATTTTCTTCAAAACTTGAATGATAAGGTCAAGTTTCAATACCTTTTAAATGAGTACAACTTACATGCTACTATTAATGAACCTACTCGCATTACCAACAATTCAATGGCAGCCATTGATAATATTATCACTAATATAGCAGACTTACCTTACCGGGTCAACATTATTCCGTCTTGTTTATCAGATCATTTGGCATAAAGTATTATTTGCAATGGTATAAATGCGGGTCCTACAAAACATGATATTAAGTCCATCACAAAATTTCGTAATTCCTTTAGTAAAACCAACTTGCAAATACTTAAGCGTGCCCTAATTAATTAAAACTGGGAAACAGTATTTGCTGTACAAGACCCTACAGAGATACTAAATAATCTCTATCACACTTTGTATTATTACATTAACTTATATTGTATTCCCATTGCTATAAGTAGAAATAAGTCAAAAACTACAAAGTACCAATGGATCACTCCTAAAATAAAGTATTTGCAAACCCTTCTCAAAGTTGCTACAGTGCAAAAGAATAATAATAATAATAATAATAATAATAATAATAATAATAATAATAATAATAATAATAATAATAATAATAATAATAATAATAATAATAATAATAATAATAATAATAATAATAATAATAATAATAATAATAATAATAATAATAATAATAATAATAATAATAATAATAATAATAATAATAATAATAATAATAATAATAATAATAATAATAATAATAATAATAATAATAATAATAATAATAATAATAATAATAATAATAATAATAATAATAATAATAATAATAATAATAATAATAATAATAATAATAATAATAATAATAATAATAATAATAATAATAAATAATAATAATAATAATAATAATATTAATAATAATAATAATAATAATAATAATAATAATAATAATAATAATAATAATAATAATAATAATAATAATAATAATAATAATATTAATAATAATAATATTAATAATAATAATAATAATAATAATAATAATAATAATAATAATAATAATAATAATAATAATAATAATAATAATAATAATAATAATAATAATAATAATAATAATAATAATAATAATAATAATAATAATAATAATAATAATAATAATAATAATAATAACTTAAATTTCACTGATGCTGAGTTAAAAAATCTAAAAAAAGTCTATGACCAATCTGTAGTCGAAGCCAAACAATGTAGCATCAGCAATAGAATACTAAGCTTTCAAAATGTAAGTAAAGCTAGTTGGAAAATAATGAATTTCGCAGGTCTCAACCTGTAAATAATAACTTGCGCATTCAAATTCAAGTTGCTGATACTACCATAATGGATGCCAAAGCAGTAGCTGAAATAATGAACAATCACTTTGCCTCAGTTGGAAGTAACCTTCACTTGAATCAAAATTTAAAAATAGTTCCACCAATTATGTCTGACAAATCAAAAAATACCAAGAGCATTTTTTTACATCCTACAAGTAAGAAAGAAGTTCTAGGTGTAATAAAGACTTTAAAATCTAAAAACAGCGCAGGCCTTGATGGTATACCTACCTCTCTGATAAAGGTATGTAGCCATGAAATAGCAAATCCTCTTGTTGAAATTATAAACTCCTGCTTTCAATATGGCATTTTCCCCGACAAACTGAAGATAGCTAAGGTTATACCAGTATTTAAAAAGGGAGATAAAAAGAACATAAATAACTATAAACCAATATCAATACTATCAGCATTGTCTAAAATTTTTGAGCGTATCATACATAATCGTATAACAAAATATTTAACTAAATTTAAGTTTATTCCCAAGCAACAAAATGGCTTTGTAAGCAATAAATCCACTATCAGTGCCTTATTAGACCTTGTGGAAATGGTTATAAAAAATATTGAATCAGATACATACACCGCTGCTGTTCTATTAGATCTTACGAAAGCTTTCGACTGTGTGGACACAAACAAATTATTAACTCAGCTACACAATTTAGGCATTAGAGGTATAGCAAACAAATTAATAAAATCCTTTATGTCGAATAGAAAACAACTAGTGACCATAAATACAGAAAATAATGAACATCATTCACAGATGCAAAATCTAACTTATGGCGTACCACAGGAGTCTATATTAGGACCTTTATTATTTATTCTTTATATTCATGACATAAATGAGATTATGCCCGGTAGCACCAGACTAGTACAATATGCTGACGATACAACCATTTCAGTTTGTAATAAAAGTTTGTGTACACTAGGCAGAACTATCGATGATACTGTAAATACCATAGTTATGTACTTTAGTAATCTAAATATGTGTGTAAATGCAGCTAAATGAGAATTAATCCCCTTAGGATTTAAAACAGTTGAGCCATCATTACAGTTCCCATAAACCACAATGTGGTCCATAGTGTAAACTCAGTAAATCTTCTAGGATTGAATATAGATAAATCACTTACCTATGCTGGACATATACAGAAACTGGGATCAATTATCAGTAAAAACCTATTTGTTTTGAAATATTTAAATAAGTATATTCCATCTGAAGCAGCGATAGCTATATACTACTCCCTCATTCACTTGCATATGGCTTATGCAATTGAACTATGGGCACCACATCTAAAACAAATTTTAGTAAAATATTTATTCTACAGAAAAGGGCAATTTGATACTTAGGCAAACTAAAATTTAATGAGTCATGTAGAAATACCTTCAAGCAATTAAACATACTAACCCTACCAAGCTTATATATTTACAAAACCATTATACACTTTATGAAGTATAACTCTTTGTCACTAACCAACTCTGATGTTCATAGACACAACACTAGACATAGAAATGATTATGCAATTCCTAGCCACAGATTACATTTGTATGAAAAGATGCCTAGTTTTGCCGGAATAAAATTTTATAATGGACTACTGGAAGAATTAAGGAAATGGCACAATAATAATTTTAATTTATACCTTTAAGTGTCAATTCCTGAACCTCAGTGAAAGTGAAGGTTTTATTGTTGTGGCTGACATAACCCTTTACCTGCGCCTATATCAATTCAATCGGGTTGAAATGACAGTGATAGGGCAGTAGACAAAGTATCTGATGACCATTGCTTTTAGCAAGCTCATCTATTATGAACTTCAGAAACTGAGGCTTATGGTATTGAACAAGCTTCATCAGCTCAATTTTTTTCAAGTCCTCTAGTTCTTTCTGGCCAGACTGTGAAGGAACATTGTACCTACATAAACAATCATTTGTGCGTTTAGAGTCCACATTGTAGATGCCTTATCAACAATTGCTGAGTGATAGGGTGCATTATCCATTACAATGATTGAAGAGCTGTTTAATTAGGCAGCAGTTGTTCTTCAAACCACTTTCGGAAATGATTACCATCCATCTCCATGTGGAAATCTATGGTCCTTTTTGGTTTGAAAACCAGAAGAGCATCTGGAATAAATCCAGAAGACCCAGCATGGGTAATGATAAGCCTTCCTCCCTTGCCCAGTTTTTTTGGCATTTTGCCTGCAGCAGCCCTGTCTGTCCAACCCTCTGAAAGAGAATGTTCACCCAAGTTTCATCTAGCCATACATCTTTTAGGTCCACTTCCCTTATATTCCTCAAAAATCTACATCTTTGTGCTACTATATCTGTTTGCTCCAATAGGATTTTTCTATTACAATACTTTTTCCAGTAGAATCCCATATTGTTCAGTATTCTCCTTAAAGAACAAGAGGATCCACCGAAGAGATCAGACTTTCTAAGTGACACTAACAGCTTTGTAATCATTGGGTATTCCTTTCTCTTGTAATAATCATACATGCAACGTCGAATGGCTTATTTTGAAATGAATCTAATTTTGTTATGCGCCTACTGATTTTTCTTTTTTTCCCGGGAGTTTGCCACATTTTTCTTGAATGTCCAACTCTTCTTTGCCTACTATTAATACCATCCTTTTGGATATTTTTGAAGCTGCTGCAGCATTCTCTTACTGCACATACCTCTCACAAGCCTGACTTCTTAGGGTTATTCCTCTGCCCAATACATGCTTTTTGGCTTTACCAGGACTATAAGCCATTTTTAAGCAAAACGCAGTGTAACCAAGACCACTAAAATCTGTTATGAATGCAACAAAACACTGAAATATGCAGCGGTAAACTATATTAAGTATATGAAATACAAAGCTACAATCCCTCCAGATACACCATTGTATGTAATTTGTCCATGAGTCACCTTTCACTCTGCACTTATTAAACAATCAAACAATATATTGTTGCGAGTGGCAAAACATGCGTAAGGCAGAAGCCAGGAATACACGTACATATTGCAACATGGGTGAGTACACACCTCTGAATTTAAAAAAATTATTGCAAAATATTGCTATGAAAAATCAAAAAATAAAAGATGAGAACTACCAAACATTCAAACAGTAATTCCTGAGTATCCTCGAAAAATGGCAGTTGCAACCTTCAGGTTGATTACAGGACATGATTGTCTGGAAAACCATTCAAACCGAATTGGGATATATTCTTCACTACTCTGTCCTTTATGTGATCTGCAAGAGGAAATGGACCAAGACCACCTTCAAATGTGCCTGGCCACTTCTAGCGCCCCATTCATCAGTGAAAATATTGGAGAGCAAGAGGATTAATGATTTCATTGTCAGAAATCCAGCATTAGCTACCAACAACACCTCTGGTCACATGATAGTCACATGATGTATTTGTAACGTGATTGCATGTGATAAGTCGAGCCCCCTTACCTGCCTCTTACGAGCCAAGGGATCAACATGGCTGTCAAGTGCCAGGTTAATTCTTCCAGGGTATAGCTGTTGACGGGCTCTTAAACACCACTCACTCGTTCACATTCAGGAGGTCCAGGGTTCGATCCCTGGTAACCATACACTTTGACTTGGGTTTTTCCATGGTTTTCCCTGCATCATTTTGGCAAATGGTAGGCTGTTTACTTTCACTCACAGTTTCCTTTACTTCATCATTTCATTTCCATATCTTTCAGGTCCAGTTGTCAGTATGGTGGTTCATGTGGCTGAGCAAATGTTGTGTACACTCTGTAACCCTTCTACCTTAGCCCCATTTGTGGTAGCTCTGTCTGTTGCCCAGGCTGTTAGGTGAGGAGCTTCAGATGGTGCACTAGGTGGCTCTCTGTCAACTATTAGGGCCTTCAGCATGTCTCTGTGGCACTGCTGCCTCCACCTTCTCCTGCGCCCATGGTTTCCCTTCACCTCATCTCTCCCTTACACAGAGTGGTAGCCTGCAATAGAGCTCACCTTGGTAGTGTGATGGTTAGCGTGTCTGCCTCATGTTCAAGAGGTCGCAAGTTCGAATCTCGCTTAGGGTAAGTTATCTGGGTAAGGCTTTTTCCGAGGTTTTCCCTTATCCTGAGAAGACAAATGTTGGGTAAATTAAAGCTCCATGGACCTCGGGCTCATTTGGGCATCATTTCACCCGTTTCATTCATTCACCGTCCAATGATATTACATTGGAGGAATTTAATTTAAAATAAAACCTGCAATAGATCCCTACTGGATCATAGTAGGCAGGTTTCCCCCTCTGTTCTGATACCTTATATGGTTATTGTACTCTTATTTTCATGAGAAATCCTTGCCATGAAACTGAAGAGGTTATCAAATCCTGGCAAATAGTATGCTTCCCTTTACCACAGAAATTCCCATTAGACTGGCCGTCAAAACAAAGGCTGTACTTGCTGCATCTGAAGTTCACAAAGAAATTTTTGGCTCTCATGCAATCCAAAGTGTAGTAAATTACTGGCTAAAACTGAAAAAGATATGTGGATAAAATTTCTGTTAACAGTATAAAGTCACATATCTCCTTATAGTGTGTGACATTGTCATAACTTCAGCAATCTAGAAAAATGTTTCAGTCTTATCAGTTACAGATGTTTACAGAGAATGTGAAATTCTCAAATTGATGTCATATGAATCTGAAATGTTTAATTATTCAAGTAGTTAAGAAAAATGATGGACTCACTTTGGACTACCCGGCTTAGGCTGGCAAGTCAGAATGCTTTTACTTGAATTTATTTATTTAATTCTAAACTTATATATTTTGGACTATTCTTGAACTTAAAGACTTGGGACCCAGCCGTTTTATCTTGGACATCCCTCTGGAATTAATTTTATACATTTACATTTTGTCGTTGTTTTTTGGAATTAATAGAGGAAATAAGTAAATCAGACACACCAAAAGAAATACAAAAACTTCTAGCTCTGGAAACAATCAATACTAGGTATCCCACAGAAGAATGGCTGCATATATATACTGATGGATCCTCGAAGGAAAACCTTACTGGAGCTGGAGTTACATGTTCACATTTTTCCTTTTATCATTCTGTTGGCAGAGACACAACAAATTATGATGGAGAAATAGAGGCTATATACATTGCTCTCCGACAATTATTAAATCTTCCCTTAAATAAATTTAACAAGGCAGTAATTCTTTCGGATTCTAAAGCTGCAATTCAGGGAATATGTTCAAATACTACAAAGAAGTCAACAAAAATTAGAGAATGCTACAAAATGTTAACACAACTCCAAAAAGTTAATAAGACTGTTCATCTCCAATGGATTCCAGCACACTGTGGAGTCATGGGGAACGAAGCTGCAGACTCACTTGCAAAGAAAGCCACAACAATAACACAAAAGTCTAAATTCAATTTCTCATATTCCTCAATAAAACGCTTGATCATTAAAAATTTTTGTCATTCATACCTACAAGAAATAGAAGCAAATGCCAAAGATAAAAAATGGATTACACTACTTTCCAATCCAGATATAATCCCCCAGAGACCAAGGAAAACAGCTGTTGCAGCCTTCCGACTATTGACAAATCATGACTGCTTGGCAAGTCATCTCTACAGAATAGGTATCTCAGCCTCACCGATATGTGTCCTGTGTAACGATCCAGCAGAAATGAATGAAGAACACTTGAAGACCTGTGAAGCATTAAGATCAGAAGAAACTACAGTTCAAAAGTATTGGAAAGCACGAATGCTAATGGCTTCATTGCCAGATGCAAGGCACTAGAAAACAACAACAACAACATTTTGTCGTTGTATGTGCTTGCATCATACTCATCCTCACTATTGTTCTTTATAGTCTTTCTCTTTTATGTATATTGGCCCTATAATGCTTTATTCTTTACTTGCCTATATCTCCCTTTCTCTTTATCTCTCTTTGACCTCTTTCTATCCTTTCCCTTGTTTCTGGCCATTTTCTATAGCCACTCACTATTAATTTAACATCTTTTGCCTTTGCTTTTTCCCCAAGGACCCTTCTTCACAAATGCTTTTACAAACCCCACACTTAACTTCATCTGTCATTTTATCTACCCTACTTCTGTACACCTACCTACAGATTTCAAAACCATTTGCTCTTCCTCATCACATGGAGAGGTGTGTCTTTGTTCTTCTACTTTTTACATATTGTCTTTTGTATTCTTATGCCCTACAAACCACTTTGGCTGCATCTGCATCTTTCCATACACACACCATAATTGCCTTTCTGATACCCTTTCCTTCTTTTCACTAAACATTTGTACATAGTACCCATTTCTTTGTCCTCCCATAAACACTCATCTAATACTGTTTCATCACTCTTTTTCCTTCCTCTTTCCTTTGGAATTGCCCCTTACACTCGCTATCCACACAAACCTCACTCACACTTCTTCCCTTTCATTAGTCTTCTTCTCCTTCCCCCATCCATCATTTATTACTATCTGCTGGAATTTCACTCAGGGTTATCGCCCCCTCTCATGCTGTACTGTAAGTATGTCACATGTTTGAGAGGTGGAATCAGGACTGCAGAATTCAATGCCAAAGCCAGGATTTGAACCACTTGTCTTCCACTTCACATGTGCCATTGAATTTTTCAGTCCAGATTCTACCTCTCAAACATTGCCCACACATTGCTTGTGTGTGTAAAAAACACCAGCAGTAAGTTGGTTGGCATACAAAAATATGTCACATGTGTTGCTTGCTCCTTTTGCAGATCATTCACCCCATAAGTTGCTGTAGTGTACCATGCTCCTCATATCAGTTTTGCTTTCCTAGTTCATTATCTTCTTTTTGTATACCATATTTTTTTTATTCTTTTTTTTTCTACTTTGACATCCCTTTCTCTATTTTTCCATTTATCCAAAGCTGAACATTTCTGATGTAACCCACTTTTCCCTGCTTGTGTGCTGATCTTTGTTCTGTTAAGCTTCTCAGTAGTTCTCTTTGCTTATAAGTTATATCCCAGTTCATGTACATGTATGTTTCTCTCATTTTTTGTGGTTGTCTTATTGCATCTGCAACCAATTGTGTGCTCATAAAGTTTACTGGTATATTTCTTCTCCCTCTTCTGTTACCAAATCTAAAGGTTTCACAAATTTTGTAGCATTTTACTTCCATTTCTAATCTTCTTCCTAAAAGCTCTCTACCCCTCCCTTCTTGCCTTAATTCCCATAATTACCAGACTGTACCATCTGCTCTTATCTTCCAGGTACTCCACTCTTCTTCTAATGTCCACAATTCATTTTTTATTTTTTCATTTCTATTAATCTCTTCTTCTTTGTCAATTCTTTCAGTACCTATACTTATTTCCAATAATTCTCCCAATTCTAAGAATTTTCTCATTGTGTTATCAGTTGTTTTACTAACTGCGATGTTCATTATTCCCTTCTTCCTCTCATTTATGGTCACTACCTCAACACGTATCTGCCTCCTTCCGTTACTAAATTAGCTTTCACTTAATCTGCACCTCTCCAAACTTGGACATTGGAAAGGAGGAACAGTAAGATGACAGAGGTATAAGATGAAGCTTGGAATTCTGGTTCAGAATGAAGCTGCTGTACACCTAAATGCTTTAGATTAAATTAGTCACCAAAAAAGGTAGTTATTTTATGATACATTCACAAGAATTTGATGGGCTTAGTGTACTGTTATACAACTTACTTAAATGCACTATGCACCAATGTTTAATTGAAACAATTTTCTGAACCAGCATCAAAGAAATCCAAAATTGCCTAGCAAACTGCTGATGAAGAGGCAGATGTCTGCATTGTTTTGCATCAGATATTTGTGAAATTCCAAGGATGACATGCATTTCAAATTATACTGAATGATCAGGATTGCTCCAATGGATTTAATTTTTAACCTATTCCTGCCATTTGTCCATTGTATATTCATTATGGAAAAAATTCTTACCGCAAACGCCTCATGGGCACGAAAATAGAAATAGAAATGGGTAGTCTTGGATAGCTCTGATTATTGCTCATTATTCTTACAAGAACATAAGAATTCCACCCATTTTTTGTAGCTAATTTTTGCATCATGTGTCACAGTCAGACTTATTCAGTTATCTTTCACCAAGTTTATTAAACACTCGGTGGGTTGAATGCTAATGGTTAGGGACATGCAAAAGGTGTATTTATAATTTGGTCAAAAGCAGTGTTATTTTTCCCCAAAAGAAGTGTTTTTTGTTTTTTTTTTCAAAAGCGATGTTATCTTTAGTGTAATTTTACTGACTGTTGAATTAAAGAATGAAATCAAAGGCAAGCAATTATTAACATATTTCATATATATTCTTGTTAATAAAGATAAATACAAATGCCAGTTACATGTTGATGCATTGCATCAAAATTAGAAAGTAAAATGATGATGATAGTTGACGCTACAGGCCATGTAGGCCCTTGGCCTCCTTAACCACATTCTTCCATTCTATTTAGTCCTCTGCTTTTCTTCTCCAGCCTTTGACCCCCAACTTTCTCAAGTAATCTTCCACATCGTTTACCCATCCTTTCCTGGGTCTTCCTCTTCTTCTTCCATCAAGCTCTCCTATGAATATCTTCTTAACTACACTAGTTTCCGGCATTCTATGCACATGGCCAATCCACCTTATTCTTCTTTGTTTAATTTTCATTACTATATCTGGTTGTTCAAGTAGGTATTGTAACTCCAAGTTAGTATGCATTCTCCATCCATCCAAGTCCCTTATCGCTCCAAATATTTTTCTCAAAATCGCCCTTACCCACCGTAATAACCACTGTTCCTCTCTGGTTGTCAACACCCAACTTTCTGATCCATATATTATTATTGGTCTCAGTACAGTTGTATATATTTTAATTTTAGTACTCCTACTAATGTTCCTTGATTTAAGCATATCCTGTAAGCCATAAAAACATCTGGTGCCACTTACTAATCTTTCTTGAATTTCCACTGATGTTTTATTATCTACTATTATTATAGATCCCAAGTATTTAAATGTTTCCACTAATGTTTCTTCGTATGTAATTTAACTGTAAGTTCTCTTCTTCTTACACCATCATCTCCCATCTTCATATATTTGGTTTTACTAACATTCACTACCAATTCTAGATCCTGTGCTTTCTCTTCAAACACTTCATAACTTTCTCCAAGAGCTCTAATATTCCTTGTGAGAATTGCCATATTGTCAGCATATGCCACTATTTGCACTGATCTGGAAAGTATCGTTCCTCCAGGATTTATGGGTAATTGTCGGATTACTTTTTCCCACATCTCCTTGTCTCAACCCTTTCTCTGCAATAAACATACCTGATAAATCCTGTTCCATTCTTACTCTACATCTTGTGAATTCCATAGTCATTTTTGTCAATCTGACCAGTTTCAGTGGAATTCTGAACTCTCATTATCTGATAAATTATAGCTCTGTCCAGGCTATCATACACCTGTTTGAAATCTACATACAGCTGATGAAGCTGTCTGTTATACTCATAGAACTTTTCCAGTATTTGTTGCAATATAAATATCTGGTCTAATGTAGAGCGTTGTTTCTTAAATCCTGCTTGGTAATCCCCAAGTATCCCTTCCAACCATCGCTCCAGTCATGTGGCATGTATCTTGCCAAATACCTTGTAAGTTCCATCTAGCAGTAATTTCCACAGTATTTTCCATACTCTATCTTGTCTCCTTTTTATATATTGGACAGATTATTCCCATTGTCCAGTCATAAGGCATGTCTTCCTTTGTCCATATTTCATTAATTAATTCATAAGTAGTCTTCTCCAATTCTTCTCCTCCATATTTTAGTAATTCTAACTCTATTCCATCTTCTCCTGCAGCTTTGTTGTTCTTTAATGCTTTAATTATCTTCCTAATTTCTACTATAACAGGTTGTTATACTTCCTCACCTTGTTCCTGTTCTTCCCTTTCCTTGTTCCTGTTTCTCTCTTCACTATCAACCTCTTCTTTTCTGGTGAGTAACTCATAGAAATGCTCCTGCCACCTTTCCAACATTTTGTTTCTTTCCCCGATAAGGTTCCCATCCTTATCCTTAAAGAAAACTCCCCTTGGCTGGAATCCTCTTTTAAGATCTCTAGTTCTCTTGTAGAACTTTGTTTCATTTCTATCTTTCATTTCATCCAATTCTTCAATTTTCTTTCTCTTTTCTTCAATCTACATTTCCTATCTGCGTTTCTTCCTTTTTCTCTGTACTTCTCCACTGTTAGTTAACATTGGATTTCTTTGGAACATCTTTTTCCTGGCTTATTAATGCCAAACACTTTCCATCAAACCATTCTGCTCTCTTTATACATTCTTTCTTCCCCAAGATTTCATCTGCAACTTCCTTAATGATTGTTATTAATATCTCCCATTTTGTTTGGATTTCTTCTTTCGCCCACTGCTCTCTTTTGCTTACTAATGTTTCGGTCATCTTCTTGTATTTCTCTCTTAGTTCTTCATTTTTTTGCCCCTCCACATTATGCTTGTCATTACTTTTTTCTTTCCCATTCTTGACTCATCTATTTTTTGTCTGTATTGGATTCTAGCAAGGTAATGGACCAAATCGCCATTGGCACCTCTGCAGCTTCTTACATCCATAACGTCTGATTCATGTCTCCTGTCTATTAGAACATTGTCTATCTGGTTCTTGGTGATACCATCTGATGATATCCAGGTCTCTGTAGTTTTCCGTGGATGCCAGGTACTTTTAACTATCATTTCCCTCCTGGCAAAGTCTATCAATCTCAGCCCATTATCATTGCTGGTCTCATGTAAGCTTTCTTTTCCTATTATGTGTATATACCTCTTCTCTACTAACTTTGGCATTTAGGTCTCCATTGATCACTTCATCATGCCTTTGAACTTTATTAATTTCTTCTTCTAATTTGATGCAAAATTCATCCTTTACCTCTTCTTCTGTCTCTTCTGTAGGTGCATATATGCAGAACACTGTAACATTAAAGAACTTGGCCCGCAGTCTCAATGAGCTCATTATGTCATTAACCCTTTAATGCCGAAATAATATTAATTTTTTTATTCAATTTCATTTTTTTATCATAAACTCATATAGTTTTCTGGAGCTCTAATACAAAGTAATGAGTCATTACAGCAAACCATTTTGCCACAATGGGCCATGTCCACATGATCACGCTAGGCGCTTGTGTAAGCATTTTATGCTTAAGTGGCCATACTTCACAACAAATGCCTAAGTTACAGTGTCACATATATTTCAATGAAGTGCACTTTAAAACTGAATTATAACTACTAAACACGTGCAGACACATATAATTACATGAACACAAAATGATGTTGTGAGTCCAAGAGTCAAGTCTTTTATAGCGTGTGAAACTCGACGAAACATAGGATGCAGAGTCCAATGCTACATTTTATACACTGTGCGAACAGTGCTGGTGCATTCTTTGCCAGCACAGCGTCGTCAATTGCAGGGAGCTACAAGGTGGTTCTTTCCATCAAGATGAATATCATCACTAACACTGCAATGTTGAATACAGTATCTAGATGTGGCGGGTCGGACTCTTCCTGATGATGCAGTTCTGTACTTTTCCAGGTATGTCTGCACAATGTACTGCTGAAAGTAAACCAACCATGTAAACAGGGACCACCACCACTACTTTCCCCGGATTCCATAGTATGAGACATTTTGGTTCATTCTATCAGTTCTGCCCACTCCTGCATTGTAAGCCTGAAATACAGCAGGTCAACTGACTCGTACTTTCCAATTTTCTGCCTGAGAATATCTGGATACTGAAGCAGTTGGCTCTACTCCGTGACATGTGGAAGTTATAGTAACTACAGTGTTGCCTCTCCAATGTACGATGCCTATGTATCGTCAGAGCTTTCTGCCATGTTGTATGAACCTCGTGGCTGATTCTTAATTTCTTTTGAAGGGACAATAGGACAGGTCTATTTTCCCTAATTGTCCCTGTAGTGCCATATCCACACACTTTCAAATGAGCCATAGTTCCATCCCAGTAAAAAGGTTGTCAAAATACAAACAGAATGGCAAGTGAACCATATTATTTGGTAATTCATTGAGCATCTCAACCATCGGTGCAGCACACTTTCTGAAACATCCCTCATATTCTGCATTGCCGTTAGGATTTTTTCCTTGATAAATATCAAAATTTATTAAATAACCAGAGGGGGTGTTTAGAAACCAGACCTTATAGCCGAAGTGAATAGGTTTTCCACGAATAAATTGTTTGCAGCTATGTCTTTCAAAATACTCCACCATACACTCATCAAAATCCATGTTCTGCTCTGGTCTGAAGTGGTAGATGAATCTTTTCTTCAGCATATTCAAAAGTGGTCACAATTTCCATATCTTGTCATTCATATTATGTTGAGTATTTTCTGCACAGTGAATAGACTGACAATTTTCTAGAAAGCAATCTCTTCTACTGGCATTTGCAACAAGCAGATCTTCTGATACTTCCCAATATGACCTTTTACTAGGGACAATATTGTAGCCACAATAAAGTATAG
The DNA here is from genome assembly GCA_030765045.1 of Tenodera sinensis. Lineage (NCBI taxonomy): Eukaryota > Metazoa > Arthropoda > Insecta > Mantodea > Mantidae > Tenodera > Tenodera sinensis. Next base: position 364,570,619 of record CM060964.1, on the reverse strand, counting down.
CGAGGAACATTTTAAATTCCTCTGCTGTTATTTTAGGATCATCATAATTATTGAATATTGCATATTTCCTGGATTCTTCTATCATAAATTTAATTATTTCATCATCAAATGTAAGTTCGAAACATTCCACAGGTGTTTTGTTGGATAACGATGAATAATCAGCTTCTGGAAATATACCAACCAAACCTCTATTATCATCCTTAGTTCACACAAAGCTTTTCTTCATATGTTTGCTCTTCTTCTGTGGTGGAGCAACTGCGTTTTCTGAAGCGACGTCATCAACAGCACCAGCTATATGCTCATTGCTGGTGAGGACAATTTCTGCTTGGCTAGAAAGCTGGCACCCTGTAAGATTATCAATCTCACCACCACCATCCTCTTCACCAGAACCTTAGTCGGAGTAGACGTTAGCATCTGGAGGCTCTATAAAAATGCTGTCAAAATCTATTGGTTCATCTCATTCTAAAATATCCAAGGCTTCCCGGAGAGTTATATCCCTGTTAAAAACATAAGGAAAGTTATATTCTGTATACCAAGTTTATAGTTTCCTAAATAATAAGCTTTGTTATGGCAACACAACGTCTAAGCCATGTATGTTAACACAACTATGAAAACAGACTAAATCATATACTGCACATGAGTCATTCCACGTCAAATCGCACAAAATATGGCAAAAAATGACCTTGATCTCTCAGATTTTGGTGTTTTGGAACAAAATATATTTGACCAGTGTTTCTTCGTTTTATAAAAAAAAATTATTTTGGCAGATATTAATTTTTGTAATGTACCAAAAATTGCGCACTCCTCATTCTTCGATCAATCATACCTCTGATTGTAATGAAGCAAATCACTTGATCTTTAGCTCAAATTAAAGAAAAATCACAGTATTTTGTGAGGTATTTATTAGAAAATTTTATTAATATTATATTTTATACGATTAAAGCTTTAAAGTTAGATAATAACATAAACTCAACCATTTAAAAATCTGAAAAAAAAAAAAAAAAAAATACAATGAAGTTTATCCAATATTCTCAGAAAAAATCAGAATGGAGTCTCTAATAGTTCAGTTGTAATTAACTTTACAAATCAGTGCAGCGGACTAGTGTGGCAGCGGTGACAGCTACCGTAGCCTCGCACAATTGGCACCTTCCATAAACGGAAAGTGTTCACTGCTTAAGGTTCCATGAACATTACAACTGTACAACACTGCTAGCTGACACTATTATATATGTAAACTATTAGCATCTTCAAAATGTTTTTAAAATATGCATTTTAAACTGATGTTTACATACAACACAAAACTTTCAATTTCTACTCGTCTGCCTCCTTCTTCGAAAGATAACTGTTTCACTAAAGCTTCAGTTTTTGACAAAGGAATGAAGGAGTGTAATTTTAAAGCATAGCTGGATGCATTGTTCTTGACCCCTGACCTTGACTGGAAGTCCTGCAAGCGAATCCATATCTTTTGTCTGTTTCATCAGCTCATATTGTATAATTCTACGAATGAAACCATGCACTAAATGGGGAGGGAGGGGGAAGGTAGTGATGTCTGCATGATCTGAGACAGTCCTTGCTAATTCACAGGTGCTTTTTAGTGCAGCGTGCAGTTAAAGACTAGATCATTGCGATAAGGAGTGAATATAGTGGATTTGTGAGATGTTGATCATAGCGTAAATCAATTGTCACCTGCACGTTCTAAATTAGGGACCAAAACATTACACAGTCAGAGTAGAGAAATTGTTTAAAATGTATGGGCATATATGAAGAAAGAAGCTAAATGCAAAAAACTGCTTATCAAAAGATTTTTTCAACAAAATTCAAAAGTTCAAAAGCACGTATCAGATGCCACAGGAGTATCAGAAAGAAGGTACATTGTGGAGACATTTTTCTGCATGGACTGTACTGCCTTAGTAAGAAGAAGTTATTTGAGTAGCATAGCTGACGCACCAATTCACATGCTGTCTGCTGCCACCTGGCCTAGTACTCTCTTTCAAGGGGCCAAGAACGGCAAATCCAGCTGTACAAACGGATCTCTACTTCCTGTCCTCCGTGAGCACTTGCAGGCCTCCAGAAAAAAAATTGTAGCAAATACACTAATGCAGGCTCCATAGTTTTAACATTTTATTTTATAGATACAATGTCAGGGAATACGTCTGTATTTTTTTTAGATTTTTAACACATCGATTTAAAACGATTTTTGGGTTTACAAAATATACCATCAAAAAAACAGACCAAAATTTGTGTGTAATAATGATTGGTTGAAAGTTGTTAAAAGTGTTATATTTAACCTTTCCAGTGTGCCAAACCCCAACTCTCAACTCTATATGGCCTTAGAGTAACAAGTGATTTTATATTACGGTGTGCACAGAAATTGCTTAACTTCTAATAACCATAACTAAGCAAGTAATTTAAAAATACGGAAATAAAAAAATACAGATCTCCTTATTTGATGTCTATTATTCATAAAAAAAATTTGAACCTCCTACGAAGAAGTTGTGTTTTACGGGTGTGCGATTTGACGTGGATTGGCCCATATACATACGCCTAGCGTGTCCATATGATCACGCTTTACTTTAGGGGGCTAGGCCAAATATATGCAGTAACCTATTGTTTTGTTTCATAATAACAGGAACACTAATCATGCCAAAGACCTTTAAAAGTGTTTATCACATAAGCAAAGTCTAATTGTAAATGAAATAGGAAACTTACTTGAAGCTCACCGACATCTTGCAGCTACATCTTACAACACTAGCTATAACTAAAAGTTGTACAACGACAATGTTTGTTTACAGAAGCCAACAATATGAGTGGACAGGGATACCACACCATTCTGTAGCTGGTATAATCCATCAGCGATACTCTACAGAAGAACACAACGCATTGGAACATAGTTAAACGGAAAGCGGTAAACCGTGATCATATGAACATGCACTGCATTAAAGGGTTAATTGCTGTGAAGTTTAATACATTTTGCTTCAAAGACTTTTGTATCAGGAATCCTGTTCCATTACTACTGGTATTACTACCGCTACACATTAGTATATGGTTCCCAGAGGCTAACATTCCTTGTCCTTTTCATCTAACGTCCTGTAGTGCTGCAAGCTTCACTCCATATTTTTCTATTTCATTCCTTAATTCTTTCAACTTGCTGGGTTTCTTCAGTGTCCATACATTCCAAGTCGCCATTACCAAATCCGTTTTCCGTCCCATTAGTTGTTTTCCTTGCCGGTTTGTCTCCTGATTGTCCGAGTTAATCTGAGGCTGTACTAAGGTATCTGCAACAGTGTTCTTTTTATGAAGTAGGGGAGTTAACCCTACGCCCAACCCCCAACCTGAAGGACCAGGTCCCATATTTAAGTCCCCTGGGACTGGGTGGCCCAGTTATACCCCTGGGCACTGGGTGACCATTCTAGTCACCTTTTACGACAGGCTTGATCTACCTGGGACTATTCTTTACACGCAGTCACCACACGGGTGTGAAAGTAAAACGGCAAAAGTAAAGTATAGCATTGATCTAAATATTTAAATTCTAAATGCCAACACAGCCAGTATAAACACTCTCAAATGAGACGCTCGAGAATGGCCTAAATGCAGTGTGTGGCATTTGCATTGTCCAAAAAATGAACACCAGCTACAAAAGGCTCACAGTACAACAAATACACATCTCCCCGTGTTATTGGTGATTTCAACACAGAAAACCTTGATATCTTTCTTCTTCATCTACAATGTCGTTACAGCCCAATGTCGGGCCTTAGCCTCCTTTATCCTTTTCCTCCATTCTTCTCTGTCCAAAGCTAGTCTTTCCATGCTGCAGTACCGAAAAAACTCTAGAATCAGAGTTCACAGCGTCTATCCATCTGTTCCTAGGTCTTCCAACTGATCCCTTGCCATATGTCTTCCCTTCCATAACCCTCTTTGTTATTTGATGTTCCTCCATTCTATAAACATGTCCAGCCCATTCTAGCCTTTTTAATTTAATATAAGTTACCAGGTCAGCACTTTTATATTTCTGGTACAGTTCATAGTTATATCTGCTTCTCCATACTGCATTATCTAGTACTGCTCCAAAGATCCTTCTGAATATCTTCCATTCAAATACACCAAGCATTGCTTCAGTTCTCTTTGATAGGGTCCAGGTTTCACATCCATAACTCACAATGCTCCTGATTTATAGTTTGATATATTTTAATTTTAGTTTTCTGGTGTACATTGTTAGATTTCGTTATTTTCCTCAGTGCAAAGTATGCCTTATTTGCAGTACTGATCCGGTTTTGTATCTCTTTTAACTCATCATTGTCACTTGTTATTATGCTGCCCAGGTATTTAAAATGTTCTATTTTCCCAAACTTACTTAACTCTGAGTCAGGCGGAGGTGTGCTGGTTCCACGTTTTCTAGTTTGTGTCATATTGTTTCCTCTACGTTAATGTGAAGTCTGACTTTTTCCGCTCCCCCTTCCAAATCTTTGAATACTTCCTCTAGTGCTTTAATGGATCTACCCATTATGTCAGGATCATCCGCATACCCAACAAACTGGGTACTTTTATATAGCAGTGTGTTTTTCAGATCTACCTTAGTTTGTTGTACCACCATTGTAAAATTAAATAGAAGAGAACTGGTGCCAAACCGTCACCCTGTTTCAGCTCTATATCTATTTTAAATGCATTTGTCATTCCACCAACTATCTTCACACAGGCGTTTGTATCCGACATAGTCATTTTAACCAGTTTTATTAACTTTGGGTGTATTCTTTGGTCTGCCATGATTTTATATAGGGTGTATCTATTAATGCTGTCATAAGCCATTTGAAAATCTATGAATAAATGGTACAAACCCATACCATCTTCCCTGAATTTTTCTGCTATTCCTTTGACTGTATATATCTGATCTATTGTTGATCTGCTTGTGTAAAATCCTGCTTGGTATTCATTTATGGTGTTTTTGTAGTGCCTTTCCAATTTTTTCTGCAGCATAAAGGTAAATATCTTATATACTGTACAAAGAAGTGTTATGCCTCTGTAAGTTTGGCATGGTAGTTTGTCCCCTTTTTTGTATAGTGGGCATATCAATCCTGTTTTTCATTCTTGAGGCATCTTTTCTTCTTGCCAAATCTTCTTTATAAGATTGTATATTACAATCCAGTTCTACCTCTCAAACTTTGCCCACACACGGCTTGTGTGTTTAAAAACACCAACAGTAAGTTTGTTAGCATAAATAAATAATCATTACCATCTGATGAAGGTTATTTAATCCTGGGACATAAAGTACTTACAATAGTAAGTCACCATTGGGGTAATTTGTCTCTGATGTGAGACTGCCTTTGTGGTTTACCAGGAGAAATACAAACTGGTTTGAGAATTTAATGCCATTCTGGCAGTTTGTGGTAGAGCAGCCGCCCGGTAAGCGGAAGGTCTGTGGTTCAAATCCCAGTTGTGGCACTGAATTTTTAAGTTCCAGTTCTACCTCTCAAACTTTGCCCACACACGGCTTGTGTGTTTAAAAACACCAACAGTAAGTTTGTTCGCATGAATAAATAATAATTGTATATTACATTCTCTATCATATTTCCTTCCTGTTTAATTCGGCTGGGATCCTATCTATGCCGGGGACTTTATTATTGTTTAATGCATTGATTGCTACAGCCACATCTAATCTGTCAGGTGGTTCTAAGGTATCTTCTATTACTTCTTCCAATATTGTATCTTCATCTGTCTTCAACAGCTCAATGAAATATTCTTTCCAAACATCCAAAATTTCTTCAGGTGTCCCGACAATTTTATTTCCTTTCCGACTTAAATCAGTTCTTGGGACATATCCTTTCCTATGGAGACTGACCTTCTTAAAGGTTTCCCTAAGGTTATTTCCTTTAAAATTATTTTTCTTTTCTAATAGGTTTTTATTCTACAGTTCTCTCTTCTTCCTCCTACCTCTACATTTTTCTTTATATATTTTATGTTTAGCCCTTGTTGGTTGACTTACACATATTTTACATGCTTTATTTCTTTCTTCTAACACTTGAGCACAGTCATTATCAAACTAATCCTTTTTATTGGTTTTCTGTCGATAACCCAGGGTTTACTGGCTTACTGTTTGGAAGATCTCTTTAATTTCTCACCAAGATGTCTCAATATCTTCTTTCAATTTCTCTGCTTGATTCTCACATTTTCTCCTTATTGCTTGTTGATATTTTTCTCTTGTCTCTTGTTCTTTCAGGGCTGTAACTTCTATTTTCTGATATGACTGGGTCTTTTGCCATGAGGCTCGGTTAATTCTGCATAACTATCATGCTTTAACCAGATAATGATCAGTATCTGCATCTGCACCTCTGTATGATCTAACATGTTGGATTCCACTAGCCCTTCTTTGGTTGATCAGCACATGGTCTATCTGATTTACTGTTTCTCTGTATGGAAATCTCCATGTTTGTGTATATTTTTGTGCACAAACTGGGTTGAGCTAATTATAAAATTCCTACTCTATGCAAAGTCAACGAGTCTTCTTTCATTTTTATCAGACCGTTCATGTAGACTATTTGTACCCACAATGTTACCAAATTCCTTTTCTCTTTTCACTTTGGCATTGACATCACCAAGAATTATTTTGACATCATTAGAGGGTAAGGTGTCCTGCGCCAGCTTATGATAAAATTCCTCTTTTTCATTAAGTTCCTTTTCTTCTCTCGGGGCATACACGTTAATCAAGGAGATGTTATAAAATTTCATTCTTAACCTTAGTACACAAATTATTTCATTGACAGCTTGAAAATCCATTTGTTGTGGAAACTTTTGTTAACAATAAATGCCACTCCACACTCATGTGTCCCTTCCTTCTCTCCACTATATAAAACTGTGGATTTTTTAACTTCAGTGATTCCTTTGCCTAGCCATCTAGTTTCTTGGATAGATGTTACTGATATATTTGAGTTTGTGCTATGATCTGGGCTAGTGCTCCCATTTTAAACAATGTCCTAATATTCCATGTTCCAAAATCAAATACAATATTCCTTTGCCTAAGAAATTTCCGATATCCAATCCGAGGCTTTGATAAAAACTTCTCAACCTGTTTAGTTTTTTATGGATGTGGGGGAGTCAGCCCCACGATCCCACCCCCAACCTGGAGGACCAGGTAATTTGTGATCAGGGTTGTCTTCCCTTAGCCTTTGTAGATCCAACTACTCACTGCAAGGCAGCAGTACTAGTTTTGATCCACCCTGGGTATTTTATTTACCCAGTGCCCATCATATCTGATGAGTGTTCCCCTATCCGCCACCTGGGGAGGTGCCTGATGAGAGACCAGCAACTCCACACAGGATTGATATCTTTGGCCTCCAATTTTCCTTTAACATCTTGTAGCCGTGAATTTGCCAAGTTCCCTATATATTTTTCATGAAGAGTTAGGGCATGTGGTAAATTTCCTGCCCCTGTAGAAAAGAATGAAAAAGAATTAGGAATTAAATCATATGGGGATAGGGAGTTAAATATAATTTTCCAGGATATGGGGATACTGTACCCTTTGTAGTGTTTTTGGACTTAAATGTTTCACGTTCGAAATCCAATAACTTTGTTTTCTGAATAAGGTTTTTTCCACTAGACCTCTATCAAAACACTAGTAAGCCACAGATATTTCACTATTACATACATTTAAGTAAAATTAAATTAAACATGAGTCTTGCCACCATGGTTTTATAGAAGAACAACAATTCCTTCATATTTTACCATATTTTAAACATAAAATAAGTGGATGTTAAAATCACATGCTAAAATATCGTACAATAATTTTGTAAATGTTGGCAGTACCAATAATTGTAGATCAACTTATTGGGTTCATGCTCAGAGATGTGTGAAAATTCAAAAACGCTCCAAAGCAAAAAGTACCTATACCCCAGATTACAGTTGTTTATAAAATATTAGGTACTGACCTTTATGTATTTGTCCATCCTAATGTTGAGATCATTCACCTTTTCAAAAGGTATATTTGCCTTAGAGACACATCTGTGTAGAGAC